>JANBMJ010000005.1:0-600000 GCA_024271935.1 Ustilago crameri | reverse complement strand
CACACACACAGTTAAGCCTCTGTTTGATCTGCTGCAGCCGCGTGCATGTCTTGAGGCACCCTACGTCTGCCCTTCGTCTCGGATAGGCTCGACAATTGAACAAGGTTGGGCTCTGCTGCAGCTGCACGCCGCAACAAATCTGGATTCCAACAGCTAAATCGTTTCTGTTCTCGGTCTCAGACGATGCAGCCAACAGGCGCAGCCCCAACAGCGACGCCTGCTTCGCTTGCTGCCGATGCACACTCGGAGTTGGAGCGCAAGCCTACGTGGGCCCAGATCAGCTTTGACGATGGATTCGACCTCAACCTTGCAGGCACTTCTGCGTTAGCCAATGCCTCGTCGACAAACGCCGGCCCTTCGGCTCCTCCGCTCAACCAAGCTTCTAGCTCGAAGGCCGTGCAACCATCTCGACCACTCGGTACGTGTTACATGTCTCCACTGACAACCGCCGTCTTGCAGCATCTTGTGCAACCTGGTACTGACTGTTTCCTATCTCTTGATTGCTTCCGCTCCTCGGCTTCGTCGTCGTGCTTGTTGCTCCTGGTTGCCCCGACCGTGTCCTTGCAACGTCGAATAGAGAGCAACCCTTCCAACGCCACGAATCCCTCGGCCACCGCTGCCCATAACAACACGGAAGTCGCACCAAGTCCCCGGGATAAGCACAAGTTCACCTCCAGCCCTGTATCGCCTTACAAGGCTCTGCCACAGTTGCCGCCTGTTGCACAAGACGCGTTATCAGATCGACAGCAGGCACAGATCGATTCTCAGACTGCTGCTGCAACTCTGCCAACATCTGCAAGCTATGCGAGCACACTTCACGCTCGTGCAGATTCTTCACGCCATGTCCCTCTCACACCCAAGCCGCCAGCAACGCCGCAGTCATACCCGTACACGTCTCCGGTTGTTACAGCCGCGACCCCGGAACAGCCTCAGCACCCTGACCCCGAATCTACGCCCACGGTCCGGCCCGGCATGCATCAGCATTCCCGTTCTCAGTCTAGCGGTCTTCTCGACATGAACGGACAGTCGCCTCGGCACTCGCGTCCTGTCTCATCAGCGGACGCCTACATGAAGCCGATCGAAATTCTTCAGTCCGAGAACTCCAGTCGGCCGGGCACTGCCATGAGCCATCTCAGTGGATCCAATTGGAATCATGATGGACCGAGCAACCGCAGCAGCGTCGTCACAGCATCCACCATACCCATGAACCAGATGAAACGTGCCTCGGTGCTCTCTTTCCAGACGGCCAACAGCGCAGGCTTCACCAGCGGCGAAGACGCCGCCAGGGGTTCTGACCGAGAACACCTCGTCGATGAAAACTACGACGTGGCCCCTGGTGCCATCCCGATGCAGCAGAACCACATGCGACCATGGTTAGAACAGGCTAACTCAGGCTATGGATCATCACCAGATGAGCGATCGTTCCCCGGTGGTCTGCCGGGCTCGTTCTGGGGCGAGCCTTCGTCCAAGCCAGCCGGTGCGACTATGCCCCAGATCGTTTCTCAGCAGCCCACTCGGCCAACGCCTGCTGCTGCTGCTGAGCCGGGACCGACCCTTGTCAACAAATCGGAACCGTCCGCTGACCCCGGGATGACCTCCGACGTCGCACATGTGGATTCTGCCAAGAATGGAATCCCTCGGAATACCCGCGAGGTGGAACCTGTCAACATCGAGTCCAATCTGGCTCCTATCAACACCCAAAATTTAGCTCCTGGCTCGCCCAACGCCCCACTCTCCTCTACCACCATCGCCGCTCCCTCTGACGAGACTGCTCAGGCCATGCTTCGATCTCCAGACGTCGCAAAAGCGCGAAAGCTTCCGTTACCAGTGCTGGATGACGAGGAAGCGCCACCTCTGCCGGCCAAAGATCTAGCACGTCCGCCATCCAGCTCGCCCCGCAATGGAGTCCAGGCGAGCCTTAGCGGAGACGCGAGCCCAGCTCCTGCCGACAATGTCATTCCACCCCCACTGCCGACAGAAGCGGTCAATACTCAGCCAGCGATTGCGACGGACATGCTTCTCAACGGTCCTGCGGACCAGAAACCTGTCTCGGATTACCGCAAGAAGCCTCTGGCCAACATCAGTCCAGCTCAAAAGGCAGCCGGTCTCGCACATCTCAAAGGCCAATCAGATTCTGCCAAGCAGGCTGACAGGGAAATGCAGATGCAATCCCGTGCCCCGCCTACCCAGCCACCAGCCGAGGCGCCGCCGATCCCAAGACTCGAACGGGATCGTCGCAAGTCAAACGCTAGCCTTACCACCGCTGCGGCACAGGCACAGGCGGCCGCACTGCCGACCAATGAACGAGTGGACAGACCACGCACGCCCAGCGAAGACAGCGAGTCATCACGAGAGTCGAGCGCACCGCCGGATGGAGAGGTCGAGGCACGCGCCGAGTGGGAACGACGCCGCAGGATGAAGCGCAAGAATGGAAAGAGCAACAAGAAGCAGAGCGACTCGGGCAAACAGCAGAAAGGTCGTTCAGATACGTTCAGGAACCAGCTCAAGCCGCTCCAGCTCGTTCCTGCCGACAATCTCAACAGCTTCGGGGATCGCAACGGCACTCCCAACTCCGCAGCGCGAGGTCAAGGCGACCGTAATAGTATTGCATTCAACAGCCGCGGACCCCCAACTCCAGACGGCGCTGGGCCTGGGCAGACTTACAGCACACAGCAACTGCAGAAGCTGCAAGCTCGGGAACAGAGGAGGAGCGTCGGCGCGTTCAGTGCGGCAATGGCTGCCGCAAACGTCGTGTCGAGCGGTAGCAATGGGCCTTACCCAGTGTTCACATCGCCCAGCATGGGTCCGCAGAAAGGTGGAGCAAGGCAGTATCCTGGCCTGATGGCTCAGCGCAGTCTGGTGCCACCGTTCGAGCTGCAGTATCGCCCAGATGGACTTCCCTCGGCCATGATCGGGCCAGATGGCATCCGCAGGAGCCTCAACGACCCCGAGGTGTGCCTGGAGTGCATGATGCGAGACGAGGACATGATCGACATCTGTGTGGTCGGCGAGGGTATCTGGGAACGCGAGAGTGACAAGGACTTTGAGGAGGCTATGCGACTCGAGGCGGAAGAGGCGGCCAACGGTCATGGCAGCACGGGTCACAGTGATAGCATCGGCAGTCATCGCGATGCACGAGGCTCGCGCAAGCCACGAAAGAAGATCGGCAAGGGCGAGCCACTCACAGTCGAACGTCTCAAGCTCCACACGCAGATGAACCCGCCTGCATCCTCGTTCCGATGGCGAACCCTTCAGACCTTTTTGGCGGTGCAAGCCAAGTATATCGCCATGGAGCAGCAACGAATGCGCAAGGAGGCCGAACAGAAGAAGAAGTACACATCTGATTCCATCAGCAGCCGCGGCAGTATCATCGCAGTCGACCCCGCGACACTGGCTCAGCCCGAACGCATGCTTTCGTCTCCGGTGATCTCGCCACGCGAAGCTTCGGCTCCGCAGCGTCAATCGATTCTGCAGCCCTCGGTGGATATGGAGGATAGCGGGCTCTCGCCATTGCAGAAGCAGGAGAAGGAGCGCGATGTTGCAGCAGCTCAGGCAGCCCGCAAGAAGATAACCGCCGGCGCATCACCTGTTGCGGTCACGCCACCGATGGCTATGCCCGCCTACCCCTCCAACGCTCCGGCCACTGGCAGCCTCGCCTCGCCAAACAGCAGCCGTCGTCTGCCATTCGGCACTTCACCAGCCGCTCGAGCAGCAAGCGTTCAAGATCTGCGAGCAACTGCCGAGATAGGACGTTCGGCGTCTGGTGGCTTGTCGCCGAGCCCAGAGAGCTTGATGCCGCCCTCACGTTCGTTCTTGGGCACCTCGCCTGCACGTTCAACGGGTCGCTCCGGTGCTTCCCAGCTGTCGCTCGTGCACAGCGGGTCGATGATCGATATGCATGTCGCACAGGAAAACCAAAACGAGCATCGACTCAATCAGAACGGTTTCCTACCCGGCTCGCCAATGCAAGTCGAGTCACCAGTAGCCCTTAATCGAGCGTACTACGGCTTCCCCGGTGACGGCGACTCATCACTACCCGACGCAGCAGCTTTCCAGCGATCGCGCATGGTATCTGGCGATGGGTACGTCGACCCCATGGAGGCAGGTCCGCGAGGCTTGGACCCAGAAGACAGCGACAAGCGCAAGAAGAAGGGCATCCGAGGGTTCTTCTCGAAGCTCACCGGCAGCAGCGGCGGGCCTAGCCGTGACAACTCTGGTCCCACCAACAGTCGCAACGGTAGCATTGCGAGTCGGGACGCCAACAAACGCTCCCAAGGATCTAGCAGCCCGCGCATGCGACAGAACTCGTTCAGTGCGGATCACTCGCTCGACACCTCCACAGTCGGGATCAATGGCATGCTGAGCAAGGCACGCAAATCTACGTCTTCGTTCTTCAGGAATGGACTCGAGACTGACGGAGATTCCAAGGCGCGAGGACAGACCAGTGCGAACAACTCGTTGTTCCAGAACCCACCGGGTATGGCGAGCCAGAGCAGCCTTGATCTAGGTCCATTCCAGCCTGCTTCGCCGCAGACGCCAGGGAACCGCAACGGAGTTCCGCAGCAGCACAGCAGTGAGCAGGCTAGGATGAGAAAGGCGTCCAACCCGTTGATGCAGAAGTACCTCCAATCGCCCAACCCGCAGACACAGGCATCCCCGGTCTCGAGCCCGAGTGCTATGCAGCCAAGTTCGGACATCCCCATCCACCCGAGCTATCTGTCCAACGACAGTCGCCAGAATCGCATCTCGAGCTATGGTGGTCTGCAAAGCATGCGGCCGTCTGGGCTCCAAGGCATTCCTGACGGTGGTGAGGGCACGGATGAGAACGATCCGCGCATGTCGGTGCGTTCGAGCATCGGCAATGCAAGCTCGCGCAAGGAGTTGCCGGCGATGCCGCCTGCCGCTGAGCATCAGAGGACGACGTCGAGCGGGACGGGTGGCGTAAGAAGCTCGACGACGGATTCGATCGCTTCGGCCACCAAGTCGCCTGGTCTGGCACCTGCTGCGAATTTGACGGGAAGATTGAGCATGCAAACAGCTCGACCCCCGGTAGAGTTTGGCGCCAGGCCAGCTCCTCCTGCGATCAACACGGGTAATATTCCCGACGACGCCTCAATCGGTAGTAAGGGCCCTAATCGCCCGCCTAGGAACCCACGCCGTCCCGATAGATCGCTCGACTCACCCAGCGTTGCGGACCTGAACGAAGGGATTGGCTCGGCACCTCAAAGGCCTCAGCAAGATTTCCCGTCGCAGCCGCAACGCCTCCATTCGGAGACCTACACGTACCAATCGATGGGCTCACCGGAAAGCACTGAGAAGAGCAAGTCGCGCTTCTTGCGCCTGCCATTTGGACGCAAGAAGCGGGAATCGACACTGGGCGACCGCAAGCCGTCGATCATCTTCAGCGGGCCTGATGGCGCCTACGACAGTGCCCAAGCCTCTCCTCCTCAGCCACGCTCTACGAGCGGCGGCTTCTTGGGACTGCGTTCTCGCCGGTCCTACGCTGGCCTGGGCGTGCCGAAAGCGAGCTTCCAAACCGAGCGCCAACGCGTCCTCTCATCACCCGCACACGATACCGCCGCACCTCCACCGCGCAGCCAGTCGGCATTCGGCATGGCACCCTCGAACCGGTTCATGTCGATGGACATCCCACGGCGCTCGATGAACCTCTCTCGCACTAACCGCCTGAGCACCGTGGGGTACGACGATGAATTCGACGACGACGAAGATGATGGTATGGGCCGCGAACCGGGCTACGAGGCCGAGTTCAACCGGTATGCGCAGGAGGCGTACGAAGAACGTCTCGGCGGCGGTGCGGGCAAGGGCAGGGACGTGAGTTTTGGCAGGAAGAGCCTCAACCTTCTGCGGGACGGTTTCAAGATGCCGTTCGGAGGCGATCAGAAGAAGGTCAAATAAAACCTCCCGATAGCATTGATTGGTGGTTTTATTATTGTTTTCGTCTAGCAGTACTGCAAAAGTATTTCTCAACAGTCAACAACGTCCAAAAGGAAGAGCGTGTGTAAGTGTAAGCGTAGCAGGGGTGTGAGTAGCTTCCGACGATGGCCACCAAAGAGGACTGGAGTGGATCACGTGATGCCAAACGCGTACTCTTTGGGACGGTGCAAAGAAAGATGATTTTTTTTTTTTTTTAATATTTTCTCCAATGTGTCAAGATGTGCTTGTGGAAGGCGAAGGTGAGGAGTTTGGGAAAAGGAAATGATTGGAATTTTTTGCGAGACTTTTAGCCGCCATCCCAAGTCGCGTGTCTGAGCGAAGGAGTGTGTTGATCTGGAATGCAGAGCAGAGGCCACGCGAGAGGAGCTTGCTCCAGCTCCGCTCCACTTCACTTTACCGGTAACTGTCACTGTCACTGACACTTATTCCATCCATCGATATCCACTCCTCCATCCATCAACTTGACCATCCGACATCACAGACACAACGCGCGAAATGCGTGCGAAACTCGGCGCGGACGCCAAGATCACCATCACCTCCCCCACCGACCTTTCCTCGCACTTCGCGGAGATCTACGCTGACCTCACCACCCCTGAGACCGAGCATACGTGGCAGAAGATCGAACAGGCACTACTCCACATCCAGGCTATTACGAGGGGTGGGGCGACAAAGTTTCCGGAATTCACAGCGCTCGTAAAAGATGCCGCGGAGGCGATCAATAATTCGCTGCTGTCCGAGAGGACGAAGCTGTCAGGGACCGCGGGAGATTTGTTGAACTCGATAGCACCTAGGTTAGCGGAAAGGTTTGAACCACTGGTGCAGGTGTTCGTGCCGACGCTGTTGCTGATCTGTGCAAGGACGAATAAGGTCGCGGTGAAGAGGGCAGAGAAGACGCTCCATTTTATTGTAAGGCATTGCAGGCGGCAGGCGATCGTGCCGTATCTTAAGGAAGCGATCAGGGATAAGGGGCAAGGGTTGAGAGCGGTGGCGGCGGGAACGCTGGAGTTGGTGCTCGAGTTCACAGAGAAAGAGAGACTGGCGAGGAGGGTGGGCGATATCGAAGCTTGTATTAAGAGCGGTGCGACGGATAGTAACCCGGAAGTCAGACAGACGAGCAAGAGGCTGTTCGAGTTGTATGTTTCCATCTGGCCAGAGAGGGTGGAGCAGTTCACCAAGCCCATGACACCGACCATCCGCAGGTATCTGTCGCTGCCAAAGACAGGTGCTCTTCATGTCGAAATCCCGCCAATGACTGCGGCGCAGCCATCAAGGCCGCCCGCTCATGCCTCCAGCTCTGCCCCGCAAAATCGACATGAACCAGCCCCTGCACCCTCCCTACCACAATCACAGCATCCAACAACATCATACAGCTTCTTTCCTGACCTGCCAAAGTCAACATCGACCTCTTCAGCGTCTTCTTCGACTAGACCTCCCGCGAGTTTCAGTGTCAACGACGCCACTTACTCGAAGCGGGGCCTTTTTGCTGAGCAGATCGCAGCAGCAAGAAATGCACGTCTAGCTCGTGTGCCTTCTTTCAACTTTGACGACACGGGCAAGACCTCCGCTGACAGTGCTCAGATGCGCTCTCTGAATAGGCAGCCGAGTTACGAGCACATGTGGGCTCAGGTACCGCCATCATCCTCGAGTGCGGCCTTCCGCGTTCCTCGCTTCGATGTGGTCGTTGCCAACAGCGATGGAAGCAAGCCTCACAGCGGTCATACCAACGAGACTGGTCGGCATCTTCACGGCGACATTAATGCCAACACGCCTTCGTTTGCTGGATCCTCTGGCTCGCACGGCAAGACCGCCCTCCTGGCTGCCTACAAGCAGGCATTCCTTGGAGAAGTACATTCGACTCAGCCAGTTCCTTCATCTTCTCGAGAACACCGTCACCGAGACCGATCCGAGAAGTCATCAAAGCACAGTGAAAAGCGACGAGAAAAGACGGTAACGGTACGATTCGGACCAGAGGTGGAAGCAACCCAGCCTTCGAACGACACGGCGGGCGGCAGTGATGAGTTGCGACGATCCAAGTCGGCGCCTCACATCGCTACTCAGAAGGACGCAGGCAACGACGGCTCGGATGCAGAAGTCTTGACGCCGACAGAGCCAGTGAGGAAGAGCTCGACTGAAATGAAGCGGGAAAAGGGACAAACGGAACAGCGTGGGAAAGTTGTCGGATTCGTAGATTCAGACGATGACGAGGATAGGCCATCGACACCGCCCGAGCGCATTCTGACAGCACAGACGCCGCGCACCGGCGTCAAAGCCAGCAGAGTACCTGCACAGCGCGTGGCGATGCCTTCAGCCGTCAAGGTATCAGCTATGCGCGTAGCCGCGCCTACTCCGTCGGCGAAGGTGGCTGCGAGCCGCGTAGCGAATGAGCCGGATTCGCTTGAGTCGAGTCCTGTGCCCAAGGCTCGCACAGCTCCTCCTCAAACACCCAAGGCACAGCCTGTCGTCGATGAGGATGAATCTGTTCCTCAGGTGCAGGAGTCAGAGACCCAAAGCGAGAAGGAGAATGTCCAGGACAAGGTCGAAGAGAAGGAGATGGAGAAGCCGAAAGGATCAGACAAGTCTAAGGAGGAGCAGCCAGCAACAAAGAAGTCCGCAGCTCCCGCCGCACAGGTTCCCAGGCAGCCAGCGAAAGTTGTCGCCAAACCAGTGGCTGTCAAGTCAACGACTGCCAAGCCAACTCCAGCTCAGCTCGCAGCCAAGGCGAGACTCGAAGCAAGAGCAGCTGCTGCCAAGGCAGCTGCGACAGTAGCAGCCTCTGAGAAGAAGGTGGCGCCAAAGACCGTTCCCACCAAAGCAGCTACTGCGGTCAAACCGGTGCGCCCGGTCAGCTCCTCGAACACGGCTTCAAAGCCTGTTGTGAAGCCGAACGTAGCCCCAGCTTCTACCCTCAAGCTCAGCAAGCCTGCAGTTATGCACAAACCAAGCTCTGCGACTAGCTCTGCTGAGGCCCGCGCTAAACGCGCTGCTGCCAACAAGCCAGTGAAATCTTCTGCGCCATCAGCGACTCTGGCCGCGAAGAAGTCTGAAGGACCAGCCGTGACTCGAACGTCAACTCTAACAGCTCCGACAGCTTCTACGCGCAACAAGATCGTGCCCTCAGCAGCGGTGAAGAAGTTTCAGCCGACCAAGCCGTCGAGCTTGCGCCCGAAAAGCTCGATTTCGGCCTCACTCACGGCTAAGAGCAAGATTGTGGGAGCTCAGGCTGCTGCGACAGACAAGGCGAACGCAGTGCGCAAGGCGAGTGCTACGATGGCTGCTAAGATCGAGAAACACCGCAGAGCCTCTGCCGCTGGAGCTCAACCTGTTCTTCAACTACAACAGGCGACGCCAGTGCATATTGCCAAACCGGTTGCTGAAGCTGGGTTGGCAGACGAGAAGCCAGCATCGCATGATGTTTCTCAGGAGGGAAGGACAGAGGTTGGTCCGAATCAAGAGGGCGCCGAGATGCAGCGAGAGGCTGCGGATGAGACGATCGCTGTGGCAGACCAGGTCAGTGCTGTGACTGAGGCTCAGGACGACACGGAACAATTGGTAGCTGTCGAGGAGCATGGCGAGGTCTCGACGGAGACAGTCGAGCCGGAACCCGAAGCCCATCGCGAAGCCACTCCCAACAACGAGATCGAGGCAGCCGACGAGGCGCATTCAGATGCATTCGAGGACGAGGAGAGCAGCGAAGTCTCCGTGCAGCCTTCTCAACAAGAAGCAACGGTACAGCAGCAGGAGAAGGAGGAGGGAGAAGAAGAAGAAGAAGAGGAAGAGGAAGAGGAAGAGAGAAAGGCTGAAGTCAGGATCGTCCCTTTTGAAGTGGCGACGCCAGCGAGTCGAGTCGCTACGCCGTTGAAACTTACAGCCACGACCGACATTGCTATGCCTGCCAGAATTCGCACGCCGCTCAGCTGCAAGGACACCAACTTGCCCAAGAACACCCCCGACGCAAGTGTGACTTCTCAGAAGGGTGTGTCGTCTTTGCCCCCGAGTCCTCTAAAAGCCGGGGTGCGTCTGGCACCAGCGTCATCACCACTTCGACGTGTGGCTACACCAAAGTCTGCGTCGCGATTAGCCCAATACGAGCCGGAATCCTCATTCGAGGAGAGTGACTCGGAGTCGGAAGAAGAGGAGACAGACCAAGTGGTCCAACTGCACTTCCGCCAGAGGCCCGTGTCGCCAGAGAAAGCATCGTCGGCTGTCACTGTGGGAGCGACGAGCAAGCAGCTGGTGCTCGGACTGGACTCTTCGGATGATATCTCGGCAGCAGATATCAATGAGGACGACGAAACTGTGCTCATAGAGCAGGAAGCCTGAGAACGCTAGCACATCAATGTATACCCTATCAAAAGAAGCATTATTGTACTCAGTCAAGGTGATGATCGTGAGTGACTGTGCTATTGAACAAGCAAGTGACTGTTGTGACCGAAATGGGCAGCCAAAGTCGACAGATCTCAGCTGCATCGGCTGACAAAGGGAAGATGAGATCGCGTCAGAATTCTCCACTTTTTTGGAAAATTTGCTTAGACAGCTCCGCGGTCACCACTGCGATCCGATTTCCGGCGCGAATGGGCGACAACAGAAGGAACACACGATTTCGGAAGACATCCGCTCACTCTGTCATCCGCATTTCGAGGTTTCTTCCCTTGTTCATCGGATCATCCGCCAAAAGAGGTACCGCCTCCTCTAATCACACTGGTGCTCGATCGTCACGTCGATGGCTTAGTCGCGCTCACTCTGACTTTCACTCCAGCCATCCGAACCTTTAGAACGGAGGAGCCGACCACGTTGGAGCGGGATTGGATGAACGAGCGCACCGTCAATTAGTCGTCTCACTCATCGTCATGTGGCCCGCCGCCACAGCCGTCGTCGGCATCCGCTCTTGTGTGCGAGCACCTGAGCTCAGAACTGCACTTGGATCAATATCTCGTGCATCCCTGTCTTCGACACAACGGACCTATACCGCAACCGCAAGAAGCAGTTACTTGCCAACACTCTCGTCCTTTTCGAAGGCCAAGGCTCCTTCGCTGGTTTCAACTTACAATCTCGGGTCTTTCAGGAACTTGTCGACATCTGCAGCCAAGCTCAACAAGGCTGACACTGTCAAGGCAGCTGAATCTACCATCGTCCAAGATGTCAAGTCTGCTACAACACAACCTGCAGACAAGGCGTCCAATGCACAGGCACCTGTTTCGGGTTCGCTAATATCAAAGCTTTCGGCACGTATCCGTTCTGCCCTTCAAGCCCAGCTCGCCAAGTCGGCGCCCAAGTCCAAAGATGGTGCTTCACCTGCTCCTACCAACTTTCCCGATCTCAAGCGCCTCTTTTCGCTCGCTATGCCCCAGAAGAGAAGCATCTTGATCGCACTTGGTCTCTTGCTCGTTTCGTCCTCTATCAGTCTCACGGTACCTTTCGCCATCGGAAGGCTCATTGACTTCTTCACCTCCGGTCAGAATGCCCTCTACGGTCTCGGCTTTGGAACCATCGCAGCGCTCTTGCTCCTCATCTTTGCTATCGGTGCCGGAGCCAAGGCGGGTAGCAACATCCTCCTCGAGCTATCGGGTGTGCGTGTCATTCAGGGCATCCGCAGCCAAGCTTACCGCTCTGCTCTGCGCCAGGATGTCGAACTAGCCGACAAGGGTGCAGGTGATGTCGTGAGCCGGCTCAGCGTTGACACGAGCATCGTCGGTGAATCACTCACTTCGGATATTGGCGATGGCCTTCGTGCAGGTGCGACCGTGATCTTTGCTGGTACAGCCATGTTCATGATCTCGTCCAAGCTCACCCTGCTCATGATGGCCGTCGTTCCACCTGCGGCTATCGGCGCCGTCTTCTACGGGAGATACCTGAGGGACTTGACGCACAAGACTCAAGATGCGGTCGGAAACATGACGCGCTTGGCAGAAGAACGTCTTTCACCACCGGCATTCCGTACTTTGACCGCATTCAATACACAACGACAAGAGCTCCGTCGATTCGACGAAAAGATCGGCGCAATTGTGGATTTGCAGACCAAAGAGGCATACGCCTCGGGCTTCTTCTACGCCGGTACAGGTTTCGTCGGCAATTGCGCCATCCTCACTCTCCTCACATACGGTGGCCACCTTGTCAGCCGAGGCGACATCTCGGTTGGCGACTTGACGTCGCTGCTCATGTACACAGCCTACTTGGGCGGAGGAATGGTCGGGCTGACCTCGTTCTTCGCTTCGCTCATGAAGGGCCTCGGTGCTGGCGCGCGTGTGTTCGACCTCATCGACCGCGAGTCGCACGTTGCCATCGGCAAAGGCGAGACGCTTCAACTCACCACCACCCGCCTCCCCGTGCGCTTTGAGGACGTCCACTTTACCTACCCTTCGCGACCGCAGCAGCCCATCCTGCGCGGCGTGACACTTGACATTGAGCCCGGCCAGTCGTACGCGCTCGTCGGCGGTAGTGGCGCGGGCAAGTCGTCGGTCCACTCGCTGCTGCTTCGCTTCTACGACCCCAACAAGGGTAAGATCCTGCTCGATGGCAAGGACTTAGCCTCCTACCGCCCGGAGAGCGTGCGCAAGCACCTCGCATTTGTCCCCCAGGAGCCCATCCTGTTCGACGGCACGCTCGAGGACAACATCAAATACGGCACCGAGTCAGCGACGCGCGAGGACGTCGAGCACGCTGCGCGCATGGCGGGCTGCGAGAGCTTCATCGCCGACATGCCCAAAGGTCTCGACACGGTCATTGGCTCTCGCCAGCTTTCGGGCGGGCAACGCCAGCGCATTGCTATCGCACGAGCGCTGGTGAGGAAGCCAGCGATATTGCTGCTGGACGAGGCGACGTCGGCGCTCGACTCGGCGTCGGAGCTGATGGTGAACAAGGCGATCGAGCAGATCATCCGCGAGGGTAAGATTACCGTCTGGATCGTAGCGCATAGGCTGTCGACGATCAGGAGCGCCAACAATATTCAGGTGCTCGAGAAGGGGAGGATTGTCGAGCAGGGCACGTTCGAAGAGCTCGATAGGCCAGGGTCGAGGTTCAGGAGTCTTATGGCCGCGCAGCTCGAGGCGAATGCCGAGCCGCACGAGGCTGAGGCCGAGGAAGTTGAAGAGGTTAAGGTCGAGGGGGATAAGAATGTTTCGGTACGTTGATTTATGACCTTGCCAGCACACACACACGCACACCTCTCTTGAAACATGCAATTGGAATCGCGATATAGACTGTTTCCTCTGCTCTGGTGTGTGTGTGTGTGCGGTCGGTACGTGATCACCACGCTAACCCTTCCCGCCTCTCTTTCTTTTTCTTTTCTCTTGCCTCCAGCCATTTAGCTCTGGACTCCAGCGACGCGGGGTGCACACCACCTCGTCGCTTGCTCGTCAGCATTCTGCGATCCCGAATCGAGGTACGTGGAGTATCTCCTCGCTCCTCTCCTCCTCCTCTTCCTGCGGCGAAGAAGAGATGAGTGATGAGCAACTGGAAAAACTGCACCGTCTTTCCGCACTTGTCCCGCCCGCGCGGGGGAGCGTCGAAAGGGAAAAGTTGAGGGCGGATTTGCGCGTGTTGCTGCGCCTTGTCCGGGGCGTGCATCACGATTCCAGCGTACAGCGGGAGGAGGGGGTGGTGGATTCGCGGCCGCTCTCAGCACATGATCCCCAATGGTCGACGAGTATACCGAGCGACGAGGGGGAGAGGGGAAGTGAGGCGGTGGTGGGGGAGGGAACGAAGGTTTTGCTGAGGGAAGAGTTGCTGGATAAAGTCAAGGATGAGCAAGAAGGGGAGGAGAATAGGGGGAAGAGGAGGAGGTATCAAGGTTACTTTGTCGTTAACCGCACTTGAAATGCGGACTAAAATGCACCACTCATCTCATACGATCCGAAAGCCCCACCTTAGGCCGTCGATGTGTGGACTGTATGACTGTGAGACAAGGGTGAGAGCCAAGCGATCGCGACAATCACATTCGTTCCAAGATTCGGAAAGAAGATCTCAAGCACAGCCAAGGTCTGTACAAAAAGGATCAATCAGGTCATTCTGGTGTTAAAACTGCACGAGGCGTTTTGATTGAGAAGATGGAACTCGGAACGAAACAACAAAGAAAACAGGAGACAAGAGAAAAGAACGGAAAAATGCAGATATAGTCCGGTGATGCTGGTGAAAAGCAGTTAGATGCGGGTGTCATCCAGAGCAAAAGCGACCGAAAGAACGACGTTGGTGAACTCGTCCTGGTTGTCGAACAAGGTGCTGGCCCAGGGCAGCTCTCTCAGCTTGGCCTCGGCCTGCTCCCTCTGGTCTTCAGGTGTTGAGGCAAGGGTGTCCTTGCAGAACTGGACCAGTTGGCGCAGAGTCGGCTGGCTGAATGGCACGCCAGCTTCAGAGAGGGCGTTCTGGTTGGCTTGGTGCGCTTGCACCCAGTCAGCTTCGCTATCCGCCTCAAACTCTCCTGCACCGGAGGGCAAGGGAATGTCGAGGATCAGCGAACAGTCGACGAGCTTCTCGCGAAGATCGCCGGCGTTCTCGCGGAAGCGCTGAAGCACCAGAAGCGAGTAGGACGCAAAGAGCGTGCGAACCATCGTCTCGATCCAGCCAAATGTAGCAAGAGAAGGGACGGCCGATTCGGATGCCTTTTTGCTGGCTTCGATAGCGTGCTGCAAGAGCGTCTGCGAAAGTTTTGAAAACGTCACAAGAGCCTCGTCGAGGAGAGCTGCGTCAACATGCTCGATGATAGCAGACTCATCCGTGAAGATGATCAGCACGAGGTACATCCAGAGCGATGCAACAGCACCAAAGACCGAGATTGGATCAGCCTCGTTCGTGGCGAGCTCGGCCTTGGAAGCGACAATGAGCTTGATTTGCTCCGATATGAGCCTCCAGACAAAGATTTGGCTGGCGGGCAGGCGAACATAGTAGGCAGCAAGGATAGAACGAGCACTAGCCAGCGACTCTGGGAAGCTGGCCCGGTGCTCCTGGATCCACTTGCGGTGCATGAAAGGCGGCAGCGGCGAAGTTGGATCGGTCAAGACGATCAGAGCAGGGTACGATACAAAGTGTGCGGCACTGGCTTGCGCGATGCATGCGGCTACCTCGCCCTCCTGATCAGGCTTGACCCACCACATCTTGGCAGGAGGCATCTGAGGAGCAGGCAAGACGAGCTGACCGTTGCAGTCGTAGCGAGTCTGAGGCGGTGTCTTGGGGTCCGACAGTGAGCGACTCAGAGGATGGCTGGACGTGTTGGCACCGTTAGCAACACTGGCTGCTTGACTGGCATCCTGGAAGGTAGGGAAGAATCCGGGATTGGTGGAAAGCCCCATAGTCTGAGCAAGCGAGGCAGCAAACTTGGCCGAGATCGGCGTTTCGATGACGGGCGAGTGGGTTATGGCGGCAAAGTTGCCACTGATAGCCGAGTGCAGACTGGGGCCCATTCGATACAAAGGCGAGGGTACCACGGGCTCATCAAGCCAGCCAGAGAGATCAATACCATTGTTGAAGGCTCCAGGTCGAACAGGCAAAGGGTTGGGCCAAGCGCGGTTGCCGAGGTTCGAGGTGATGAGTGTCGGAGGTCTGGGCGGAGGCATCATTGCACTGTTGACAGCAGCCGAGGCTTGTTGAAGGCGTTCGGCTGGATTAGAATAGGTAGCAGTTGCGATGGTGTTGTGCATGCCCTGGTTGAGTCTGACGACAGGCGTATCCTCGCCTTCCTCAGGAGCGTATGCCATGTCGTTACGGTTCATGTTGGTAACGATTGGGTTGGTGGTGGTCCTCGAGAAACCGCTAGACTTGCGCGAGTTGGCCCTGGGCGGGCCGGGAGCAGCATTGGGATCGAGGTTGACGTCACTGTACGAATGAGGTGAGTCGGTACGAGCGGGAGAAGGCAGCGAGCCATACGGCTGACCCGAAATGGAAAAGTTGGCGAGATTAGGAGCTGCCGAGTCGGACTGTTCAGCAAGTACGGCGTGCTGCGAGCGAGGCGATCCGAACGCGGAGCCCGAGGCGGAGGAGTGCCAGGACTGAGCCTCGCTGTCGCTCTGGCTGTCGTAGTCGAGTTCGCTCTCTCTCTTCAAGAATTCAGGATTGGGAGCCATGAAAGCGTTGCCAGACATGTCGAAGCCGGTGTTGGCCATGGCCCAGTTTTGGTTGGGCATAGGGGCATTCATAGGCGCTCCGGATGGCATGATGTTGCTTGCCATCTGGGGCGTCATTCCGTGCATCTGCGCTCCCATGTTGGAGATGGCACCGGCATTCCTTGCCTTGCGCACGTTGGGATTGCCAGAACGGGGAGCATACATGCACTGCTTGCCTCGTGTACGACAGCGGCCACAAGTGGGGACCTCAAGGTCACATCTGGCTTTGGAGCGAGCGCATTCGTAGCAGCTCTTTTGACGGTCGAAAGAAGGCTGAGCAAGGGCTCGTGCCTCTCTTGCCAAGTGACGACGCAGGAGATCGTCACGCGCAAACACTTTTCCGCAGTTGGGACAAGGGAAGCCCGAAGAAGAGGAAGGGCCAGGGCGACTGGATGCGCCAAAGTTTGCACCGCCATGAGGATCAAAGGAGCTCGAGTAGGACTCGTGGTCGCTGACCTGGTCAATCAATGAAGAAGAGGAAGCCGATCCGTGAGAAGAGGCGTAAAAGGGAGCGTGACCCGTTGGAACTTGACCGAATGGAGCTTGTTGCTGGACCGGCATGGCCGACATTGGGTTGAAGCCAGGATGAGGGTGGTTGTGCGGCATGAAGCCGCTGTTGCCTGCACTCATGATCATGTAGTGAAAAGGGCGAGTGACGATCGGATGTGATCGCAATGGATGTGGTAGGAAAGGAGGAGGGTTCCAACTTGGGGCAGGCAGGGGGGACTTTGCGGTGACAATGGGCTGGTGCGTGCTGCGCGTGGGCCCTTTTTCGCTTCGCTTGGTCGGGATTTCCGAATTGAGCGTTAAGTTGGCTGCACTTAGGGTGTTGCGTCGCCCTGAGCTTTAGCTCTGTCTTTTTCGGGATTGGATTTTCGGTTTCCGCGACTCAAACGTGGTGTGGGTACCGTTCCTGACCGAAGAATGAGTTGATGCGCAAGTGCATACGATGTGCTGGTGGAAGGATGATTTGGACCTCGACGAAGCTGTAGAGAGGATGTCGCAGTGATGTTTTATGCTCAACACAAGATAGGATAGGGGAACAATGAAGGGGGAGATTCGATCAATCCGGGATGCATATTGTTCTCCTATATGTCTGTCGTCCGGCCAGAGCCATTCAAGGAGATTCTGCCAAAGTCGTGCTTGTTGCCAAAGGTGGAATAGCGGTGCGGACGGGTTCGGCGTAGACAGCGAAGGGACCAGTGACAGATGTTCGACATGAGATGGCTTTCCAAAGGATCCGGACTCGTCTGAATTTGTTTCAAAATTTGGGCACTCAAGCAGTGTTGTGACTTGAAATGAGCAGATGACAGAGCTCTAAATTGGATCCTGGGGTACTACACCAGTACCGGAAAAGTTATGGTGTGGGTCCCAGCTTGACTGGACTTGGTTCACCTCTTGCCGCTCTGTGACTTGCAGTCAGGCAAAGTTTGGTCAATTCAAGCGCCGCCCGTCGCATGTCTTTTCCTCGTCTTTGGTCGGTGTTGCCTGGGTGTGGTGCATGATACCGGTACTGTGCAAAGTCCTGTTCCTGCACGGCCTCATGTCAAGCGGTGGTTCCGTCTGCAGATATCAATGTCGCCGTCAGCTTGAAATGAGCTCCGCTCTGTCAGAACGATGAAGGCGGAGAACAACCCGACTAACCGTCCTGTCGAATTCGGTGTGGCACTGCTAAATGAGTGGCGCTTCTCGAGCTATGTCCTGTCATGATGAGCCCGGCAAACAATGTCTGCTTCATGATTCAAGTCCCGTTCCCGGTGACAAGCTCATCACCGGTAACTTAATGGATACTGTCAATCACCACGTTACGCAAGTATGATGTACGCCGTGTTTTTTGTGCGTGGTCGCTATGCATGCCCAACATTGTTGTACATGCTCGCGAAAAGAGACGTGCCCAGCGTCATAGTGATGCAATGTCGGCGTAGTTACTTTGCGCAGCACGGAACACACGCAGTCGGCGACAAACTCTTTGTCGGATTGCTAGATTGAAGGGCTAACGGAACCGTGCTGAAAAGAACCAACATCTTTCTGGCTCGATACCTGCAATACCAATAGGGGCCAAGGCGAGACAAAGGGGCGAGACAGGAAGGCATGCTTCTAGACTGAGCGGCACATCGGACTGTCGATACAGATGTCGATACTGTAGCAGTGCATCACCATGTGAAGGTACAGTACCAAGGAAATGTTGCACAGCTCGGAGAATCCGCCGTTGAATATTTTTCTTGGATTTGGTGTGGGTTGAGAAGTCTCGGTCATTTTTCCGAGTGCGAAAGCGAGATTCTCTGCAGGGTCGCGTACCGTCGCCACAAAAGTACCGACCTCGCATGCGGACATCCGACGACGCTTCCGTTGATTTTTTTTTTTTTTTTTTTTTTTTTTTTTTCTCAATTGTTTATTTCTCCATGTTTGCCCTTTTTCCCCATATTATTGAGTGCGGATGGCTGTTTGCTAAAGTTGGTCACGACTTAAAGATCAAGACTCGATATCGTTTCCTGATGACAAACCCCTGGCTTTGCAGCTCGTCGAATGCGTTGACCTCCAGCCCACCCTCACGGCGCTGTATGACTATGCAGAGGTCATTGCGACGAAAGACAAGAAGCAGTGCTTCGTTGACTGTGACGACAGTGCTACACTAAGAACCTCAACGATACGCTCAAAACGCACTAATGAATGCGGATCTCCGCATCCGTCTCGGTCTTCTAAGTGAACGTCTTGCTAGGTCGGGCTTCGCTTTGGACACCGATCGGGCTTTTTCTTGCTTTGTGTCCGACGAGAGGGAAGCCGCTACGAAGATGAAGCTTCGTATTGTCTCGGAACCGCTGCTCATGGTCAGGGCCGAGGATCAAGGCTCTACATTGTGCCTTGACAGAAAGGGCTAGCAGAGGCTTGTAAGCTGTATTCCTTAACCTGTTTACGCCGCCGCCGTCGCTGCTAGTAGATAGATGTGTCTGATTGGTTGTCGCGACAATGCTGCCAACTGTGAGACTCGCTCATCATGCAGTTCGGCCCTCGCATGTTCGGATATCTCTGTATGATGCTGCACGAGTTTGGCGTTAAATCTGCAAGGCTGCAGGAAGAAAAGAGAGTTGAGCGGAGAACCGACGACCCTCGGTAGCAACTACAGTAACGCTAGTTGGCCACGTTGTGTTACGAGCTCTCGCTTAGCCGCTTTTGATTTGGACTCTTTTTTTCAGTCTATCGTATCGCGATTCAATTAACCGTCGGTTCCCGATACGCTGCCCGATTGCGGGGCAGAGAACGTGACCTAAGCGCGGACGGCGCGTCTGTGTGATATTTGTGTTGAGATTGGGAATAAAGCAACACAGATTCACGACATCTGAAAGTCACAAACAGTTGCACAGCGCTGTGCTACTGTCTGAACTGGATCACAGTTCGACTGCATACTGTCCAACCTTCATCACCACCATCCTCGACTCATCGCTACTGCCGTAGCTGCCAACTTCTGTCTCCAGGGTCTGTTTCGTTCCGCTAGGATCACCTCCTTCTCGGCGCTATCCTAGAGCCTCGGCAGAGAATTTGACCGGGTTACTGGCCATTCTACGCAGACTGCCTACACGCGCAAGGTCAACTTCGACGAGCGCAGCAACATCTCCCACGATGGATCTCAACTTTGGGACGCCGGCTCGGCTCGAGCGCCAGATTGCTCAGGACCTCATGGACACGCAGTCCGAGTTCGATCTCTCCGTTCCCGGTGGTGATACACGCGATATCAGTGCCTCCATCACTCGCACACCTCTGGCTCCCTCAAATCGCCACAACTCGTCCTTCTCCAGGCCATCCGACTCATCCGAGGCATCCACCACATCTCCTTCCAAACATACCTATCTTGACGCTCCGCTCGCACGCAAGCAGCCTGTCACCCTGGCTGCTGCTGTGCAGAATGCGAACGTTGCTTCCAAGAACGCACCTGCTCAGGTCCAGACTGGCATGTCGACATCCTCCTCGACATCCAGCGTTTCAGACTCGCCTCATTCAGCACAATTTCCTGATCCATATGCGCACGTCAGGAGTACATCTCCGCCTCTTACATCTACACCTCAACGCGCCACGGGCCCAGCTTCCACCGTCGGGTCCAGATCACGCACCATCATGACAGCTCGTCCCCTTCGTCCATCCAATGCCGAGGGTACTGCCATGCAGCGTTATGATGACACAACAAAGACATCCGCATCCAGAGGGGCACGTTCTACCCACTCCGCGTCCACCGTTTTCGACGACCTGACCGAATCGTCCATTGCACCAGAAGACGCAGCAGGAGATCAACGTGATGCGACAGATGCAGGCACCCTTGATGCTCAGCCACGTCAATCTGATCCTGACGCTCGAGACTTTGTCGTCTATGACGCACCAACAGCTGCATCCACTGCCCAGGATGCTTCTCCTGCAACAAGTAATGGCCGCAGTGGAACACCCGGCGACACAATCGATTGGCGTCAGCGTCGTGCTCAACGTAGACAGTTGGTTCAGGAAGATGAATCTGCTGTCGACGAGGATGAGAGTCACGTGGAGCCCGAGCAGGATACGCATACCGCGCCATCCTCTCAACCAACCGCAACCGTCGCTTCTCACCCCGAATCAGTGGCCGACACCGAGTACACTGCCACAGCTTACTCCAGTCCCGCCGCCGCACGCTTGGCTCGTCAAGCTCTCGTAACAGGCCCAGCAGCACAGCCAGAATCCGCGGCAAGCACGCCAAGCCGCCCTCTCCAGGGCAATTTTGCGACGCCAAAACAAGCCTCTGCGTCGGATGAACGAGCGAGAATGAAGCAATACCTCCTCAACAGCGTTAAGGCCACCGAAAAGACCCGACCGCGCACCGGCAGATCGTCCGACGCCCATTTCGAGGCAATCGAGCGTCTCAAAGCTCAAGCACAACTGCACAGGACTCCCGGCTCGCTCTCTGAGGGCGATGCGAGAACGCAAGACGACGGATCGCCAGTCACTTCCACTGATCCCACTCCACGCCGCAGGATGGATCGACTGGGCAAAGTTAACACCATTGCTGCTGGTAGGACACCTCTGCCGAAAGGAGGTGTAGCAGAGTTGCTCCGCCGTGGCGCACTGTTCGGCGTGTCTGATTCCAGTTCAGCATCCAGTGTGCATGCCGAGAGTCCCCTTCGCGCTGGTCCTCAAGCTGCGGAACAGGCCAAAGACGACGAAGCTGCAAGTGCCGTCGGTTCCACCACGACCTACTCCGAGGCTTCGTCCAACGATCTCGCTCTTGCGCCCAACGGCTCCAAGCATGGTGCTATGGGTCTGCGCGCTAATACATCCTTCCCCGGCTTGGGCGCTGCGGATGCCGGCACAGAAGCCAACTCGATTGCCCGACCTCGTGTGGATGCGGCCAAGCTGGCTCTCTATCAAAGCAAGCTCAACGCGCGTCTCGATGCTGAGAACGAAGAACTCAAGCGAGAACGTGATCAATTGCTTGCCAAGCTCGCCAAGCTCGAGGGAGGAGCATCTGGTTCATCCCAGGCTGACTCGGATGCGGTCAATCAACAGCTGCAGGCAGAACGCGAGCGAGCAGATGCACTCGACAAGGAGGCCCAGGAGCTCGCCGATCTTCTGGATGAGAAGGAGCGAGAGCTCGAGTCTCTGAAAGACTCGCAAGGTCACCCCGCAGAAAAGGAGGGAGACGAGCAGGAGCTGCGAGACGAGATCGATGAGCTTCAACGCCTACTCAAAGAGAAGGATGAGGATCTCGAGGAGCTGGAAGGTCGACTCGAAAGGGAGCGAACTCAGATGGAAGAACAGGTGCAGCAAGCCAAAGCCTTCTCGTTCCAAACACTCGATCGTATTGAGACCGAGAGGGACGAAGCTCTCGAACGGGTTCAAGCTTTGCAGGACGAGCTTGCTAGTCTCAAGGAGCACCGCGCTAACTCGTCTCAAGTGTCTGAAGCTGATCGCCGAGACAACGACAGCGAGGTTCAGACCCTCAGGGACCGTATCGAAGAGCTCGAAAATGAGCGGGCAACTCTTGTCGAGGATGTTGAGTCCAAGGCTGAGACCCTGCAGCGAGTAGAGTCGGAGATGGAAGCTCTCCGTGATCAAGGCCGAAGCGATGCAGCACGCATCCGAGGCCTTGAGCGTCGACTCAACTCCGCCAATGCGCAGCTTGCCAAGACTAGTGGACAGGACGCTGACAACAGTCAAGTCGATGAGCTCGAAACTATCAAGAATGAGCTCCGTGATGCTCAAACCTACATTGCTGAACTGGAAGCGAAAGCAAGCGAGCACAAGTCGTCGACCGCGTCTTCGGTGCAGGAGGAAAGGATCCGCTTCCTCGAACGCCAGAAGGCAGAGCTGGAGGAGCGAGTGCAGCAGTACCGCGAGATGATCAGCAAAGGAGTTGGCACCAACCTCGCCAATCTGTCCAGGAACGAAAGCGGTGAGCGTGCTTCCTCAGCCCCACCGGTCACTCGGGGCAGGACAATATTTGGATCCTCGCCTCTCCCCAAATCCGTCGTCAGCCTGCGAAACATCTCAGCAGTCAAGACACCTCGCTCGCCTGGCCCTCTCAGCGAAGCCTCCTGGCTGTATAACGAGTCGAGCCTCGGTGCAGGCAACATTGTCGATAGGATCGCGTACCTCGAAGGCGCGTTGGACGAAGCCAATGCCTCGATCGATGCCAAGCTGCAACAGCTTGACGAAGCCGGCGTCGCGCACCTCACTTTGGCTGAGCGACTGCAACAGGCGCACGAGCGCA
Organism: Ustilago crameri; assembly: GCA_024271935.1. Taxonomy (NCBI): domain Eukaryota; kingdom Fungi; phylum Basidiomycota; class Ustilaginomycetes; order Ustilaginales; family Ustilaginaceae; genus Ustilago; species Ustilago crameri. Next base: position 577,227 of record JANBMJ010000005.1, on the reverse strand, counting down.
TCGCCGAGCTCGAGGCTGAGATCGAACGCCTGCGCATGTCCGGTGGACACAGCGGAGACACTTCAACAACCAGCCCGAGCAAGAGCGTCTCTCAACGCCAGAGAGTGTTTGCCGACGTCCACGCGCAGCTCGAAGCGCTCAAATCTCGATGGGCGGCCGATCACGACAAGCTGCAGCAACGGGAACGCGAACTTGAACGCCGCGAACGCGAGCTCCAGGATCGCAGCACCGAGAAGCGTCACTACCAGGATGTCCTCGCCGAGCTGAACCGCTTCAAGGATGCCGCGTCGTCGCTCCAGCACGACTTGCAGAACGAGCGCGCAAAGCAACGCACCAAGCTGGCTGAAACGCGCGCAGCTAGTCACCAGAAGGACTCGATCGAGGGAAGCTTGACCAGGACGCAGGCAGAGTTGGAGGCCGTAAAGCGCAAGTTGGAAGACAAGCTGCGTGGGCTGGAAGATCTCTCGCGACAGTATCAAGAAGAGGCTGCGTCACCAAACCCTCGTCAGGGGCAGAGCGATCGCTTGGCATCCCGCTTCCACTCTGCGCAGCGCGAGGTGGAAGCGCTCAAATCGGAACGCAACGACCTGCTTACGCAGCGCGCTGACCTTCATCGCCAGTTCGCGGCGGCCAACGAGAACTACGAGTCGGTGTTGGCGGATCTTGCAGCGAGCCGTGCCGCGCTTGCGGAGCACCAGGCGCAGCTGGACGAGCAGATCGTGCAGATGGAAGCGGCGCATGCTGCATTGCGCGCCAAAAAGGTCGAGTACGAGAGGGTAGTCGGCGACAGGGACCGGCTGAAAGCGGAGCGGGATTTGATTATTCACGATGTGGGGATGTTTGAGCAAGAATTGCGGCGGTTGCGTCGCGAGGCGGATCGGCAGGGGCAGGATCTCGAGGCGCTTCGTGCGGAACGTGAGCAGGCGCGTCGACAGCTTGCCTCTGACGGCGAGGCCAAAGACCGCGAGCGAGCTGAATTCATGGTCCAAGTGCGGACGCTCGTGGAGCAGCTCAAGAGTAAGACCGCCGAAGTCGACCGGATCAAGTCGAAACTCGACGAGCTGGAAAAGTCCAGAAGTACCGCAACAGCACCGCCTCCGTATGTGGAAGAACACTCGCTGGTGGCTGCGAGGAAGATGCACGAGGCAGAGTGCAAGGGTTTGATCCTCCAGATCAAGTATCTCAAGCTCAAGCTCAATCGCGAGATGGATCTGCGTGCGGATTTGGGCCATCAGAAGGAGTACATCGGTCTCCTCCTCCAAGGGTTGACACGCTCAGACAAGGCGTTGGGCAAACTCATCTTCGACCTTAACCTCCAACACCACGCGAGGGACACCAGGAGGAGACCAAATGAGGTCAAGCGAAGATGGGCTAAAGCGCTCAACGCAGCCTCGGCAGTGGCCAGGATGAAACTCCTCGCACAGAAAGCACAGCAGGTTGCTGACATCAAGCAGAGCCTGAACAAGGCACACGAGGAGGTCAAGTCGAGGAGAAACGTCGCACCCATTTCACTTCAGCAGCAGAGAGATGCGCTGGCTGGGTTGAAAGCCGGGATCGCTGCCAACAGCCGACGATGATCTACTTTTGTACAACAATGGGTTCCGTTTCTCTATTGATCGCAAAGCACAGCAGCTTCTAGAGTTTTGTACAACACTTATCCGTGTGATTGTTCTATCAAGTCTTGAATTGTGGATGAACCTCGTGTATGTGCTCATTCGTCTTCCTCCCCGTCAACCGACTCCTCATCATCCTCTTCTTCTTCTTCTTCACTTCCTCCGTACTCTTCTTCGCCTTGCTTCTGCTGCAGATCTTGGATCTGCGGCACAATGGTCACCTCGTTCTTGTTGGTAAAGTCCATGAACAGCTGCGTCAAGACAAAGACGGCAAAGTCGCGGTGCGTCCAGTACGCCAGATGCGCGCCGAACATGTCGAGGTATCCACTCAGACTGATGCTTGCCGAGAGATGGTAGTCGATGCACCCATGCGGGTTGAGCGCGCGGAAGCGGCGTTCGGCCCGTTCGAGCGTGTCCAGGTCAAAGCCGTGCTCGTCGTCATCCTCCGGGATGGAGATAGTGCGTAGAGCAGTCTCTGGGCCGAGCGATTTCTTGCGGTTGCCTTTCTCTGTTTCCAGCTCCCGTCCGTGCGATTTGGAATCGGAATCTTGCTCCTCGGAAGGGGAAGGTGAGGTGGATTGCATGTGATGCCATTTGCGCACGGTCTGGATGTAGTCCGAGTCGTCAACGATGCGCTGCCCCATCTTCCTCTCCTTGACCTGCCTCCTCTCTTCCCTCGACAAGTCGTCCGGGAGAACGTCTGGACCGTCGTTGGCAAGGATGCGTGCTTGACGTACGATCTTGCCGACACCTTGGAAAGGATGGTCTTTGTACTTTTCAAACACCCGACTGACGCTGATTCTTGGCAGTGCGAGCGTGCGCAGGATGGCTTCCGTGGCACTTTCGATCGAGATGGGCTTGATCAGCTTGGCGTACCCCGAGTCGACGGTGGGTGCCAGCTGGAATGCCACAGGATCGTTGGGGTTGAAGATGTTGTAGACGTTCTCGGCTGCAAGGCAACCGTATCGGCCGACTTCATCGTCGAGGATTTCAGGTTCGCTCTCCGGGCGACGCTCGGTGCCCGAACGAGCGATGAGCTGTCCACCATCGAGGTGGAAGAAGAAGGCGACGGGAGAGCCGATGAAGAAGAGATTCTTGACGTTGAAGTGCAAGTTCTCGTTGCTGCGTAGCGTGTCTCGGTTCGACTTTGCCACCTCTGACAGCGGTGGTACTTTGGAAGGTTGGGCAGACAGGATGTCTGCAGCCAGTGCCGAGCCCAACGAGTGACCGATAATCGAGACCCGACCTCCCTTTTTCTCAAAGTCTGGATTGCGGCGACAGAACAGCCTGTAGGTGCGGTTGAGCTCGGAAGTGACCGAATCGATCATCTTCTTGCGATGACGTGAGAGATAGAAAGGAACGTCGAGCACGACCTTGGTGATGACATTCCGCACCATTGGAATAGCAGCAGAATTGGTGATATCGTCCAGCGTGTAAAAATTGTCGTTGGTTTCGGGCTTTTCATCAAACTCCATGAACCTTCGCCAGCAGATGGGAATGAACTGCGCCCGGCGACCTCGTGACAGCCGGCGTACAGCGGGATCGCGCGCGTTGTCACTGGCAAGATTGCGGAGATGCTCGACGTCATAGACGAAGTCTAAGAAATCCACGTCCTCGGAGAGCTTTTGACCCACGCCATGGATGGCGAACACAAGCTCGGGCGGCTCATCCTTCAAATCGTCTGGCAGAAGGTCGACATCGCCCTCGGAACGTCTTTGACGGTCCAGCTCGTCTTCGGTCATCTTTTGCTTCATCTTGCGTTTCTCTTCATCGGCAGCGTCATTCTCGTCGTAGCCAAAGACTTTCTTGAGCGCAACAAGAGGACGCATCGCTGCATCGCTGGAAGGTACAAGCTTGGCGGCAAAGGATCTGCGTTCATCCTCATCCCCATTCTTGGAAGCGGCAGCCTGGTTTGGACCATCGGCACCTCCGCCTGAAGGAGGAGCGGAACCAGACTTGGCGGCGCCTTCGCGTTTCGAGGCAGAATGAGCACCAACGCTTGAGCCTTGTTGCTGCGCCTCGGTGTACCTCGAAGAGCCCTTGCGGTCGGTGTCGCTGTTACCCTCGTCGTCAGCAGCCCAAGGCAAGGAGATCTTGAACAGAGGGCTGAAAGACTTTTGTTCGGCGATCTGTTCGGCCCTGTCGAATCCTCTTACGACGATGGAGCCTCCAACCACGGATAAGAAGCGCCCACGCAGATCTTCAGAGAAGATGCGACCAACCTCAGCGTCTTGGAAAGACACTTGGCCCTTGTCTTTCATGCTGGGCAAACGGTAGAGCTTAGATTTATCGAGCTCTTCGCTTACGACCGAGTCGTCTTCTGAGCCGGTAGTCGATGAGGAAGAGCTATATTCCCAAGGCCGAGCCTGGGCGTAGGCCTCGTCGAGATCATGCGAAAGTGGATCGTCCCAGCTGATTGGGGCGTACGAGCTGTCAGTGAGAGAAGAGTAGAACCACGTAGCTCGAACCACCTTGAGCAAGACACCCTTCCAGAAGACAGGGTACAAGGTCATCGACTCGAGGTCGACGTCAAAGAGATTGTCTTCCATGACCTCGACTTTTGTAGACCGTTCGGACTCAGGCTGGTCGGGATCCAGAATGTAGTTGACCTGGACCTTGTCTGAGCTTGACTTTGACTCCTTGCTGGACTCTTGATCTTGCTCAGACTCGGACTCGTTGTCATCGTCTTTGCTGCCATCGGTATTGGTGAAGGGGACGTACTTGCGCAGCCCATCTAGCCAAGAGTTGCCTGCCGAATCCTTGGTAGCAGCTTTTGCCTTTTGTTTGGTCTTGCTGGCGACATCGGAGAAGCCATCAAGGGCTGATTGGATAGCGTCGACACCGGAAGGCGGTGCGCGGGGCCTCGAGTTTACAGACTGCTGCTGTCCAACCTTGTCATTCTTCTCGGCTTCCTCACGTTGGCGGCGCGCCCAGTCCTCTCCTCTTAGCTTGGTCCACCTTTCTTCTAGCTTATCGTTATCATGAGGCTGAAAGGTGGCCCAAGTGTCACCGCGAGCGTACATCCATCTTGCCCGCTGCGGCGGTGGGGATGATCGGGAAGGTTCCGATGACTGAGTCATCTTGAAGTCAAACCGCAGCTATGTTCACGATGAAGCGTTCCAAATGGTCACGAGACGAGGGTGCTATCCGACACGGGATGCGCTTCTCTTGTTTCACATCTGTTGGCGCAACAAATGTACCACCCATTGGTACACCTTCTTCGGCACGGGTGCAATTTTGAGAGCACAATGACGAAACGTTGCCTGTCAATCTGGCTTCGTGCAGGTCACCCGATCAACCAGTGCCCCCCCGATTCAGGGACCCACACCCTGTGAAAATGGGAAAAGGTCCTAGATTGCATCAAAAAATTAACCGCCGAGAACCCTCAAAAGAGGAAAGAGACGCGGGACTTATCCTGCATCCATGAAAAAAACACACAAGAGGGGGGAAGTGCAGCCTCGGTTGCGTACGTGGCGGGAGAGTCGCATGATATTCAACAGCCCATTCTGCAGACTGTAACTGCAGACTGCAGTCTGCAATAGATTGCCCGCGTCGAGCCAATCCAATCAAAACCAATCACAGAGCCTATTTTTATGATATTTTTGGGCGCAGCACAGCTTTGCCATCCACGTCAATCTCCACCACCTCAGCCACCAATCACCATCCTCGACCCACCTACGCCCATCATCTGTCGTCGTCACCTCTACACATGACTTAAAGTCGTCTCTTTCTTTACGCTTCCACCTACCAACATCATACTAGGTGGAGCGTTCACTTTGCCTCATCGACCATCTACTATGGCTATGATCGGCAAGCGAGCGCATCTCGCGCCCTTGTTGATCCTTAGCCTCGCTCCGTATTTGATCTCGACAGCACTTGCAAACCAGGTTCCGGACGTTTCATTTTCAACGCTCGAAGCCAACTCATCCACCATGCCACCACAGTCTAGCGCTCCTGCGCCCTCGCATTCCTTCTGGGACAACCTGGCTCGACACTGGACTCAGGCAGACAGCACAAAGCAAACTTTTATGGCTATCTTCCTCATCATCCAAATCGTCGGTCTTTTTTGCGCCATCAAGGGCTCGCTTGACAAGCTCTTTGGCAGACGTGCAGAATATCGCAACAAGCGAACCAAGAGATTCGCTCGCAGAGCTGCCGTCGCTGCAGCGGGTGGATATGCCAAGTCTGGAATTCCTCTCAGCCACCAGCGTCCTCTGTATCGGCAGGATCCGAAGCCTCGACTGCCTCCACGACCATCTCAGGATCATCCATTGATGCGTCCATCGCCCTTGGTACCCGATGCCAGTTTCCAGACCAGTCCTACCGGCGAAATCATCCTGCCGTCATGGTCCGAGTCGGGTCCTACACCTCTCAAGGTGATCGTTGAGGAGCCGGAGGACATCATCTCTCGTAGCAACACTCCTCTATCTTCCCGATCTCACTCTCCGGTCTCATATCGCGACTCGACATACTCTTCCATGTCGCCGTTACCTAACGATGCTGCTGCCGTTGGCTGGCCGAATCGCACTTCCTCTCCTCGGGACAGCACATCTCTCAGATGTAGAGAGCGCACTGATTTCGCCACCCTACCCTTCAACATCGACCGCTCCTCCACTCCTGACACTCGTCTCGAAGACGTCAAACGCCCTTTCAATCGTCCCGTCGCTCCTCAGTTCTCACCCCCTGCTTCTTATGCAGACCTTCTGCCCTTTGCTGCGTCCATGCACAACTCTTCTCCAGCCTAATCTTGGCTTCTTCTCAAGCATCGTATACCCTCTTCAGGTCTCCTTCGTCACCATTTCCAACTTGCCGTGTTCATCGTAGTATCAAAGCATAAGTCATCTTTAATCAGCATTTCTATTGGCTCCGTTTCCGTCCTTTCGCCTAGCAAGGCTTCCCTTCTTTCTCAGCTCTTCCTCCTCTCAACTCAATCAGTCATGTAGATATCAGCTGCGTCAAAGCGCACCTCAGCATGTACCGCTAATCAAACTTATTCGAAACTGACAATAGTTTTTCGCTTGCTTGCAATCACATTGCATTGCAGGTAGTCATGAGGACCTGTGATTTCCACGTCCATGTCTGCGGTTGTTGTGAATGTTTTGCTTCTGAGTCCGGCTTGGCGCGGCTGCGTCTATACTTTTGATGCAATCTAGCACTGGTGGACAGCTCCAGTCTTGCCACTCGCCATATCCGAGATTGCGGTCCAAACTGTATCAAAAAAGCAGAAGAAGGCATGGTCAGAAACACGTCACTCGATTGTGGGATTCGACAATCGATTTGATACTTACCGCTGATAACAAGGACGATCGAACCAAAGATAGCGCAGGCTACACTGAGAGGTCGAGTCGATTGCCACCACTTTCGATTGGCTGCTGCCGGTCGGAACCGTACACTCGCTCCTGGGCGTAGTGGCAACTCGACATCGTCGACATCCACCGAGTCTCTCGAGGCGAGGTCGCCTCCTGCGGTCCGGCCGCCTTCCATGCGCTCCAAACGATCCAACGAGGCGGGCTCCGCATCGTCAGCTGCATCATACTCGTTGGATCGGATAGGATTCTGGCCCCGATCTATCGAGCTATTCGACTGGTCAAACAGCGTCTCGTTCTCTTCGTTTCCAACGACTTGGCCATTCCTGGTCTGGTCGTGGTCACGCCATGACGAGCTGGTCAGGTGAGGCAGGTCGGCTGTAGGGACGTGCTTGCCGGTCTCGCTGGTGAGCTTGAGATAGCAAAGACTAGGGAAGATGAATGCCAATGCTGTTGCGCTGAGACCGCCGGTGAGCTCCAAAACGATGCCGAGATCGCAAGTGAGGAGCGAAATGATCATAGCTGTGACGACCAAGCTGGACGTGAAGATGAGGTGACGGTTCCTGTCGAATTCTCCGGCGAAGAAGTAGGTCTCGAGCACTTCTCGACAGACGAAACATTCGAGTGGCAGCGTGGTAAGCATGTTGAGACCAAACAGCCCACGAGCGATGTTGACGATGAGATCGTCGTTCGGGAAGTTGTTGAGGACGTTGCTGAGCGTCTTTTCTTCAAAGCTCCAGTAGCCGGCGACACTCATGGTGATGGTGGCAGCTGCGGCGATGATAGTCGAGTAGTGTGTCACCTGGCCGAACTTGTTCATGGAAGGCTCTTTTAATGAGCCGTAGATGAGCAGAGAGTTGTGGTGGCAGACGAAGGCAAAGCTGATGACCGAGATGGATCGGACAAGATTCGAGACGTTGACAAAGGTGAAGCGCAAGCTTGGATCACCTTTGAGTTCGGCGGGCATGGCTGGGCCGCGAATCGTGACAGCCACGATGATGACGACCATAGAGACCAGAGCAATTGCACTTGCTTTGCTGAGCTTCTCGATATTGCGATAGAGGGAGAGAGGATAGGAAACGGCCAGAGTGAAGAAGGTGATGACAAACTGTCGATTGGCGAGGAAGCTTCCAGCCAAGGCGGGGAAGAGCATCTTGATGACATGCGGAATGGTGTCACCGACAACAACGCAGAAGGCACACATGCCTCCGAAGCCGAAAGCGAACTGAAAGATGGAGACCGCTGTCTTGCCGTTGTGTCCAAAGCAATGTTCCATGATCTCAATGTATGTGATCCGGCCGCTGAGTTTGGCGTTAAGTACGATAAGTCGGATAGTCCAGTCGGTTAGGAAAGAAAGTCCAACGAGCAGAACCAAGCCAGCTACGAAGCCAGACTCTCGCATGGAGTAGGGAAGCCCGACGATACCGGCGCCAAGGATACTGTTGGCCATGTTGACAGTAGCATCAAAGACACCTGCACCTCTTTTTAGCCAGTCAGGGATCCCTTCGCCGTCCCAGCCAGGCACGCCCAGCGACTGACCAATCGCGCGAATGTCCTGTCCGAAGCCATCAAGGGAGGCGCGGATTCTTCTTCCCGGTATGCGATCGATCAGAGACTGCGAGCCGGATCGGTTCCTGCGTGGAGGGTCTGCGGAGCTGGCGATGGAGGTGTACATGGGACCTTCTGTGGGTCGGAGACCAATGTGTGATGCTTGGATGGCGACGACGTCTTCCTCGTCATCAATGTCGTCTGAATCTGCTTCGAATTGCGCCTCTTTAGACGATGTCGTACTTTTTAATGGAAGAGGAGCTCGAGCAGTGCCGGCAGCACCAGAGTAGGAGGGAAGATCCGTACTTGAGGAGGACGATGAGGAGGCATGAGCAAGGTTGGACGCCGACCCACTTGGCGGTCCATACGAAGGTTCGTCGTCTAATGAAAAGATGGTATTGTCTGCGGCGCTCGGGCCCTCTGGGCGGGACGATGTGCGGGCGGGACTGCTACTCATTTTGAGCGATTCCACCACAGTTAAGTGGTGTTTGATCAAAGGACGGCTGATACGATACCGAGGTGAAATTGCATCCGATCTGCCATGTGCTGATTTGTGACCTGCTTCGAGCAGCGCAGGGAGAGACGGCTTTTCCGGGGCGTTTGTCAGGAGAGCGGAGGATCCGAATGGGCAGCGAGAAGCACGAGATGTGCCTTGCCGTTGCTGACAGAGACCGAGAATGTCGCTCAGAGAAAGAGCCGTGTGACCTGTGCGTGCAACAGGCCTTATCGGGGGCAAGAGTGGGTTGACTGTCGAGTGATGCAAGCTGGGAAGCAAGCAACAATGTGACGGGTTGCGGGTCAGTTGTACGGATGTTTCTTTGTCTCGAGACCAGCTCGGTAAAATTGAACCGTGCTGCTTCCAGCTGTTGTTCTGTGCAGCACAGCAATTAGGACCCTGCCAGATCGCCGATACACGACAAATAATGATAGCCCATCCCAGCCACTTGATTTCAGGTGAAGCACAGGTGCCAGTTTTTGGAATCGATTCTTCTTGGCTCCACCTCTTGCTCCACCATACCATTCTCAAGCACAACTCGTACAGCAAAAGGCTCTCGATCCAGGCCTTCCAAGGCAGCCAGAGCCCCAGTATGGCGTCCATTACCTCGGGAGGTGCCCAATTGCACCCGCCCCTCGTCCAGCCCATCATATTCTGCGGTCCAGGCAGCAATTTGTACCCTCTCTGCTCCAACACCGTCGCAGCAGACACTGCCGACGATGCCGCCCAGACGGCTCAAAACGACCTCCCCAAGGCTATGCTTCCTGTCTTCAACCGTCCGATGATTGCTTTCGCTTTACAGCAGCTTCTCTCTGCCGGTTTGCGCCATGCTATCGTCTTTGCGCCATCAGAGCACCACTCCACCATTGCAGCAGCACTCAAGACCCTTATTCTCATCCCGCCAACTTTGGTACAGTCTGGAAAGAAGAATGTCTCATCTGCAGCTGCTGCCGCCGCAGCTGCTGTCGAAGAAGCTTCCAAATATCCCAACATTTCGGTTTCCGTTGGGCTCAACAGCACAGCCTCAACTGCGCCTGTGGCCGCCAATCCTTATCTATCGGGCAACTCTTTCACCGTCTCTTCCATGCAGAACGAGATTGTCATGCGAGTCGATCTCCTGCCTCTCGGCCCGGATGATATCACATCCTCCAAGGCAGACTCTCGCGCTTCCAGCGCGGCCGGCAAATACAAGAAACTCGGCACAGCTGGCCTGATTTCCTGGCTCCACTCCATCGGAAGGCTCGACAAGGACCCTCTTATCCTTCCCGTCGACCTTGTCGCCCAAAACATTTCGCTCACCAGTGTCATCAACAGCCATGTCTCCAGCGTTCCTCAGCCTCCGGCTCTCACCTGTCTCATGTACGAACGCGGCGCTGGCGAAGGCACCGGCAAGGAGCGCGAAAAGGATGGTAAGTTTCTCAATCTGCACCTAATCTGTTCACGCCACAGGCATCATCGAGCTTGATACTAATGACTTCTCGTGTTTCCAATGATGCAGGCCCGCCCAAGCTCTTCAGCGCTTACGACCGCACACCTTCGTCGAGCAGCTCTAGCTCGGCTGGCAACGACCACTGCACCACCCACCAACTCCTCCTTCTTCAGGACTCTGATGACATCTCCGATTACGACTCTTCCGACCTCCATCTTCGCATGTCTCTGCTGTGGTCGCATCCTCACGTGCGCATCTCCACTTCCCTCCTTGACTCGCACGTTTATCTCTTCAACCTCCAACAAGTTCTCGGCCTCTTGCGCTCCGACAGCGGTCAGAGGATGAATAGCCTTCGTGAAGAGGTTGTCCCTTTCATGGTAAAGTGTAGCTGGATGGCAGGTCTTCGCGAGAAGGCTGGTTGGACCAGTCAAGGTCCCAAATGCTTGACAGCCGCCGAACACCTCCCATGGAACACCTCCCTTGGCAAGGAGAAAGCTGCCTCTGCGTTGAGATCCAGTACGTTTGTCGAGCCGGAGCTCCTTCAAGCCGGTACATCTTTCCGATCCGCACTCGACGAACTCGACAACCGACCCTCGCCTCTTTTCACCCCTGACCGCTCAAACATGGTTTCGCCTTCCGGCAAGATCAACGACTCAAAGAACAATAAGCTCGATCGACAAGCACGCGCATCCGCCAAGAAAGCCGCTGCCGAAGTCAAGGTCAACGCCCTCATCTTCAGACTCTCGACAGACCGAAAGCACCCAATCGACCCCTCCTCTTCCATCGAAGAGATTCGAGAGCGTGAAGAACTTTCCAAGCGCGAGCCTTTCATCGCTCGAGCCAACACTGTTCCAACCTATATGGAATGCAATCGATATGTAAGCACGCTCTTCGTAGGAAGCATAGTCCACTTATACGATTCATCACTGACCACCACATCATTGCTGTCCTTTGTAGCTCTTGCGCTGTTTGGCAAGCGGCCCAGCGTCTGGTGCATCCAACGCACTACAGCTGCCTCCATCAGCTCTTGCCCATCCACTTCCGAATCAATCCCTTCCAGCACCCGCCGCTACATCCGCTGCTTCCGCCGGGGGCAGCGATTCTGAAGACGCAGTGTGGATTGACGCAAAGGCACAGATTTCGTCTGACTCTCTCGTTGAAATCTACACACGCGTCGGCGAACGCACCACAATCAAAAGGAGCATTGTCGGGCGAGGATGTGTGATTGGCAAGAACGTCAAGCTCACCGGTGCCATTGTCATGGACAATGTCAGGATTGGCGATAAGTAAGTGTCTCAGCTCACCAGGACCCCAGCGTTATAACGTTCCTCGCTAACCGGCTCCATTATTGTCTGTTTCTCTCACAGCGCCAAGCTTGAAAACTGCATCCTATCCGCTGGATCGATCGTCGATGAGAAGTGCAACCTCAAGGACTGCGATGTCGCCGCTTCGGTTCGTGTCCCCGCGGGCACGAGCAGTAAGGGTGAGAAGTTCGACGAATAGTTCCAGAGTACGCATAGGTGGAATCAATCGTATCAACCGATCTTGCGGCTACCATCTTAGTTATGCTCTCCGTCTCATTTCTGTTTGGTCTGTGCAAGCTCTTATAGACAGGATAGCGTCTGAGTTTCATGCGAAGTGAGGTGGTCAAAATTGCGCTCGGCTGGATGATCTGAATGTGTCAACGAGATGAGAAGCATGCCCGTAAGCTTTGCTCATCGATGGCGTCAACTGCGTTGTGTCCAGGCGAGTCAATTGATGATCACATAGGAGGCTTCAACAGGAAGTGGCCAACTGTGATCGATGATTCTTGTCTGCGGTCATTAGAGCATCGCCTCGTTGACCAGATGCTCCGTGTTCAGCAGTTGAATCCACTGATGTTACAGCCCAATTCTGTCCAACCAGCGTTGCGTTTGCAACCGTGCAGGGTGAATCGAACCCCATCGCGCAAATGTACTCTCACGTGTTTGGGTGGGTCGGGTGTGCGCTGGCATTCAAGCCGCCCACGCAATCACGGAGCTAGCAAGAGGTTGAATCTCAACAGCCATGATCGGCAGCGCGCCGTCTTCATGAACAGAGTTGGAAAAGAGTATCGGAGCCGTCACCACGAGACAATATCGAGTCTTACTTACTCCTTGTCGGACTCATGACTTGCTATTATGGCTCAAGAAATTAGCCGGCAATATCGATTTGTGACCAAAATTACATATTCAAAGCGGTCATATCTTGTCAATGACACCTTCCGTCGTCTGTACAAAACCCCGTCTGCGGAAGGATTCAGATTTAATACAGCCCCCCGCCAGCCACAAGACCTAACGTTATGATTCATCATCAGGAATTCCAGCTGCTGTCCTCTAAACTGTATGTGACGGTCCACTTAGCAGAGATTATCTGACTGAATCGTGATTGTCGAATCACCATGCGACGAGTGAGTATTCGCTACACATCAAATCACATCACATTACATTAAGGAACAGAAAATCACAATTCAACTTTTTCTCTGTAACACGAACGCTGTCATATGGGCGCTGTGTTCGAGTCCTAACTGCTTGGACAAAGATTCGTCTTGAAAGACGAAGCAAAACAATACTGGAGCCGAATGAAAGACGGCGGAACGATCCAGCTGGATTATCATGATGTGAGTGAAATTATATTACATTTGTGACCTGAAGCAATTCGCAACATTTTGCCACATAAACATTTGCTCTCTTCTCAACGGGAAGAAAATCATATCAAGTGACCCGCAACCACAGATTATGTTCATGGAAATCTTGACTCCTTTTTCGTATAGTTGACATGGCTTATGGCTTCGCAATAACTTATCGTTAGTGCGTATGAAACCTGTGCTGATATTATCAAAAAACCACGAATATTGACTTCAATCTCGAAATGCAAGGTAACGTCTTTGATTAACTGATCATCTTAGCTCAGATATCACGGGGAAATCCTACTGATAAAAATATTTCAGGGAGAGCACTAATCAATTGATCCAAAGCTAAAGACTATGTCGTCTTTGCGAACTGCCTCAAATTTTTCCTGGTCAGATCATTTGCCGGCCGTCATATTTCTGCTTTTTTCACGGGTCTGCTCACTAGTTTGAGATTGCGTTGAAAACGTGATGATTTGCTCGTTCACAATGATAATTTACGATGATTGCGCAAGACGATTTTTTATTAACACATTAATTTAGTCTTTGATTCCACGGACTTTAACTCTCTTCAAGACAAGACCTTACGTTGCGCTCCACCAAAGACAATCAAAACAATTTGTTGATTTTTACAAATAGGAGTGAGTTGGGAAGTTATTGACCCTCAGTCATTTCTCCTGTTAACAATTCGTCACTGTGCAAAGGGAGAAAGAAGAAAAATCAGTATCAACCAAGCTTGCTCAAGCTGCTCATAAAAATTGTGACCCTGAACGATAAATTGCGTCGAAATATGGAAAAATATATCGGCCTCTGATGAGCATCAATTGAGAGGCGGGCTTTCGGGGCAAGTGAGCCGAATGGAAACGATAGTACACATTCTGGTGGATCCCCCGGACCTACGCATACCAGCCCGACGGCCAGCGTAGCCCGCCCACTACTCGACTGTAAGGAGCGAGTAGCCAGTCAATCCACCAAGCGAGCCTTCCGTAGTGGGTCACGGCTCAGTTCTCAGAGACGCTCACAGTGACTTTTCTTTTTGAGAGTCGTGCTCCTCATCGTTTCTGGTTGCAAACGTTGGACATGTGTAGTAAAGATCGATGACTGACCAATAAGAACAGAGTTCAATGCTATCTCATCGACGAAGGTGATCACTGAAGACCGCTGATGGTACCCTCTACGCCTCGTCTTACTCGACTGAAGATATCAGTAGCTAGGTCTTTCGCTCCGCTCGCAGCTTCACCGAGATATTCTGGGTCAAGGAGATGGGCAGCTGCACCTGCGACGGAGCCGTCTTGCCTGGATCCATTCATTCCTCCAACAGCCAGTTGTACCGGCCCGATGCTGAGGTTCAGAGCTGGCCCGCCACTGCCGAGATTGGCCGGCGGCTTCGCAAAGCGCCCATCGAAGCGGGATGCTGCGTCCTGAATCATGTCCAGATAGGTTTTGCTATTGTGTATGGAGCTTCCGCCGAGCAAGAAACGAGTACCAGTCCCAACTATACCACCGACAGGACCCTGCTGCGCTCCTTGTTGTGCACCTCTTTGGTGCTGTGCGTTGAGAAGGGCGATGGAGCGCGCCTCCTCGTACGTTGCGCCCCCGATGATGAACAAGATGACGTCTTGAGGGCGTTCTGTGGGATTCGATGAGATGCCATTTTGACTGGTTGTGACAAATGGATAGCTGGTGTCCCTGAGTCTGCCTCGCATGAGATTATCAATGGTCTGGACAAGGTGTGGTGTATGCTGGGTGTAAACGTTCTCGACACCCTTCAAGCCCTTGAGCGCACTTTTGCCCCTGGAAAAGAAGTTCTCGTTTGCAAACAGATCATCCTGACGTTGATCAGCACCGGCAATATTGAGTGTGACGAAGACCAATGCAGCGCGGCTCTCAGGCACGCCTGCTTTGAGAAGATCCTGGACCACCTTTTGGATCTGATTGTTTGGTAGCTTTTGATACCGTAAAGCATAAAGGATTGCGACGCGGATCTTGGCATCGTGATTGATCTTTGGTGACTCAATCATGGATTGGACAGCTTTGAGATCGGAGGTGTGGCTTTCTACGCTGGCGAGACTTTGCTCCAGTTCGGAGATCTCCAACAGGAAGTCCTTCTCGACTCGACGACTGAGTTCGCCGAGCAAAGCGACATGCTTGCTGACGTTTCCGCCGAGCTTGCGGAATTCTGGGTACTCCTCGACGAAGCGCTTCATGTCAGCGACTGTGTCGATAGTCGCATTTGATGCTGTTCTTGATTGGTATTCCAGCACATATTTCTTGATCGAGGCGCCGAGATCACCAAAGTTGTCGTAGAGGTTCGCGGAGAAGAAAGGATCCTGGTCTCCGGACAAGACGATTTCCTGGTGGGGTCAAGATCGAACATTGACCAAGGTGACATTCAGAATGCTTGTCAGCCATAGAGGGTACAATTGTGTGACCACATCTCTATTCATACTCACCTGGAGCTCCGGTCGAATTCCATCGGCATCGGCCAGGCTGACACGCCCATTCCGGATGCCGAGGACCTCGTGAACCATGGCTTGGTAAGTCCATTGCGTCAGAAGCGGGGTCACGGGATCATTCCTGCGATCCAGGATCAGTAACAATGGCGCGTTTTCGGTTCGTCTGAAGTCAAACAGACCGGCTTGACTGTTGTTGATCTGATACTGCATAGAACGAAGCGAAGCAAGAAAACTTTGTCAGATGTATGGCCGGAACAGAGTAAAGGCGTTCTGCGATGTCCAAAAGCACAGCAGATGCAATACTTACGGAAAGCTCCTCCCCTAGCTTCTTTGCGAGCGAGCTCATCCTTTCGTATCGGATAACGGGCTTCTTCTTTAAGCTGAGAAGGACGGCAAGAAGGCCCTTGACATGCTGATCAAGTCCGTGTTGGTCCCATGTTCCAGGATTGTCAGCCCATACGCGTGCTGGTGGTGTGTCGATGTTGAGGGAGAAGAGATCCGAATTGACTGGTAGATAGTCGGCGAAGAATTCCTGGATTTCCTTGACGACTTCATGCTCGTCAGCCTCAGCAAGGAGCTCTATGTCTTGCTTTTGGAGGTCATTTGTGAAGTAGAGCCAATAGGACTTGTATCTTGGCTGGCGCAATTCGCGAGTGAGAGCAGAGATTGACTGTGGAGTGGGACGCAAGAGGGCGATGCAGTTGAGATGCCGCATACGATCGCGATTGAGATTGTCAACGCGGTCTGTCAGATACACTTCATGGCTGAGCAGAGAGGACTGGGTGAAGGAAGTCGAGATGATGGGCGTAGTATCTTGATCAAGTAGGAGGACTTTGATGCCCGAGACCTCTGTAATCATACGTTGGATGTACGCGGATACGGCCTTGGTGACGTCCATCGTGACGTCGCGATGGTGCGTACAGCACAGTAGGCACGTAAAGCTCGTTAATTGCAGGCAGCGAGGACAAACAGAACGAGGAAGGATGAAGGGAAGGTGGATGGCGGAGGAGAAAGAGAGCTGTCCAAAGCGAGGTAATTGTGGAGCGAAGGCTTGACGTGCATCCCCGACACTGATCCGTGCCATGGCCGATTTCCGAATTTGCAAAGTGGGCAAGAGCGTGTGGGGAGATTTAAGGGTTCATGTCCAAGCAACACTCAACACATCGTTTTGATTCTTCTCAATCAACCCGTACTTTCGTACGCCATCCAAAGCGCACAATGCCGCCTACAGTCAATCATGTGGTACCATATCATCCGAACGAGTACATCCAAACTGCCATGACTGGTAACAAGGTCTCGAGAAAAGCGACAATCCTGGGATCTCAGAACATCATTCTCGGAGGCAAATGTATCATTCAGCATGGCGCCATCATCCGAGGTGACTTGCGGCGGATCGCGCCACCCTCTACCGCTGCCACAGCTGGTGGTCAAGCGCAACAAGCTCAGACCCTGGCGGTGCTCATGGGGAGGTATTGTCTTCTAGCTGAATCCAGTGTCATCCGCCCTCCCTACAAGACTTACAAGGGGTAAGAATAGCTCCGGCCTATCGACTCTAGCCATTGAACAGTCTGTCCATGCTAACAAAACCCTTCCTGCGCCCTGTCGCATCCCACGCCTCTAACAGCGTTTTCTCTTACTACCCAATGAAGATCGGCGATCACGTGTCAGTGGGTGCCAATACAGTCCTCGAGGCAGCTTCAGTTGGCTCCCATGTTGAGATTGGCGCAAACTGTCTGGTGGGACGCTTTGTGATCGTCAAGGATTGTGCTCGCATCCTGGACGGCAGCGTCGTTGCGCCAAACACAGTGATTCCATCGTTTTCGATTTTTGCGGGCAGTCCAGCTACCATGGTTGGCGAGCTCCCGGAAACCTTTTCGGAGAGCTGCGAGGCCAAGATGAAAGACTTCTACCGGCGCTTCCGTCCTGCAAATGAGCGCTGATGGCCGACAATCCCAGTGAGCTGACCTTCACAGCAAAGTGGCATGGTACAAGCACCGAATCTGATCATTGATCCACGGGTCATCCATCTTGTGCAAAAGCTTGGAATTTCTGGTACAATCACGAGTCCAACACAACGAGACGCGCCAATCCTCCACATGCAGAGATACCGGTACATCCGAACGCAAGCTTTCACGCTTCCGTCTCGATGCACACAGTGCATCAGAGATCAACGCAAAGTCCGCCTGTTACGCACTCTCCTCCGCTTTCCACCATCGCATCTACGGTCGGATAAAGTTACCTGTCACTGCATCCTACTACAGCCTGATGGCAGCACTTTTACGAAGCAAAGTCTCACTCGGGTACTCCTTAGGGTCTGCACGGAATCTGGGCTCGGTTTCAGGCACGATGAAGCTGTCAAGATACAATTTGCTTATCGACCTGAACGGCACATGTCATATCGGAGACACACCGACTCCTGGGGCTATCGAAGCGATACAGAAGCTACGATATGCTCAAGCTGAAAGCCCAGATAAGCTCAACATTCGGTTCTGTAGCAACACGAGCAAGGAATCGTCACATTCACTCTTGTCACGCCTGCGTCGAGTCGGGCTTGGAGAAGATCTGGTGACGGCCTCCGACGTTTTCACAAGCCTTGATGCTGCATATCGCTTTGTGGCACGGAGACAGCTCCGACCTCTTCTTCTGCTGTCACCATCCGCACATAAGGCCTTTTCGGATGATCCGCAGCTCGCACAGAAGGGCTTCTTCGCGCGTGCCGAAACCGATCCAGAAACTCTGAGCGATGCAGAAAGGAGTCGACTGCGTTCGTGCAACGCCGTCGTCATAGGCTTGTGTCCGGAGCTCATGACGCACAAGTGGCTAGATGAAGCCTTCCGCCTACTCTCGGGTGAGTACGGTGGACAAGAGCCGGTTGTTTTGATAGCAACTCATCGAGGTAGGTCCCATCATTCTCTACACAGTAATATCTTTATGCTCCCTACTTTGCTCGACTGACAAAGACCGTTCTACTGTAGCCCTGTACCACCGTCCGAGTGGCGACGCCCCGCTGTCAATGGGACCGGGTGCTTTCGTGGCAGCGCTCGAAGCTGCGTCCCATCGCGATGCTGATTCGACTTTGGTGTGTGGAAAGCCGAGCCAAGCATTCTTGGAGGAATGCATTGTAGGGATGATCCCCGCGCAGGCAAAGATGAGCGACTACACCAACATCATTGTAAGTTGGGACGACTCCTCGTGCATCCCGGATCTTAGCGAAAACGAAGCCGCTTACCCCTCATCATCTCGGAGATCTTTGGTTCCAACATAGATTGGTGACGACATCGATGCAGACCTCGGCAAGGGTACTTGGCAGCTTGGCTTGCGAAGAGTGCTAGGTAAGTTTGTTCTGCTCCTTGTAATCCCGAAACTGGCATCGTATCTGACAAGGATTTATCGATGGTGGTGTTGTCGATCCAGTGCGCACGGGGAAATACCGCTCGGACGACGAGGAGCGGGGCCAAAGACCTGCCGAAGAGACGCACGATAGCTTAGCCTCGTGGGTTGATCACTTTGTGCAGAGCGAGCTGAATGACCTACATTGATGCGTAAGCTGCAGCGCTTGGCACTCGCAACGTGTCAAGTTGTCAAGTATTGGCGAGCATGACGGTGTCTCTGGCGATAGCGATCAATGCATGCCGCATCATACGGAAACAGTTCGGTGTGCGGACCGGGACTGCGTCGTAAATCTGATGGAAGACGGAAACATCCGCGAACCAATCTGGCTTGGGATTGCTGAGAATACTCCATTTCGATGCCGGATGTTTCCGCGAAGGACCCTGAATTTGTGCACAGCGGAGCAGATCTTCGGATCTGTTCGTGATCAATCGCATCTGCATCTGTTTCTGACGAGGTATCCAAACGTGTGCCTGCGGTAGCTTTCCCGAATCAGGGTCTCTCATATTCCTATGTATTGTGGCTTGAAAGAGCTTTGCTATTGCAAGATGGGAGTTTCAAGGGAGCAGGGCTGGAGTCGAGCACGCCAATGGACCTGAGTCAAGCTATTGTAGCGACTGCAGGTCGAATTTGAAATCTGCGTAGAAGCCAGTTCACCGGTGACGCGTCGGAGACAAGTTTGTTGAGTATTCATGCTGCCTCGATGGTTTCCGATTCGGAAGGTCTCGGGGGAAGATGGGACAGTCGCTCCCGTTATGATGTATGTCGGCAACGCCAGACTGCAGCTCATGCGAGACTGCTGCGAGATATCAAGGAGAGTCTCATGCACAAATATGCTGTTCTTGTCTAGAATCTACTCGCAAGAAGAAAGAGGTGTTTGAGCGTGGAATATCGATGCTGGAATCAATACACCCCGGTCGGGAAAAGGATACTGCAGCTGCAAGTTTGAATGAAACTGACCGTATTGGGCTTGCAGCTCAGACGAACGGCCAATTCCGAGACAGCTACGCGAACCCCCGCCGGTCACTGGCTGCCTACCTTCCAATGACAAACGGAGGATATTTAAGTTGAGCTGCACCCTGTACCCTGTACCTCGCCGCTCTCCGACACATGGCTTGTAGCTTCCGTATGCTTCCGCGATGGTTGACATTCAAGATCAGCATCGATATCATCGGTCTGTCGATCTGCTTTACCATCGCACCCGAGCAGTGACAACCATCGTCATAGTTCGTAGTTACGAGCGCCGAGTGAGACTTTCCCAACCGTTGTGCCAACTTCGCGTGTGTCATTACCCGGCTACTTCCCGGCTCAATTCCCCAGATTCTTTTGTGTTTGATCAAAGTCCTTCTGTCTGCCGCGAAGCTCGTTCGCGTTACATCGACTTGCAACACTCCTCCACACCTCGTTTGTGGCTTGCCCCACAACATTGCACCGCGCATCACCATCAAACCTTCTCACCCCTTTACACGGACTGGCCCGTTTCCTTCCCTACTACCTTCAACAAACCTTGCGATCGAACGCATCCGCTCTTCCATCCGCCGCCTACTGTTCGTTACTCCGTCTGAGCGTCTTGCTCGCCCTACTATCTACATTCTCTTTTAACCAAAGGATACCCCAACGGGACTTCGAGAAGCGGTCGTCTTGACGGCATGTCGATGCTATACGATATTTGACCCCGCCTGGCCTTCGAAACCTCAATCTATTCATCAACGTGAAGCTGTCACAGCAGCACCATTAGCCGCTACCACTTCTCTGGTACTTTGTGACCACTAGCGAGAATTCGAAGCTTGCAATAGTGCATCAATTCAAATTCCCACCATGTCGACCGGACCATCGCCCGCTTCGATCACCTCTGGCCCCACATCATCCCCTTCTGCGTCCGCCAAGCGTGACCGCTCCAACACGGCAGAGGACAGTGCAGCGAGAGCTAGAGCAGACCGTGGCCCAAAACGCACCAGGGTTCGACAGGCGTGCAACCGATGCAAGGCGCGTAAGATCAAATGCGGCGATCTCAGACCTTGCAAGAATTGCACCAGTCTTGGACTTGTCTGTAGGGACTGGCGCCCTGGTGAGGATCCCGTCGACCAAGCCTATTTCGCCCATCCAGGCGGTCAAGCCGGTCCGTCCTCCTCAACAGCTACCGATAGCTTGCCAGAAACATGGCCTGGTGCCGATTACCCCTTCCAAGCCGACTCTTCCTTCGATCGTACCGGCCGAACCACTGATAGGGACGTCAGAGCCGAGCGATCTGGTTCGGCGATTCCGTGGCCCAACACTCCGTACGAGCGCTCCCGTCACACTGTCGCATGGCCCCCGAAGCCTGATCCAACTCGACACCGATATCTGGCTTATCCATATGTGAGTAACTGCTGATTCATCACGGAGTTCCCGTCGTGTTCTTTGCATTGACATTTGATTTGATCATCTCTTCCGATTTTGCAGGACTCGATCTACCGAAATGAGTTTGGCCACCTCAAAGCTTTGTCCCTGTCATCCGGTCTTGGAACGCTTTCGTACCTTCACGAATATCACAAGCTTGCCAATGAGCAGTTTCTTGACGCACTATGGCAAGTGCTCGAGGGCGAGAACCAGGATGGCGTCAATATGCAAATGTTTGCCCTCGAAAACGAGTCTCTTTCGCCACACCATGCTAGTCACGCAGGCACTGGTCTCGGTTCCCAATCTGGCGCCTTCCCCGACTCTCTAGCGGCCGATTGGTCACTCGGTGCTAGTGCACCTTCTCTCAACGTTCCATTCACCTTCGATGCAGCGGCTGGTCCGACACCCGAACGGTTCCCCTCGATGCAAATCCCAACTCACCCAGCACTTTCTGTGGCCAGCACTTCTGACCGATCTGCCGAAACTTCACCAGCTACATTGCCACCGAATCATCAAGATTCCCGACAAACGCGGTCCCACAGTCGCACCCATAGTGTCGCGGCAAAGAATGACAACAACGGCCTCTCATCGGAGCAAAACCGCCCTGCAAAGTCCTATGTTGAGGAAGGTCAAGCTCCTGAGGATCTGTGGGCCTTCATGGGTACCAAGATCCCGTCGCAACATCGAAGGTCGCTGCTGCATACCTTTCTCTCCACTACCTATGTTTTGTGGCCAACGTTCATCCTCTCCGAGTTCCTCGCGACACTCAAGGACGAAAACGAGCGCCGCAATCCTACCTTTATCTGTCTCGTCATTGCATGCTGTGCGGTTACAGCTCGCCAGGAGGCTGGTAGCATCAAGGGTGGCCATGCCGCCGAGTGGGGTCGCAACTTCGGGTTCTTCGAGCTCTACCTCGACATTCGCAGACTGGCACCCAAGAACACAGATTGGGCCAGCTTGAACTACATCCAGGCGCTCTTCTACCTTTCGCACTACTGCTTCGGTGCTTCGGGTCCTTTCGGTGTCACCAGGGCGCACTACCTCATGAACGGATGCGTGTCCAAGTGCTTCGACGTTGGTCTCCATAGATCCGCCGAGACCTACACGGATGCATTCACGAGGTCCGAGATCGAGGCTCGGCGCCGAACCCTGTGGGCCGTGTACTGTGGGGACAAGATCTCGGCTGCATATGGTCGACCTGTCATGCTCCGACTTTCCGACATTGATGTGCCGGAGATCGATGTGGTCTCGGATGAATACACCGAAAGGCTGCCAGCAGCGACTTCCTTCGATCGCGCATGTACGCTTCGTCCGTGGCATCGCGCTGCAATCCGCCTACACTGTGTCTTGGAGCGCGTCATCGACAAGATCAATCTTCCAGCCTGCAGCTCGTCAGCAGCGCTGGAGCGCGTCATGCGAAAGAAGCCGAAGAGGCCCAGGCAGTCTGAAAATCACGACGAAAGCTGCATGGCCGATCACGAGGCTATTGGGTTCGACGAGGAGCTCGAACGTAAGTACCCGAATGCCGGTTTGGCCGTCGTGTGTCGAGGGGACTACCTGAACTGACACACATTTCTTGGATTTTTCATCACATCATGCATCACACAGTGACCGACGACTTCCGTTTCGCAGATACACCAAAGCCCACCTCGGCGCACGAAGACGATCCCATGTACCAGGCGCACGTCGAGAGGCTTCGTACTACGGCTGCTTTCATCAAGATCTTCATCTACCGACATTTGTTCTGCATGGCGAACACCAATCTGTCGCGTCAGCCGCCTCGCATCGATTACCGCGATGAGATGGTCAAGTGGTGCCGTGAGCTGCTGCTCTCGCAACGCAAGATGATTCAACGTGGAGACTATACCGATTTCGGCTCGGTCATGTCGTACCAGCTCAGTCAGACGGGTCGTGGCCTGATCCCTGCGATCTACATTACGTCGCGTCTGATTGATCCTTCGCAAGACCCGGCATCGAATGCGATTCTGAAGAAGGCACAGGAGCTGCTTGTGCTTGCGTACGACTTGCTGCGTCAGCTGTCGAACAGGTTCACGGCATCTAATCGACAGCTCCAAATTATGCAGTCGGCTTTCAGAAGGTTGGATCTGAGTCTGAGGAAGAGGCATCATAAGCCAGTAGGCGCTGGGGGAGAGGGTGCAAACGCGAGTCATGCGGCTGAGAGAGCCGGTGCGCAGGGTGCAGCGGTGCCGATTGCAGGAGAGAAGGAGATGACGAGTGGATTGGACTTGAACGCCGGAGTCGCGGGTGCTGAGCTGCTGGGCGCTGAAGGGCTGGGAGAAAGTGCCAATAGCAACGAGGAGGATGACTTTGAGGATGATCTCGATAGGGATAAGAAGCCCGGATGGATCTCGGATCTGCCCATCAATCAGCCGGCGGAGAAGACAGCACCGCACCCAGTCAGCGCTTTTGTGGGATGGCCTCCGGCACCCGCTCCCGAGTAATGGCAGTCGGTTGCCCAGTCTTTTTCGGGTTGAGCGACATAAAAGCATACACGAAGCAATGTCAAACTCTTGATCGATGCTTGACGATGCGTGCGATCCCATCACTTTGTGCTTGAATGAGAGCGAGACCATTTTCTGGTTCGCTTTCGCTGTCTCTCCTTGCCTACACAAACGAACGCAGAGATCAGGATCCATAAACGAGAGGGATTGAAGATGCAGAGATTCCGTGAGTGAATGCAAATACACGAGACTGAGCGTGAGATCTAAGATGAATCAAGGTCTAGGATTTTCCCGCGGCGACCCAGCCAGCGGCCAAGAGGATGAGGACCATCCCGGCCGCGCTCAATGGCTGAATGGCGGTGTGAAGGAATACGAGCTGGTACAAGCTCGCGTAGACGATCTGGAGATACGTTACCGATACTGCTCTGCCTGCTCTTTCTCTCTGGAGACCCATTGCAAGTAAAATCTGGGAAGCGAGGCCGAAGATGCCGACGCAGATGAGGAGGATGATCCATTTCGGCTGGCGAGGGAGGACGAACTCGGTGCCGGTGAACCACATGAGCAGGGCCGAGACGATGGTCGAGTAGAGCGAGAAGTAGGCGACCGAGTGGGTGGCCGAGGCTCGACGTCCGATGGCACGGATGGTAATGTAGGCGGCGGCGCCACCGCATACTCCGAGCAGGGCTAGAGCGACCGCGAACAGACGCTGCTTTTCAGTAACGTGGGAGATCGTGACGACCTTGTCGGACGTAGTCAGGGTGGTGTTGTGAACCAGATCGACTCGGCGCTCGAGCACGTGCTTGATCATGGTTGATGCCAACTGAATCGTCGAATTTTGCGTTGTGCTGTCGGTGCCGTTCGCAGCGAGGATGAGCGGCGCATCCTCATCAGCATCTGCGGCTTTGCGACCGAAGATGAATGCCGGTCGAGCGATGAGTACAACACCTCCGAGACTGACGATGCCTCCAAAGACCTCTCTCAATGTGAACGGCTCTCGGAGAACGACGTAGCCCAATGCACCTGTTGCCAACGGCCCGAGGAAGGTGATGACGGTAGCGTCGGCTAATGAAAGGTATCCTAGCGAATAGTAGAGTCCGAAGAGCCCAAAGAAGCCGACAAACCCTCTCAACGCCAGCAGCTTGCGCACGCCCGGTGGGCCAAGGAAGGGGTTCTCGACGCCGCTGACGAGCATGAATCCGACGCAACCAATCCAGGTGATGGACATGCGGATAAAGATGATTTCCAGTGCTGTCACGGGTGGACTTTCCTCGGGAGGGAGGAGGTTGATGAGTTTATAGAAGAAGTTCATAGTACTGAAGAAGAGCTGAGCCAGTCCAAGCAAGAGAATGCCCTCGTTGCGCTTGAAGAAACTCTTCTGTTCCTTAGGATCTGGAGTGGTGGGGAAAGGGATCTGGTTGATCTCATCGTTGCGTTCGTTATCGTTATTGCCAAGCCTTGTGCCGGGCGTGATGGGAGAAGCATCCTCGAGTAAGCCCACTGCCTCGGGATGGACATCAATGTCGATGGAGGGACGTCGAGTGCTGGTGTTGAATGAGGATTTGAGAGATCGTTCTGCGGGAGTCGAGGGAACATAAGTTGGTGTGAGAGAGCGTGAGGGGATGGGGTCCTCAGTTGCCAAGGTATTTTGAGCGGTGAGGAGGGGGCTCCTCTCATTGCTCCTCTGTGAGGAGGTTGAGACTCGTTCCATGATGAAGCGCGAGATCCAAGGAGGGAGTAGAAGACGGTGCGGTTCCAAGCTTTGTCGGCTACAAGATCATGGTCCTTGGCGGTGAATCTCTATCGAGGACCTGAAATCATGGAGCAGACAGCTGGCCGAGTATCTGAATGCTATGTAGTGAAGAGGCAACAGCTAAGCCTAGTGTCTGAAGAGGTATGAAAGTGATAAAAGAGGTGTGAGTGTCGGGACAAGGCTGAGTGAAGCCGAACACCACAATCAATTGAATGTGTGTAGTGATTGTTGCAGGGTCTCTCTCTCTGTCACTCAAGCACAAGGTCTCGGCAAATGGTTGCTCAGCAGTGCTTCGTTGACAGAATGAGTCAGTGTGGGGGGGATCCGATTGAATTCAGTCACAAATGGCAACTCTGCCAATTCACTTTCTCTTGTGCTTCTCGAAAACGTCACAGAGTCGCGATTGCCAAAGTTCGGTGCGCTCCGACCGTCAAATTACCGGCGTTCACAGAGCGCAAAGCGGCTATGCTTTCTCCGCGGTGAGCCGGATTCGTTTTGTTAGACTCAATAAAGCTGGGCAACAAATCCCTCAAAAAAAGAGCATGGATTACACGACGTGACTAAGCTCGAGAGACACTCACACGCGCCTTTTGGCGTCTGTGCAGGTCGCAGCGGATGCGCTGGAACCACATCAAACTCAAGTCTTCGCATCGTTCCCATCACCGCTATCGCTTACCGCGTTGCATTATACTCCACTTTTGCGCCTTCCTCTTCATCCTCGGTTCTCAATCCTTCGCTCTCATCGACATTCCGCGCATTGCAGAGCTCGTAAGAACGCTCTTCATCATCAGCACCAACACTTAGATCGCACTCAGCGAGGTGACATAAACATGGCTGCTCTTACTGCCTCGTCAACCTCGGGGCTCTCGCTCTCCGCTGAGCGCCCAAAGAACATCGAGACCCAGCACGAGGACATGGTACACGATGCGCAGCTCGACTTCTACGGCAAGCGTCTCGCTACATGCTCTTCAGACCGCACTGTCAAAGTGTTTGATATTGTCAACGGCACTCCTTCCACCAACGCAGAGACTCTCCACGGTCACCAGGGCCCCGTTTGGCAGGTCGCTTGGGCTCACCCCACTTTTGGCGACATCCTTGCTAGCTGCTCGTACGACGGAAAGGTCATTATCTGGAAGGACAACGGTGCAGCTGCTGGCAACTCGAACCAGGGTCCATACGGTCAATCGGCTTACGGTGCCCCACAATCCTCGGCAGGCGGCTGGACAAAGATCAAGGAGCACACCCTTCACACCGCCTCTGTCAACTCGATCTCTTGGGCTCCTCACGAGCTCGGCTCCATCCTTGCTTGCGCTTCATCTGACGGCAACGTGTCCGTCCTCACGTTCAACAGTAAGTCTTTTGCCGTGCTTCTCCTCTTACAGATTGACCCGGCCAGCTTCTGATGCTAAGTCTGACCCATTTGTGACCTTTCTTCCTCTAGATGATGGCACCTGGGCTGTCGATCTGGTAGCTGCCCACCCCGTTGGCTGCAACGCTGTCTCCTGGGCACCCGCCGTCGTCCCTGGCTCTCTCATCTCGGCACAATCCACGGGCCCCAACTCGGCTCCTGCTGGCGAATCCAAGCTCGTCAAGCGTTTCGCGTCCGCTGGCTGCGACAACACTGTAAAGATCTGGCAATTCAGCGAAGAAGCTAACCGCTTCGTCGAGGCCGAATCATTGCAAGGCCACTCGGATTGGGTCCGCGATGTCGCCTTTGCCCCCAACGTCGGCCTCCCTCGAAGCTACCTCGCCACTGCCTCGCAGGACCGCACCGTCCTGATCTGGACTCAGGACTCGCCCACGGCCGCATGGACAAAGACCGCATTGACTCCTACACCAGCCAACGGAGCTGCCGCAGGTGGCAACAAGTTCCCCGACACCGTCTGGAGGGTCAGCTGGAGCGTCAGTGGCAACGTGCTGGCCGTCAGCTGTGGAGATGGAAAGATCACGTTGTGGAAGGAGAACCTCAAGGGCGCTTGGGAGTGTGTCAGTGAGATGGACTCGTAGGAGCATCGTTCTGGCGCAAAGAGCAAGCTTGGTTGCTGATCCTCAAAGCCTGTTGATCGAGTCTTCTTTGTACTGTAAATCTCGAAACGCTGATCAACTGTTCGCAGAACAAGCAAACCTCCAAGAAGTCTTGTCGGTCTGTCACTGGACACCTGATCGTTCTGTGGACCAGAGAAGCAGCCACACCTCCTCAGTTGATGACGCTCGAATCGATCGGGCTGGCCTCTGTGTGGCGATGGTCCGATGAGAAAGAGAGCTTGATGATGAGATTCTCATATAATTTGGTTGATCATGATGTATGCAGCCGACGGTGAGACTTCCTGCGAGCCATAGAAGAGTACGAGCAGAGGCCGCAACACTAAGATTTGATGTCGAGCTTCGCAAGAAACAGTTCATTGCTCTATTGCCCATCTGTCGATTTCAACCTTCTCGATCGATAGGCGCAGCCTTCATCTCAGTCAAGGATGGCCATAGACATCGGTCATATCAAGCCATGTCTGATCCGATGTGCCCGACTCTCTCTTTTGTGGGTCCATTGTGGGTCTAGGCTACCGGGAACCTTTGAGAAGACCCGTAAGCTCTCATTCGGGACTCCTGACGGAATGTCACGAGAAATGAAACCTGCTGCGTGGATCCACTAACTGACCCACGATATCCAGCATACTATGAAAATCTCTCTGGTGTAAGTAGAACCGGCACTGAACATCCGGCGGGTGGCCCGCCAACACTAGTTGCGCGAGCCTGCGCCACAAGGAATGCATCCCGACCTTGGTGTATATGTCGCGATGATGTCCTATTGCATCTCCGAGGCGATTTGGCGACCCGGCGAGGCGGAACACCAAAATGCAGACGGCCCATGAGAAAATGATGAAGCTAGACCAGCAGAGTGAACGGTCTTCATGGGAGGGGTTTGATTGAGTGCAAGCCTTGTTTTCATGCACTGTCCATCGTTCGCCATTCTTGATGACGGAAGTGTGCTGAGGACATGTACGCCAAGACGGGACCCATTGCTCGGGTCGTGAATGCGGGGTAGACCATATCGGGTTATTTTGTTCTCCGCAAGCCTCGCAACAACGCGAGGCGTCGGTTCAGTGCTAGACGGCTGATAAGCAAGCGGGGATGTAAGATAGGGATGTTTTTCGGGACACTTGCATGCACGGGAATGCAATGCCTGGGTCTGGCAGGCTGCGATGGATATGCAGAACAGTACAGTACTGTCATAGAGCGAAAAGGACAAATTAGCACGAAAGCTTGGTATGAAAGCCCAATATTTAAGTGGCATCTCGTTACCGATGCAAGCCACCGTGCTGGGCGGCGTTCCATGTCGAGGAATTCAATATGCGACACAAGGACACGACCAAGGATCAAGAAACATCTCCAGCATGGGATGAAGACAACAGGGTCCGACGCAAAACTTTAGGCTTTCCGAAGAGTGTGGTAAGACGCCCACTTCCGATCATGGTACCAGCATATCTCAGGGTCACTAGTCGTTTTAAAGTTGACGAGGTAAAAGAAGCAGCCGAGGGCGGCGCCAAGGGTTCGCCCCACTCAGTGGACCCTGAGAGGAGTCTGCCCCACGAGCAGAGTGGCAGCATTCCTGCGGAACCCATTTCACTTGATCGGGCGTTCTAGATTTTACCCCACTGTGGCGAGAGGCAAAGACCGAGCGGGGATAGTCAAGACGATGGTGGATGGAGTTGAGAAAAGTCGGCGATCGAAATCGAGATGATGGCATCCTGCATATTTCTGACCCTAAACGGGGAACCCGAGGAACGAGAAGCACAGCCGGGACAGGCCAAGGTAGATAGGGTAGATATGAAGTACCACCAAGGTTGAGTTTGTGGCTGTGGCCGTTCAACCTGGGTATTTGCTTGGAATTCAATGAAGCTTCATGGACCCTGAAGATGACAGACGAGAGAGAGGCTTGCCGGAGAATGTAAGGAGGCAACGGGAAAAGCGCGCCATATGGGGCTCGGCAAGCGGATGGATCGCAGGAGAGCGGGTGGGCGGACGAGAAAGGGGGTGGGTGAAGCTGTCTGACTTTGCTCGAAATGAAAAGCCGCTATCGACTTGGCGATCGGAGTGTACATGCTCAATCTCGACACGATAAAAGAAGGATGGACTGGATGGGTGGAAAGGAAAGTAAGAGGATGCATAATTCGAAAGACGGTGAGCAAACCGTTCGAGAATGCCTCAGCTTGACAACCGCCGCAAACACAATGTGATGGATGTGATGGCAACGTTGCCTGAGCCTGAGAGGTTGATAGTGACTGCGCGCCTGACAAGTCGAAAGGTGATACTAAGAACGGAATCGCCCGAACACGATCTTACCTTGACAACGGCGACAAGTTGACCGGCTGTATTAATCATCGCGACGCACGTTGAACAATGGGGGCTGCTCTGATGTGCACGTCTTCCACGACCATGTCTGGCCACGCTTCTTTGCCGGTCCTTCCAATCTGCTTATCAAAAGGCGAGGTGATGTCGCTTGTATCAACTCATTCGGATACCATCAAGTGTCAAGGAGTCAGATCTGGACAAGCGAAGACTAACGGCTGATACCACTGTATTTGCCTTGACATAAGTTAGCGCGCGACAGGTCACGGGTAGAGAGGGGTTAGGCGCTCAGGGTCCAAGGCTAGTGAGACAAGGGTCCCTGGCTGCTTGATTGCGTTTTCTTGTCTCAGTGTATGCAGCCACGATTGTGGGTAAAAAGACAGGAGAAAGAAATATGACCAGAGTAACGCTAGCGAGCCACTAAATTTGACCCCTCGCGCGGCTTCTCCGCAATGTGATTCATGCAGTCGACGTCGACGCGCGATGCGATGGCGGGATGAGCGACGGCATCGCCGATAGCGTTGACCGTTTCTGCTATCTAGTTGGGTGCAAGTCATCGCAATACCGAGGCCAATGTCTCGGGCCAACCGGGCATTCAAGAACGTATCGAACAGTAGCTCGGTCCATGTGGTCCGATCTATATGATGACTGTGGCTGGAGTGGCGCCCGACAGTGGAGTTGCAAGACATGTGACATTTGCTCACTTGCTTGACGCTAGACAAATGTCACTTCCAGCACGAACAATTGAGAGAACGGCAATGCTAAAGGATATCAGAAAACCCATTGCTTGGCCCATGGTATGCCAAGACAGCTTCTGCGAAATGCGATGCTGAGACCCATCAAACAGGGTCAGCAGCTGTCGAACCTTCACGGACATACACGGAGAGGTTGCGAGTCTTCAAGCAATTGCCAGCCAATATCCGGTACGGTTGCCATCTAATTGGATGGTCCTGAATGTCTCGGATGATCCGTTGCCTGGACAGTGTTGCACGAAGTGGACCTGAGACAAAATGGCGCCAGCAAACAAGACAAGCGACTCTCACCCTCCAAGTTGGACCCTTACGTACCTCAATTTTCTTGACGAGTCAAATAGGTTGGGACGCAAAGCAAGCCAAACAATCTTGTGACGGTATCAGCGGCATCCTCGCTAGGTAATGTGAGCGTTCCAATACGATCCCGAAACTGTACCACAGTCCCACGCAGAGGATACAGCACAGAATGCACCGCTATTCCACCGAGTGGACCCTACCAACGCTTGAGTGATATCTTCTGCAATCCCTCTATTTGCAATGCGGTACAGCGGCTGCCTCGCGTTGCTGATGAGAATCCGGGTGTATCGCTGTTTGAAACATTCTCCACACGTTCTGTTCGGCAACGAAGCGAAGGGACCGCGTTGATGCAAACTCTGTCCCACATCTGGTCTGGTCATCAGCTGCTCTCTCACTCGACTTCGCTCCGATTTGATACCAACTTAGCTCGAGTCTCATCGCTATCACTCACCAGATGGACGCGGGCTTGACTGTGTCAAGACTGCTGCCATAGTTGCCCGGCTGTCAAATCTTCCTTGCTTGCGTTCCTTGCAGGAGAGCGAGACAACGAGCGGTGCCATCAGCAAGCGATCTGAGATGGCGAGCGGCTCAGTGCATTCTGGATCGCTTCGGGTACTGTTGACCGGCAATTGCACAAGCAAAATGTCAACTGCACATTGATTGCAAACTTGCATCCGCAATCTGCCCATCGACTGTGATTGCCTGGGTCTGCAACGCAGCTGAAGGGTCATTTGCCGTGACTGCCAAATCTGCTTGCTAGCGTCTCCAGTTGCCGCACAAATTGCAATCTTTAGCGGGCGGCGGACAAGCCGACCCTGCATCTACGTCGGTCATTTCATCGGAGTCCATGTCAAATGCAAAAGACGTTTGGATCGGTAGCGACGCAGCGGTGCACATTGCATACACAGCATGCAACGACGCCCAGATACAGACAGTCAGAGTCCCAGGTGGTGTGCTTCTCTCTGTCAAGTTCACGTCAGCCCTGCAGCACAGTCAAAGCGCTTGCCGTGTCAGGTCGAGGCGCAGATCTTTCCATCAGAACCCCATGGCATCTCTGGCATAGAAGCCGTGGATCGTGAGTCGCATTTCAAAGAATAATGGAATTCCCGGAACGGCATCCTCTCGGTTCATTTTCTCTTCGCTGCGGTCCGACCGGATGGACCGTACTGGAGACCGTACCATAAATTGCCCTAACTTATCTCCCGGTACTGTACAGCCACTCTGATTCCTTGTTGAACGAATGTTGGTGAGCACCTTTCCTGATCTCGACCTGCGATAGGCAACTCTCTTGCCTCTTCGGGTAGGCCTCTTGGTAGCGAGGCTAAGTGAGACCTTGGTGTCTCAGAATAAGAAATTGACACTTATCTGACACGTCAGATCTGTCTCGGAAAGCAGGATCCTTTAGGTGCGGTACACTATCTGCACGACCGTTCTGCTATCCGTTCGACCGGTCCTTCCCGAATAGGAAGGCCCGTGACGGGTCGTTCTGGTCACCTCCGTGCAGCGAGTGATAACAAGAAGGAGTGTTTCGCGTTTTCCAGCTGCACCTGGCCCCTCTGTAGCGCAACAAATTTTGAGACGCTTACATGCTTCATCCGAACGACCTGGGTAGCTTACGTATTGCTGCATCGGCGAATTTTTTTTACTGACGGTCGTCAATTGCAACAACGCCGACGACGATCCAGAAGGGCTGAACCAAGGGATACTTTGGCTTAGGGTCTGGTACGCAGCCAGCTTAGACCGGTCAGGTTGAGGACAGAACGTGGACTGCATGCAGTTGGCCGATAGAAGGACCTACAAGGTGGAGTTGTAGGTCCCAAGAGCTCGGTCAAAATCACACCACATTTTATACGTAGCGGTAGCGTACCATTACTGCACCGGTGTGTGCCGAGTCATGTCGCTGTTTCGATGGCTTCAAGCATGCACGAGTGCATCTTGTACAGGCAGCGTCTAGGTGATAAGCAGGCAGGAGGCGGTAAGCGTGCGTCAGGAGCTGCAATCGGCTTAGTACCGAATACTGTTGGTTCGGTCACTTAAGCGCGGCAAGTGTAGGTAGCAAGAATGCGGGCCCCCTGTCACGTTCCAACAAGCTCGGATTGTTTGCGAGAAGTTCGAAAGAAGCAATCGTCGACCCTGCAGCGGGCGTATTGGTACGCTCCCTTCGCTTCGACGAGGCCTGTCACGGCCTCAGTTGCTTACGCGAGTTCGCTTTAACGAACCATTCGGAAGCTAGTTTACAGTAGTGGGATCGCTTCAACCAACTTTTGCAGTAAAGGCGACCTTGGCGACCGGACGCCTTGCACCACAGAACGCAAGTGCTGTATCGTTACGTCTGAAACGCATGTCGCAAGCGCCCGTAGAAGTAATATTGCGCCAAAGGCTGCCCACGGATCGCATCGCAGGTGGCCATTGCTGCACGCTTTCCTGCAATCGAGCGGTTCAAGCTTCTAAATTTTGCCGTAATTGACCCTTCTTCGTCTGTCAATGCACCATCCAGTCCGAAGCAACTCGCTTCAATCAGATATGCCGTGGCCTCTTGACGACCTTGGCTTCGCTTGAACCTAAAGTCGTTTGCGAGATCGAATCGTGTGTAGCGGCTAGCAGAAAGACGATGCACACTTGCGCAAGGAGGTGGGCGAGTCTAACGTCTAACTACAGCATCGTCTAGCCAGGAGCCTTGCTGGACAAGATTCCGAACACTTCCGATTACTGTTTCCACATTGACGCTCAGCGCCGAATCGGGATTATGAAATTCGGTTGGTTTGTTGCTCTCGAATTGACTTTGCAGCCAACATTTGCTTCTGTCGCTTTCTCTCAAGCTGTTTCATGAAGAAGCGTCATTGGCTGCTGTTACGTGATGAGATACGCTATACCCGCTCAAGTCTTAGCACGATCGGGAAGTGGTCCGCAACAGCTTGAAACTTCATTTCCAGAATACGATGGTCCAGAGCTTCGGCACACTTCTTAGTGATAGTAACTTCAAGCATGAAACCTATCGCAGAGTTTGCCAAGACCTCAATACATGAGATTGTAATGGTGTTGAGAGGACGATCGGTTTTGC
Source organism: Ustilago crameri (assembly GCA_024271935.1). NCBI lineage: Eukaryota > Fungi > Basidiomycota > Ustilaginomycetes > Ustilaginales > Ustilaginaceae > Ustilago > Ustilago crameri. The sequence goes on along the minus strand of JANBMJ010000005.1, from coordinate 543,297 downwards.
GGCGCTTCATATCGTGAGTTGCTCAACAGTGAAGCTAATGGAGATGAAGCAAATGAAGAGAATGAGGAGGATTATGGGTGCAAACAAGTTTCTGGTGGACTCCTCCCGCCGACCTGGACCTTCCTTTTCCTCACTGTGCTTTGACCTGAACATTTATTTTTATTTTATTTTTGATTTCGCCCTGAGAAGCACAATGACCATCTGGAAGTGACACTGCACTGTAGGATGGGTAAGCGCAGCCTCGGCCTCGAGCTCCGAAACCGGCGTGTTTACGATTCCTCGCCTTATGCGCTGTGCTGTACTGTATTTTTACACAGAAAACATGCATTAAATTTATTCTACGAAAACAACACCCTGAAGTTGTTTCGGTGTTGCATTTGCCAAGCGAAGCAACCGATCCCTGACCACTTCATGATTGCAAAACAATTAACATTTGCGCAGCATCCTCCTTTTTGTCTGGCTCGTCTGAGTTGTGGGTGTGGTCGAGCCGCTCGCCCGCCTCTTCTTGTGTGTGCAACCGGAACCGGTACAGTATGCCTGTGTGCGTGTGCAGACTTCTGGAGCCCTTTCTGTGAGTCCAAAGGAAACCGAGCGAACGGTGATGGCGGATGTTCCTTCTGGCAGAAAGCTGTCTGTTGCAACCGCGTCAACCTCGCGCCACGGCCTTAGTGTTGCTCCACCTGCTTCAGAGGAAAATCCGAGAATAACAATTCAGCTTGTCCCTGTCTGACTTGCTTTCCAGTGGTGATCCCGGACCAGAACCTGGGACAGGGGCGTTTCTTCTTCCCTCCTTCTCCAACTAACTGCTCTTAGCTTAGGCTCTTCATGCTTGCTGCCATTCACCGCTCACCTATCCGCCTCGCTTCTCCTCACCTCGACTGACCTCAACGCACCGTGAGCCGTTTGCAACTCGCAAAACGCAGTCCGCAGTCGCCGCGCTCCTTGAAGTTGCACGTAGTCCCGGATTATCTTTCTGGCTTTTATCACTACGCCCTCTCCCCCCCTCGGACCCTCACTGCGTCCATCCTTGCTCAAGCTCGAATCCCAAGCTCACACTCACACTCCCTACCACCTCAATCACATTCCATCCCTTCACCTTACCGAGCGCAGCCGGGCATCTCGGTCCCTCTCCACCTCTCCACCTCTTACCTCTCCACCTCTGGTCTTTCATCGTGTGATCCAGCGAGCCATCACAATCGCCAACTTGCTTGTTTCCGACGGTCAAGCCAAGTCAAGCCGAAATCAACAACTCATCGACATTGGACACCGTCGACTTCAACACCACCAGCATTCGCGCAGACTTCAGCATCTTTCGCAATATACCCATAGGTCTGCTTCAGTGCATTGATTCGACACTGGCATACATTACCCAACTCCTAACCATTTTGCTATCCGGCGCATACAACTCCCTATCGCATCTACAGCTTGGCTGCTAAGCTCAACAGCCTTGCTTAACCAGCATTCTGCATTGTGACAAGCTTCATCGCCTCGCATTTGCTTCGTCTCAATTCCGACGGCCCTGGTCTCATTTCACTTGGACGTTCCGATCTCCACCCAGTCTCCTGTAGCAATCGGAGGCAAGCAGTCGCCGGGGGCCACACAGTCATCGGACCCTCCGATTCCGCTGTTGAGCTAAATCTTGATTAAGCGCAGCAGCATCAGCGACGACGCTCGTTTGCCAAACGACAAGCTTATTTTCGGATAGGCCGACAGCTGGATCTGCCGGAAAAGTCGAGCTTCAAGTCACTCGGGCATTGCTGTCAACGCATCTGCGCTGGCCTTGTCGACCTTGGTCGATCTGGCAAATTGATCCTCGATCTGAGAGTGCGTGGCGTACGATCCGTCAAGATCTGCTCCGAGTCCAATCTCTACACGCAGACAAGGTGCCGCTCTTTGCCTGCTCGACATCGCATCCTTTGCTTCACTATTGAGTTAGACTCGACAACGATAAAGCGCAACCTAAGTTCATAGCTCAGTGAGTATTAAGATTCTCAGCTCGACCCGTCCCTGCATCATCGTTGAGGCCTTGAGTATCAAGTTGCCTGCTTCCGCAATCAATGACGAAAGGGTGCTGCGCAAACCCTGATGCAAGGCGACTTCTTGTTTTGACCTGGCGTCGGCGACTTGATTCAGCTTTACTGACATAGTCTTTTGCCCTGCAACAGGCTCTCGCTTAGCCCAAGCTCTCTCTCTTTCACAATCTCGTCAGAGCCCTGGTGGGCAGGGATGAAGATCGGCTGAAGCACCTTCCAACGGACGATCCGTCCAGACCCCCTCCTGCCCCAGCCTCTGGCCTCCACCATTTCCGTCATCTCTACAATGGCTGCGACAACAGCGACCATCTTGCCCTCGGCTGCCGACTTTGCCAGCATGGATCATCGCCCGGCCGATCTCCACCGTATGCCACCGGCTGCAGCTGCGTTCGCGGATCCCAATGCCAGATCTCTTCGCTCTCCCAAATCGTTGCCTTCGCCATCATCGCCATCTTCACCATTCCGTCAACGTGCAGCACAGCAGCAATCCCCATCAATCCCAAATCGCCGCGTATACAACATCGACGACGAATCTGCCGCCAGCCCAGCTGCTTCCGAGGCCTCAGTCACACCATCGCAGTCTGCTTCCAATGCCTCACCCACCAAGACATCTTTTCGATTGAACGTCCCTTTGACACCGACACCAACCCGACAGCTGGCTCACAAGAAATCCGCTGAACGTAGGAGCAAAGCGACCCGCAGTCAGCACCTCGCAAACCTGGAAGCTGCTTCCCTCTCTACGCCTGAGCTGCATCTGGCCTCCGATCCCTTGCTCGACACCCAAGAGCCATCATTCCTACGAAAGCTCGTTCGCAACTCCCGGACCCAATCGAATGATGCTATCAAGAGCGCAGCAAGCCAAGCGTCATCACACGGCCGCACAAACAGCGCTGTGCCGTACACTGGCGTCAAGTCAAGCATGGCATATGCGAGCTTCGGTGCTGCCATGAATGCTGTCGATACGCACACAGACAGTCCAGCCTCGCTCAAGGTTCCCGACCAACGTCCACGCAAGCAAAGCTCCGCTACGGTAGCCAGCACCGACTCATCCACCACAGCCTCGCTGTGGTCCACGCAAAACATGAGCACAGACACACTCAGCCCTACAAAGCAAAGTGGCTCGAGACCATCATCGGCACAGTCCTCGCCTTCTAAGGGCAAGACATGGTTCCGACGCAGCAAGAAGGAAGCAGCGTCGGCTCGAAAAGCGGCTTCAGACGAGAAGACGACTAGTATCGGTGATAATGATACAAGCATATCTGCAGCAGACACTGGCACCAAAGCATCCGTGCAGACCAGTCAAACTAGCGCACCGACGTCCGCAGCTGGCACTTTGCCCATGTCACAGAGCGATACGAGCATGTTCTCGTCTGCAACTGAAGCATCGTTCGGCATGTCGGAGCTCGCGTCGCCTCATGCCGCTCTCGACAGTATTCGCAAAGCACGCTCCTTCATGATCCGCGAGCTGGATCGCATCGGACAGCACGAGCGTGGCGAAGATGCGCAGCGCATCTCTGCTCTCACGACCCAGACCAACATCGATGCCAGTGATCCTAGTGTTGAGGCCTGGCGCTTCTGGCAAAGCATCGCTGACGGCGTGCTCTTATGCCTGTTGGCCAACCGTCTCAGGCCCACGAGTGTCGAACGCATCGACCGCCGAGATCTCGAATGGGTCAAGGCCAACAACATCTCGAGATTCCTGAGAGCGGCGCGGGACCATCTCGGACTGCGCTCAAAGGACTTGTTCCAGAGCTTCGATCTCACCGACAGGACAATCGAAGGACTCTTGCGTGTCGTCCACACTCTCCAAGCTGCGGAGAAGATGGTGAAGCAAAACTCCAGGGTCGCAGCACGTGCCAATGCCATCAAGATTGAGCCAAGGACTACTTCCATGACTCCTCCTTCCACGCCACGCGCGCAGGATCGCAGAATGCTTGCTACGGGAAACGGCGATCTCGAACGCATCGACAACAGCTCAGAGCTCTCATTGAACGACGATACCCCAAAACGCACCATGACAACTATCCAGCAGAATCGACGCGAAGCAGAACGCATCCTTGTGGGTCGATCCAACTCTGCTCGTTTCGACTCCTCTGCTATTGGCTCCAAACGTCGCTCGATCGAGCTCGGCAATGCGCGGCCTAAAGGCTCGTACATCACCTTTGCCGATTCCGTTAAGCAAAATAGCTACAACGGCGATGAGGAGGGTCGCATGCCGTACCGAGATCGAAAGCTGAGCGAGTCAGCCATCAGCCTAACCGGAGTAGCCGAAGAACCCGAGGACGGCCCAGCAGGCAGTGGGGATATGATGCCGACGACTGGTCCTTTCAGCAGTCCTCAGTCAACCCAGATGGACAGGAATGTAGACAGGAGGGGCAGCAGCGAGTCTGACAAATCGAGTAAAGGATTCTCGGCCAAGCCTCCACCACTGGCTCGCAGTACTTCCCAAAAGCGGATCAGTCAGGAGTTGGCTCTTGGTCAGCTTCCAAGAGCGGTGATCGGATCTACCGAAAACTTGGATGACTACATCTTTGCTTCTGGTGCAAGCCCTTCTCGACACCCTCCGACACGAAGGCACAGTGCTCGTCTGTACGGAGGGCCTTCCCTGCTCAATCCATCGCGCGAGTCACTGTTGGCCCTCAACGCTCAGAACGGTGGCGAAGACGAGACTTCACCGCCATTGGCTCGGGTGCCATTCCCTCGTAACACCAGTGACTCACCCGGCGCCCGCAGAATGGCTCGTCATCTGTCTATGAATGCAGGCAGCTCCGACCCCTTTTTCTTGGCCTCCGGCCTCTCATCGACATCGAATGGAGGCAGCAGCAGCTCGCCCAAGGTCAGCTCACGTCCACAATTCAGACACGCACGTTACTCTTCGGACTTGCATCTCCCACTGCTGAACCGTCAGTTGTCGGTTGGCAGACGCTCTCCCGAAGCTTCTCTCGATGAGCGCTCATATGTTTCGACTGCGCGTAGCCGATTTGACTCGGAAATGGGCTCCCTTTACGCCAACACGCTCACTGATGACAATGCCTCAGCAATCACAAGGGCCAGTCGCGATGGGGGTCCTAAGCAAAAGCTTGTCGTAGAGGAGGAAGGAAAGCCCACCATCACCTATACCGTGGGCAACTGCGTCGGTCGGGGTCAGTTCGGAGCCGTCCATCGTGCCTTGGAGATCGATACGGGCCGAGTGGTGGCTGTCAAGAAGATCAGACTTGAAGGTCGCACTGATGCTGAAGTCAACGATTTGATGGGCGAAGTTGACTTGCTCAAGAGCCTCTCACATCCAAGCGTGGTCAAGTACGAAGGCTTGGTGCGCGAGCCTGAAGAAGTGAACATCATCCTCGAGTATGTCGAGAACGGATCACTGCTGCATACGCTCAAGACCTTTGGCAACTTGCCCGAGAAACTCGTAGCAAGCTACGTCGTCAAGATCCTCGAAGGTCTCATCTACTTGCACGAACAGAACGTTGTGCACTGCGACTTGAAGGCTGCCAACATTCTGACGACCAAGAACGGCAATGTCAAACTCTCCGACTTCGGTGTCTCGCTCAATCTGAAAGCCGTCAAGAAGATGAAAAATGACGCGATCGGAACACCGAATTGGATGGCGCCCGAGGTCATTGAGCTCAAGGGTGTCACCCCAGCCGCCGACATCTGGTCGCTCGGATGCGTCATCATCGAGCTGCTCACCGGCAAGCCGCCATACTACGATATGTTGGCCATGTCGGCCATGTTCCGAATCGTCGAGGACGACTGTCCACCCATCCCGGAAAAGGCATCGGAGCTTCTGCGCGACCTTTTGTTGCAGTGCTTCAACAAGGACCCCGAGAAGCGACCCAGTGCCAAGACGCTTTTCGAGCACGAGTGGCTCCAGCCAGTCTGGTCTAGCCACAAGGAGCTGCGCCCACAGGACAGCGTGCCCTTCCTACGAAGGTACAGCAACGAAGTCCGACGTCTGGACCCTCACATGTTCGATGAGAAGGAAGAGGACAAAGTCACTCAGCCTCCGATGGAAAGGTCGACTTCATCGCCTCCTCCTACCTTGCAACGTCCTGAGCTGGAATCGTTGCGGGCGAACACATCACCGGCCGAATCTTCAACTGGTGGAACCATCACGGATAAGGCGGAAGCCGTCTCACCGAATGATTCGCTGCCTGCGCAAACGTCTTCGCTGCTCAGTTCTGACATGGCATCTACCCATTCTTCGACCAAGGTGACGAGTCAGCCGACCTCGCCGGTAGCTATGAGCCCGACCTTGCTCTCACCAGTGGGCGAGCCGTCACTCGTCGATCTCGGTCTAGCGAATGACGAGGACGCCAAACCGCACGCCTTTGTCAAGAGCACGTTCAGCAAGGCTGTTGCATGCAAAATTTGCCGCGAGCCTGTCAAAAAGCATGCGGTCCTTTGCGAAGAATGCGGCCTCGTATGTCATGCAAGGTGTGCCGTTCACGCTCCTTCGCCTTGCAACCTGCGCGCACAGCTGCTGCTCTTCCAGCAACGTGCTTCGCTGGATCAGACGAGCCCAATGTCATCAGCAGCTCATTTGACGCCTGTATCTCCTGTGCTAGGCAGTGGCGTTTCGACTGCCACAACTCCGGTCAACTTCCGCTTCCCATTCGGCATGAGGCGACAGTCTAAGTCGTCATATGTCGAATCTCCGACGCAGCAACAGGGTTCTGCTGGAGCGACCAGCCACGAAGCCGAAAACAGTCAGACGGGGCCCAACACTAACGGGAAGCCAGCCAAAGACCCCACTGTCGTGCGCAAGCGCCGCATCTCACTTATTCCCGGCCGCCAGCGTTCGGCTTCGCCTCCACCTGCGGTCGAAGTTCCTCGAAGCCCTTATGGCAACGGTGCTCTGGAAAACGCTCGACGACACAGTTCGATGAGCTACAGTAGCATCAGTGGTGCCAGCAGCATTTCCAGTACTGGTCATGGCATCCTTGGCCACGGCAGCTCCAGAGGCTCGTCCGCTCAGCAGCATCAGCCGCAGCAGCATCACTTGCACTCGCAGGTAGGTGCCTCTACGCCTGCTCTTGGCATGGGCCAGCTTGCCAAGGAACGCGCCCGCCGCCGTCTGAGCTCCGGCGTGACTGAAGGTATTCCTGACATCACAGCTTCGAGCAAGAAGATGGCGAAAAGCGGCGGCACTGGCACGGGACAAGTGACACCAACTCCGCAGACCGCGGCCGAACGCAAAAAATCTCGCAGAGTCTCTTCCAAGACCGATTGCATCATCATGTGAACAAAGGCTCCCGGACTCTCTTCACGTCCAGATAACGAGCTCTAATACACGCACTCGTTGGCTTCCTCTTCATCTTGTTTCCCTAACGTATACCATGGCCAGCCCCCCGTGCTCGCCAACCCTTGCATAGCATTACCCTCTGTACGTCTCGATGTCTATTCACGCTTGCTTGCTTAATGTCTTTATGATCACTACTTTTTCACACTTGCTCTGTGTATAGATGAGTGTATTAAACAGTAACTTTCGAGACAGGAAACTGACTTTAGAGCTAAGGTATACAGAGATTGAGCTTGAAACAAACAGTACGATCGGATGAACTTAGTCGGAGAAGTTGCTTGGCGAGTAATTTCTCTGGTACGGCGAAGTTTTTACGTGGTGGAAATCGTGTTGCGACGCAAAGGGATCTTGCGGGTACCCGCCTGGTCCTTTTAGCTGGTGCTGCGGCTGGTGTTGTGGTGGTGGCTGTGACCTTGCTTGGAAATCGTGTTGCGGCGAAGCGAACGGATCCTGCGCGTAACCGCCTCCTCCCCTCTGTTGTTGTGGAGATTTAGCTTGAAGATCATGGGAAGCTACGAAGAGGTCTTGGGGGAAGCCCCGTTGTTGTGGTGACTTGGCATTGAGATCGTGCTGCGAAGCGAAGGGGTCTTGCGCATACCCTCCTCCTCTTGCTCTGTGTAACGATCTACTGCTTGCATTAAGATCATTCTGCGATGCGAAAGGATCGTTATGCTGTTGCTGCTGATCTTGCCTCTGCCAGACGCTCGGGTAGTTCTGGTAGTAAGCGCCTGATTCGTGCTGTGACTTGTTTTCACCGCTGCTGCTGCCGCCGCCGACGATGCTGAACTCGCCTCCGACTTGTGGGCTATTGTAGTACTGCGTGCCGCGTCTTGTGCTGGCATATTGAGCCTGCTCATCTTCTAGGCGCTTGTCTCTCGGCAGAGGCTTGGCTTCCTGCAAGTTGAGACCGGGGACGAGTCGTGCCATGTAGCTGCCGCCTGCTGGGACTGGCGCGCCATCCTGAGCAAGGTAGGCGTGGCTGAGATCGACCGAGTCCTCATGGTCGTTCTTTTGCTCCTTCTCCTTCTTCCTCCTCCACAGCGCCACGCCCACCAAGATGAGAACCAGTAGAATAAATGCTCCCACCACCACGCCAACCACCGTCGGCACGATCGATTTGGCCGTCTTGGGCCTCGAGTCGTTATCGTTCTTCGCCAAACACGTGGTATTGCCCGTTGGATTCGCCAGGACCGTGCCGCTTGCACTGACCACCGAGGTTTGCGATGGCGATGGTCCGGTCTGTTCGGTCACCGTGATGACCGCCACATCGTTGACGGCAAGATCGACCGCGTCCCAAGTGACGCGGGTGATGCCCTTTTTGACATGGGCGCGGAAGGCGAGGCGATTTGTCGTCGAGTCCCGCCCTTCAATGGTGTAGTTGCCCGTGGCGCTGACTCCGATGTTGGCGGGCGCGCACGAGTTGAAGGTTGGCAAAGTGAGCGTGGCTCCCCATGCGAGCGTCACGGTGAGTGCGCAGAGAAGCGCGAGCGGTGATGTCGCGAAGCGCATTGTGATGATGGTCAAGGATGTGATGAGATTAAGACGCGGAGAGGAACGAGGCGATAGCGGGTCGGTCGACTTTGAACCCGAACTGGAGGATGATGATGACCAGAGTCGTCGGAAACGGTCCGAATAAAGGAGGTACCACAGTTCGCAAGGTGCTGATAGCGTGGGTAATAGAACCCGTATGAATGGGGAGGAGGTAATGAAATCCTTGGCAGCTTAAAACGCGGTGTAATGTGACGGTTATAGGGGACGGTCAGATGGTGATAAAAGGAATGATGATGGTAGTGGACATGGACAGATCACGTAGAGAACGTTGGTGGGGATTGGATGGAAAACGACGACGCTCCTGTGTTCCATTGCAAGAAGGCCTGGCCATTGACACCAGTCAGACTACATACATCTTCACATACTAACGTTGGCCGAGGGTAAGGAGAAAGGCTGCACTTGGCCAAAGACTTGGCGGACAATGAAATTGTGTTGCATTTCATCGGCCGCTCCGGACGTGTTCTGTTTGTCTCGTCTCGTGTCGTGTCCCTCGTCTCTCCCCATGGAAGCGCCTGCATAGGTCAGAGCAGTCGCCCGGACAAACATCAACAGCCTTCCGACTCTGCTGCAGTACAAGCATTACCGTCTACTGTACCGGTAGCATGATACTCATCCGCTATTGGCACAGACAGTGACACAACAAAAAAAGCCAATCTGCAGCTCGCTGCCTGCCGAATTCCCGTGTCCTCGGCTAAGCCGATTTATTTTGCCAGCTGATTCAAAGCTTTGTTTTCAGTAGAATTTTTCCATAAACGTGGGATCGCTGGCAGTCGTCTGGTGGGCGGAAGCGCCGAGCTCTATTGTACCGGTACCTACAGGATGCTGGATCATGTGCAGCACAGACGCTGTTGCAAATCAGATGCCAAGCATCGAATGCTGCACTGAGAACTGCAGACACAGGCAGCATGCGCTGCGGTGATCCGTGGAACTTACACACTATCCTCCCCACGTTGTTGCAACCAAACCCTGCGAGACTGGACCCTTGACCCCGACACTCAACTTTCACTTTGATCAAAGCACATGATACCGCTAATCAACTCGAATATCGTCAAAGATCTGCACCATGCATCAAATATGGCTCTTTCGACGCAAGCGGACCACTGTGGCATTCATTCATACAGAGCATTAAGTGTCGAGTTTCTCTAGGATCGACAGCACGTCAATTTAAAAAGAGAGAAAAGTGAGATAAACTGCATGCAAAGTCTCGTCAAAAAAGGCAACAGGCAGGCATCAGGCAGGAACACCAGCAAAGCGCGATTGATGCACCGACGTGTCTGCATAGAAGCCAACACCGCCGCCAAAACCAACTCGGAGAACAAGCCGCAAATGAGGCCTGCATACATCAATCATCTGTGCACAACTGTGCAGTCATGGATCGACCTGCTGCCGCCCCAATTGCATCCCGACATCCGCTCGCATTCGATACTGTGCCGTAGATCGAGCCTTGGTCAGATGCTGATCCGTCGCCATGGCTCGCTCTCATCCTGTGGCTTGCGTCATGGATCAATGCATGCCGACAGAGTGGCTTTGCGTTGTTCCCTGGAACAAGGGTGAGTCCCAATGGGATTGGATTCTCGAACGCTGCCGAATGAGACCCTATCACAGTGTGCCAAGCATTGGTCCATGCAGACCGAAGGCTCCGCTCTCTGCATCGTCGCTATCATTGCCTGGACGCATCCGACCCGCAGGCACTGCCATCGTCGGACCGCCGCCCCAACACAGCCAGCTCGTCGATAGGGGTCGTGAAGCTGCATCGCAAGCGTTTCTACCCCGAGGCTGAAGGGAGTGACAGAGACAGAGGTGAAGTGATAGGCACAGCGAAGGAGCTAGAGTGTGAGAAGAAGTCAGTCCATCGCACCATTCCAGCTGAACGCAAAGCCACGCATAGCCGGACGAGCGCCTTGATGCAAGCCATGGAACTCCTGGCTCCTCGTTCAAGGGGGAAAGGAAAGAGGATGCAGCTCGTGACTGGCACATCTTGGTGAGCTCAAAGGGTCCATTCTCGAATCGAATTTGGGCCTCAAATCGGGACCAAACTTCCTGCCCGATGAGAAGATTAAGCTCGAAAGAAACTCCACATTGGCGAACAGAGTCCAAATTTTTCGGCAGCTGCGAGTGACTCTTTGCCTCGAGCGAGTCCCGAAGTTTCTGATTGTTATTCTTCTACTTAGTGCCACCTCTGACTCTGCACTACAGCTCAAGCTAGTTGCATACCTACTCGATAGAGCCCATAGCGGGGTCATCAAAGTTGCCGCGAGGACCAAACCGAAGCACCTAGGTCAAGCCGACTCATGCGAACGCCCTTCTTCTCGCCAGGCTTCACTCGACCTTTTGCTAATTCTCGACCACTATCTTCCTTCCCCAGCAGGGTCGTTCGCAGATCCCTCACCATGTCGTCTTCTTCCTCGTCGCAAGAATCGCCGGGATACCCAGATCGTACATTCCATACCACGCTGCTTCCATGCGATCCGTCGTCTTCCGTCACCTTCTCCGAAGCCGGTCCCCCCCGCTTCAAGCAAGGCTCCGAGCCCTTTACCCAGGCACTACCACACATTTCCTCAGCAATCACGCGATCTAGCCTCGAGACTGCTGCGGCGCATTTGCAGAAGCAACAGCTCGTTTCGTTCCCGTCCGAAACTGTCTACGGTCTTGGCGCAAATGCGCTCTCCCAATCCGCTTCCGCCAAGATCTATGCTGCCAAGAAGCGACCGGCCGACAACCCGCTGATCGTACACGTCTCGGACCTGGAAATGCTGGACACGCTCCTTCCAGCCGACTATCAGCTCAGCGAAGCCTACTCGGCGCTCATCAAGTCGTTCTGGCCAGGAGCACTCACATTGCTGTTCCCCGTCGACAGCGAGAACCCCAAGGTGCCGAAGGTCGTTACGTGCGGACAAAAGAGCGTTGCGGTGCGAATGCCGAGTCATCCAATAGCTAGGGCATTGATTGCGACGAGTGGGTTGCCTATGGCGGGTCCGAGTGCGAATGCGTCTGGCAGACCGAGCCCAACCACAGCTGCCCACGTGATGAGGGATCTGGGCGGTCAACTTGATGCGGAGGCCAGCTCCAACAAGGATCCAAATGAACCGTTGGGAAGGCTTCAATACATTCTCGATGGAGGACCTTGTCAAGTCGGAGTGGAGAGTACGGTTGTTGACGGAATCACAGCCCATGACGAGATCAGAGTGCTGCGGCCGGGAGGAGTGACTGTGGAGCAGATCAGACAAGTGCTGAAAGAGGCAGGGCTTGGAGAGAAGGTCAAGTTGCGAGTGTACGGCAAGGATATGGAGAGGAGTGCCGAGCAGGAGAGCAACCCGACGACGCCGGGGATGAAGTACAGGCATTACAGTCCCACAGCCAAAGTAGTCATGCTGTTGTCGGCTCAACTCTTCGCCCGCGCTCTCAACGGCTCGTCGAACCCGCAGGACTCTAGCAATTCTTCCGCAAAGGTCGTCGACTCGCTCGTTGACTCCAGCACACCCTCGAGCACCGCCCCTCAGGACTTTGCCGATGTTGTTCGAAACCAGCTTGCGAGTCGTCCTGGAACCGAAACGGTCCATGTGGGACTCATGATGACCAACGACTCGGCCCTCTCCATTCTCCTTGCTGGCTCTCGTCACTCTGCTGAAACAGTAGCAACCTCTTCTCACCCGCTTCTGCTCCCACCGCTCACACTCGCAACACTGCCAAACGTTGTGGTCCACCCCTTCGACCTCGGACCGTCATCTCAGCCAGAGGTGTACGCTCAGAGAATGTTCGATGGTCTGCGCACGCTCGACGAAGGGCCTCTTGGCGACGGCGCGAACAAGTGCGAGCTCATCTTTGTGGAAGCATTGGATGACGAGGGAGTTGGACTGGCGGTGATGAACCGGCTCAAGAAGGCGGCAAGTCAGAGCGTCGTTGTGGACTGCTGAAGCTTGCGATCGCACTAACTCTTGCCGTTAACAATATAGAGTATACCCATTCATCCCTAGACTCGTATCGGCAGCATAGCGTGTGCAATTGATTGTGCTTTGCGTTGAGCGCCGCGGAGAGGCTTGCGAAGAAGCATTGCATCAGATTGCTGAAAGAGGCTTCGAAACGTGCTCTTGTGGGAAGGAAACACAGAACCGGCACTGTGAAATCTCGCCAAAATCGGCGTTAAGATATTGTTGCTTCGGCACGGACCAAGTTGACTCCAGCCGGCCTCCACCTCTTGTGCAACCGAATCGTAAGCTCAGCAAGTGTTCGCTCTGGGACGGATGCGGATATGATTCCATCGCTGCAATGCTGCGTTGTCTCTGCCTGCCTGTTGTAATCAACTCGTTGCAAACTGCACTTTAGCCGTGCGGGCGTTGGGCTTATGTGCGTTGTGACCACTATCCCCGGCTACATAGCCGGCCCGTCTTAGCTGCTTCTTTTCGTTCCCATACATAACATGCTCGTTCTCCTCTCACCCCGACCGTTCATCCGTTCACCATCCATCTTCAAATCTCTATTGATTCGAACCTTTTCGAACATGAAGCCCGTCATCCTCTACACCGCCGGCACACCTAACGGCCAGAAATGCTCCAACTTTACCGAGGAGCTCAAGGCGGCCTATCCCGACTTTAAGGCCGAGTACGTCTCGATTAGCCTGGGCAAGAATGAACAAAAGGAGCCTTGGTTTTTGGAAATTAACCCCAATGGACGAATTCCCGCGCTCAAGGATCCCAACCGAAATGATTTCTGCGTGTTCGAAACCGCCGCGATCCTTCTCTATCTCGAGAAACACTACGATCCCAAACACATCTTCTCTTGGTCCGACGAGGGTGATGGTGTCGAACTTAGATCGCAGACATTGCAGCAGCTCTTTTGGCTTCACGGTGGAGTCGGACCGATCCAAGGTCAAGCGAACCACTTCGTTCGCTATGCTCCGGAAAACATTCCTTATGCCAAGAGCCGCTACACCACGGAAACCAAGCGCCTATACCAAGTTCTCGACCGACGTCTCAAAGACCACAAATGGCTCGTGGGAGACAAGTACAGCATTTCCGATATCAATGCATACCCGTGGCTGCAGTACTACAAATGGGCGGGCCTCAAGGACGAAGATGTGCCCCAGTCGGTCAGGGACTACATCGACAGGAACTGGGAAATGCCCGCAGTGAGGGAGGGCATGAAGGTGCCCAATGGGAACACGGATTTCGTGGAGAAGATGCGCAGCCCGGATTTCTTCACCAAGTATGCTAAGAAGGCACAGGAGAAGGCGGCAGAGGCGTCAAAGTGGATCCAGGACGGCATGAAGAAGGATCGCGAAAGCAAGGCTTAAGAATCTTCCGGGCTCCATCGAATGTGGTCATGTGATTCGTCATTGATTGCAGTGACACTCTAGCTCTTGTGCTGCGAATAGAAACACGTTAAGCTCATTTGAAAAGTGCTGCTCGACTCATTCTCACTACGACTGATGTGAAGACGATGCTAAGGTTGGGAAGGGAAGCCAAGATTGATACAAATGCGACGAAAGCAAGGAAAGCAAGCAAAGAGGAACTAAATGACCTCGTAGACAGCCATGACCAGACACGCTAACGAGACGTATGGGCTCAACCTCTCTCCTGTCAACGCATTACACAACAAGAAGCAATGAGCCGTCAGTACATCTATAATCTCGTCGTCATTTTCAAGCCCGGGAACGGCGCTAGTTGGGGAGGGAGGAGGCTACCTACCGATTCGTGCACTTTTGAAGAAGACCCCGAAGAAGCTGTTGCGAGGTTTCGCGTGTAGTACGACCGAAGCAGTGGACAGTAGTTAGCGAACGTGGACGGGAAACTACACTGTTGGGGGAAGGTGAGTGTCGACCTACCCTTCCTTATTGCGATCGACGAGTGCTGGCGCTGTTGCACGCACATACGTGCAGGTGCAGATGATCAGCAGTACTACTCTTAGCAGCGAGTGGAAGTTGAACAGTGCCGACTGTCATACATCGCATACAAAAGATCAGGAGGATTTGATGTCAGCTGATTTTTTCGGCATCGTTCCGAGCGTGTGAAACTCAGCTCACCATGATGCTCTGTGATGAGTATCCTCGCCAGTCGATCCTAAGAGTTTGTCAGAAGTCGGCTTCTTCCGAGCTGTAATTAGCTGTGAAGTGGTCTGAGATGGCTCGGAGTGCGTGCGAATCGTTCGATGGGGGCCAGTGAAAGCGTCGAGTGTCGAGGAGTGCCGATGCTGGTCGATGCGAATGAATGGTGACAGTGTGTGGAGATGAGGTGGAAGAAAGACACCGATATGCACGTCTGGTTTGGCCGTGCGTTCGGAAACTAACATCCGAAAATTAAAATGCGCGCCTTCTCCGCATCAGCCACGGCGAAGCGGTTTCACAAGTGTGTGTTACTCTGTGGCAATCACAAATGTCGGGAAATCATACGACCTTTTCTTCTCAACCCACTCTGTCACAGTTCATGATCATCGCATCATCTGATACCCCACGCCATTCATTGGATCTTCCTCTTGCTTACAGCTGATCAGCATCGCCTTTCAGCGATCCTCAAGACTACAAAAAGGACGGCGATTGTGGCACCAATACTAACGGCAACACCGACACTGTTTCGCTGTTCCAAGTAGCATCCCGACCGTCACTCTCCACCCAAAGCTCTGACAAGATGGCGATCGACGGTCCACCTCTCGGCCAGACCGATCCCTTCCGCTGGCGATTCCGCACCTCTGACGGCGGTCGCCACGTCTGGCACTACCTCCGCGACGATGCCGAGCTCAAAGCGTGGCCCCAGACCGTCGAGGACAAGTACTGGCTCGGCCTTCCCACCGATCTACCAGAGCTTCCTAAAGCCAAGACTCCACTCGAAGCCGCCAAGAATGGTCTCTCCTTCTACCGCCATCTCCAATCCTCGGACGGGCACTGGGCAGGAGAATACGGCGGACCGCTCTTCCTCCTCCCCGGCATCATCATTGGCATGTACGTCACCAAGACCCCGATCCCGGAAGAGTGGAAGATCGAAGTGGCACGCTACCTCTGGAACCGTGCCAACAAGGAAGATGGTGGTTGGGGAATCCACATTGAAGGGTGCTCGACCGTCTTTGGTACCGCTCTCAACTACACAGTGCTGCGACTCATCGGCGTGCCAGCGGATCATCCGATGATGGTCAAAGCGAGAGGGACTCTGCACAAGCTTGGTGGAGCAACAGCAATTCCAAGTTGGGGAAAGCTGTGGCTGGCGATTCTGAATGTCTATGAATGGGAAGGCATGAACCCCATCCCGCCCGAGCTCTGGTTGCTGCCAGACTGGGTGCCCATTCATCCGTGGCGGTGGTGGATCCACATTCGAATGGTGTACATCCCTATGGGCTATCTGTGGGGGAAGCGGTTTAAGGCCGAGATGGATCCGCTCATCGAGTCGCTGCGCGAGGAGCTGTACACCCAGCCATACTCATCGATCAACTGGCCTGCTCAAAGAGGCAACATTGCCGAAGTCGATACGTTCTATCCCCACACAAAGACGCTCAAGACGCTCATGGCGATCGTTGGCGCATACGACAACTGCCACATCGCACCACTCCGCAAAGCAGGCATCAACAAGGCATACGAGCTCATCGTGCTCGAAGACGAAAACACCTCGTACCAGTGTCTCGGACCGGTGAATAAGATGCTCAACTACATTGCGAGGTGGGATGTCGAAGGGCACGATAGCCACGCTATGCGCATGCATCGCGAGAAGCTCAAGGATTTCATGTGGATCGGAGCCGAGGGTATGATGATGACCGGCACCAACGGGTCGCAGCTTTGGGACACTGCGTTCATCGCGCAAGCCATGGTCGACTCGGGTCTCGCCCAGAAGACCGAGAACCGCGAGCTTACGCAAAAGCTGCTGACGTGGCTTGACGAGTGCCAGATCCGCGAGAACCCTCAGCACTACAAATCGTGCTACCGCTTTGCCACCAAAGGCGCGTGGCCGTTCAGCACCAAAGAGCAGGGCTACATCGTCTCGGACTGCACGGGCGAGGGGTTGAAAGCGGTCATCATGCTGCAACAAGGCGTCCCCTACCTGCCGCAACAAGTCTCGCGCGAGCGAATGCACGACACCATCGACCTGCTTCTCACGATGCAAAACCCCGGCGGAGGGTTTGCGTCGTACGAAACCATCAACGGGCCCGCCATCCTCGAACTCATCAACCCAGCCGAAGTGTTTGGCGACATCATGATCGAATACGCCTACCCTGAGTGCACTACCTCCGTAGTCACGGCTTTGTTGAAGTTTACAAAGATCGACGATTACCGCAAAGACGATATTAAGCGCACGATTGATGCAGCGGTGGAGTATATTTTGAAGGCGCAGAGGGAGGATGGGAGCTGGTTCGGCAGCTGGGCCATCTGCTTTACCTACGCCACCATGTTTGCCGTCGAAAGCCTCAGCCTAGCGGGTCATACGTATGAGAACAGCGATGCGGTCAAGAGAGCATGCGACTTTTTGGCCAGCAAACAGATGCAAGACGGCGGTTGGGGCGAGACGTATAAGGTAAGTTCTTCATCACATTCATCGAGGAAGAGAACAAAGAGCTGATTTTCAACTTTTGGTTCCGAAAAGTCGTGCGAGACGGGGGTATATACACATGCATCCAAGTCGCAGGTGGTGCAGACGGCATGGGTGGTGATCACTTTGTTGCATGCAAAGTACCCGCACAAGGAGAGGATCAAGAAGGCGGTCAAAGTGATTATGGATCGACAGCTAAAGGATGGATCGTGGGCGCAGGAGCAGATCGAAGGCATCTTCAATAGGTAAGTTTGACTCGTCCAATGCTTCTGGATGTAGTATCGACATGCTGACCATCGCTTTTCTGAATTGATCCATACGTTGGGCTTTGGCTTTCGTCGACGCTTCTTGCGGGATACAGGAACTGTAAGTACCCCCAAAAGACAACGGCGTCCTGGATGACGAGGCTTGTTGGTGGAGAGTAAAGCTGACTTTGAGGACCTTTGCTTTGTTGTTCGTGTTGACAGGTGCCATTTCGTATCCCAACTACAAGTTCAGCTTCACCATTTGGGCGCTAGGCAAGGCGGCGCGCGAGCTCGACTGGAACTGATCCACTTCTGCTACGTTGTACTTTCTCCTCACCCCATTGCGTGGAGTGTTATTCCATCTTGTATCAACAAAACTATATTTGGGTTTGTGGCATCACGATCCAGCCTCTTCGCTTGGCTGCTGTGCAGTGGCCTCTATTGAGTCTGCCTGTGGTACTTGAGGTTTGGGAGTGTCGACGATAGGTTTGAGGTGCGGGATGCCGAGCTTGGTCTCGAGATCGTACCATGGGTTTTCGACGAAGGAAGCGTGGAAGTAGCCCGGATGAGGCGGTCGAGGTGCTAGCGTTGGGTCCCGTGATGGTTCGTAAGGCACGTCGCGGTTATGCCCTCCCCCTCCTCCTCTGCTACCTCCGTGGTGGCCCCCACGACCGCCTCCTCCTCTACCGCCTCGACCATGACCTCGCCCACCTCCGCCTGAGCCTCGATATGGACGATGCCCCCGCGTGCCTCTACCGCCAGGATGAGCTGAGTCCATTTCGGTTATGGTTTGCAAAGTAGAGAGACGAATGCGACGTTGAGTAAAGAAAGTCGAATGGAAGCGCCGAGTTGAACAGATTTGATGTGGAATGAGTGAGTGAGTGAGCCGTGCGTCGAAGAAATTTCTCAATGCAGCGCAGCGCAACACAACGCACACAGAGCAATTGAATTGCGCCGACACGCAATTTTGCAACCCTATTTCCTTCTGCATCGGCCACTTTCACTCCACATTGCACTCATCATTTCATCCTCCTCTCTCTTCCACACCACCATCGCATCCACCGACAGATCCATCATGTCGTCTGGATCAAATCGCAAGGGCCTGTTGCCCACTTCACAAGAAAACACACCGGGCAACTCTCCCACACCGCCTCCGCCCGTGCAACGACGATCATCCCAACCACTGCCCGGCATCTCGGCAACCGCTTCGTCGCTTCGCAGTCGCAGGGCTGGTTCCACCTCGACAGGTTCAGGTTCGAGCTCGAAGAAGCTGAACGACATCGACGACGCAGACGGCGACTTTGACGACGAGACTCCCGGCGACTTTGATCCAGGTATGCAGCCGACTGCCAACAAGCGTGGCAACTTGCTCAGATCCGCGCTAGTGCCGGGAGCTTCACAGACGCCGGCTGCTAAATCGAATGCTAACCAGGCTGCCTCGACTAGGAAACCAGGTCCTGCGCCTCCCGTCTCGCCACCGCCGGTGTCATCTAATCGCTTCAAAGGTACTCCGGCTCGTGCAACGCGCTACTCGCTCCCTGTACGTGCCGAGAAGCCCGTGAGGACGACAAAGACGTCAGGAAAGCATGTAGTCTTGCCTTCCGAGTCTCAGCTCGCTCCTCTTCCTGGTGAGGATGACGAAGATGATGATGACGACGACGACGATGATGATGACGAGGAAGAGTCTGGAGAAGAGTCGGTGACTGATGACGAAGCAGAGGCTGCAGACCAATCGACTGCATCAGCCAAAGCTGCAGTAACCACTCAAGATGCCAAGGCCGACCCGGTCCTGCTTGGTGGGCGTGGCCCCGTCGCCTCCAAACCGCCCGCCAAAGTCCCCGTCACCACTCCTCGACCTGGACCTACCATTCCCTCGAACCGTCACACCGCTCCAGCTCCCGTCCCGGGCAAGCTCGTAACGCCTGCCACCAAAGGCTCGCAACGGCCCGCCGCCTCCTCCGCACTGGCACGCGCGGCTGTCTCGTCCGTCTCTGCCGCCCAAGCGCGCCAAGCACAGAAGGCCAAGCCAAAAGCAGCCACCACATTCCGCGGCGCAGCCACCCGCGCGCCTCCTCTGCGACCCCACAAATCGGGTCCTGTTTACCACACGTTTGAGCGCATGGCGCCGAGTGCACGGCTCATGACGCCGCTCCCGCGCTTGACGGCATACAGCATTTCGAGCTCGATCCACCTCGGCACGCTGCTCGGGTTCTTGCGCCGCGAGCATGGCGTCAAGCCTCGTCTGTACGACGAGTGCGCCTATGCCGTCTACACAAAGCCGCTTCTGCCCGGGTTCGGCAGGGCCAATGTTCGCTCTGCGCCCGAGCCCAGGAGTGCCAGTCCCGGCGCGGAGTCGAGGAGAGAGCGCGAGTTGGAGCAAAGAGAAGAGTTCGGGTATCTGGGAACGTACTTTGAGCAGAGGCAGGAGGAGGAAGAGGATATCGACCAAGATGGGTATATCAAAGGCGGTGAGGGGAGGGGTTCGGATAGTGAGAGTAGGCGAAGGGGAGACTCGCATAGGGGTGGTGAGAGGGGTGGCGGGGAGACGTCGGCGTGGGAGAGCGAGGCCGAGAGATGGAATCCAGGCGAACGTCGAAACAGTCACGATCGTCAACCCGAACCTCACCAGAGCCTCAACGAATCCCAGCAACTCGCCCACAACGCGAGTACGGACACTACTTCCGCTCCGATCAGCAGCAGTCTCGAAGACGACGAGCGGATGCTCGCTACGCCGATCGCACGCCCCGTCACATCGAGGGTTCTCTCAGATAGTGAGAACGAGGCCGGGCCTGAGACGCGGCCGTTTTTGCTGGAGCGCCGACGCGTGGGCAGTCAGAGCTCTGTTTCGGATGTCGAGGCGCTGCCGCCGTACGATCGCGAACGCGAACGCGCCAGGTCGCCAGTAGAGATGGAGACGGACAAGAACGAGCTCGCGATCAACAACTCAGATTCAGCGGGGGCAAGGGATATGATGCTCCAGCAGAGGGCGGAGGAGAGGGGCGAGCAGGAGCCTATGGCGCATTCGTATAGGTCGAACGAGATGAGCATGGTGTCGGATCTCGACGAGGTTGCCAACACCTCGCGCGAGGAAACACGCGATGACGGTCTCACAAGGATCGACGGCAATGTGGACTCGATCCAACCCCGGCACGAGAGTGCGGATGGCAATGACGACCATACGCACAACCCTGAGGGAGGTGCAGTTGACCCGCCGTCGGCGTCCAAGGAACGTCGTACACGCAAGATCAAGCTTCGCCGTCGCAAACGACGCTACGCTGGACCCAACGTGGCGTCGCACAACCACGACACTTCCGCCAACCTCAACACGCCCCACCCCATCCTCGAGGCACTACAATCCGCCGAGCTAGTAATCCTGCCTTACGGCGTGTTGGTGATGTACAACTTCTCCGCGGCGGAGGAGAGGAGCATTATCGAAGACGTGCTCAGCTCCGGGTGTGCACGCGAGCCGATGGCCGAACAAGCGCGAGAGACGGAAGCGTTCCACTTCTGCTACGACCCCAACATCTCCGCTCCTCGGATTTTCAACGATTTCTTCACCTTCCGCGCCCCGAACCATCTTCTTAAACTCTCGCTCGCACACGCTATCGCCCAGTCGACCAAGCTCAGTGTCTTTGAGGAGAGGATGCAGGCGACGCTCGAACTCACCTCGCACATCCCTAAGGAAATGGCGAGCAGTGGGGAACTCAAGTTGAAAAGAAGGGAAGCATTAAGGTTGACAGGGAGGCTGTTCAAGTTGAGAGTCGACGTGAACCTGACCAGCAACGTGCTGGATACCCCCGAGCTGTTTTGGTCGGAAGCGAGTTTGAAGGCGCTGTACGATGCGATTAGGGACTACCTCGAAATCGACGAGCGCGTCGAGAATCTCAACGAAAGGTTGGCGGTAGCGAACGATTTGTTGGAGATCATCCACGAACATATTGCCAATACCGCTATGAGCAAGATGTAAGTTCCTCCCACCCCCCCCCCCCCCCCCCCGAAGTTGAAGGTTGAGAGAGTTGATACTGACGTTTCTTCCCTTTGCGTTGGGAGGTGGTGCAGTACATGGATCGTCATCATCTTGATCATTGTAGCGTGCGCAGTGGCGGTAGGCGAGATCTCGGCCAGATTCATCGTCGGTTCCAATAGAAACGCCGAGGATGGGCTCAAGGCGTTCAGAGCAGCAAGCAGCGTCCGGCAGAGTTACTTGGCGTTCAACGCTGCGTCGGTCTAGTTTACAATTTTTCTTTTTCCTTAAATTTAAAAATTGCTCCACACCAGAGAGAGAGTGTGACATGCGCGGGATTTGAATTTTTTTTTCTCCTTCTTGCACATCCACCACCATCATCCCATCGACCAAAATGTCGTCGTCGGCCGTTGCAGCAGACACGGAGTGGAAGCACCCCGTATACGGGCCTACAGAAAAGTACACTCCCGGTATAGCGCCCATCAAGTTCGAGTTCATCCTTCCCAAACCCCCTTCCACCCCCTCGCAACCCCTAGTGGTAAAAGAGGCGGACGATGATCAAGCCGAGCGCGCGACCAACCCCGCCACCACCACCGGGGGAGAACCGCCGAAGAAGCTCAAAGGCGCGGCTCGTAAACGCGCACGCCGCGAGGAAGCTGCTGCACTCGCGGCGCAACAGAGAGCAAACAAGAAGGCGACGGGGCAGAACAAGGCACGCCAGTTCAACTCGATGAAGGATGGAAGAGGCCACTGCCATGGGTTCCTCAGTCGTGGCGAGAAAGGATGCAACTTTGCCAGCAACAAGGATGGAGCCGGGTGCAGGTTCAGCCATGACTTGGTCGGGTATTTGAAGGAGAAGGAGAAGGATATCTTCCTACCTCCCATCCCGCACGGTGAAATCCAAAAGATGGACAATGAGCAGAAGGAGAAGTGGTTGGAAGAACGGTACTCGCTCACCCTTCTCCCCGCGGGAGAGGAGATGCAGACGTTCGTCCGCGCCTCTTCCTCCTCCGTCTTACCCCCACCCACTGCTGTAGCGGAGAAATCGGACGACCCAGCCCACCACTCCCTGGACTTTACTACGACTTGCCCTATCTTCGCTATCAAAGGTTTCTGCACGATGGGATGGAAGTGCCGCTTCCTCGGCTCGCATGTCAAAGTCGTCGGACCCTCCTCGCTCGCTTCCCCCTCCTCCCCCACCGGCTTTGCTGGTTCAGGGCTGGAGATGGTCACAAACCAAGAGCGCGTTAACGCGTGGCGGGCGAGGGAGAGGGCGTTTACCTTACCTGGAAGGGAAAATGAGGAGGGGGAGGAGCTGGATCAGGAGGAGCTCAACTTCGGCACGAGTGGCGGGATGAAGAACATGCGGATCCGAAAGTATCCCTTGCCCAAAACAAAGGCAGTGCTAAAGTATCTAGAGGCAGAAGCAAAGGAGCTCGGAAAAGGCCCAAACGCCTCAACCGCTGGAAAGGGACCCATTCCACCTTCGGTCCTCGCTGCTGCTAGCGCTAGCACTACCGAGCCTCGCGATGCGGTCGACATGGAGGAGCTCGAAAACGCCGCGCGCAACGCCGACACCGCTGCTCGTCTCGCCTCGGCTTCTTCCACCCACACCTCTATCGACACTGCGCGCATTCGCCCTAGCGAGAAGCGGCGGCTCAACTGGAAAGGCCAACTGTACCTCGCGCCCCTCACAACCACTGGCAATCTTCCCTTCCGCCGCATCTGTACTTCGTTCGGCTCCGACATTCACTGCGGGGAGATGGGCCTCGCCGAATCGTTCCTCCACGGCAATGCGTCCGAATGGTCGCTGGTGCGCAGGCACGAGAGCGAGCGCATTTTCGGGACCCAACTCTGCGGCGCCAAACCGGACCTCCTCGTCCCCGTCGCCGAAGCGCTCAAAGCCGAAATCGGAGATGGACTCGACTTTGTCGACATCAACTGCGGCTGTCCCATCGACCTGGTCTACAATAAAGGTGCCGGCTCCGCCCTCCTCGACGCCCCTGGCAAACTGGGAAGGATCGTGAGGGGGATGAATGCGGTGCTCGGCGATACGCCGCTGACGATCAAACTTCGCACGGGGACAGGCGCCAAGCAGACGACACATAAGATCTTCGCAAAGTGCCAGACCGAATGGGGAGTCTCGGCCGCCACTTTGCATGGGAGGAGCAGGAAGCAGAGGTACAAGAATGATGCCGATTGGGGCTACATCCGCACATGCGCTGAGACGCTTCGCTCGTCGGTCCGCGAGTGGAATGAAGAAAGCCGGTTCGCGGATGAAGCGGAAATGGTCCCTGTGCCCGTGTACGGCAATGGCGACGTGTACTCTTGGCAGGACTACTACGAGCGCTTAGACCACACTGGCGTTGACGGCGAGATGATTGCCCGAGGGGCACTTATTAAACCGTGGCTGTTCACCGAGATCAAAGAACGCCGCGATTGGGACATCTCCTCGCGGGAACGCCTCGACATGATGCGCAATTTCGCCGAGTACGGGCTGTCGCATTGGGGCAGCGATAGTCACGGCGTGAATACGACGAGGAGGTTCATGTGCGAGATGATGAGCTTCACCCACCGCTACGTGCCCACAGGGCTACTGGAGTTGTTGCCAGCGAGATTGAATGATAGGCCGCCGCTGTTTAGGGGGAGAGATGATCTGGAGACGTTGCTGGCGAGTAGTAGGGCCGAGGATTGGGTCAAGGTGAGCGAGATGTTCTTGGGTAAGGCGCCCGAGGAGTGGAGTTTTACGCCCAAACACAAGAGTAGTAGTTATGCGGATGTCGAGGGTGGGGCGGAGCAGCAGGGTTAGCCAAGTAGCCAAGTAGTTAATGCCATAAGTTACATCTTGGTTTTGTGTCATGGTCCGCATTGGCTGGCTGGGTGGTATGAACAACTTGAGAAGGTGAGGAGAAAAATAGGTGCAATTTGTTAGATTGTGGCAGTGAAAGGTGGACAAAGGCGAAATTCATCGGAGCGCGTCCAAGCAGGTAGGCAGCAGATGGCCCCTGTTGCATTTGGCACTTTTGCTAAGTGAAATTGGCATCGCAATCGCACACACACACACACATTCGCACATACCATCTCTCATTCACCATTGATCGCCATTCACACCACCATTCTTTCCTCCTTGACCACTTTTCTCTCTCCCATATTCGCAACTGCTACACACGATGGTGTCGACATTAGCGCTTGCAGGCGGCTCTTCCCTCACCACCCTCTCCGCGGTTGGGCTGTACATGCTTCTAACTGGTAAGCTCTCTCCGTCTCTCTGTTTGTTGAAATGATGGATCGTGACTGACTCTGTTCGGGTGATTGGGGTAGGTAATGGGGAGTCGTTCAACATTGGCGCATTTTTGGAGGAGACGTCGCCGTATGCGTGGGCGATGATCGGGATCGGCCTGTGCATTGGTCTCAGCGTCGTCGGGGCTGGGTGGGGCATCTTTATCACCGGCGCTTCCATCCTCGGTGCCGGTGTCCGCGCTCCGAGAATTACCACCAAGAACCTCGTCTCGTAAGTCCTCTTTCCCCCTCTTTTTTTCCTCTCCTGTTTCGATTGCTGACACTCTTGCAAAGACAGGATTATCTTCTGCGAAGTCGTCGCGATCTACGGCGTGATCATGGCGATTGTCTTCTCCTCCAAGATCACGGGCAACCTGGAAGGCGGCACAGCCGATGCGCTGTATTCGCCAGCCAACTATCTGACGGGCTACGTGCTGTTCTGGGGCGGCTTGACGGTGGGCATGTGCAATCTGTGTTGCGGTGTTGCGGTCGGGATTACGGGGAGCAATGCAGCGGTCGCGGACGCAGCGGATCCACAGCTGTTTGTCAAGATCCTGATCGTAGAGGTGTTCTCAAGCATTCTGGGGCTGTTCGGGTTGATTGTCGGGCTGATCATGACGGGGAGTGCCGAGGAGTTCAAGTAGCAGCCCACGCAGGCGAGAAGGAAGGAAGCAAGGAAGAGGAAGGAGGGTAGGGGTTGATGCATATACGAGATCGGATGTGGCTTAATCTCACCTGCGCTTCAAATGCACATATACACATGCTCTCTGCTCAGTCTACTGCTCACTGTTTGAGAAAAAGGTCCAATGACTTTGCATATGCGGAAGGTTCAAAGTTACATTGCTAATTGGTAGATAAGGAAGTGTTGAGCGAGGGGAGATTTAGTGACTGAGTTTGGCCTTGCCCCTAAACTTCCTGCGCATGATGGTTTTCCTCCCATTCTTCGTCTTGAGCCTTGCCAGAAAACCATGTCTGCGTTTCCTAATGCGTTGCGACGGCTGGTATTCCGATCCGTACGTCACGCATCGCACCTGTTGCGCCTGCCCCTGCCCTATTGTTCCTGTTGCTGTTGGCAAAAGCGAGAGGATAGACGAGCGCGTGCTTGCGAGCAACGGCGATACTACTGGTGTAGTTCGTCGTAGGAGAGAGAACGGAGAGGATGAGGAAGATGTGGGTGGAGAGGCGAGGGTGAGTCGGGATGACGATGCGATCGGTGCGATAGTTGGAGTGGTGATGGTTTTGAGAGGTGCGGAGGTAGTGGCGGCCCGGAGGATGGGGCGGAAGGGCGAGAGACGAGGCATGACTCTCTGTTGAATGGTTGAGAGAGGGTGAGATGGTGATTGGTGTAGTGACGGTAATGATGATGATGATGGCAGCGATGGAGACAGTGGAGAGAGGAGAGAATCTTGCGAGGCAGCTTTTGCACTTTGCACGTGATGCCATGCCGAATTTTCGCTTCTTCAACTCGACATTTGGAACTCTAACAAAAACGATTTTTTTTTGCCAAGAACTGGAAATTGCATTTGCACCATTTTCCTGCCCGTGAAATTGGCCGAACTGCTTTGCACTGCTCTGCTGTGCTGTGCTGCGCAAAATGTGACTCGGCTCCTTCCAACCCTATCAAATTCCAACTTGGCAAGCTCCATCCTCTCCTTCCACCACATCATCTTGGTCAAACCACTTGCAAGCATGACCGACTCCTCATCCTCCGCTGAGGCGATTGCGCGCGCCGCCCGCGCTGCGTTCGAATCCGCCTCGCACCTCCTTTCCACCTCCGCCTCCGCGGACGCTACGCGCAGCATGGCGCTCCTTGCGATCCGATTCGCACTTGAAGCCAACAAAGCGCGCATCGAAACTGCGAACAAGCTCGATATGGACGCGGCCAACGCGCTCGTTGCGCAGGGGAAGCTGTCGTCCGCACTTGCATCAAGGTTGGACCTGTTTAGCAAGGCGGGTAAGTGGGAGTCGCTCCTCGCGGGCGTATCCGACGTCGCGGCACTCCCCAGCCCACTCGATCACGTCCAATGGGCCAGAAGGCTTGCAGAAGAGACAGAGACCCAAGGCGCGATTGATCTGTACAGGATCACATGTCCAATCGGCGTGCTCCTGTGTATTTTCGAAGCACGCCCAGAGGTCGTGGTGAATATTGCGAGTCTGGCCATCAAAAGCGGGAATGCGGCGATTCTGAAGGGTGGGAAGGAGAGTAAGCACACCGCAGCGGTGCTGGCGGGGATCATCTCGGATGCGTTGAAGGAAGCAGGGTTGCCCGAGAGGTTGATCCAGACAGTGGAGACGAGGGAGGATATCCAGAGTTTGCTCCATCTTGATGATTATATCGATTTGGTCATTCCGAGGGGGAGCAATGAGCTGGTCAAGGCGATTCAGAGGGATGCGAGGATGCCCGTGATGGGCCACGCCGACGGACTCTGCATTGGTTATGTCCATGAAGACGCCGACCTCGACATGGTCAAAGGAATCGTGACCGATGCCAAGACGGACTACCCGGCAGCGTGTAATGCGCTCGAGACACTACTCGTTCACTCCTCCCTCATCTCCAATGCCTCCTTCTGGCCGCCGCTCGCCACGCATCTGCTCAACGCGGGTATTGAACTCCGCTGCGACGACACCAGCCTCTCCTCGCTGCCCCCTACCCTCCTCTCTCAATACCCTTCATTGCTGCGTGCTGCACAGCCGTCCGACTACCACACCGAGTTCCTTGACACCATCCTCGCCATCCGCACCGTCCCATCCCTCTCCTCTGCCATCACCCACATCACCACCCACTCCTCAGGGCATACCGACCTCCTCCTCACCTCGCCCTCCACGCCGAACCCAACAGCGGAAACGTTCGCAAAATCTCTCAACTCGGCCAACGTCTTCGTCAACATAAGCACGCGCTTCGCCGACGGCTTCCGCTTCGGCTTGGGGACAGAGGTCGGGATTAGTACGGGTAAGACCCACGCAAGAGGGCCGGTGGGGTTGGATGGGCTGGTGATTTATAAATACGTAGCAAAGTCACAGGGGAAGAAGACAGGCGCTCAGACAGCAGGTGAGTTTAATGCACGGAGGGAGTGGGCGCATAAGGATCTGCCCGCCAGCTATCCCCAGTTTTAGACGAAATGTCACATACAGTAAGATCACTAAGGGTTGAGGATCAGAAGAAGCTATACAATTTCACAGGTGCGAACAACTATGTGTATGAGTGTGTGAGGGAGAAAAGGAAGTGGAGAGAGAAGAGAATTTGGATCTACATTCGCGGGGAAGAGGATTCGAGGTGAAGCGAGGTGCGAAGCGACGTTTAGTCGACGTCCATCTCGCCAGGACCCTCCTCCTCAGCCTTGTCCTCTTCCTTCTTCTCGTCCTTCTTCTCGTCCTCCTTGGCAGGGGGAGCCTGAGTGGTATCCACTCTAGGCTTGGGCTTGCTCATGATTGGGTGACAAGTGTAGATCACCTCGTCCTTCTTAGTGATCATGTCCTTACTAAGAATCTTGGGGTCGGCGTTCTTAGGCAGTTCGGACTGCTTGTACAGTCCATCATCCAACCACTTTGCGACGGTTGCGCACTTTTCGATAACCTTCTGCTTGTCCTCCTCACTAATGTGTTCGTACTGCGCATCGCCGCCCTGCGCCATCTCCATGTACTTGTTGATGGTCTCCCTCAAGATGGACGCGGCCTTGGGGCGTTCCTGGAACTCCTTCTCGCGGAACTGGATGGGCGCACCGATCTTTTGGAGCGACTCGATGCGCTCGACGTATGCCGACTTGGTCGCATCCTCGCCCTCGTCCGAGTACAGCCACTCCTCTTGTGCGTTCAGCGCCGCCAAGTACTTGTCCTTCTCTTCGGCAGTAACAAAGAGCTTGTAGCGCTCGTCAAGCTTGGAGCGCTGGTCGTAGATCATCTCCTCAAGCGCGTTCTTGCGGTCCTCAGTGTCAATGACGAGCTTGTCGTTCGAGTACAGCTGGCCCTCGACCTCCTTCATTTCGGCGACGAGGGCGGCATCTTTACCGCCCGTGAAGCCAGAGACGATGGTGAGGTCCGCCTTGCGCTGCAGCTTCTTGACCTTGCGCTTCTCGGTCTTGGGCGCAGCGTCCTTGTCGCCATCCGTGTCCATGGCCGCAGGGTTGGTCACGGGCACTTCTTCCTCCTTCTCGATCTCCTCGACAGTGTAGGCCGACTCAAAGTTGAGAACACCGTGCAGGTTGAGACGCGCCTTGACCTTGACGATCGAGTGGTCGCCCTCGGCATTGGGCGTAACACCCTTGATCGAGAACTTGCCGATCCAAGGGTTGATGCCCTCAGGGATCAGCTCGGGCTGCGCGTAGTGAGCCTCGAGGTCGAAGTTCTCCTTGCGGTAGAAAGTAAGGATTTTGGTCGAAGGGATGGGGTTGTTGGGCTGGAAGACAACGAGCTCAGTGTCCTCATCGGGCACATCGGCAGCCTTGTCCCAGGTGACCTTGATCGAGTAAGGAGTAGCATCGTGGATCGAGAACTCACGCACCTTGAAGACGGGCGAGAGAACGGCACAGGCGAGAGTGCATCCACGAGCGACAGCCTCGTCCTGGTTCGAGGTGAACGAGAGAGGCTTGCCGAAGAAGGCCGAGATGCGCTCCTTGAGCGCGGGGACACGCGACGAGCCACCGACCATCTCGATCGAGTGGATCTGGTCCTTGGTCAAGCCGGACTGCGAGAGGGCAGCCTCGAGGGGAACGTTGATGCGCTCGAGGAGAGGAGAGATGAGCTGCTCAAACTCGTCACGCTTGAGCTGCGAGCTGGCGTCAATGTCCTCCATGAGATTCTCGACGTTGAGGGGAGCCAGTGGGTTGGCGGAGAGGACCTTCTTCAAGCGCTCGCAACCGGCAGCAAGACGGAAGGTGGCCTTGGGGCTGGAGAGAACGTCGATCTTGTACTTGCCCTTGAACTCCTCGGCAAAGTGGAGAAGGAGGGCACGGTCAAAGTCACGACCACCAAAGTTGCGGTCAGCGGCAGTGCCGAGAACGGTAAGCTGACCCTTGCTGAACGAGACGACGGCGACCTGGTAGGACGAGTGGCCAATGTCGCAGAAGACGACGTTGCGCGGGTTGTCGGCCTCGGGGAGGTCGGTCTTGGTGATACCGTAGCCGAGGGCGGTGGCGGTGGTGTCGTTGAGCAGACGGAGAGGGTTGAGGCCGGCGATCTCGGCTGCATCGAGCATGGCACGTCGCTGGGCGTCAGTGAACCAGAGGGGAGTGGAGAGGACGACATCGCTGACACCGGCACCACCAAGCTCCTTGGAGGTAGTGTCACGGAGCTTGCCAAGGTACATGGCCAAGAGCTGAGTAGCAGAAAAGACCTGCTCCTCACCTGCAAGGCGGACCTTGACACCGACCTCACCCTTTGCGTCGACGAGCTCGGCATTGATAAAGTTCTTCTCGACCTTCTGAACCTCGGGGTCCTGGAAAGTGCGACCTACGAGACGCTTGAGCGAGCCGATGGTGTTCTTGAAGTTGGAAGTCTGAGCAGTGGCAGCGGCCTCACCGAGAGCTCTCGCCTTCTGACCAAAGGAGACGAGGGAGGGGGTGGCACGGTTGGAAACCTCGTTGGCAATGACATCGACACCACGAGCACGGGCAACACCGATCTTGGACGAGGCATTGCCCACGTCGATACCGACGACGGACGACATTTTGTTGGAGAAAAAACGAGATGCGATGAAGAAAGTGTTGTTGATCTATGAGCCGTTGCTGAAACGAAAGCTGCGATCAAGCAGAGTGATGAGGATGATGATGATGGATGATGTTACGAAAAGGGGATTCGAAACGGAGTCGATGCGGAAGGAGGGTATATTCCCGATCGAATAGCGGAAGTGATGATGATGGTGGTGGTTGGGTGGGGGGGGGAGTGCTGAGTCGCGTTGACGAATGTTTGGCGGAAAGATGATGTCTGAGCTTTCAGAGGCTGTCAGGTTGAAATGAATATTCGAAAGTGACTGCGCTGTGCTGTGCTGTGCTGTCTGACCACTGAAAATTGTTCTTCTCGCTTCTGCCAAAGCTTCTTGAAAATTCTCGCTATCCGACTGTGTCCCTGCCGCACTCTCTGGCTTTACATTGGCTTTGGCTTGAACATTCCACCTCGTCAGCGCTGATTGAACTTCTGTGCTGACATCTAAGCACGGTGGATCTGATTGACACAGTTTATAGGATCACCCTCCAGAAAGCGGTGTGTCCGAAAAGCCGAGGAGTCAGCTGTCGGGTGATGCCGAACGCTAGAAGACGGCATTTGTGATCGCTTCTGATCGATAGTATCGGGCGATCCGCAAAGCCTTCTTTGATCAAAGGCCAACCGGCCGTAATTATTTTTTGAGTTCTTTGGTTTGTTAGACCGTTCGAGGCTACCCTCAAAGTGCGAAAAGTCGCTGCGACATGACCTCATTGAGCAGCCATGAAAACGAGCTCTAATTCAGCCCATTCGGAAGTGTGTGTGATGCTGTGTGCCTTAAGTCACTGTCATGACAGCTCTTCGCTCAGCACTGCAGCATCACTTAAGCCGGCATTGACCAGCTCTGTATGACTTTGGCGTCGCTGTCACTCTTGTCCTGCAAGTTGCTTTTGTGATGAGAAGGCGGCCAAGTGACGTCCCCCCCGTCCGAGCCTTACCACATTGGACCCTTGCCCTGCCATCATAATTAGATCGTAGCCGCGTCGTCGCCTCCTTCGTCTTTGTCGTAGCAACATAGATTGAGCTCCGCCTGCCGTCATTTGCAGCTGGAAACGACGTAGAGCTGCACGAAATCGCCGATCAGGGTCCATTAGCACATACACCGCTCTCATCGAATCTGTCACTCCACTTGCGAACAAGATTTGCTCCACCTACCTCATCGTCTCTCCCCCTCTCCCCCTTCTTCTCATCATCATCATCGCATCGTTGCCGCTCGACCCTCGCACTACCGTCAGACCTTAAATCGGGCCTTCGTCGGAGTTCGTACCCCAAACGCTGAGTGAGACGCTCGACGTTTCATCCTCCTCCTCATCCTCCACTCTCTTGACATCTCTGTCTTGCCTCCGCTTACCTTCACATCTCCATCATCACCGCTGTAGATATAGTCGTTAGCTATTCATCACCGTCTTCTCCTTCTCTCTTCTTTTGGGTTCTCTCTCTCGTCCTCTACAACCATCATATACTCCTCATAATCTCCGCTATCACCACTCACAAGAACACAAGTATCACCACCATCATCATCTCGACTCTGTGAGTGGTGCTGTCATCCGACCATGACGCGCAACATCCTGATCGCGCTGCTGCGCAACGACCTTCGCTTGCACGACCATCCCATCTTCAGCCTCTGTGCTGAACCAACGCCGTCGAACGCAAAGTTCAAACGCCCCATCACCCACGTCCTCCCCTTGTACGTGTACGACCAGCGCCACATCGAAGTCTCGGGCTTCCCCGACCTCACCAAAGCCGACAAAACCTCTGGCGGCACGGGCAACGCCCAGTTCGCAAAAACTAGAGAACTCGGAATATGGCGCACCGGCATTCATCGTACAAAGTAAGCAACCGCCTCCCCTTTTCTCTGCTTTTGTTCAGTTTCTAACACAACTTGCCTTCGGTGGGACAGGTTTGTCAACGAAAGCGTGCACGATCTGCGCCGGAACCTGCAGGCGATTGGGTCGGATCTTACGATCTACGCCGGTACCCCCGAAGCGGTGGTTCCTTCGCTGATTAATGCGATTCGCGATGCGGGCGATACCGTCGAGGGCGTCTACCTCGGCAAGGAGATCAACACAGAAGAAGTTAACGTCCAAAAGCGCCTCTCCAAGCTCCTGGAGCGGTTGCAGGTAGAGATGAAGACGTTCCAGGGTAAGGCGCTGCTGCACGAACACGATCTCGCGTTTACCATCTCGCAGCTCCCCGACGTGTTTACGCACTTCCGCAAGCAGGTCGAGGGCCCAGACATGTTCCGAGACCCCCTCCCCGCACCGAAGGCGCTTAAACCTTTCCCCAAGATCGACATCCCCAATGCGGCAGGCGTGTATAAGCTTGACGAAAAGTCGCAGGGTGAGGTGGAAAAGCGTCTCCTCGCGCCACTCCTCAAAGAGCCAGTGCTCGGCCAGAAGGAGCTGTTGAGCAAGGTCATGAGCGATGATGGCACGACCAACGTCCCGCACTCGGCCTTCCCTTACCGCGGGGGGGAGACGGAAGCACTCAAATGGCTCGAAACCTACTTTGCTGGCCCGGCTAAACACTACAAAGAAACGCGCAACGAAATGCTCGGCACTGACTACTCGACCAAGTTCGCCGCCGCTCTCGCCCATGGCCTGCTCTCCCCGCGCTTGATCGCGCAAAAGGCCGTCGAGCTCGACGCCTCGACGCATAAGGAAAAGGGCGGCGGGTATTGGATCCTCTTCGAGCTCCTTTGGCGCGACTACTTTTTCTTCGTCGGCCGCAAGTTCGGCTCGCACCTCTTCACTCTCGGTGGCATCGAAGAAGTGCTCTCCCCCAAATCCGCCTCCTCTAAGGCTTACGAGTGGAAATCCTCTTCATCCCTCACCGATGCCTCCGATCCGTTCGTACGGTGGGCGACGGCGCGCACGGGCGTGCCGATGATCGATGCGAATATGGTCGAGCTGGTGCAGACCGGCTTCATGTCCAACCGTGGCCGCCAGAACGTCGCCTCGTTCCTCACCAAGGATCTCGGGTGGAACTGGCAAGCAGGAGCCGAGTTTTTTGAAAGTTGGTTGATCGATTACGATCCCAACAGCAACTGGGGCAATTGGCAGTATGTGGCGGATGTGGGGAATGATCCGAGGAGTAGTAGGATGTTCAACCCGATCAAACAGGGGAAGGATTACGATGCAAAGGGCGAGTACGTGGCGACGTGGTTGGACGAGTTGAGGGAGGTCCCGGAGGAGGTGAGACACCATCCGTGGACGCAGCCGGGTGTGTTGAAGGAGGGTGGGAGGTACCCGAAGAAGCCGATTGTGGAGCAGCAGATGTGGAGGAAGCACTACTCGAACCATGGTGGTGGAGGGTACAGGGGCGGTGGAAGAGGTGGTAGGGGTGGCAGAGGAGGTGGTGGTGGTGGTGGAGGTAGGGGTGGTGGAAGGGGCGGCAGAGGCTCCAACCGAGGCGGCCGTAGAGGCAGTCACAACACCGCAAGCGCTCAGTAGACCTTTCACTCGCTTCGCTCTCTCACACACGCACGCACACACTCGGATATAGATCGCACCAACTGCAATAGACTTGATTCCCAACGGCTTGTTCACTGTCGTTGATGCTGCCAGCTTGTCGGCTTCTTCGGATTCAGGGACGGAGGAGACAGGCGAGGAATACGACGAGGCAGTCACAACAACGCCGCTTCTCAGTAGCCTATCTTGCCTACACTCTCTTTACCTCCGCCTAGGCCTCGCCAATATAGCACACACGTGCACAAGATAGACATTCCACACTTCGCAATAGACATGATCTTTCCAATAACTTATTGCTGTTCGTTGGTCTTTGACGTCAGCATTTTGTTCAAAGAACGAGGAGGAAGCGAGGCAGAGGGTTGGAATTAGAGGCTCCAACCGTAATCGAATTGAATGCAATCACTCTTCACCCTTCTTCCCCACTTCCGCCTTGACCAACCCAAACCTCGCCACCACATCGCCTAAGATCTCTGTCCACTCCACCATCGCGCCCTGGCCCAAATCCCCGCATGCCAACTTCTTCTCCACTGGCCCTTTCACTTCGTACCCCAGCACCTCCCTTATCACCTCTAGGTGCCTGTTGGTTAGCGGGTGTAACCACATGAGCGTGTTCATTGCTGGGTATAGCACTGTCCTTGTCTCGCTGCTGAGAGCTCGCATGAAACTCGTCAACAAATCGTCGCAAATGCCCGCACTCAATTTGGCTAGGGTGTTGGCGGAGCAGGGGGCGACTACGACGATATCCGCCCAGCGGCGGAGTTCGATGTGGAGGATCGGGTCGCCAATGCGCGAGAAGGAGGTCCATTCGTCCGCATCAGTCCACAGATGTGCCCGAGAGAGATGGGAAGGAGCGAGGGTGCGGCGCGAGGCCGCCAAATTCTCCGCGGCGAGCGTCGCAACCGAGTACCCACCCTCTTCTCCTTCTGCTTGGCCACCGCACTGGGCGTTGAGCTTAGCGATGGCGTTGCGGTCGTAAAAGTGGAGCGAGTTATCCGTGGCAATAACCTGTACCCTCACATTCGCGTACGTTAGTAGCGCCTCGACAATGAGCGGGATCTTGACCGACGCGACCGAGCCGGTGCTCGCCAGAACCACATGCAAAGGTCGCTCGGCGGTGGGCGGCGTGGACAGCGGTGCGTACGGCGATTGGAGCGACGCCGGTAGCGGCTTCTCCTCGGCTGCGGTGACGGAGCTCGACGAGATCGTGCGCGGCAGACTGATCCGATTCAACTGCGCAGCCAGGTACGACGCCGGTCGAGTAGTCGATGAAAGCTTCGACGGCGGTGGCGGCCCAGGCAGCTCGCGCGACACGGCTCGTGGCGACGCATCGCCCGGTGGGTATCCCACCCCCAGGGAAGAAGACGACGGCGATGAGGACAGGTTCGAGCTACCCAGCCTGCCGAGCATCGACAAAGACGCCAGTCGGTCGCCAAGGCTCGGCTTGCCCCCACTTGATGAGTCCGCGGTTGGGGGGTTGGCTACGTCCTTCTCCTTAGACTGCTCGTCTGTGTGCGAGTAGTCGGTCGCGATCGTGCTGTTCGACGCGCGCGAGCGGAGCGACCTCGATGCTGGGCCTGGTGGATGGGCGGGATGCGACGGCGGTTGCAGGTTGGTGGCACTGTGCGTCGATGCCGAGCTCTTGGTCCGTCTGCGCATTGCCAAAGGTCGACTCGGTGTGCCCTCCGCCCCCTCGTCGCCACCACCGGGGAAAGGCGTGTTGGCTGCGGCACCCATCATCCTGCTAAATGCCGAAATGCTAGACCCCATCACTCCCGTAATGACCTTATTGCTCGCTCCAGCAAGGTCGCCGATCTCTTGCGTCAGCCTTCCTCGGATTCGCGCGGGCATAGCTAACGCAGCAGGCGAGTGTTCGCTGCCCACTCCAGGCGCCTCGAGAGAACTAGACCTCGAAGCAGCACTAGGCCTTCGTGGGGTGAGCTCACTATCAGCCGTGTTTGGCTTGAGGTGGACACCGATCTGGCTCGAGTCGAGACCGAGATCCTTGACATCGACATTCTCGAGGAATGCCACTGCCGCCTGCACGTTGACCAGACAGTACGATGTCTCGCCCTGAACGAGGCTTTCTGCTCGGAAGCGCTGGATATACACCAAGTTGCTGGCCAAGCGCGAGGGGTTGGACGAGACAATGCTGTAGATCAGGATGGGCAGGATGAGGTCCGCGCTGGTCGTGTCGCCTCCTTTCTTCCCAGTGCTGAGTGTGCTCTCCTTTGCATCCTGGCTGTCTTCGTCACGCATCTTGATGCTAGGCAGCTCGGCCACGCCGTCAACAGCAACTTTGTGCGCTTTGACTAAAACATCGAGCTTGGCCTTAGGCGAGCGACACAAAGCGCTTTCGAGCCGTTGCAGCTCAGCACCACATCCCTTGACGATCCTGTCGAGCCCGTCGAGCATCGCATTGCTCTGTTGCGCCTGCTCACTATCGCCATCGACTCGCTCCGCAGGCACGTCAAGTCCAAGGTGACGCAGCGAAAGGCCAAGCACGTTTAATGCGGCAATACGCGATGCCAGAGCGTCGTCGTGGTAGCCATCGCTCGAAGTGACTGGGCAGAAGATGCGGTCATACACCTCTTCGCAGAGCACACTTTCGACTGCCTCGAGCTGCTGTTCGATGCGTTCGTGCTGATCGCGCTGAGATGCGAGCGAAGAGGATCCGGAGGTTTCTGCAGAATCCTGGGTTCCCGGCTGACTCGTGGATGTGTCGATCTTGTAGAGTTGGTCACGAATGCTGTTGAAAAAGTCTTGGAAGTTTTCCGACATGTCGTCCGGATCTGCAAGGTAGGGAGGATTGTTGATGCTGACTGGAGAGCTAGCCCGAGATCGCTCGATAGCGCTGCTGCTTGAAGGCTTCGCGGGATTGCCAGGCTTGCTCGATGCCGTATCACCAAGGGACGGTATAGGCGGCAAGTAAGTTGCAGCAAAGCTCGCCACGACCTCAGATACCGAGTCATCAATGTTGAAAGCGGCAAGTCTGGTCTTAATGCGTGCGTCGAGCGTCTTGGAGATGGTGCGCATGACGGCAGAGCGACGGACGAGGTGATCAACGACCCAAACCGAAACAGTTCTTCGTGATGCGGAGGTGTTGCTGCTAGACTCGTTGTTATCTGCAACACCTTGACCGGAGTCGTTCTTGGTGCTGTCGCCAATGTCGAGACCAAGACTTGATGCCTGTTCGGCACCCGTCTCCGTGTCCGATGTCTCCTGAGAAGCCCCACCACTCTGCGAGGCACGTTCATCACGATATGCTGCGTTGACCGACAATTTCTGTGCATCGACCATTTCGGACCCTGCCGTCTCAGCTGCAGCCTGACGCCGACGATCTCTTCCACTTCCTCCAAAAAGACTCGCGAATGAAGCGGATGCTCTGTTTTGAGCTGCGTTGAGCTTCGAGTTGGAACGAGTCCGCCTTGAGCCTGCCTGATCCTCGTTCGACTGTGTGCGTGCATTCAGTGGTGGAGGCAAAGGAAACTGCGCATTGGAGGCAGAGAGCGAAAAGGTCGGGTATCTGTACCTTGGACTGTCAGGAGATATGGCGTCAGGAAGGGGTGCTAGGGCTTCTAGCGTCTCCTGTCGCGAGACTATGTCTTTGAGACTGGACACGGAGCCCTGAGAAGTTTTGACTACAAAGCTCTGCAGGATGAGCTGGCACTTATTCGGATATGTTCCCCCATCGCTCGACGACGCTCGGGACAGGATGCCTCGCAAACCAGATAGCATTACGACTGGAAGAGCGTCGTTAAGGCCTGCAGCTCCAGATGGCAGGGCAGAAGGTGTTGGCTTTGCTGCAGACACAGAGGAGGCGTTGAAGATGGTATGATCATACGCGAACGATGCACTGAGCTGCGATGCAGAGGTGAAGACCGAAGGCGGGTCACGAGGCAGCAGAAGGGTAGCGTCGCCATTGGCCAGCAAGTTAGCTACTGCTGCCCATTCTCCTTCACTTGCAGCCTGCAGCGCTTCTAGAATGAGCCAGCCGGCGCTCTTCTCGTTGAGACCCAATTGACGCGCTTCGTCCTGCATTTGTTGGAGCTGCATTCGCGCCATGGCAGTTCGGGCTGTGTTTGCTTCGGAAGCGTTCGATGCGCGTGGTCTGGGAGCGCCACCGTGAGAGTCATCGTCCGGCAGTGAGATGGTCGGGTATGAAGGCGAAGTGCTGAGATGAGTTGTTGCGGTGCGCGGAGAGGCGTAGCTTGACACTCCTGAAGCCGCGGGTGGAAGTGCGTTGGGCGACAATTGAGCGGGAGAGACTCGACCGGAAGAGGCGGCTGCTCCTTGTTGGGCTTGGCTGAATTGCGAAGAGTGGGACTGGAAGACGGAAGCGGCACTGGGCCGTAACGAGTTGCGCTGACGAGAGGCATAATTGAAGCTGTGATAGGTGCGTGACGTTGGCACTGGTGTCGTTGGCGTTGAAGGTTTTGAGGACGCAGGCGAATCGTGGCCAGTACTCGATTGAAGGTCCGCTGGCTTATGGTCGCTTCTGTTGTTGGCAAAGCTACGTTCGATGGCCCTGCTCTGCCATTCTGCTCGATCAGTCGCTTCCAATCTGGTGATAGGGAAGCGAGGCGAAGTGGAAGCTAATGAATTGGCTGTGCCTTCGTGCGAGTTGCTCTTGCTTGCAGCGTTGGAAGAGCTTGCAGTGCCAGGATCGAGAGAATCGTCCGGTGTGCGCTGCATGGTTGCAGCTATGTCATCTGTCTGCCAGAGAGATGACAGTGTTGGATAAAGGGGATGAAGGAAGGGAGGTGGGACCAGTGCAAGAGAACGTGTGTGAGTCAAGTGAAGTCAGGGTCTAAGCGTTGACATTTTGGGGAAAAAAAAAAAAAAAAAAAAAAAAAAAAAAAAAAAAAAAAAAAAAAAAAAAAGGTGGCTTAAGCGCACTGCACAAATGGACTCAGCCTGACTCAGTGTGTTGGTGTCGCCTTCTTCAACGAACGCCTCGCTACGCCTATTCCTCCCTCAGATCATTCTGGCATGCACACACTTGACAGCCTGACGTCGTCTGACAATGCTCAGCCGGGTCAAGCTAGACAGACCGCAAGAGACCTTTACGGAGCAGAAGGCAGTGTTTGAGATTGCAATGGAACGGGTATAATAATGCGAATGAATGCTACAGCTGATATCCGGTCGAGTCCATGGTCGAGCCTCTTGTTTCAGCGAACGACGGCCGACCCTCTCGCTGGCGGCCCCAAGCTTGCTATCGATATGCCCAAGTCCTCAGCCCCAACCCCTGTCACTACCGCCGTCGCTGCACCCGTCATACTTGGCGGATAGCCAGTCTTGATGGCAAAAATCGGACTTCTGATCGTATCGTCCCCCTTCCCCAAATGGTACTCGTCCACGATGGGGAACTGCAGCACATTCATCTTTGGCGTGATGCACACGAGGGTATTCGTTGGGATCTCCATCCAATCCGCCTTCTCAAACGTCAACGGCTCGCTCGCGACCACAATGATCTTCTCCCTCTTGTCGGTCTTGACCATTCTGTACGTGCCGGGGGAGTGTTCGTAGAAGCTCGTTCCGGACGAAAAGTAGAGTGAGGCGGCCTGGTCCTGTTTGCTAGAAACGTAGCGCGTGCAGATGATCGACTGGCCGTCGGTGACGCAGAAGTTCATCAGCGAG
Source organism: Ustilago crameri (assembly GCA_024271935.1). Classification (NCBI taxonomy): domain Eukaryota; kingdom Fungi; phylum Basidiomycota; class Ustilaginomycetes; order Ustilaginales; family Ustilaginaceae; genus Ustilago; species Ustilago crameri. The sequence goes on along the minus strand of JANBMJ010000005.1, from coordinate 503,615 downwards.
GGTTCGCTGATGGCCGCCTCGCGGGCCCATGTGTTGAAGTCGTGGATCGTAGCGAGCATCGCATCGCCCAGCTCCTTGTAGCTGAAAGGGTCCGTGGAGAGTGGGTTGGAGAGGTGCGAGAGGAAGACGGCAAACGCAAATTCCGAGTCCGTGTGGCCCTGTGGGAAGAGAAAGAGCGGCTCGGGGAGCGAGGCTAGCACTTTGCGCTTGATCTTGGAGAAGTCGGAAATCTGGCCGTTGTGCATCCACATGAGTCGACCATAGCGCCAGGGGTGACAGTTGGTTTCCGACAGCGCACCGGCAGTCGAGGCGCGGACGTGGGCAAAGACGAGTGGCGACTTGATCTTCTCAGCGATGCGTTGCAGGTTCTGGTTGTTCCAAGCAGGCGTGACCGAGGTGAAGATGCAAGGTGCGTTGCCAAGTTCCGGATCCGGGGTGGTGTCGTACCATCCTACACCGAAGCCATCGCCGTTGACAGCACGTGTGGCATCGAGACGCAGGCGCGAGTCGAAAGCCTGGTTGATGATCGAATGTGCTGGTCTTGTCACCAGATGGCAGAGCTGAATAGGATCGGCGCCCTTGAAGACTAAGTATGGCATGATCGAGAAGCCAGAATCACGAGCAGAAGACAATGAGGTCGGTCAGCTACAGTGGACTCTCGATCAATTGAGACGTCCATGACTTGCTGGACAGAGCAAAGTCTACTTACCTAGAAGCCTACACATGGTGCTAGGCTGTGCATGCAATGGGTAACCGGCAATGTGGTGGAGATGCTGAACGAAGCCAGGCTCGAGATGGCACAAAGATGTTTTAGGCTGTCGTACATAAGACATGCATTTCTAATCGGCAAAGCTTATCGCGTCATTCCCATGCCGAGGCTCGTCAAAGATCAGATATTCCCTATATGCATAATGAGAGGAGAAATTAAGGCTGCAAAAAGACGGCGAAAAAAGGCGATTAATTCGCCGCGTCGGCCACTTTTTATGGCTCGTGTTGGTCACGCTCACTTCCACTGAGTGTTACTTTGGCTGCCGTCACGATCAATCGCAAATAGCGACGAGCAGACCACTCCTCTTGACCGTTCATCAAGACGACGGCAAGGGACTGCAAGCAGAAGCCGCGGAAGTGGCGAGTTCGATCGATCAATCATGCCGTTACTCGATCCCTTCGACGCAGCGCTCGCTGCAGCTGCAACTGAAACCGCTTCATCGTCTTCCTCGAAGCTGCCGTCAAAGCGGGCGCTCGTCGGGGGCGCATTCTCTCGCAACTCTCCCTCACCTCCTATCGATTGGAACTCGGCCACGTGCGATCTCATATCGCACAGCGATGGACTCTGCTCTTTCGTATACCGTTGTCCACTCACCTCTCCGCCGCCTTCCTGGCCCCACTCACCCTCCGCCTCATTCGACACCGCATCAACCGACTGGCCAGCGCTGTCCTCGGCCGTTGAAGAAGCGGACGGACTCTCGGGATGGGTGTGCATCAAGCGTGTTCAGGAGGACGAGCAACCTGCGCCGCACTCGATCGACCGTGAAATCGCGCTCCTCGACACCCTCCCACCGCACCGCAACATCATCCCTCTGCTCGCAGCGATATACGATACATTCGATCCGTTCGGTGCGACGGTAGATCTCGTCATGCCACTATATGCTGCGACCTTGGAAGAGGTGTTGCTGGAGCCGACGCTGCATCCTGCGTTGGAGTTGGACGATGGGTTTGGCCAGCCGCAGCGGCCGGGGAAGGCGATAGAGAGCCTGTGGACAGAGCCGTCGGGGTCGTTTGAGAAGTTTGCTGGCGGGTTAGCCAAGCAGCTGCTAAGTGCGTTGGAGTGGTTGCATAGGCATGGGGTGGCGCATAGGGATGTCAAGCCAAGCAACATCTTGCTTTCCCACAACGGGACCGTTAAGCTCATCGACTTGGGCACGGCGTATACTACTACTCCACTGGCGTCTGCACTCTCGAATCGCGAAGGGGCCAAAGTTGCCGAAGAAGGGAGTGCGGGTCAAATGGTGTGTCAGGTGGGGACTGGAATCTTCCGTGCTCCCGAGCTTCTTTTCTCACCCACCAATGGATACGATGCGTTCGCAGTAGATATTTGGGCGGCTGGTGTCACCCTTGCGCACCTCTTCACATCCCTCGCCGCTCTCCCTCGCACCATGCCAAGTCTCGATGTGCAAGATGAGAGGAAGGATTGGCAGAAAGCATTCGAATCCGGCACTGCCCTTCCACCCTCCCCCTCGCGCAGTACGAGCGAAAGCTCACTCTACTGGCAAGAGATCGAACCCACCCCTCCGCAATCCACCACAGCGTCGGGATACATCCGAGCTTCGCTCTTCGAGAACAACACGGGCGACATCGGCTTAGCCGCCAGCATCTTCCACCTCCTCGGCCTCCCCGAATCAGTCCAAGCCTGGCCAGAAGCAGAACACTTCCAACCCCCGCTCCACCGACTGCCCTTCGCAAAGACAAAAGGCACAGGGATCCTCAACCAGTTGCCCCTCTACACGCCATCCTCAAAAAAGCTCCAAGCTTTGGTCCACAGCATTATCCTCCCATCACTCAGCCTGTCAGCTCGAGCAAGACCATCGGCTACCCAATTGCTGGCGACCCTCAATCCCTCATCTCCCTAGTCAATTCAAACGTCCTCGTTAGTGATTCAACACTGAGCAGAGTTCGAGCGTGCACAAGCCTGACGGTGTAAGACAAAGTAGAGTATAGTATTCAAAGACCCGGAAAACATGATGAGTCTGAACAGCATGAGACGAGGAGGCTGCATCGATGAGGAGCGAGATCTGTTTGAGATCTATTGCTGCTCCTCGAGTCTAACAACCTGCCAAGCCAAGGATCCAAGAGAAGCTGACCAGAGTGTGGATGATGGTGGTACAGGAGTGACATGATGACGCCGGCCGATCCAAGATCTAGTTTGCTTTGCGATGTCTTGGCTGCATCTGCCTGCAGTAGAGCATCGCCAGGGGCAAAGCGCCTTGATCGGCATCGGCGAGGTATACTAGGTGAACACGGATGATGTACGAATTAGGGCGAGTGACGGGGAGAGAGAAAGGAAGAGAGAAGAGATGCGAGGAATAGGAAGGACATGCGAGGAACGATGGTGATACAAGATGCGAATGAGAAGGGGTACAGATAAGAAAGTGCGATTAGGCAAGGGGAAGGAGAGAGACGACGAGAGCAAAGTGAGACCATGACGAGCAAATTAGTCGAACAACAGTTGCGAGTGCAAACGAATCCCCCAAGGTGACGTCGAGCGAAGAACGGGCACGGTGGCGACAGTCCCTGTCAAAGCTTAGATCTCGGCAGGGACGACGGCGGCGCGAGGGAAAGGAAGAGCGATGTTGGGTACGGGTTGCTGCGGCTGCTGCTCCTCAGCGACATGGCGATACTTGGGGTGGACCTGACTAGGCAAGCGAGGACTGACGGCGCGCAGCTCAGTGTCAAGGGCGACTGCAGCGCCAGTGACGTTGTCCGACTGCGATCTGCTCAGGCTGTTGCGTCTGCCAGCGGGGGCGACAGCGTCAGCACGAGCAGCATTCTGCGCAGCGTGAGCACGCTTGAGCTCGGCGGTCCAGTTCTCCCATTCACCTTCAGACACCATGAGGCGGTAATCGATGGCTTTGAGGAAGGCACGCTCAAGCTTACCGAGGTCCTTGACAGGCAGACCCGAAATCTTGGACCATGCGCGGTTCGAGTAAGTGCGATCCTGCACAAACTTGGATGCGGTCATGACCGAGGCCAGGAACATGCGTCTAGGGCAGCGAATGAGGCTGAGCTCTTCCTTGGTCATGCCAAGCATGGCAGAGGAGGCGTGAGTCTCGACTTCGATGGAGACACCCGCAGCAGTCGTCGACTCCTTCAGAGAGTACTGCTGAGTATTCTTGGCAGCCTCGCCAAGGCGGACACAGTAGAGGAGGGCCGCCTGCAGGGTGGAGCAAGAGGTGCGACCACGACGGAGAGTCTCGCGAACAAAGACCTGGAGAGGCAAAGCGCTCTTACCCTTAGCCAGATCGCACGAAGCCGAAGGGGTCGAGGCATTCCAGACGGCGTCGAGCGTGCGACAGGCAGCATCTACGAAACACAAGTAGGAGCGATGCGAAATGGTACTCGGGCATTAGCGGGGTGTCCGGTAAGAGGGGCACGTAGACTGAAGGAAAGGAAATGGAGGAAAAAAAAATACTTACCAACAAGGCAATCAACGAAAGCATTCTTGGTGGTGCTCTCGGACGACGACGACGACGATGGCGACGAGGAGGATACAGGCGAGATGGTCGAAGCAGGAGCGACAGCAGGGGGAAGTGGGGCCGTGGCTGCAGATGCAGCAATGGGCTGCGAGGCAGTGTTGACCACTTCCGAGGCCAGTCGGACTACTTCGCCCTGGAGGTCGCGGATGCGCTTGGCGCAACGCTCGCGCTCGCTCTGAGAAGCCGCGAGCAACTCGGCATGCCAGGTGGCAAGGTCGTCGAGTTGCTGCTGAGAAGAGCTTTCGCTCATGGAGCTCTTGCGGGAAGAGGGAGTCGGCTCGCCAATGCTAGTCTGCGAGTCGTAGCCGCATTCGGATCCATCGTTCTCCGAAGAGAAGACCGAAGCGTGGCTAGAAGCAGCCGAAGACGAGTAGGATGATGCGCCCGAGTTGGATCGGGAGCGCTTGCCGCAGATGGTGGGGTTCACCATGGCGAGTCCATGCGCTGAGGTGAGGTGAGGCTTGCCAAGCACCGACTGCTCAAGGGCAGTGGTGTGGCTAGCCAGGTTGAATCCATTGAGTTCCACATAGTCGGAGACGACCATGGTGGCACCGTATGGGTTGAGGTCCTGCATGGTTGCAAGTGGTTGAGGAAAGTCAGAAAGCTGAAGCGAGTGGAAGGGCTACAGCGTTTCTGAACAGGTCAAGACAATCAATTGAGCTTCACTGAGCAAGCAGAGAAGCAAAAGAGACTGTGCAAGAGGGTCGAGTAGGTGTTGAGTAGAGTAGAAATGAGGATGATAGGCCGATGCGACGAAACCAATTCACGTAGATAAGGACCGGAAGGATGACGGTGGAGACCGCAACCTGACAGAGTGTGTTGAAAATGCGAGGACCCTACGAGATGGAGTAGGGTGGCTCGCGAGTGATACCTAGAACGTTGCTATGACGTCCTTGATATCGAATATAGGTGAAGACCAGCGTCAACGAAGAGGCTGATCAAGGAGCAAGTGCTGAGAGTGATGATGACAAGGTGGTGAGAGGGTGGAGGACACTACCTGGGTTATGAGCAGTGCGTAAAGAGATCAAAGAGGCTATAAGAGCAGCGCAGTAATAATGCGGGGACCTTGGACGATCAATCTGTGGTGCAGATGCGAACTCCTAAAGGTCCCACGAGGGGACGACGATGATATGAGAGTACATTGTTTTGTATCGAGTGTCAACCGGGGAAAGTAAAAAGCTGTCTGTGTGCGCCTTGAAAGCGCTCTCTCAGAAGATGGCTGAGGATGTAGAAGCACTTGGTGTTATGAGGCAGTCAATGTGGCTGAGTGCTGAGTCGCGATGCAAGACAAAGCGGACTGAGCTGTGACAGGGAATGACGTGGTGACGAAGACGAGCTTAGAGGCTGAGTTGTCGTTCGAGGTGGTCAAGAGGGAGGGGTAAGACCAAAGTGCTGAGCGACTGGTGGCAGAGTGGCGGCGAGGAGTACGGGATGGATGACGACGAGATGGAGGGTCGAAGATATAATGACAAGCGTCGAAGAAGATGCGCGCGAGTCACAAGAGGTGAAGATGACGTTGAACAAGGACCCGGGATACGGCCAGGCTTAGGCTTGGTCTTGGTGGTAAGTCGACAGGCGGGGAGAGAATGTCGGGCAAATCCGTGAGGGAGTCACCTTGGAACCCAAAAAGTCAAGGCTGTGCACAGAGAGCGGGTCGAGAACCAAAGTCTCGAGAGTGTGGCAAAACCTTGCTCGAGTCAATCGGGTTGATGAATCGAGAGATGCTGAGCACGGCTATGGATGCTAGTCAGGCGCGCTCGAAGGTCGAAGCTGAGCGATTGGATAATGTGTTAGAGGCTGAGTCGAGTGCGCGGAGGGATGATGCTGACGATGGTTACGAATGAGGATGCAGATGAGGATGGCTGAGTAGAACCAATGTCAGAGGATGGATAGCAAGCAGCGTGAGGAGGAGGCTCGATTGTCACATAGGGCGAGCAGCAGGCAGCAGGCAGTGAGCAGTGAGTGGCGGAGATAGGCGACACTGGAGCCGTGAGTCACAGACAGCCAAATGAGAGAGCGGCAGTCGACGCGCTAATTCAGTCGATTTCGCATTTACGGCTGAGCAGCCACAGCCACTGTGTGTGGCAATAAATCACGATTTGGGATGAATTTCAGGGCGGCTAGACCCTTGTCGACTCATTCATCCCCACCTCACACAGCGCACACAGACACACACACCCTCACTCAGAGAGAAACACACACTCGAAATTGTGGAAATCGCGCGCTGAACTTGGCAGAGTCATACTTGATTTGAGTGGAGGCAGTTCCACCATTTCGGGCCTGCTTTCCTGTCTTAGGCTCAGTCGTATCCGCCGCACATCATCAAGCACACTGGAGATGTCATCGAGCTAATGGAACTGCTATCGACTGCGGCATCTTCTTCCTTCATCGGGCACGAACGTGATGAGCACTTAAGGTAGATAGTTTGAGAGTGTCGAGCGAGTGTGCGGGTGTGCCGATAGGGGAGTCACCCTTTCTGTGTTTGACAAATGGCTGCACCAAGGACAAGGAGATGGCGGGCTTGGTGGCAATGGCGGCGCAAAAGCTGCGAGTTGCGAGATTGTCAATGCACCCGGCAGATCGTCACGGGCACTTGAGCAGTCGTGGACTGGGTTGCATGGAATCGCTAGAGCGAGAGAGAGACGAGAGAGCACGATGCAGCTGCCATCGTGCGGAGAATCGCTGTTGAAGCTGTCCAGAACAGCCACAGCCACTTGGCCAGTGTAGTTTGGTGGCCAAAGTGCTTCAGCGGGTGACTCCTTTCCGTAATTTCGAGAATTGGGCTCGCGATCCACCTGCAGCCCCGGCACCAGTGGAGTGTTTTGGTTCAAGCCTCCAACCTCCACCCGCTGCTTTCGCCGGCTGCTGCGCGTGATTTTTCTCGAAAATTGCCTCGAAAGAATTCGAAATTTCGCGATCTCTTTGTGTGGAATTGATCAATCGCAAATCAGCAGCAGCAGCAGCATCTCGACCTCAGCGAAACGAGTCATCCTCCTCCATGACTTGCGATGCTCGGATGGTCTGTCCAGCTCGGTTCATTCCATTTCTAATCAAAAGCGTGGTGCTGTGCTCCCCTCAAACCTCGCGATCTTGACCCTAAATCGGACACACTGCAACAAGGCAACAGCCAAGACAAGCTATACCCTGTAGCTCAGCCTAGCAACTTGCTAGGCTCGGTGATCTGGCTGTTGGCACTCTGACTAGGCCAGAGAAGACGCGATGTAGAGCCATCTCCAGCCATGAACAAAGCCTGGCCACCATCTTGTTTGCATTCGATGCTCGAGTCTCATGTCAAGAAGCCTTTTGGTTCGGATTCGTGCTCATTCTGTAGCGGCTAACAGACCGGAAAACAAAACATCTTCATCCACCAACAGCGAGGCAGCATTGAGAATGAAAAGCACAGGATCGGCGCAGTGGATCGAGTTGGCCGAATCGCGCTGAAAGCTGCACTATGCACAGCGATTCAGACCCTACAGCCAACGGTGCATATCGTTTGCATAAAACCGAAGACCGATCGGATTTCGTGGCTCAGCCGTGTTCTCACGCGCAAGCTGATCTGAAAAAATCGGGACAAGCGAGCCAAGACAAGATTGAGTCGATGAGCTTTGCTTTCTTTGTGATTACGTGTGCATGACGATTCTCACTTTCAGGTCTCCACTTTGGCGCGGGCAGATTTGGGTGAGAAGGTGTGTATTATTGCTTAGTTGAGCAGCTCGGATTGTGTGTTGGTCTTCCCAACGTCAGATAGTGAGACGCCATCTTCGACAGCTTGTCATGTTCCAACTCCATCTCTAATCGTTCTCACATCTGGCACAACTCATTATAGCTAGCATAGGATAGAACGATTGACATACAGCGCTACTGCAATTCAAACGCAGCATCATGTCAAGGCTTGCGCGTTCCACATCATCATCGCGACTGGTGGCAGCCGCGTCGCTGTCCAGGTCCAACGCTGGTCGTCATGCTGCCAATGCCGCCAAACCAACTGCGACTCGAGTCGTCAGCCAAAGATCAATCACATCACTTGGCTCAGCTGTCCAAGCTGGGCCATCACGTACGCCTCTCGGCTCATGCCTCGCACCGCCTACCTCAACTTCCACATCTAGGCGCAGTCTAGCTACGACATCCACTCTGCCCTCAACATCGCACGCTGTCGATTCCGACATCGTCATCGTCGGCGCCGGCGTAGTCGGTCTGGGTCTTGCCTGCCACCTTGTCGCCTCGCAAACCGTCAATCCCTCCTCCTCTCCGTCCCCCTCCCCCATCGCGCTCATCGAAGCGTCCGATCTCTCCCGACTTCGCACCTGGAAATCCGACCGCGCTGCTCACCTCTCCCGGCACCACCCCTGCAGCTCCTCCAACAGCGGCGACGGTCTCGACTGGGAAAGCCGCGTCATCTCGCTCACCTCCGCCAACCTCGCGTGGCTCAAATCCATCGGCGTCTATCCGTACCTCGTCTCGCACCGTCTGCGGCCCGTCAACTCGATGCGCGTCTGGGACGGTCTCTCGGGCGCGCTGCTCGACTTCGACTCTGCCGACCTCAACGACTCCGCCACCACGCCCGGCGCGACTTCGCAGATCAGCGTCATGGTCGAAATCAGCAACCTTCAGCAGGCCATGCTGCACTTCCTCGAACACGGTCCGGGCAAACATCTGTGTGTTGTTAGAGACGGCGCAAAGGTCGACGGCATCGTCCCGGCGAGTAAGGTCGAGGCGGGGAGTGCAGCGGTAGAGCAGGATCCGTGGCCGGTGGTGCAGTTGAGCACGGGAGAGCACGTGCAGGCGAGGCTGTTGGTCGGTGCAGATGGGCCCAACTCGCCAGTGAGAAAGTATGCAGGTATTGGCGACTACGGCTGGCCCTACGACCGCCGAGGTCTCGTGGGCACTTTGCGATGTCGCGGTCCTCAAAGCAGCGAGCCGCCAGTCGGGTACACAGCTTACCAGCGCTTTCTCCCCAGCGGCACGATCGCGTTCCTGCCGCTCTCGGACTCGACGGGCTCGATGGTCTGGACGCTCCAACCCAACGTTGCAGCCGCGCTCACCACGCTCCACCGCGAAACTGCGGGGAGCATCGACGAGCCCCTAGCGCGCCTTGTCGACGCCGCATTCCGCCTCCCGTGGTCTTACATCGAACGCCTGTTCGAACGCGTAGTCGCATACACCAAGCACCCACTGCCGGAGGGAGAGAAGCGCAATTGGAGCTGGCTCAACTCGGAGATCCCCACAGAGGCGGAATGGGTCGAGCGCGGTCTGGGCGAGCCCTTGCCCGAGAGCGGGACGGGCCAGGTGCCGCCGAAGATTCTGTCGCTCGATGCAAAGAGCGTGGCGAGCTTCCCGCTGAATCTCAAGCATGCCGATGCGTATCTCGGCGCATCGCTCAATAGCTCTCCGCTGATGCCGTCTGGGCTGCTTGGCGGAGCCATGGCCGCAGTCGGCCTCGCTCCCGAGGGCGCTGGACAGGGAGGCGGTCGTGGAAGGACGGTGCTCGTTGGTGACGCAGCACACACAATCCACCCGTTGGCGGGACAGGGCCTCAATCTGGGCATCGCTGATGTGAGGTCGCTATCGAACACGCTCAAGAAAGCTCTGTCCGTTGGAGCGGATATCGGATCGTATAATGCACTCAAGGGGTATGCGAGGGAGAGGTACTGGGAGAACCAAAAGATGCTGTCGGCCGTCGATCACTTGCATTGGCTCTATGCGGGCGTGCCTGTGCCGCTGGCGCAGCAAGCGGATGGTGGCAAGGTTCAACGGGAGAAAGATGGGTTTATAAAAACGGCGGCAAAGGAAGTTGTTGGGAGAGGAGTGGTTTGGGCGAGAAGCACTGGATTGGAGGTGATCAATGAGCTCGGATTTGTCAAGAATGCGTTCATGCGCCAGGCTGGGTCGACAACGACCACGTCCAAATCGCCATGGCCAACGGCGAGGTCTGGGCAGCCGATGCAGTCGAGGGGAATGCACACCTCGTCGCGCCCCCGTGTAGTACCTTTCACTGACGCCACCGCTCAAGTCCGTCTGCACTCATCGCACTCGACCGGCCCGCTTGCTTCAGACGCCTACACGGACAGCAGCCAAGCCGGCGGTGCCGCCACCACCTCCACCCCCTCTCTCTCCTCCTTGACCGCATCCCAACGCCGTGCGCTGCGCGACATGCTGCGCGTCGACCACTCTGGCGAGATCGCTGCCAATACGATCTACCAAGGCCAGGCCGACATTTTCGGCGCTCTGGGTGATGTCAAGAACCGCGATTTGTCGATCGAAATGTGGCAGACCGAAAAAAAGCATCTCGAGGTCATGCGCGCTCTACTCCGCCAACACGAGGTGCGGCCTTCGGCGCTGGTGCCTGTGTGGGCGATGGCGGGGAGGGTGCTGGGAGGCGTGACGGCGCTGTTGGGCCCGAGGAGCGCGATGGCGTGTACTGAGGCGGTAGAGAGTGTGATCGGCGAGCATTATGATGACCAGCTGCGCGAGCTCGCTACGGTGCAGGAGAAGGACGAGAGTATGAAGCTGCTGTCCGAGATCGTCAAGGAATTTAGGGACGATGAGCTGGAGCATCTTGATACGGCAGTGGAACATGAGAGCCAGCAGGCGGCAGGGCATGCCTTGTTGTCGGCGGTGATTGCCGCCGGTTGCAGAGGCGCCATTTGGGTTGCCTCTCGTGTCTAAGTCGGATATGCGTCCCCAATGTAATAAGATACTCTGTAGTCCACCATTGCATGCTGTACGGACTGCCGCAAGGCCGAGGTGAGAAGACTTCGGAGATCGTCGTTCCGGCACGCTAATTTGTGCATTGAGTCAAAGCATGAAATGAGCTACATCGTGCAGTGATGGGTGTTTGCCGTGGTTGGACCCTGGAGAGAAGGCGCGCACGGTGGCATGTCGTGTTAAGCGAGGTGTTGGTCTGCTTTTCTAGAAAAACACATGATCGCCTACTGTCTCTGCCGATCCTTTCACTAGATTAGACTAGAGTCGACATGGATGATAAGCAGAGCGAGATGTCGACGTCGGAACAAGCTCAACCGTGATCAACAAGCGAAGCACCGTTGACCGGTGATGCATGATAGCCGTCGGCTTAGCCATCTTGTTCGACATCGCAGCAGTCTCAATGCAGATCAGACCGGTATAAGTAATCCCCCCTCTTCCCCGCGATTCCATACCCCACAGGAAACATAGAATTGTGGAGTCGCTCAGTCGAGGACCAAGATCAACACTTGCCGATAAGATCAAGATCAAGATGCATTTTGCAAAGTATGCCGTAGCTGCCACTGCTGTTGCCGTTGCCGTTGCCGGCAGTGGTGTCAGTGCGCAGAAAGGGCCGGCAGCGGGAAAGCAGAAGATCCCAGCGTTATGGCATTCACCTTACTTCAAGTCTTCAGGACCGGGAGTCAGATCAGGCCCTGGTCCTCCTCCTGCTGGTCCAGCAGGTCCCGGTGGCCAACCTGGAAGCTCGCCTGGAGGTCCACCACCGCCTCCACCTCACAACAAACCCTCACCTTCTCCCTCTCCCTCTCCCACTTCGTCTTCACTTCAAGAAAACTTCCAGGTCCACGAGCCAGCACCTATTCTCACTAGCGGTGGACAATCATGTTCAGTGACCCTCGTCGATCGTTCCTTCGCGAATAGCTATGGCAATCCATCCTACCTCTCCTTCGACCCCGCCGCGTCCTTCGCCGGCACGCCTTGCGCCGATCCCACGACTTGGACTGGCCTCACCCTGGACATCCATGGAGAGACACGCGGCAGGCAGTTCGACCGACTCGGCACTGTCTGGGTCGGCAACAACCAGACTGGGCAGGGGGTCGAGGTGATACGCCTTGACAACCCTGAGCCTACGCGCCAAGGTGTCTACTGGGACATCAGCAAAGACGTTGGCAAGTACTGGGCGCTGTGGTCACAGAAGGCGGATGTGGTGTTCGACCTGCCCAACGTCGTCGACAGCACCTACACCGGTGCGCTGAACGTGACGCTCGGCCTGACCGCCTCCGTGGGTGGGATGATGGGAGGCAATACGCCACAGAAGCACAGAAAGCGTCTTCCGAAAGGCCCCAGCCAGCCCGCACTCCCGCTCAACAAGCGTGCCGCCGATGTGGTGATTCCACTGTCGAAACGCTACCAGACCGGCAACTCGATCTTCCTGGTTGGAGGCACCGGCGGGAACGGCACGACTCCGGTCACTATCCCTAAGAACGCTGCGCGTGCGGTGGTCGAAGTCTACGCATCGGGCACTGCGACTGAGGAGTTCTGGTACACCGGCATCCCGGATCAGTTCTACAACAACAGTCCCGATGCAGCTGCAGATGGGTATTATGGCCATGGCACCTACAGAGAGGTGCAACTCTACGTTGATGGCCAGTTTGCTGGATTCGTCACGCCCTATCCCGTCATCTTCACGGGAGGCATCAATCCGCTGCTGTGGAGACCGAGTGCCAACTATGGCACGTTTGATCAGCCCACGTACAACATCGACATTACTCCATGGCTGGGAACGCTAACGGATGATCAGGAGCATAGCTTCGAGCTGGCCGTGGTGAGCAGCGAGCAAGATGGTGCGATCAATGACTCGAGTTGGTTTGTCAGTGGCAATGTGCAGGTATACCTGGATGCGTCGGGGCAGAGGACGACCGGTTCGATCGTCAAGACGATGGGTGGATCGAAAGTGTACGGCAAGACGACAGGCAAGGCGAATGGAGACTTTACGACGAATGGCAGCCTGACGTACGATGTGGAGCTTCAGCAGCCGAGGAAGTTCGGCGTGCTCGGCACGGTCAAGACAGGATCAGGACAAGAGTATGTGGCCGGATGGGTGCAGCAGGCGCAATACAGCAACAAGGGATTCGTCAATGGCACAGTCCAGACAAACGACCAGAAGAGCTACGGCTTCACTAAGAGTCTCACCATGGATGCGAACCAGGCGAACAAAGTCTCCCTTGACGACCTCGACGAGGACGACGAGAGCGGTGGCAACGTCGGCTCGGTCAAGCTCGACTACAACTACCCGCTGTACGTTACGTCAACGCTGACGGGCGAGAGCTTCATTGCCGAGGTGAACCAGGAATTCGACCGCGTCGTCACAAGCCAAACTTCCGGGGCGGAACAGGCAGATGTGAGCGTCATGGTGGGCGACGAGACCACGTTCGTCCACGCCCAGCCCGTGGCGGCAGTGGGGCATACGACGCTGTCGAAGAGGAGCGAGGAGGCAGTGTCGGTGCTGGTGAATGGCGCCATTGCGAATGGCACGGGCACGAGCGAGCAGAGCTTTGTGTACCGCGATATGGCAGGTGGCACGATCAATAGGGAGACAAAGACCAACACGACTGCGGTGCTCGAGGATGATTTGAGCGGGAGCTTAAGCGGGAGGGCTCAGCCGGCTCAGTTGGATGTAGCTTAGATTGTCGATTCGTTTCGTTTCAGAACAATGCTACCGTTTGATCCCCCAGACAAGAAAAGTGGGTGTCTGGATGTTGTTGTCGTGATTAAGTCATGGCCCAAGACGCTATTAGGAAGAATCGGTGGATATTACTTTTTGCCCTTCTTCTTGGCGCTCTTCTTATCGTCCTCAGCCTTGCGTTTTGGTGGTGCGGAGCCTGGCTTGACCGTAAAGAAGCCATCCAACCTTCCCTGCTGTTTCTGACTCAACGACTTTTGCAACTTCTCACACCCCTTCCTCACCCTATCCTCCGAGAAACCCTTATCCTGGCAGAGGAATTTGACCATCCCCTCAACATCGGGCGTCTCCCACTTGAGATCGAGATTCTTGCCCTTCTGCACGTCTGGGTTTTCAAAGATCTTCCTCGCCTCCTGGAACGGCCAGTGCTCGGGAATCTGCACCGACTTCTTGCCCTCCTCCTTCAAATGCTCGACGACGTTCTCGAGCGTCTTGTGCTCGCGGATGAGCTTCAACGCGGTTTTGGGACCAATGCCTTTGATCGGGTCGAGGTAGTCGCAGCCGAGCAGGATGCAGAGGTCGATAAACTGCGGCATTGACATGCCGAGGCCCTCGAGTGCTTTGTCGAGATCCACCTGGTGAACGGGGAGCTTCTTCTGCTCGGACGCGGTCAGGTGCTTGAGCAGGATAGGGGTGCCGAACGTGAGCGTGTCCATGTCTTCACTCCCGGCAGCGTATACTTTGCCCGCGCGTGCGAGCTCGGCACATTGCGCCTCGGCTTCCGACGGCGCAATAACGCAAGGGATGCCCATGAGTTTGAGCAGATGCCTCACTTCCTCATTGTGCTGTCTGGTTGGGCGCACTTGCCTTCTAGCGAGCTGGTCCATCTTGTCGACGTCGGCTACATCCTTTTGCTCCTCCTCCTGTTCTCTCGCCTCCTCGCGGCGGCCGAATCGCTTTTGGAGAAGTTCCTTTTTCAGGTCGGGCGGCGTGCCGTCAAAGACGTACATGGGCTTGATGCCGTAGTCGATCATGCGGAGGGTTCGGTAGAAGAAGCCGAGAAGATGCGAGGTGGTTTCGCCGGATTCGGTCATGAGTTGCTGGCCGTCGTTCTGTCGCACGGCGATGAGGAATTGGTAGAGCGACATGGAGGCATCGATGGCGACTTTGCGACCAAAGTAGGTCTTGATTTCCATTTCCTTGATGGCGCCAGGCGCTTCATCGGATATGAGCGCGGTGAGACCTTTGATACCCATCTTTCACGAGATGCAGAGGGGTGAGGGGTGTTCGAGGGCCAAGATGACGGATGAGATGAGGGCGGAGAGAAGGAAGGATGATGAGCAGAGTGACAAGTGGGTCCGTGTCGCAAGTGCCTTGCATCAGTGCGTCAGGGTCTCAATTGGAATTGGCTTTGGCTCAGAGAAGAAATCTCCACATTTCATCACACCGTGCATTACTTTACGCGTCGGCGGCAATTTTTCTGTAGCTCACACGCGCCGCGTTGCTTTCTGTTCCGGTTTAACCGACAAGGTGACTAAGGACTTCGGCTGCTGCGACGAGGCTGAGTTTGCATTCAAATCCACACAGAAAACCAACACCCAACACTCACCAAAGTCACACAACCAAAAGTGTCACTTTTCATTTCTCACAGAGAGTGCATTCTGTGATTGATGCTCCGCTCTCGTCGGCTATCAGCAGCTCAAAGCGGAAACAACTCAGCCACGAGTCGAGCTCGCCATCTCCAACCTTGTTCCCTCTCTTCCGCATTCACTGATTGCGCTCATACCTGAGCAATCAAGCAAGCAAACAGGGATCCACATCGAGGCTTACGGCCACACTATACCCCCATGCCATCGGATACCATACAGCGAACGGAGCATGCATCTCTTAGCTGATTCTCCTCACACTAACGAACGAATGCAACCGTCTGCATCGGCGAGCTGTCCATCATGCCGGGTTCGTTCAATAGCGATCAGGACGAATTCGACTCTCTGCTCGATGATCAGCAGCTACTCGATCCAGAGCTAGAGGAGAGCCTCGCACAAGCAGAGGCTATCTACACAGCGTCTCAAGCCGTACCGCAGGCAGGGCCATCATCTTCGACCTTCGCAGCCGCGCAACAGCCTCAGTCGTCCTTCCGCCTCTCCACAGACTCTTCTCGTCAAACAAACCGCAGAGGCACCTTTGTGCCACCAGTCGCAAAGAGACCACGTATCGATCCCGGTCCCTCTCGACTCAGCCATGTCAAAGCTACCGCCCCCTCCAGCCGCTTTCAGGAAGCTGAAGCTGACCAAGTCATCGTACGCAATCATCGAGACGAAGATTTTGCCGGCAATGACGATGAGCAGTGGTGGGCTGGCAACAATACCCTCGATCAAGTCGAGCAAGAGGCGATCCGCATGTCTCAACAATTGCCCGCATCTCAACCATACGTTTCGATCTCTGACACAAACAATGCCATTAAGCAATTAGCTCAGGAACAGCTTGGCGACACAGCGTCTCGTACATCCATAGCCAACCCTAGGAAGCCACCAGATCCGGACTCCGCGACGAACAAAAACGCAACGCACCCAAACCACGCAGATGCCAATGCGGATGAGCTCGATCAGCTCAGAGCTGAAGTCGAAAGGCTCAGGGCTGCGCAAAAGGCACAGGAGGAGCTGGTCGACAAACTCAAGCAGGAAGCATACTGCAAGTCAGGCGAGGTCTCTGTCGTCCGCCAAAACTTGACCAAATTGAACAAGGAGAATTCCAAGCTACGCGAGCGCGAGGTGTTGCGCGAGCTGGAGCACAAGGCAGCTCTAGACCGTCTCAAGCGAGATCAGGAACGCCAGCTTCAGCGCCTCGAAACCGAAACCGCCTTCCGAAGAGTTGAGCAAGATACCAGCCGTCGTATCTGGCCTTCCAGTGTAGCACGTCTGCAGCCAGTCGGTCTTAACACTGTGGACAGAAAGCAACAGAGTCAGGTCAGAGCAGGTCTGACTACTCCCACGAAAGCCAACAGATACGGCTCGCGAGGCAGTGGTAGCTCCGGCCGACGCCAACGCTACGCCAACAATACAGCAGACCGCGATGAGCCGGGAACACCGTCCAAGTCGGCGACCAAACCGATGCCACATTTCCCAAGACCACCAACTATGGGCACTTCAGCAGGAAAGGGCAAAGCTTTCCGTACTCTGCAAAACTCGTTTGCTGACTTCGGACCCGTGCAGGAAAAGATTCGCCAGCAGAAACGGTCGCCCGCCAAGGTCACCAAAGCAGCGGCTCTGGCTCCAGCCGAGTGGGGTAATGATCAGTCGATGGTGCCGGCACACGCAGATCAGGACGACATTGCTATGCCTGACGTGCATCCAGAGCCACCTCCAAAGACTGCCGAGACAGAGCACCATCAACAAGGTTCTGAACCACGAGCGAGACAGAGAGAGTATCACTACCTCGCCGCTGTCTCGGAGATCTTGCATCGGCGCACGATTATCGTCTCGCTTCTCCTCTCTCACGCCTCATCCAAAGCCGCTGCACCGGCTTCTTACCCTACAAACCGCTTCAACACATCAGGATCGCATCCTACGAAGTCAAACATCGACACCGAGGCTGTGCCCAATACCAATACTCTCAGCCGCCTCATCTCTGCATCTCTCGTCGCCGACTGTCCCAAGCTCCTCGTCTTCCGCTACCGCAAAGCTGTCGAGTCACTGCTCGCTTCTCTGAGCACAGCGAGGGTGATGGAGCCAGAAGAGCGCGAGGATGCTCTTCGACTACTTTCGGCTGACGGCACGGATCAGAGCCCAGAAGAGCTCGATTTCTCCTTTGCAACGATGCACCTCTCACATGCTATCGCGTCATCGCTAATGGTCATGGCCGGTGTTCTGCTCCGCACTTGTCAGACGGATCTGCTTGCGGACGTCCTGCGCTTGGTGTCGTGCCTCGTCTCGATGCTGCCGAGATTTTGGATGGATCTCGAATGCTTCCAGCCGAATCCCGATGCCAAGCGCGACGAGCTTACTTTCGTCGGCGCCGACGATAGCCAGGCTACAGCCGAGTGGCTCGACCTGGCGACGCCGATCAATCTACGCGAGATTCTTGCACACTGCATCAATGATTGCAAGCCTCGATCAATAGATGGTGAAGAGTTAGCTGCAGGTCTGAAGTTTGGAGACTGGCAGCTTTCTTCGGACGCCAGAGAGGATCTGCTGCAGGCGGTAGTGCAGGTGCTCGAGGCCATGTCGCAATGTCCCGATGCGAGTCTTGCGTCAAGTCACCATCCGTTGAGGATTCTGCACCGCCCAGGCGTGCTGCATAAGCTTTTGCATCCGGACCGGTCGAACTTTATGATCTTCAACGTGGTGCGAATGCTCAGCGCTGCTGTCTCAAATGCTCCATTGGTGCACGAATGTCTCGCTGCCAAGTCGGATCCTGTCAACAGTGGGAAGAGCGGCAGCGATTCCGGCGGGCGTCGGGCCAATGCTCGCTTCCCCGTGCTCGAGCTGCTAGTCAAGCATCTGGTCGATCGACGATTCGACCTTCCAGAGCATGAATGGCACTCGCTTCATTGCGGAATCCTCACTTTCCTCACACAAGCAGTTTTGCGGTCGGCGGACATGCTTATTGTTCTTGCAGATAGCGCAGCGCTACTTGCCGCGCTCATTCGCTGTCTCTCCCTCGACGCGGACTTCGTATGGCTGCAAAGCCGGCCGACATTTATGCTTCCACAGCGGCGGCCAGCGTTGGGCAAGGAGCCGTCGACGATGGCAGTGGCGGAGCTCGACTTGGTCCAGACGACCGAAAGGATCGTGATGGACACCAGGCTTCTCAATCTGCTATACAACTACCCACTGCCGCTGACGGGAGAGCATGGGTTCGCGGAGGAAGGGAGGGAGGAGAGGATGAGTCCCATCTCATTAGCTGCTAAACTCGACCAGCCCGAGACGTACAGTATGCTCAACGGCATCCGGCAGAGCTTCATCGTGGCTCTGTCGAGGATCGCGTTCTGTGCCGAGCCGGACTGGATTGCGAGCGAGAGGAAGATGCTCGCCTCACTCCTTCCTGATTTAAAAGAACGAGGAAAGGAGGAGAAAGAGGTGATGGAGGTGGTTGAGGAGGTGGAGGAAGAGATCGAAGGGTTGGATAGGGTGTCGATGCTGTTAGAGGCGATTGCGGATGTGGCGGGCGATTTGGCGGATATCGTGCTCAGCCCAGAAGAGATCGATGCGATATACGAACTGCTAGCGTCCGAAGAGGAGGCAGAGGCGGAGGCGATGGATGTAGACGCAGAACCCAGAGGAGTGGAAGGGGAGGGCAGCGAGACCGAGTCAGAGCCTGAGGCGGAATCGGGGACCAGAAAGGGAAAGGGCTTACAAAGGACGACCTCGAAAGCCAGCACGAGTAAAAGCATGTCGCCGAAGAAGGGAGCGCTGGGTGCAGAGGTGGTGCCGAACAGCGAGGATGAAGGGATCGACGTTATTGAGATTGACGATTCGGACTAGCACGTTGCCTCCTATTCACACAGACTCACGCACACAATGGAGATGGTCATCATCGTCATCATCATTGAAAGAATAAAAAGAAGAATGTGCGGGGAAAAGACATGACTTTGCTGTGCGACTCGCTAGAGCCATTGATCCTTACTCCAACCTGAATCCTGGAGGAAAGCGGCCATGACCTTACTTCCCGTCTGGAGCAGTGGATGACCCGCTACGACCTGCAAGAACCTCTCCAACCCCTCCCTCCTGCTCTCGATCACTTCATCCGTGAACCTATTCGTAAACACTTTCCCTGGGAGCGGGGGAATATTCACCCTCGTGCTCTCGCTCTCGAGGATATCCCTGAAGTATTCAAAATCCGAGTACCTCCTCCTTACGCACGAATACCTTAGCTTGAACGCGGGGATATTGGTCCTCGTGACGATTTCGTAGTCGGTATACATCTTGCGGCCGACGCCGTGGGTGAGTGGGTTGCGCACTTCGACTTCGAGGAAGTTCTCCGGTACGCCGTACATGTCTTCCACAGTCTCGCGGCGCGGAGTGCTGAGCGAGTCAACACGTGCGAACGGCGAGTAGGCTGGGATGGTGTAGTTCGATGCGGGGACGGGGTAGCCAGGGGCGAGCTGGCGCGGGCCGGGAGAGGCGAAGGCGGAGTGTTCATTGGGGAGGAGCGTGGAGGGCGTGTGCGATTGGAAGCGCGAGCCGCCGGGCGAAGGCGCCGTGGTGGCAGTGTGCGCCGAGATGCCAGACGGAAACGCCGACGGCGCGGCGGCAGTAGTGGGGGTGGAAGGAGAGCCTGGAGCGTTTGCGTCTTGCGAAGGCGGAAGACGCTGAGGAGCGCCACCGTCTATGGAGCTGATGGCAGAGGCGTAAGTGCTGGGAGACGATTGCGACGGCGGTGCCCCGCTAGCGTGGTGTTGTTGGTTGGAGCCAAAGCCGGAATCGGCTCGCTGCAAGCCTCTATTCGGTGCGCCGAAACCCGAGTCGACCGAGTCATTGCCGTATGGATCGGCCTCTTGTGCGAGCGAGCTGGCACCAAAGTACGAGTTGTTCGGTTGGCGCTGGGATGGTTGCTGGTGCTGAGTGGAGAACAAAGTGAATCCGCCAGCGGGGGGAGATGTGGCGCCAAAGCCGCCAGAGAAGGAGGTAGCGGGAGGAGATACAGCGGGTGCAGCTGCCGATGTTGAAGACGAACCACCGGGAGCGGCCCAAGGATCGTCTTCGGCGTTGTCGTTGCCTCCCCACGCTGAAGTGGAGTTGTAGCCCGGAGTAAGGGGCCCTGCGCTGTAGAACGCCATCGTTATTCGAGTGGATTGATGAGGACCTGCAGATCTGTGGGGATCGTTCGACGCTGAGCGTGGATGGTGGTTCGGATGATGTTCAAATGCTAGGAAGCGATGGGAAGATGAGAAGAGAGGATGGGCAGTGACGTTGACTGAGCGGAGGGCAACCGAGTGTGAGTGTCCGATTGAAATGTCAGCGCGGTGAGTGCTGCATGGCCATTGCGCTTTTTGCTCGCATCCAACGGCTGCTGCTTCTCTGCTGTTTCCATCACACTTGGCAAATGCAACACTCGGCAATTCTGTTGAGCTAAAAATCCAATCGGGCTCCACACTCTACGGACGCGGAATTTGAATTGAGTTCTGAGCTGGGAAATCGGGTCGATCGGGGAAGAATTGTGAAGCTCGGATTTCGCGTCTTCTCTCTCAGGCACACGTCAAGCAAGTTGCACCCACATCTCCACTTTTTCCAGGACCAATTCTTCGCTATCTGCCATCTGCCATCTGCCATCTGCCATCTGCCATCCGCCCAGCAATCGACGACAGAGGCAAGTCAAAATGGGAACCATCGGCATTCCAGTCAAGCTCATCCATGAAGCTGTTGGTCACGTCATCACCGTCGAGCTCAAGGGCGGCGCTTCGTATCGCGGGACGCTGTATGATGGTAAGTACCCAAAACATCGCAAACGCACTTGCTTCTACTCAAACTTAGCTGATTCTGATTGACTGACATTATCCAATCGTGCTGCTTCTTGCTCTGCTCGGAACAGCCGAGGATAGCTTCAACGTCGCAATGAAGGATATCACTGTCACTGCACCGGATGGCAAGCAGTCGCATCTCGAGAATGTCTACATCCGCGGCAACATGATCCGATTCGTTATCGTCCCAGATATGCTCCAACAAGCACCAATGTTTAAGCGCATCGGACCAAATGCGATGAAGGGTCGCGGTATCGGAAGTGCCCGTGGTCGGGCCACAATTCTCAGAGGTACGTTTGCCTCGCTCCTGGAATCCTTCATGGACTTCAGTAGAAGCATTAAAGATACACAGATTGAAGTCTCCTTTGTTCTGACACACTCTCCTTCATGTTTCGTTCTTGACAACAGCACAAGCGCGGCGCGGACGAGGTGGATCAACAGGTCCCAGCACCGGCACGGGAGGCTCTCGACCTCCCGTTCGAAGATAAACCAACGTCCCTTCAGACAATCACGGCTCAGGCAGCGCAGTTGCCTTGTATTTTTAGCATCAGCACCTCAACAAATCATATATTTCTCACATGCCAAAGTCCAGTCTTCGACGACCAAAGAATGGCGGAGCTCCGACAGCGAGGGACTTCGACGTTCGGTTCCCATCCGATCCGGCAATCTGACAGTGGAGTTGGATGCCTCGAGTATCGGCTCCTGCGAAGTCCGTAGCTGTCTGCGCGGTGGCAGCTCTGCTTCCGAGTCAAAGTAATCTTGGCATACTGAAACGTACTCAACAAGCAATCAGAAGTGTGATGTACTGCAACTGTATACTGAGACTCCTGCCCATATGCATCGGCACTTTCCGAAAGCACATCAGAACGCCGTTCAAACCAGCGCCTGCGAAAGCTTTGATCCGACTCAAAATGCCCACAAGTGCCCCACAGCTTAAAGGGTGAAATCAAACAAACAAGGTTGATCCGTCGATGTCGACTGCTGTGCCATTAAACAGAGGCGGCTATGATGTTTGAAGGCGTAAGCTTAGAATGTTCACCTCACGCGATCACCAGCAGCTGCAAGCCCACAGCAAGTCACTGTGCTGTGCTCAAAAAAAAAAAAAAAAAAAAAAAAAAAAAGGTTGGAGTGTAAGGTCGCAGCCGCTCGAAAGGGCAATTGCATTTTGCGCACGCCGCCTTGCCTCCTTCCCGCAGGCACAATTTGTAATTCGCTGCTCCACCAACTGCGTTACATTTTCTCACGTCTTGAATACAAAGCGGCTGAGGCCTGAATTCGAATGCTCAGCGTACGCTTATTGCAATAGTGGGGCGGCACTGTCAAAAAGGAAGAAGCACAGACTTACAAGCGTGGGAAGGAAAGTAGCAACGCTGCCAATGGGCCCTCTCAGCCTGCCAAGTTGGCCGGTTCCCGCAGAGAAAGAGCCTTGACCACTCCACCTCATCATCTCGAATTGCAATCTTCTCTCCCTCTCTCTCTCTCTCCCACCTTTCACCTTATCCGCCTCTTCTTGCCATTTCGCTAAGATACGATCACTCCCTTTTTGATCCTCATCGACTTATCAGGCATAAGGACTATCGACAGCGTTTCCTAGCTTTATCATCACCATCCTCACCACAGTTTCGCTGATCGCTCCGATTCAAACCAGAGAACGAAGTTCAAGCGCTGCCTTCAGCAAGCATCCCCAGCTTCGACTCCATCATTTC
Organism: Ustilago crameri; assembly: GCA_024271935.1. Taxonomy (NCBI): domain Eukaryota; kingdom Fungi; phylum Basidiomycota; class Ustilaginomycetes; order Ustilaginales; family Ustilaginaceae; genus Ustilago; species Ustilago crameri. The sequence goes on along the minus strand of JANBMJ010000005.1, from coordinate 480,812 downwards.
CCGTTAGCTTCGCATACTCGTTCGTATTGGCTTTCGGCTGCCAATTTCTGCGACCAATTCTGCAGTCCTGCTCTTGCGCTCTGCAGACTTCCCGCAATCACACAACTGCACCGTCTTGATCGGTAGAAGGCAACGCCGCCCAATCTAAGGTAAGTCATCCTGCAACCGCCCGCTTCGCCACGCTCTACTTGTTTAGCTAGGCCAAAAGATTCGGCGTCGCAGGAGACAGCCTAATTGTGGGAGCATCTCAGCAACACACCATTTGCTGTTCTGCCGTGACGAGCTGGAATCACCGCGCTCCTCCGCAAACTTCAGCTCGCCGTCGCGAAGAGCATGCATATGCTCGATCAGCTACCTCTAGCTACATGCTCCTCCCAACTTCCACAGCTGCTCCCCTCCTCTCCTTTCCGCTCACTCAAATGCTGAACTTGGCCCATCCTCCTCTTCCCATCTTCCTCCTCAGTCGATCGCCTACAGACGTACGCAATCCATCCTTCTTCCAACTCGCCCTCTCCTCCCACCTCGCCTTCCGTTCCTCCTGGAATCCCGACCTTCCCTCAATCGCCCTCCAAGCTCTGATTCTCTGCCTTTCTTCAGGCTGGATCGTGATTACTAACCACTTCAAGTCCCGTTCTGGTTCCTTCAATCCCCTTGCTTGCTCCCATCTGCAATCTTTGACGGTTGCATCATGTCAGGAGTCGTAAAGCGTGAACGAGACAACTCAAGCACTCCCGAGCCCGAAGCCAAGCGCCCCAACGTAGAGGCCACTTCCGACGTCAAGACCGAGACTCCCTCTTCCCCTCCCGCCCCGACCGAAAATATGTCCGCGGACGCCTCCACGAAGCCCAAGACCGAGGAGCAGGATGCCGTCGACCTCGGTTCCGGTGTGACCGCCGATGCTTCTGGCGACCTCAAGGCCGATAGCAGCTCTGTGTCGAATGGCGGTGGTCAGGACGGTGACCATGCTGCTGGTAGCGCGGGTAGTGTCGGCGACTCGAGCGAGACTCAGGCAACGCAGATCTCAATGCGTACTCTGATTGTGACCAGCGACGCCAGTATCATCATCGGAAAGAGCGGCAAGCACATCAACGAGATCAGGGACAAGTCCAATGCCCGGCTCAACATCGTAAGTAGCTGACGCATCAAGATGCAAGTGAGAATGAAAATGGTGCTGACCCCCACCTCAACATCCTTCCGTCTTCTCTCACTTGCGATATATACAGAGCGAAATCATTCCCGGCAACCCTGAGCGTATCTTGACCGTTTCGGGTCCACTCGACGCTGTCAGCAAGGTAAGATTCTATTCTCCACCGTGTTGTTTCCATTTCAATTTCATAGCGGTTGTGTTCTGACACTATGCGCTTATCTTTCTTCTATTACATAACAGGCGTTTGGTCTCATCGTGCGCAGAATCAACGACGAGCCCTTCGACCAGCCGTCGGTGCCCGGCTCCAAGTCGGTCACGATCCGCTTCATCGTGCCCAACTCGCGCATGGGTTCGGTGATTGGCAAGCAGGGCTCCAAGATCAAGGAGATCCAGGAAGCCTCTGGTGCGCGTCTCACTGCTGGCGAAGCGATGCTGCCCAACTCGACCGAGCGTGTCCTCTCCATCTCTGGTGTCGCCGACGCAGTCCACATCGCCGTCTACTATGTCGGTACAATCCTTCTCGAGCACCAAGACCGCAACGCCAACAACCTTCCCTACCGCCCTTCCGCTGGACCTTCGCGCCCCCCCGCGCCCGCAGGTGGCGCTGGGTTCCAGCAGCCGTTCGGCTATGGAGCGCCCGCCCCACCGGCGTTCGGCGCCCCCGCGACGCCGCAGCTCCCACCGGGCTCGCAAACGCAGCAGATTTTCATTCCTAATGATCTCGTCGGTTGCATTATCGGCAAGGGCGGAAGCAAGATCAACGAGATCAGAAGCATGTCTGCCAGTCACATCAAGATCATGGAGCCCGGAGCGGGTGTGGCGGCAGGTGGTAGTGGGAACGAAAGGCTCGTGACAATCACGGGCCCACCGCCTAATATTCAGATGGCGGTGAGTCTATTGTACCAGAGACTCGAGCAGGAGAAGATGCGGCTCGCTCAGGGCGGTGCGCCCTAAGGGGAAGGGGACACGAGGGGAAGGCAGCCCAGCCGTTCGAGAGATCGGTGGATCTGTCTCCCAACTCATATCCTCCTTGCGCCCGGCTCTGCTCGACTCTGGTGGTCAATCTCAACTCCCAAAAACATCGCTCTCTACTCTGTCACTTGGCAGCAGTCTTCGCAGAAACCTACTGATGTAAAATAAGGCAGGCCGATTGCAACTTGTTCTACTTTTTGCGTGAACCAACCCAAATGTTCATTTGAATGTGTGTGAAGATTGCAAATTGCGAGCGACTACAGAGGACCTGGAGGGACTTGAGTGGGGGAAGTGATGTCGCCTCTACGCATGAGGGTTTTGATCCTTGTCAGCTCGTCTGTCAAGTAACCAAGTTTATGTATGATCTCCCTATCCTCTCTCGCCTCTAGTTCCTTCAAGCCCTTGATGAGGGGGGAGACTTGTTGGTCGAGATACTTTTGCATGTTTGCGTTGACGCCTTTGATCTCTTCGACCAACCTTTGAGGGCCTACCGTCTCGACGGCGTCGGGGGAGTATGCGCTCCATTCTTTCTTGAGCTTATCCTTGAAAGTGAGCACTTTTTTATACTCCTCACTGAGCTTTTGCAACTGCTCGGCGTGGCTTTCTCTTAACTCTTTGACTTGTTCCCTGAGTCGCTCTCGGGCAGTCTTCCATTCGGCGGAGAGCGAGTCGTACTGCTGCTCGGCCCTGGCACGTTTCATCCTTTCCTTGCCGAGCTCCTCCTCGACCTCACGCACCCGTGTTCCCCACTCTCGCGAGGCGCGGCCTAGCTCCTTCGCCTCGGCCTCGGCCTTCCTCGCCCTCTCGAGCGCCTCAGAAATCTGTCGGTCTTTCCGGGCGAGGATCGTGACCGACGAATCGTTCTCCAGCCTCGCCCGCGAGAGGGTCCCGCGCATCTCATCCGCCTGCGCCTGGTATTGAGCTGATTGCGCTTTGACAGTGTTCAGCGCCGCCCGCGTCGCTTCGAGCATCGACTTGGTCTCGGCAAGCTCAGAGGTGAGCGAGGCAATCACTTTGCCACTCGACCCAGAGGGTGAGCCGGGGCTGGAGACAGAGGAAATGTCCGCTGCTGGCGCCAGGCCGGGCGTGCGGAGGGGTGAAGAGCGCGCAGGACGGACAGGCGAGTTGAAGTTTGAGACATTCGCAGAGGAGGGGTTCTGCGATCTGGGCGCAGAGACCCGCGTGCGTGGTTCTGCTGATGGAGACAAGACCGGAACTGTATTCGCTGCCTGTGCTGGTGACTGACCAGGAGTCGCGGCGGCCGGCGGGGCTGGAGAGGCGCGGGCGCCCGGTGTGACGGGATCTTTGGGTATCGACATGACTCTGCTTTGTTCCTCGTTTTGCTTGACCAGTTCTTCAATGCGCTTATCCTTATTGAACAAGTCCCTTTGCAACTGTGCCACTTGTGCCTTGACCTCTTCCAACTCTGCCAACTTGCTGAGATTGTCGTGAGAGAGACCTGTCGGGATGTTGGACATGCTGACGTCAAAGCTCTTGTCGACGCTTGTATTGGCACTGTCTGCGCTGCTGCTCACCTCCGCAGCAGAGTGTGAGTGTTCTGCCTCGATGTCATGCAAAAGTTCCAGCCCGAGTAAAGTTTCGTCGATAGTTGTGGTCGAGAGGGAAGCCCACCGGATCGGTAGAGAAAGAGAAACAGAGTGGGTTCGCGCAAGATCGTGTAATGAAGAGGCCTGGACCGGAATGAGCTGGCGTACAGAAGCTGGGTCCATCACTATGGACTTGAGCGGCGCCGTAGCTGAGGAAAGGAGGGATTCGAGCAATTGTTGGACTGTCTCCTGTGACGATCCTGTACGCGCTGATCCTACGTATATCGCTTCTGGTCGCGTAAGTTGCGCCAACTTTGTGAGACCATCAAGATCGTGTCGATTCGAGTATATGTGTTCTTCGAATTGTGGTTCTTGTGCAGCCGTCGGTAGAAGCGAAGTTGATGCCCTCGCTACCAGCCCCTTTGCTTGTTGTATCGCTGCGTCTGTGGCTGTGGCAGAGAAAGCGACGTGAATTGTCCTGGCTGGCCTGGTATTCGCTGCCTCCTCCTTGATGGGTGTAGGCGGATCAACCAGCGACCAACTCTCTGAACTTGACATTGGTGCGGACGTAGCGGAAGATGATGGTGGGTGGAATACGTTGGCACTAGAAACGCTCCCACCTCCGCGTAACCGCGACATGAATCCTTTCCTTCCCAAAGTTCCTGCTTGCCCTTGCGGAAGAGACATCCTCCTGTCCTTCTCGCCATTTGCACTGCTGCCATTTACGTTACTTGTCGAGGCGAGCTCGTTTTCGTATCTCGATGCTTGCGATCGGACGGTCGAGCTGGCAGCAGAAGTAGCCTTGGAAGCATGGCTGGACTTGGTTGTGACAGTGTCGATGGACTCCGTGAGCTTCTCTGAATTGCGTGCTGCTGGGGATGTTGACCCGCTTGTTAGCGTGTCGATGTCTGACGAAGGTCCATGAAGAGTGCGAAGAAACGGGTGCGCACTATCATCCGTATCGATGAGGAGCCATGTCGAACAGCCAGAGCTGGACGCGCCGCGAGATTGTGTTGTTGGCTTGGCGGCCGATGCGTTTTTGCGTGATCTGGGGACAGACGAGCCTCGGAATGGGACCGAAGAGGGGCCGCTGTCCTGCGAGGATGGACCTGCCTTGGCCGAGCTTGCTAATGTAGTCATGGTTGCGGGTGTCTCTTCGTCGGGCCCATGAGTTCAAGTGAGGCTACGGTCAGTCGGATTTGCCGATATTGACAGTGAGTCGAGATGATGATGCTGTTGATGTTGCTTAGGAGGATCCGAGTATGACTGCTGTTTGCGCACTGCTCACTCGATTTGTCAGGAAGCTGATTCGTGAGAAAGGTCGGCAAAGCCGCTCGTACTGATGACAATCTGTGCCAGGACAATCAGCTTGCCAAGATATCCTAGTATAGTACCGATAGGTTTGGTGAATGATGGTCGGAATGGCCGAAGCGCTTCTTCTGTTGTTGCTTTGGCTAACAAGTTCGAAAGCAACACTCTGGCAAGCTGCGCCTTGCTGTTGATTGCTTCGACCCTGCTGGCTAACCTAGCTGAGGCGCATGGCGCGGTGCGTGCGCTGCGTGTGTGAGTTGCAAAAAAGTGCAACACAAAAACACTTCGCGCGTGTGCAGGAGCAGCAGCACCCTTTTGCTCCGGAAATTGTGATTGACAGCAGAGAACAACACGAGGACGCGGACGCCCAGCAAGCAGGCTCTGCGAAAAAAAGAAAGCTGCTGCCGACTCTGCCGCTTGCTGCAGTCTGGTACCCGCGTTCCAGCATGACTGCGCCTTGGCTAACTTATTCGATGTTCATCTCATCTCATATTCCGAAAAGAAAAAGAAAATGCCCGATTGCACACTCATTCACGAACCTGGACGACACTTAGTCCAGCCTTCGCTGTGGAAGGCCTCCGCTCTCTTCATGGACAAACAGGTCAACAAGTTCGGCGATAGTCAGAAGCAAGAAAAGTGATTGATGTAGAAGATCTCGATCTAAATTACAAGAGTGTGCTGACAAGACTCTTACTGAACAACCTAGCATTTCCACCTGTCTCGACCAACTTTTCCAAGAACAACTCGTCATTGACTGCACTCCAATGTCTCCTCTCCTCCTTCAACTGGCTAAAAATCGCGCCCGCCTCGGCCTTGCTGAGCGGCTTGCTCGTGTCGACAACATTGCACGACTTGACTGCCGCTCGTGCGTGCTCAAGGTGCTGCGGATTGAGCTTGGTGTACGCGTTGATGGCCTGCGATACCAGCGTCTCCTTGCGCTTCTCGGCGAGAGCAATCTGCAATTCGGGTGGGGAAGGGAACTCGGTGTGCGTGGTGGAGAGGGCAGAGATGAAAGCTCCTCGCTTGAGTGAGGACGAGGTGAGGAGAGAGAGGAGCGCACGGGGGAGGCCAAGCTCGAAGGCTTCGAGGGGGATAAAGTCAGGGTCGCGGTAGAGTGTGGTGCGGAAGAGGCATTGGGCGTCGTCGAGCGCCACGAGAACGGGTCGTTCGGTTTGGGATGCTAATGTCTTGAACGTGGCTTTCAAGACTGTCTGCCTAGCTGCTGCTGAGGATGCGTCGTCGGTACCGCGTTTGACCAGGGTGTCGAGTGTAGCACCAGCCTCGATCTTGCTATCATCTACTTGAACCGCTTCAGTGGTCTTGATCTGCTTCAATGCAGCGCCATTGACTTTCAACACCGCTTGGAGAAGCTCCTTGGTTGCCTCAGGCTGGAGGTAGGCTTTGTGCTGCGCGTTGTAGGTATAAAGTGTGGACGAGTTGATCAAGTTGATGCCGCGTGGGACAGAAATGACCACCCAGCCGTCGTCGAGAGCGTATGCGATAGACTGCGCCAGGAGCACCGATTTTCCGGATCCTCTTGCTCCATCAAGCACGACGCTGGTGCCCTTCTTTCCCTTGGATGCAGCATCAAGCTTGTCGAGCAGGTCGAGCGTCTGCTGTCGGACCAGCGATCGAGGCTTAGGCTGCGTGGCGAACTCGCGCTCAAGTTCCTGTGGGAGGCCGAAAGCCTTGAAGGCAGACAGGGTCTGATCGGAGAATGCAAAATTCTGGCCGGCAGAGGCAGGTGTGAGGGCCTCGGCGTAGAGGAGCGGGAGATGCGACATGTCGGCAGCTTCGACGTGGAATTCAGAAGTCTTGGAGAGACCGGCAGAGGAGTCGGCACCGCCCTTGCGACGACCACCGGTGGATCGAGGACCAGAATGAGTGGCCTTCTTCTTGACGACAGCCTTCTTCTTGGCTGCGGCCGGCTTCTTGGCAGCAGCAGTTGCGATGGCTGAGGTGGAGATGGTACGTGTGCTGGGGCCAGCGACCGCAGTGATCTGCTGAGCAAGAAGCCTCAAAGGGCTGCTAAAGCGTGCAGCTGCCATCCTGAGCGATATGATATAGGGCAAGGTGAAGATGGTCTTGCACGAAACAAAATGTTTGAAACAAAGGATGGTGTTGAAGTGAGTGAGTGTAAGAAGAAAGTCGAAAATTGCTTCCGACCTGTTCGGGTCCGATTGGTGCATTTTTAGGCAAAAATCGCACGACGAGGTTGATAGATCGGGCTTCATTGCAACTAGATTCGATTTCCAACTAATTTCAACGATCTGAGAGTGGAGTGAGCGCGATGACGAGCGTGTGCGGATGGGCCATCCAAATTGGCCAAACTGCATCGGACGACGCATTGCACAGCCAAAGCACACTTGCGGGGAGTCGGTCGTTTACACTTGACAGCTCTTCTCTCTCACACCATCTCCATCCATCTGTCCATCGATCCCTCCGTCTATATTCTGGGAGTCGACTGCTAGTCCTTCCAGCCCGCACTCTCTTCCTTCAATCCACCTCTTTGGCTAGACTCGCTCATCTCGCTCATCATGGCCACTCAAGTCCACCAACTCTCGCTGACGCCGCTCACGGCACACTCATTCAACGCCGACCGCACCAAGGTGGCCGTGTGCCCCAACTCGAACATTGTGCAGATCTTTGCTCAATCCGCATCGGGATGGGTCCTTGAGCACACTCTCGCCGAGCACGACAAGCTTGTGACCAGCATCGACTGGGCTCCCCAGTCCAACCGCATCGTCACCTGTTCGCAGGACCGAAACGCCTACGTTTGGCAGCTCCAGGCCGACTCGCAGACTGGAGCTCAGGTCTGGAAGCCCACGCTCGTGCTGCTGCGTCTCAACAGGGCTGCTACCTTTGTCCGGTGGAGTCCTATGGAGAACAAGTTCGCTGTGGCTTCAGGAGCTAGGATCATCAGTATCTGCTCGTTCGAAGAGGACAATGACTGGTGGGTTGCTAAGCACATCAAGCGTCCTCTCAGGTCGACTGTTCTCTCGCTCGATTGGCATGAGAACAATGTCCTGCTCGCTGCAGGCTGTGCCGACATGAAGGCGCGCGTCTTCAGTGCATACATCAAAGGTGTTGACTCGAAGCCTCCCGCGAGTGTTTGGGGTGAGCGTCTTCCCTTCGGCACTGTGTGCGGAGAGTTCTCCACTCCCTCCGGTGGATGGGTGCACGGAGTCAGCTTCAGTCCTAGCGGCAACGTCCTCGCTTTTGTCGGCCACGACTCGAGCTTGACCGTGGTCTACCCGAGCGGACCCGAGCAGCCGCCTGCTGCTGTCCACACCATCCGCTCGCCCACTCTTCCCTACGTCACCCTTACGTTTGTCACCGAGAACCAGCTCATTGCCGCCGGCCACGACTGCCAACCGGTTCTCTTCCAGGGTGACGCTCAGCAGGGATGGTCGATCGTCAAGTCGCTCGACGCCGCGGGCGCTGCCGCCAGCAAAGGCGCTCCACCCCCGCCGCCTCCCAAAGCTCCCGGTCTTTCCGGCCCGAGTGTTGGGCGTCTCAACAACGAGGCGTTCAACAGGTTCAAATCGGCCGACAGCCGCGGCGGTTCTTCCTCCCCCGCCCCAGTGGCTAGTGGGACGGGAGGGAGCGTCGCAGGCGCCCTCGGTGCCGTTGCCGGTGCTAGCGTCGGCGCGGATGGAGAGCTCCACACGACGCACCAGAATACCATCACTAGCGTCAGACCCTACTCGGGTACGAGGGAGAACGTCGACCAGGTCTCGACCAGTGGTGTTGACGGTAGACTGTGCGTCTTCTCCGTCGCCCAAGGCACGCCCGTCGGCGGCATCCAGAAGGGATTGTCGAGCTTGCAGCTCTAAACTCGCCAGCGCTCGAAGCGTGAAATTGACATGCCATTAACCATCGCTACGACACATGACTGTGCATCCTCGCAGGGCATCAACTCGCACGCTCTAGCACTGGCAGACTGAAGCAGATCAAGAACCGAATTGTTTCCTTTGCCAAGGCGTAGATTGGGAGCGATAGCGATAGTAATACAGATGATTTGCGAGACATTGGAACAAAAGAGAAAGAGAGAGAGAGAGAGAGAGAGGAATGCAGAAAGATGCTAGAGGATGATGATGTAACGAAAATGCAATGCTAGAAAAATGCTATGTGGTGGTGATAAGTGGGGATACTACAGACTGGCTGTAGCTGCAGCTTTGGCTTGGAGTTTAGCTGCGCGCTCCTTCCACGCTCTTACGACCCAGGGGTGGTCTCTAATGATGCCGATCGATGCTCTTCTGTCTGGGTCTACTTCGAGGCAGAGGAGGAGTAAATCGAGAGCTTCTGCGGACCACGCGCCTTTTGGCTTGCTAATCCTACCCTTAATCGCTGCCGCTGGGTCGGGGAAGGGGCATTGGCCGCTAAGGAGGATGCTGAGTAGCACGCCGAGCGACCAGATCTCGGCGTGGGGTGCGCGGTATGGCTTGCCCTGCAGAATCTCTGGACTGGCGAAAGTCATTGTCCCAAAGAAACGGTTGAAAAACGGCTGCGGCTTGCGCACGTCCGTGATCACGGCGGAGCCAAAGTCGATGAGCTTGACGTTAAAGTCGGCGTCAACGACGCAGTTCTCATCCTTGATATCCCTGTGACAGATGCCAATGCGGTCGAGATGCCAGACGGTTTCGACGACCTGTGCAAACACCCACCTGGCCTGTTCCTCCGTAAGCCTCGAGTGCTGCTCGATGCACTCAAACAGATCGCAGCTCGTCCTGCGCTGCATCGCGGCAGGGCGGAGGTGCTTACCCGTTGCCTCGGGTGCGGGCTCAGGCGCGGGTGGTTGCCACGGCGTACCGTGCAACTCCATGACAAGGTAGAAGAAGTTCGAGTCATCAAACAAGTCGATGAACTTGACGACACCAGGGTGGTCGACGACCTTGAGTACGAATGCCTCCATAGGGATGACGCCAAGCTTGGGATCACGAACCCAGCCATGAGCAGGCACCTTGTCCTTGAACATGAACTTGACCGCAACGGCCATCCCGTCGATGTTGCGCTTGGCGGCGACGACGAAGCCAAAGCCACCGCTGCCGAGCTCGTCGCCAAGCGTGTACGACGCGGCAAAGCGAGGGTGCAACTGGTAGTCAGCCAAGTGGCGCGCCGAGACAGTCTGCGCAGGAGGGCAGGGAGCGCTGAATGACTTCTCCATTGCCGGCGCTTTGAGTGCCGAGGACGGCGACAGCAACGACGAGTCCGGCACTGGCATGCAAGGCGCCGGAAGAACATCCGACTGAGCGCTGGCCACCGGCTCTGACCCCATCGGCTCGGGGCTCATGCGCTGATCGATCTCGATCTCAGTGTCGTCATCTGCAAACGAGATCTTCATCGCTGGCGCCGACAAAGGCTGAGTACCCGTCGTGTTGACTTTCAAGCTCTGCGACTCAGACCCAAAAGCCCTGTCAAGGTTGAAAGGTTTGGGCACAGCCTTGGTGCGCGTGCTCGACTTGAGTCGGTTGGCACTGAAGGATCGCGACAGATCCGCACCTCCGCCGAGGATGCTCTCCTCGGCTCGCAGCTTCTTGCTTCTGGACGAAGAGACGCTGCTGCTCGAGCTGCTCGACCTTCGCTGAGCAAGCCCGGTGCCCTCCTCTGGAAGACTCTTGACCAAGGTGAGTGGAGAGTAAGGTGGTGTAAGGAGAGTGGACGGCGAGCCAGGGTTGCGGCCGAGGGACAGCTCTTGAGCGCGGCGAGGAACTGGAGATCCCAACGAGGAAGGGTGCTCGTTGCTCTTGGACTTGCCTCGCATGCTTACGCTGGCGAATTCGCGCGAAAGCGGCGACATGCCAAGAGAACCGTGTCGCTGGAGGGGAGCAAGTACTGGCTTGGACTGACGAGGAGTCGAGGTGCTGAAGGAGCTCAGAGAGGTTCTCGAAAGCGGCGGCGACAAAGTAGAGCTTGATGCGTTGTGGTCGCCAAGACCCTTGCTCTGTTCAGCCTCCATCATGGAAGCAACGAGAGGAGTAGGTGGCAGGAAGGGGCTGACCGGGGTTCCGGTAGCGGCGCCATCGCGAGCACCATGAAAGAGGGATCCACCCGGAGTCTGAGGGAAGTTTGGGCGGGAAAACACCGAGGGCGCCAGTGCAGGAAGGGTAAGCTTTGGCTTGTTGGGACGGTTGATGGCGGAGGGAACAGCACTAGGGAGGCTGTCAGAGTTGAGCCCCTTGGGAGAAACCGAGTCTGTCGACATGAATGCTTGTGATGATGGCGCCGACGATGCGTCTTCCGAGGCGGTGGAGGGGCGGAGCTTTCTCGCGGCAAGGGCTTCAGCAAGGAGGTTCTTGGTGGGACGAGACGAGGATGGGACGGAATGCTTGTGAAGGCCAAGAACGTTGAAGGACTCGCTAGGGTCGTACAGGTGGTTGGCGGCAAGGCTGGGCTTGAGCGGCGTGCGGAGGTCAAAGCTCGAGACAGAGCCGAGCGACTGGCTAAGCTCGGGCTCAAAATCACCCGAGCTGCTTGTCGAGAGAATAGAGTGCGTGGACTGGGACGAAGCCATATTGGCCATGATGTTGCTGGCGCCTGCTTTCAGGGGAGCTGCGGGTTGGATCTCGTCCTCGTCGCATTCCATGTCCTGAGCAGGATTCCAGACATCGTCAGTGGCAGGCATATGCTGGAGCACCGAGGCGGACTGGGGAGTCAAAGTGGAAGCAAGCATCTGTACTTGCAGCAATCGCAGAGTGGACAAGGTATAGCGAGAGGCAACGGTCAGCTATCAATCCGAGACGGTGACTTGGACGCGATCAGAACTTGTATCAGTGCATGCTATTGCAAGCTATGGGCAGCAACTTACATTGTGAGGATACTCAAAAGTGAGCGCAGTTTAGAATCTTATCGAAGCAGTCAAGAGCATACGTGGGCTGCAGATGAGCTAAATGTAATTGGTGAAGCCGTGGAATAGTGGTTGGTACAAGCAGTCGGTGCGAGAGAGGCTCTGCGATTGCTGCTTTGCGGTGGTGGAAAGCAGCTACGATCCCAAAAGTGCGATGCAGTGGTAGAAGCTGCGCCGTCAAAGAGGTGGAGGCTGGTAGAATGGCGGTGGGCTGTAAGTAAGTCGAAGCTCAGGCGATAGCAAATGGCCAAGACGATTGCCGGTGTATCGAGTCGAGGTGATGTTGGTGGTCTGGACAAACAATGGGAGGAGCACGTTATGGTGAAGTAGAGAAGGCAAGATGTGGGACAGGTGGGAATGGTGAGTTGTTATGAGGGCTGGACAAGAGGATCGAGCGAGATATGTTGGACAGCGTAGGCTCGGGGGAGGCAAGGGAAGGGCGGAGCCAGGAGCCAGGTTAGCGGACGGCGGCGTCGAGCGATAGAGCGGAGGCAGAAGACACAAGGACGGTGTCTAGCCGTGGAGGAGGGAGGGGGCAAGGCAAGGCAGGCACGGACAAGAGTGGAGCGAATGTGGGTGTGCATTCAAGAGAGAGAGACCGGGAAAGCTGGGTGCAAGGAGCATGAAGCGGCCCAGAAAAGTGCGGCTGTGGTTGGGTCGAGGCCAGACTATCATGAACGATTCATACAGAGTGTCGATTGCGGACAAGTTAGAGGATGGACTCGGGTGTGCGAAGAATGCAAGACTGGAATTAGCGGTAAGAATGGCGGGCTAGAGAGGGATGCACCACATCGCAGCTAACAGCGCCGAAGCGCAACAGGCGGCGGCGGCAAACTTGAGAATGGACTCGAGGGTACACCCACTTTGACAGGTGCAGGCAGTCCATTGGCAAGCGAGTGGCAGCCCCGAAGCGGACAGGGGTTCGCATCGCTTGCTATCCCAGCAGAGGCGCATCCGGGGTCTGGAACTGAGACGTAACTTGAAGATCGGTGCACGCTTAAGAGAAACAAGAATCAATTTGTTCAAATACCCGAGCGCGCACGCCAAGGGGCAACGAACAAGGAGGCGGGTAAAGACCAACACAGGCAACTGCAACAGAAACAGCAGCAGCAGTGGAACAACCATCACCTCCCGCCAGCAGACAGCAAGCAACTGACATTGACATTGTCAATCGTGACATGACGGCGGCGTTTTTCTCCGCTTTACAGCTACCGTACCGGTACAGTAGCTGCTGGTGGCTGCAGCGGTTACCAGCGGGTGATGGTGCATGGCATGTGACCAGATCGAGGCAGCAACCTGCAGTGGACCGCTCACACCTCCTCTGCCTCCTGCAGCTCTTGAGAAGCGCCGATCGGTGCGCGTTGATTTTGCGTTGCGTCCATTCCAAAGCAAAGCAGCAATTCGAGCAGTCATGAGAAAATCAATTTCCGCATGAGAAACAGCACACTGCATACTCACAATGCATTCATTTCATTGTGCTCCTCGGAATAAAGTTTTAAGAAACTTGGCTCTGGTTCTGCAGTGAATGGAATCGAGCTTCTCTACCAAGTCTGTTCTTGCGAGCCTATGTTTCCGAATCGCCCAACATGTCCCCTAGTGAGGCACGCTGGCATATCGTCGTCGATGGCATCTGACTATCCGTCGATCCTCGTGAGTTGCTGATCAATCTCATAAGTGTTGGACTGTATCTACCCGGCTCGGTGTAGGGGTGTCGATTGTGTCTGGGCCGCCAGCGACTGCTTTTACCGACGGGAACGAGACAAGCGATCACAAGCGCATCTCGGGGCAGCTGAGTGGGCTCGAATTTGATTCCAGGCACCACAGCCAAGCCAGCCCCAGAAATTACTCCGCTCGCCTCTCCAGATTTGAGCTTGGTCCACCACCACTGGTCCACTACAGCTGCCCTTGTCACCACAGTTGAAGCATGCCATTGTACCGGTCCGACATCGACGCAAGTCGTCTGAGCTCTAGAGACAGACATCAATTGTCTCGGGCAGCGAACAAGCCGGGCTCGGAATGGTTTGGCGATTCCAATGGAATTCGCGTCTGGCCATGCACACAATGTGATCACGAAATTCTGGCTTCCGTCGGCCCTAGCTCTTCGGTCCGTCCGTTGCCTTGCCTTGCCATATCTCGCAGCAACTACCGCACCGCGTGTGCAGCGTTTGCCCATTTGCAGCGGAACATCCGGCTTCCGATTGCGGTGTGAGCAATCCGAATGCAACTCAAGACAGGACGGGTTTGGCATGCCAACCGAAAGACCTCGGACAAGTGCAGAATGCCGAGCTTATCAATCCAAATCAATTCGCGAAAAGGATCTGACTGTGTCTGACTGCATTTCATTTTGGCTGCATTCTTGCAGCTATGTCTCACTCGACGTTGCCATGCTTTGCTATCCGGCAACATCCGTACCAATGCTTGTAAGCACTAAACACTGGATCCATTGTTCCGGTCGGCATGCTTTTCATTTGTCCCTTCCCTATATTGTTCAGCCTTGGCAAGCAGTTTGTGATCAAATTGCATAGAGAGACGGGAAAAAGAGATACCCATCACAGTCGAGAGAATTCGCTCCGTCAAGACAATGTTGCAGCTGCAGCTGAGTTTTACCCTGCCGGCGTGCAATTCTGAGATTTCGAACAAGCCATCGTGGGTTGACTTCGCGGGCATACTTCCATTCTTCGCAGCAACTTGCAGGCACTACGTTTCACATCTGTTCAGCACTGGGAGCCGCCAGTTGTCCGACACGTTCTCCGTCACATCCGCGACCTTGTATGCAAGATTGCAATCCTTCCTAGAGCCAAGATGGGTGGTAGCACTATTTTGGCGTATCGATTGCACGCATTCAGACCTTACCTTACAGTATCGGTAGAATGTCTGGCGTGTATGATGTGTCAAGCGAGCTGATATGACCGTGTTAGTGTGATGTGCGGCTAAGGTGATGCAGAGCGGGGGAACTGGCCTGCGTATGCTTTACGTCGCTAACGTTTCTGTATCGTTGCAGCGGAATTCAACCAGAATCACCTCCTTCGACAAGCGATGGAAGAAAAGATCGAGCCGTGCAACCGAGGCGTGCGTGCGCCCTCGGAAATTGCCGTTATTTTAGGCTATTCCGACAAGGCTTCTTCTTCTCAAACCACGTTCGAGGCTAACGCTAGCTAGCCCCTTGCAATCACACAAGATGCCCTATACCTTCCTCATCAATTTGTACCTCGTCGATATGTTTGACAAGAGCATCAATTGACGAGTGCTCATGATTTGTGCGCGTGATCAAGAAGATCGACGTCGATGGCAGCAGTTACGCCGGCGAAACCCCCTTGCTTCATGTCAGCTGCCCCCTTCCTTTGCCGGTCTTCGGCGTCCTTCTGCCTCCTTGTTCCTCACAAGAGAGTGTACGTTCATGTCATTCGATATCTCGGGGCAGCAAAGTGAGCTCTAAAACCAATCTCAAAGCCTCCCGACGTTTGACTCCGACCGATCTGTTCGATCTTCCTTCCCCATCATCGAGGAATGCTCGGGACCAATGTGCAAGAAGCTCTTAGTTCTCCAAATGCACAGCTGCCGGTCGAACCTTGTCTGTTGCGGGACTCGAACCAGCCAGCATGATGAGGCAAGCGGCGGCTTGCTGGCTGTAAATTCTTGAAAGCGCGCTGTGCAACTGGGAAAGCGGTGAGCTTGATTTCAGATACCGCTGCATCACACTCGGAGATGGGCGCTTGAACAATTGCCAGAAAATGCAAATCGCAATATGAATTTTCGGGGCAACGCTCTACACGCCAACAATGGAAAGGTCCGGTGTTTCCCGGCGTTCTTTTTCCTCTGAGCAATGCCGGTGCCTGCTTCGCCAGCTAAGAGCTCGTCGACCACCTCCATTCGAGACCACTCCCATCAAACTTGATACGGTTTGAGGTCGGAGTCGAGATCAGAATGGTATCTGGATGACTTGTGGCTGGTCGGATTCCTCCCAAGGTTGAGCACTGTAAGTTACAGCAGTCAAGCTCGGCGATATGGTCGTCATCAAGCATCTCAAACCTTCCGTCTGCAAGCCAACCTTATTCTCTCCCCGAGTTCAGTCGCCGTTGAACGGGCTGTTGAGCATGTTCATTCGCCTGGAGTCTGGATAGCGCTGACATCAGGAAGTATGCTGCCAGACAAGAGTGATTGGTGGGATGTTGATACGACATGGGTAGCGAATGTTCTCCCTTTGGCTGGTCTGGGCGAACAGAGGCATTCAGTCGCCTTATCACACGACCCTTCGGTCCTAATTGAGCGTGCTAGCACTGGATCCAATCATTGATGATCCTAGCATAACGGTCTATTGTACTGCCTTTATAATTCGGACATTCCTGTTCAGGCCTGGCGGTGGCACACCTTGCAACCATGCCTCGGACGCATGCGAACCAACCAACGATTGCAGTGCGATTGCCATTCCCAACCTCGATCGGTACCTGAAGATCTGTGTTCCCCCTTGCCCATTCCATCGCTACCAATGAGACCGATGCGATGTCGTCACAAGGCCGAGCGTATGATCGGCACGTGCTGTTCCTCGAACCAGGAAGGCATCGCTTGACTTGCTCGCATGGGGTGAGGGCACAAGCAATGCACTCCTCATTCCAATGGCAGATCGGTCGATCTCAGTTTCAGTATGTTTGGTGGTGTGCATGCCAAATTTGAATTTGGATTGCTTGGCTCTCGAAATTGACTGCCGATTGGATAGCGGATTGTGAAACATTCAAATCGTCGATTTACACGACAACATTGGGACGCGTAGACTTTTGACGTGACGTGACGTGAGCCCAAAGTGCCCGAATCCAGAATGAATCCAGAAAGGAATGCCACACACAGACTTTAAGCGTGTGTCTTAGATTCCCGTGCTTTCGGGAAAGTCTTCCTTCTTAGCTTTCGGTTTCGTACCGTACCAGAGTCGTTGCGCAAAACGGAATCATGTTAAATCCACTTCAATACCCGCCATCCGGAAACAAAAACAGCCCTGAACTCACTTGCCGCCTTGCGCCATTCTGGACTCTGATCTCGAGATCTAAAGGTTCACATGGTCTTGATCACATGAAGTTGCAGGCTTGCCCATCTGATCCCTTGAGGTAGATACAAACACCAATGCTGTGTCATGCCGTGACTCCAATGCCCGACGGGATTATCCTACCGAGGCGGAAGAGTCGCTGTGCGTGCCAACGGTAAGCAGATGAAGGAAGAAAGAAAAATGCCGGGTGAAATTCAGGAACCGACCCACCGACCTCGCGCTGGCCTTGCCCGCCTCTGGGCTTAATTACAGCTCACAGTCGAATTGCCGCTGCGTTCTATATTCCAGCCAAATTTCATGCTGCCAACACCCTAAAATGCCCCTTCGTCTTCTGGTCCTCTCTCCTCACCACTCAAGGCTCCGATGAGAAGACCCCCTTTCGAATACCATCGCTTATCTCACATCCATCAAAGCAAACGGATACGTTCAGTCTGAGCATGCGTACTGTGGCGGCTCGTGTGAGAATGCGAGCCTTCATTTGCCGCCCGAGTCTCCATGCGAGCCTCGGAAAGGGGCGGGGCAAATCGCCCGCTTCTCATTCTGTACCAGTATCGGTATGATCAACGCTGGCGAGGCACACAATGGGGGAAATTCGACAGCGTTCAGCGCACGTCTCGAAGGCGTGTGAAATGTTGGTACCGAACCGATACCAGGGCCAATACGGTGAGGCGTGTAAAAAGCGAAAAGGGGTTCGGAGGCAAACGCGGGGAAGTGCAGGCGCCTAGCCGAGTCGGACCCTCTTTGTGTTCAGGCACACCGCAGACGACGACTGCAGATCATTTACACTTTCAGCCCAGAAGATGTAATTCATAATTCGCTCGGAGGAGGTACCCTTTAAGAGCACAATACCTTGCAATGTGATTGTTCCTCCAGACAGAATGTCTTTTCTTTGTTCTACACCGGTACTGTTTTCGATCCGAGCCGGTGATAGAGTTCGACCGGGCCTAGACAATGGACAGGGCCCGAGCGCACGACAATGATTTTTTCGTCTTCAAAGACCCTCCTGAACATCACTCAGACAATAGGGTTGAATCGAACTTGAATAGAGTCGTCGTCGACAATGGCATCTTCCGCAGCAAGCTCCCATTGTGACGCTCAATTGAACTCTGACAAGTAAGCTTAGCACGGACAGATACAGTGCGACCAGGCCGAATAATTGTAATCTGCACCACAACACGGAGCAAAGAATGCCGGCCCACGCGGAGAATAGCTTGCATGTTATTGCTGTTTTGTCCCATGCTACGCGAGCCAATATATGCTCAAACCTCGCATTGGACCGCACACTGCCGACCGCGTTCCGCCTCTGATGTAGGCCTCATCCCGATGCATGGATCCGGTGCGGCGCATGCAAGAGGGCCTTGGTGACTGAAGATAATAAGCACATGGTCTCTTGTCAAGACCATGCCTGGGTGGGCTCGGTGAGATGATAGGGTCTAGCGGGTTGAAGCCGAGCAGCCGACGAATTCTGCGAGCCTCACACTAGTCCGCGTCCATTCTCTTGTTCGTTTGCTGTCGGCAACGTGGTCAGCCACACCATGTCTCAAAGCTCACGACCTAGCTGGACGCTAACGGTTCTTTGATATAATGCTCCTCCTCGCTTGCAACGACAGGCACGTGTCCAAACCTCGCCTGCAACAAACGCCTTGGACAGTCAACAGCAGTCTCACCATACGCAAAGAGGATACTGTATTGCAGTTCAGGTCTCTCCCAACTTTCATGGAGCTGGCCCGGTGGCTTGGACCTGTAGAGTCGACATGGATTCGATTTGCGCCTTATCGCGCGCTCTCTCTGCCGGTGACCACTCTACCCAGCACTCACCGCCACACTCCGCTGAACATCACTGGTATGTGCCACAGCGCGGAGCTGAGGTGCCAACGAGGCTTGAGCAAAGTTTCAAGCGGAGACTCGAAGCCAAACCTTTTTTTTTCTTTCTGAAAATTCGCAGGTGCATCTACACTCAAAAAAGCCTGCAAATTCGAACTGCTTCTGTGCATTCTGCAAGCCATGCGTCTGCGCGCTCCATGCACACTTTTGCACGGCTTCACCGAGTCGGTGTGGGAATTCGATGGGCGGCAGAACTGGTGCTTCCGTGGCCCGTCACAAGCAAGATATGCACTCTATCGAGCTCAGGAACAGTCAACGCTTCTGTAAACCCTTCAACCCGGGTGAGTGGCCGTCGGTGCCATCGTCGATCGTTACCACCATCTTGAAATTCACAACCCCACTTGGCCGGTGTGGCACGTTGGCGGTGTCGGTTGGTGATTGGACGGGCTGCAAGCAGATGCAGAAGAAAGCGGCTGTGGAGCCAAGCGAACGCCTGAACGTGAGAAAGGCCGGTCGTGAGCACTGTCGTTCTCATGCCAAAGAGCGGCTATCTAACCCTTACTCCCGCACGAGCCAACCGTCCCCCACGCCCTTGTACTTTCCCCCTCCTTCCCCTCATCCCTGTCTCATAACCTGTGACATCTCCTTCGCTTCTCATCTGAGCTACATGAGATGCTCTCTTGAGCCCTTCGCGCCTTTTGACGGCAAGCAGCGTTGTAGAAGGTGCGAGCTTGACGGTCAACTCTTGCCACTTTCTTGGACAGCTCTGGCATCTCGCTTAAAGTTTGGCTCCGCTGCAATTCGTGCTCGCCTGCAGTCCCGGTTTTACCGCCACCCTTACATTGGCTAGATGAGCTTCTTCTGCAATTAGGAGGGCCCTTGAATGTACAATGCATCTGTGCCATATCTGTAGGCCTCTTCGAGCAAATGCAAGTGCCAGACGGATCAACGCACGGAGAGCTCGGTGAATGAAGCCTGTCGGTTCCTCTCGAAAGCTGTACAAAGGTGGATTCTGCAAACTCCTGTGCAAGTTTTGGCGAGGCATGAGCCTAAATGCTCGCAAGGGTGACCTAAGCCGACACATGTCACGAACTGTGCTCGAGTAGACGCAGTAGCGACAATGTAAGTTCAAAGACGGCCAAGCACCGAGCCAGGTTCGCGCACCTTATTGTCTCATTGCTACGCACAAAGCCAAGATTCGCAACTTTCATTGCCTTATTGATGCAGACATGTGATTGTCTTGTACATCTGCCGAGCCGAGTAGCAAATCCTATCCTACCTACCCCTACACGTCATTGTCCAACACAGCCCATTATATCGCGCCACGCCACACTTCCTTGGCTCGTTTGCATGAAGCGACGTCGGCAGGCCGGCTTTTGAGCCTTTGCAGCCACGCCGCGACGCCGCAGCCACGCCCGAGTCCCGATTCGCCGCACATCGCTATGTCTTGTCCTTTCCGCAGATATGCAATGCGTACCCAGAATCCGGGCCCATCTAACGAAAGCCGCAGTGCACATGTCAAGGGATTCCTCGTACGCTTTTAGCAGTGGCAGCGAAAGGTGGAAGGGGACATCTCAGGGCAATCAATATACATACATGCAAGGAGAAGGTCCCTTTTTTAATTTCATCCAAGCGAGGCGTGAAAGACGGAACAGTTCCGTTCCTGTGAATTTGGTCTAAGAACAGTGCCTTCTTGTCCTTCTCCTTACGACCATCAGACTCGTGGACAAGATCCGCTGCCGATTTATGCAGCTGGTAGCGTGGAGATAGAGCTTGATGATTTTTTAGCATCCAAGTCTGCCCTCCTGCTGTTGCGTATGAGCTGAGAGAGCCGTAGTCGGATAAATGGACAGTTGCCTTCCGTATCATCCTGACCCGTCTCAAAATTATGATCGCCTCGCTCGAGCATCTTCCAGCGCTTGGTCGCCTCCGACATCTCCTATCACTACCCGAGGGAGACAAGTTGACCGGTACGAAATGAGTTCGGCAGGGAGGATGGCTTGTGTGTTGCTTGAACATAGCATCGCATAGCATCGCATAGCATCGCATGTGGGTAAAGTTAGCCAGCGGCACATGTACGAACCTCGGCTATGGAGTTCTTCACCTCGCGTGTGCACCTCCTTCTGCAACGGACAGATGTCGTTTTCGCACTCAGCGAGCTCCTTTTCGCCCCTTCATGTTGCAGTGGAGCTTCGAGCGCCACGTCTTGGCTGCTGAGGGGGTTGTCGAGACCCAAAACCTTTCGAGGTGTGTCTCTCCTGGCCAGAGGAATGTCGATGTATCGCGGTCTCGATCTGATAATAAGAGTTCGGTTGTTAGAGCCTCGTCCAAAACATGATCAAACCCTTTATATTGTTTACTGATGAGAATCTAAGTTTATACGGTCGATTAATACAGTCGATTAATGATATTCGCACGAAACAAGGTCTGACGCGCACCAAACGGATCCGAATTTCGAGAAATGCTTGGTAATGAGATCGTCCACAGTGAGCAGTCCGCTTTTGCAGCTGCAGTGTGCACACACTCGAGTTTGAGGTGAGCTCAACATCACTCATCGTCATCCTTCTCATCGCCACCACATATCGCATTGCGAGTCACTCTTTCTTTGCATCAACCAACTCGCAAAGTAGATTGTCGACAAGATGGCTGCTCTTCGCTCGCTCTCCCGAGTCGGTAAGTGTCAGCTGCAGCTGTGAAGGATGGATTGATAGACAGCGCCATCAGGTTGCTTCTCAGAGTGCTCAACGATACTGACTGTTCTCTCCTCTTCTCTCAACTCTCTTCGTGGTTCATCGATGTCCACCTCCTCCTCGGCTCATTTCCAACTGCACACGCACACCTCACGCCTCGCGCTCGAACCGACATCTCCAACCACCAACAACTATGACTCTCATCTGCGCTCCACTCTGACATTCCACATCGACAATAGGCCTTAGCGCCAAGCCCAGCATGGTTTTGACCCGCTCGTTCCAGACCTCGGCCATCAAGTCGGTGCCCAAGGTCGCTGCTGCCGCCACCGTCACTGCTGGTCCCTCGTCGAAGCCCGCCTCGACCCGATCCATCTCCTCTGCCCCCGCCAAAGATGCCGGACCTGACGGCCCCGTCCCGCTCATGTCGGTCGCCAACCGGGGCTCGAACCAGCTCTCTCTCGAGACGCCCAAGAACGGTGTCGAGTACGTTCTCTCCTCTATGGACAAGATGGCCAACTGGGCTCGCCAATCCTCTTTCTGGCCGATGACGTTCGGTCTCGCATGCTGTGCCGTCGAGATGATGCACGTCGCCACGGCGCGATACGACCAGGACCGTCTTGGTGTCGTCTTCCGTGCGTCGCCGCGTCAGTCGGATTGCATGATCGTTGCGGGTACGCTCACCAACAAGATGGCGCCGGCGTTGAGGAAGGTGTACGACCAAATGCCCGAGCCCAGATGGGTGATTTCAATGGGCTCATGTGCCAACGGTGGTGGCTACTACCACTACTCGTACTCGGTGGTCAGGGGTTGCGATAGGATTGTGCCGGTTGATTTGTACGTGCCAGGCTGCCCACCCACCGCAGAGGCGCTGCTGTACGGATTCTTGCAGCTCCACAGGAAGATCAGGAGGAACAGGAAGACTACTCTGTGGTACCGCAAGTAACCACGCAGGTGTCAAACGAGTAGATTGTGCTTCGTCCGCTTGTAAGACATCGGCTTCTCTAGCGTTGCAATTCAGGTTTTGATTCTAGACAGTCTGAAGAGTAACACGTGTTGATCGTGTCCTCCATGTCCAACGTTGCGGCTTGCTTTGATCCTGCGTGCTGATGCCGGATTGTCAGAGAGTTAAACATGTCAATTCACAAGACACCGATGTTTGGCAACATTAAATCTTTACACACTGAGAGCATCACATCCACACGTGCAGCCGAAATGTAGAGCAAAAGGGATATATAAGGCTGGCATTACTCCTACCCGAACCACTTGTAAATATACCAAAAGCAGACCAGAGTAAAGATGGCACCTACGGCAAAGATGATGTTGTCCTGTGTGCTTCTTCGCTCGATGTACCCAATCACGTCTCTACTCAACCCGAGGGTATTTGCTGCGTCTCTCAACCTCCTCTGTGTACCTTTGAGGATGCCTCTCTGTTCGACGAGGTTGCCAAATACCTCTCTGCCCTGTGCGATGAAAGCGTCCAGTTGGGCCTCCGTGTTTTGGATGAACGAGTGTTCTCTCAACGCATGCGATTCTCGCGCTGAAAACGCGCCGCCGCCCGCACCGCCTCCGAACATGGCGGCGGCGCTGTCGTTCATCTTGTACGCCGCCAACGGGTCTGGCTGAGGAGCCGAGTTTCTCGCATGCAGCGAGAACGGCGACTCTGCCACCGCCGACACTCGCCGATTCGTCGCATTATTGCCTGCGCCAAAATGCGTGTTGGTCGGCGAACGCAGTGTCGCCGCTCCACCATTTCCATTCGATAGGGTACCTTTGGTTTTTAACCTCGCCAACTGGGACTGGAGCTCGGCATAGTCGGTGCGGAACTTGGACACACGCGTGAGCGCCTTGTCTTGTTTCGACTGGATAAGCTCCTTCTTGGCCAGGTTCTCGTACTCGTCAATAGTGCGTTCCAGGTTGGAGAGCGAGACGGTGACGGGTCCGAAGGATGTGCAAGATGCGGCGTCGCCTTCAGAGTCAATGCGCGAGATGTCGGATTGGATCGACGAGAGCTGCCGCAACGCTTGGTTGTATAGCGAGTTCATCGTGTGCGAGAGCCCTGGTCGGCTCTACCGTCTGTGAGAAGAGGCACCTTGATGGGATGGATGAAGCGGTGTTGAAAGGAGCGAGGATGGTGTCAGTAGACAATGGGCAGATGGCAGATGGGATGGGTTCAAGCGATGACGGGGAGGACGTGCATGCGTTGCGTCAGAGAGTGTTGTTTTTTGAGCCGTTGAAACTCGCCGAGTAAGAATCGATTCGCGAAATTGAACGTTTTGTGAGATCGCACTTGTCACGGTGTCATTTCTCGCAAAAATGCAGCTCGCCTCCACTGGGCAGAACCCTGAATTCTGAATTCTGAATTCTCCAAAAAGGGTTTCAGCGCAGAATGAAATTTGAGAATTTCTTCACTCTTTGACTTTCTTCTCAACTTTGTCGGCGGCAGCAGAGCAGCAGAGCAGCAGTCACAGCAAAGACAGTCGGAAGAGTGTGCCACTCACAACGCTTCGGTCACTTGTTTCGCATACGACCTACACCTCTTTCTTCCTTCTTGCTCACCTTGCATCCTCGCCCCTCCCAAAAGCAAGTCTATCCACAATGGCTTCCACATCTGCAAACGGCGCCTCTGGCTCCACCCAGACCGCCGACATGACCTCGCGCGACTACTACGCCGACTCGTATGCGCACTTTGGTATTCACGAAGAAATGCTCAAGGACGAGGTTCGAACACGCTCCTACCGCAACTCGATCATCAACAACCCACACCTCTTCAAGGACAAGATCGTTCTCGACGTCGGATGCGGTACGGGTATTCTTTGCATGTTCGCCGCCAAGGCAGGTGCCAAGAAGGTCATCGGTGTCGACATGTCCAACATCATCGACCAGGCCAAGATCATCACCGAGGTCAACGGCTTCAAGGACACCATCACCCTTGTTAAGGGCAAGCTCGAGGAGGTCGATCTTGGGTTGGGACCCGACGGTAAGGTGGACATTATCATCAGCGAGTGGATGGGCTACTTCTTGCTCTACGAGAGCATGCTCGACACAGTGCTTCTGGCACGAGACAAGTACCTCCGTCCAGGAGGATTCATGTTCCCCGACAAGGCCACCATGTACCTTTCCGCCATTGAGGACCAGGAGTACAAGGACGAGAAGATCGGCTTCTGGGATGACGTTTACGGCTTCAACTACTCGTGCATCAAGGACATCGCTCTCCGCGAGCCCCTCGTCGACACGGTCGATATCAAGAGCGTCGTCTGCGACCCTTACCCCATCAAGCAGCTCGACCTGCTCACCGTCACCAAGGAGGAGCTTTCGTTCGAGTCCGACTTCACCCTCAATGCTACCCGCGATGACTACGTGCACGCTTTCCTCGGCTGGTTCGACATCTCGTTCGATGCATGCCACAAGCCCGTCCAGTTTTCTACTGGTCCACACTCGAGGTACACGCACTGGAAGCAGACCGTCTTCTACACCAAGGACGTGCTTGCCGTCAACCAGGGCGACGCGATCAAGGGAAGACTCGTGTGCAAGCCCAACGAGAGGAACAACCGCGACCTCGACATCACCATCGACTACGAGGTCCACGGCGCAACGGCTGCCAAGGGTCGCATGGAGTACAAGATGTCCTAAGCATCGCCCGAGCTTGGAATCCCTCTTTTTTGTTCGCTGCTGCATTGTGTAATTAGGTCGGCTCATTTAGTGCTATTTAGACATGATTCTCTCTTCAACTTGATCAATCTGGTCGACGCGGCTGAACTGGGTGTGAGCGTGCTGAAACAAGCATGGTATGGGGATGCAGTGCTGCACATGTGACAAAACGATCAGAACGATACCACCTTGGCAGACGAGCTCTTTGCCCGCTTTGCTTCTCTCTTGTCTGCCTTGCCCTCCTGATCCACCTGCGCTCTCTTCCTCGCAAAATTGTGGAAATCATCCTCATCGCCCCCACCCGCACCACTCTCCCTGGTCGACCCAACAATGACCTGATTCACCAGCGCTTTTGCCTCCTTATCCTTGCTCTTATTCTCGTTGCTCAACGCCAACGGACAATCCTTGGCCAGATGCTCGACACTCGAACACAACTTGCAACTGCCGCCCTCGGGGTAGACGCCGCGGCCGGCATTGTTGGGGCACTTGGACGAAAGGTGGCCTTTGGAGTGGCAGATGAAACACGTCGCATACGGCAGTTGGTCGCCCTTGAGTGCGGGTTTGCGACACTTGGACAGAGTGTGTTCCGTAGAGCCACAGCGGAAGCAGATGCCGACGGCGTCGCGGCCGATCATGGGCGTGTCGCCCGTGTGGGCGGCAGAGTCGGTCTTCAGCGAGATCGATTGGGCGTCGAGTGCGTTCGGGCAGTCCTTGGCTGAGTGACCGAGGCCACGGCAGGCGAAACATTTGAGTTTGGCTTGACGCTGTTCGGCTCTCTCCTCTCGGCGTGCATCGCGGCGCTCCATCCTCTTGTCATCCTCCGACCTGCGGCCCCATCCACTATCACCACCGCCATTGCTGTTGCCATACCCATTCGACTGCTGAGCACCACCACCCCTCGCTCCCCACCCACTATCGCCACCGTCGCTCGCAGCATTCGCCGGAGGTGCCCAGCCAGAGCCTTTGTTTCTCGCCTGCCACATGTTGTCCGTCTGCGCCGCTCCCAAGCGGATAAGCTGACCCTTGGGGCCGTACTCGAACGAGCCAAACATCTGTTCGACTTGACGCTCAACCTCGTACGCCATCTTCTGGAACCGCTTCTTGCTCTCTTCGTTCTTGGCCTTCTTCATCTTGAGCTTGAGCAGCTTGGCGCGCTTCAGCAATTTCTCGACGGTAGGCGGCTCGGCGGGCGCTGCTGTTTCGGAGGCGGGCTTGCATTCGCCATCGTGCGTGGCGGCTTGGGCGGATGTGGATGTGGATGCTACTGGCTCGCTAGGCTCGTCGTCGTCCTTGGGCTCGGCTGGAGCTGAACCGGTGGCAACTTTGTCCTTTTTGGACTTTTTGTCTTTCTTGTCCTTCTTCGACTTCTTTTCATCCTTCGAAGGGGAAATGGTGACAGACTCAGCGTGCGTGGACTGCACCTCGACCTTGGTGGGGGAAGCAGCAGGCGCGGGGTCGGGCTCGCTGTCCGAGTCGACCATCTTCTTGGCAAGCGACCGCCTGCCGTCGAGCTTTGTGTATCTCGTCATCTTTTCCTGTCTCCTCTGTTCCTCTGTGATATGTGGTGCTGAGATAAAGAAAGGTTGATGGGCAGAAGGAAAGAGCTGTTCAGGGTCGGAGGGGAAGAAAGTTAGAAGGTGGCACACAACCTCCAAAAATTTCGGTGCTCCACAAATTTTTCCCAACTTGGGCTGCAGCCAAAAGGGACACAAACGACATGTTTTTCAGGGTCCTCAATTTTTGCACAGAATGGCCCTGTCCGAACCGCAGCTTAACAATTTGAGAACTTTGCTCACCTGGAACTGCCAGGGTGGAGGCGAGCTTGGGCCACGTCGGCTGAATGTATGCAACTCAGCATTCCATTGCTGTGCTTCCTTCGACCTTACCACCATCCCTAACCTAAACGCAGCAGCTTCATCAGCAAGATGGATGAAATACGCAAGATCCCGCCTGTAACGCGGTTCCTCATCGGCGCCACTGCCGGTGTCACGCTACCATGTCTTCTCGCCATCACCAGCCCATACCCCTTTGCGCTCTTCTGGCCGCTCGTCACGCGCAAGTTTCACTTGCATCGCCTTGTCACCTCGTTCTTCTACGGCGGAGGCGGAATACAGCTTCTTTTCGATATCATCATGCTCTACCGAAACAGCGCCGACCTCGAGCTCAACCACTTCGGCCGCCGCACTGCAGACTACACCTGGTCCCTGCTCGTCATGGCCACAGTCATTCTCGCCGCCAACTACCCGCTTCAGACACCGATCTTCTTCCGACCACTCCTCATGGCGCTCTCTTATATCTGGACCAGAGCGAACCCGGCAAGCAGCGTCGGCTTTTTCGGAATCGTCACGGTCCCGAGCAAGTGGTTGCCGTACGTCTACCTCGCATTCGACCTGTTGCAGGGTGGGCCGCCTGCCGCCATCATGAGCTCAACCGGCTTGCTCGCGGGATACGTCTACTGGCTACTGGACCAGGTCTGGCCTGCCCAGCGTGGCGGTGGCGGACGTGGCGGACGTGGCGGCGGGCAGGGTGGGAGCTACATCCCCACGCCGCGGTTCCTGCAAAACCTGCTCCCCGATTCCGTCGACCCCGCACTCGCGGGGCAGAACATGGGCGACCGAAACGCCAGACGAGTCGCCGGTGGTACTGCCTGGAACGCTTCTCGCGGTAATCGCCTCTCCGATCGCACCACTTGCTCTAATTCCACCTCATCCGGCGGTGGGCCGTCGAGTGTCGCAGCAGCCTTGGGCGCCGGCGTACGCTCGCTCAACCCGTTCCGCGGCTCATCAATCACCTCCTCTCGCAACGCTAGCGCGGGCCCGAGTCGGGACGAGATCCTCGCAGCCGCCGAGCGCCGTCTGCGCGCCAATCAAGCTGGCTCGATCGTCGGTCGCAACGCTTCCGAGCGTCCCGCGGGCGGGAATGTCAAGGGCTCGACCAGTCTCAACGCCCGCCCCGCTGCGACCAGCACGAACTTGAGGAAGACCGCAGCGGGTGCGGCGCAGAGTGGGATGTTCACGTTCGGCCAGTTGAACGAGCGGCAGGCGACGCAAGCGGAAGGAGGCGAGGAGGACCATAGTTCGAGTGGCGGCGCGGTTGCTGAGCAGAGGTGGGGCAAGGGGAAAGCGAGAGGTAGTGACGACGAGAGCGATGACGCCGGCCAACCGAGCACAAACCAAGGTCCCGGGTATAGCTGGGGCTCATCGGGACAACGCTTAGGTGATTAGACATATCATCATTTCTAGCATCTCTACAAATCCAAAGATCCGCCTGAACGCCGACGGCCTGGATGAGCAACTTATAGAACTGCGTCGCCTTGACCAGTCCGTGGATCGTCGTACGCTCGTCGACTGTATGAATATTCTCGTCTTCCCCTTCAATAGGGAAGGGCAGGTCCGAGCTCGGGCTGAAGCGGAAGATGTTCTTGGTGAGTTTCCAGTAGCTCTTCGTATCCGTGTTGCCGCCCATTAGGTCAGGGGCGACGAGAACGTCTTGCCACACCGCACGCATTACGCCTTGCAGCAGTATCCATGGTTTGGCGGTCCCGAGCGGCGTGAATGGCGCCGGCTCCAGCGCGGATTCGAACGCATCTGACAGGACGATCTTGCCTTGACTATATTTCCATGTCGGAGGAGGGAGGAAGGCCCAACCGTCGCCGTCGCCTTGGATGTCGAGGTGCAGCCGACGCGCGAGCGGCTTGAGCGTTTGATAGATGTGCTTTCTTACATCGTGGGTGGACGAGACCACGTCGATGCGGTGGTTGACCACCGTCGACGCCTGTTCGGGCAAAGCATTGATCTTGACCCCACCGGAAACCAGATCCACCGCTTGGGTCGTCTGGAACCCGAATCGCTGGTACCTCGACATCAACCCCAGCACCTTTGCCGCCTGCTTCTTGAGCCTCTTCTCCACCCACCACTTCCCCCTACCCTCGCTTGCCTTCCTCTGCAACCGCTCGAGCTTCCTCAACGCCTTGCTGAGCTGCTTATCCGCACCGGGCGTCTCCCTGGTGCACTGCAAAAACTGCAATGCCGGGTTCACCTCGGCAGGCGACTTCCCCACAACGTCAATCGTGGGTTTGTAGGGGTTGGCCTCGATCGCGGTGATGAGCTGCGCAAGGAGCCCGATCGACGTGTGCTCCCTTGGCGCGGACGAATGCCCTCCCGGCGCGTTGACGGTGATCTTGACATCGAGGTAGCCCTTCTCAGCGACACAGGGCGAAGCGACGGGAACGCCGAGACCCAGATCGATCGGACCACCCTCGTCGACGATCATCGCGACCCCGTCATCGCCATAGCGCGCATGGAGGAAGTTGGCGAGCTCCTCCCCACCCTGCGTGCCGGAGCTTTCCTCGTCAATGCCGAACGAGCACACGACGGAGCGCTGCGGGCGGACGCCCGCCTTGACAAAGCTGTCGAGCGTAGCGAGGATCGAAATAAGGGAAACCTTGCAGTCACTAGCGCCACGACCCCAGACGAGGCCGAGGTCGGTATCGATAAACCCGGAAAACGGCGGGTGCGTCCATGCGCCCACGGTCTCCGGCTCGACGGGCACCACATCTTGGTGCGCCATCAGGAGGAGAGGCGGAAGGGACGAGTCGGTGCCGGGGAGAGTGTAGACGAGACCCCACTCGTTGACGCACTCGACTTTGACCGGCGAGTCGTCCGCATAGAGAGCGGGGAACGCTCGGCGGAGGTAGTCGTGGAGAGGCGCAAACACAGCTTCCCACTTGGCCGGGTCCTGCTTGACGGTGGGCCAGTTGTCGCCGACAGTGGTGTCCACTTGGATCGCGCCCGAGAGGAGCTGCGCAAGTTCAGAGCTCGAAGGCAGCTCGACGTCTTGGGTAGTGGCTAGAGTGGAGTTGGAAGGAAGCTGGAATGGGGGCACTTGCGGGCATGCTTCGTTGCCTTCGGTCGAGAAGTGGTGATGATGAGCGTTAGTGCTTTCATGGTGTGAGGTGTAGAGTCGGAATTGACCATAGGTGAGGAAGAACCAGACGGTGGCTGACCCAATCAAGAACCATCCTAACCTCTCTAAGAAGCTGCGGCGCTTCTTGCCGTGGTTCAGAGGCAGGAGAACGTCTCCTTTGTCCTCGAGCTTGACCATGGCGGCGATATGATCCGATACGAACGACAAGCTGGCGATGATGGTCTACTTGTCAGTGTGCGTTGGTGGAAGAGATAAAGGATAGGGGGATGCAGAGTGTGCTCCGTGTCCAAGTCGCGTGCACGGGGCGCACAGGGTCCGGTTGGACTTTTATTTTCCGCTTCGTGTGGAGAAAATGCATCTTCGGACCCTGAACTGTGAAAGTCGCCCTTCGCTTGGTCCTACCAATCCTCGTTTACGATTCCATCAACGCTACCGCTCAGATTGAGCAGAGCGACCACCAGCGTACGCTTGAGACGATGTCAAGCGATGTCGGAACCAGCGCTGGTGTTTCGAAAGCAGCCAGCTCGATACCGCCACTACCGGCAGAGATCATTGCGCGCATCATCTCGAGCCTCGTCCCAAACATCGATCCAAACGCCTCGACGTTTCCTCATCCTACCGGCGCCGATTTCGACTACACCCCCGACTTGCCCTCATCCGCGAGCAGCGATCTTCTTTCGGCGGCATATTCGTCTACGCTCTTCAATCAGCTCGCAAAGCAGGTGCTCTACCGCTCACCTCTCCTGCATACACTCAAGTCGCTCAACTTACTCGCATCTACGATCGTAGCAGATCTCAAGCAACGCACCAGCTCGCCATCAGAGTGCACAAGAGATGGAATTGCCTCATATATAAGATCAATAAACCTGCCGCCGGGCGACGGTCTTCTGTAGCCGGGTGATACGCTTGCAGACCAGACGAGCTATGTGGAAAGCCTGGGGACGATCTTCAACCATGCGGCCCGACTCGATTACGTGTCAATAGAGCATCGCCAAGGTGGCGCTGCATTGCTCGAGTTTCTCGATCCCAGCACTGTGTGCCGTCCACATCGACTCACCCTGTCCAATTTATCCTTCTCCGCCCCGCCGTTCTCGACTACCCAATCTCTCGCCCCGTTGTCAAAACTAACGCATCTGCACCTGATCAAGATCGTCCCGCCGCCGGCGCTGATCTCGTTCCTCGTCAGCGAGCCGATCAACGCCGAAGAACAAGGCAACGTCCCCGACAGCATCAAAACAGGCCTATCACCAAGAGAAACGCTCGAGTGTCTGCGTCTCTCGCTGCTACCACCGGACGCGCTTGTCGACTTTGCGGCGTACATCGCATGGAGGAGGGCGTGGAAAGAGTACGAGCAGTTGCCAGCTCGGCAACAAGCCCAGGAACCCGCACCGAGAGCGCCTCGGGGACCCGCGAGAAGGTTCGCCGTCCAAGAAGCGCTGTACGACCTCGCTACGCATTCAGCCAATCTGCCGCGGCTCCGGCTGCTGCTTATGGATCTGAGCCCGCTCGGACCTCTGCCATCTCCGGTTGAGGAGGAGCAAGAGGCAACAGTGCGAGCGAGGTCGTCTGCAATGTCGCTGAGAATGGAGAACGGGATAGGATCGACTCCGTCTGTGGGCGGTGGGGGGAATGAGTCAAGGAGTAAGAAACGCGCCGCGGACGTGAGGGCGAAGCGTTCCGAAGCCAAGCACTTTTTCGATGCGATAGCGTCGTCGAGAGCAGCAGCACAGCGCGCTGCGATGGCGGCACATACAGCGGCGGGGCATTCGACGTCCTACCTCTTCATGGATGCCAATGACGAAAACGGAACGGGCAATCCACCTGCGGGGGAAACAGATGCGTGGACGCGCGAGGATCTTCGCGTTCACGAACGCGATAAGTACTGGCACCAAGTGGAAGCGGGTCAGCACGCGCTCGTCGAGCTATGGCACAGTTCTTCGAGCGCAGCAAGCACCGAGATCCGCGTGGTGGCAGCGAGACCGAATGGGCACGACCGGCGCGAGTGCTTTTTGGATTTTTACTGCCAGGCGCGAGCCGCGGATCTCGATCAAAAGGATGGGGAGAAAGAGGTCGGGTGCTGGGCCGATCCGGATGTGTTTGAGCTGGTAGAGACCGCGCCGTATTTGGCTTTCAAGACGGTAGGAGGAGGAGAGAGTGGGTGGTACTGGACGGGTGAGTTGCCAAGAGAGTCGAATCGGCCTTCGACGAAAGTTATCCCGTCGCTTGTTGCACACGTTGAATGAATGCATGAGCAACACATTTGATACCAATGCTTTGGATGAATCGTGCATTTTCAGTGTGTTCAGGATCGAGGGATGTGTGTGCGCCCACGTTGGTCGAAGTGAGAGAAGGTGGACGGAGCCCTGAGCCATTCATGAAACAACACCTTTGGGTTGTGTGTAGTATGTAGCTCAGATGCTTGTTCGTCTGCATCAAGTCCTGATGTCTTGGCATTGACACCTTCCCCCTCCACTGGCAAAGAGCTGTTCTTGATCGCAGTGCCATCCCTCGCCCCCTTCAGGAATTGTTCCACCCTCCTCTGTGCCTCCTCTTTCTCACCCAGCAGCTCGTCCTTCCTCCTCCTGTACTCTCTCGTTCCCTCTCCGAATGCGCCTTGTTTCGCATCGCTGTACCGCACGTCCCCGCACCCTCGCCTTCTTTTTCTAGAACGAGAGCATTGTAAGCGGAGAGAAAAGCCTGAAAGAAGTTCAGCCTGCACACCAACGACCTCGCCGTCGGTTTCAAAGGCTCTTTCACCACTCCACCATCCTCGCCAGCTGTAGGCTTGGGTCGTTTCGTCGGTGCGCCCATCTTCGTCCCTGACGCAAGGTTCTCCACCTTGCCCTTCTGATTGTCGGCGATGAAGAGTACTGAGTTCGGACAGCTCTCGGGCTCGTAGCCTGCTTTGAACATTTCGATCTTCTCTGGCAGGCTAGCGTCACCGCCGCCTCGAGAGGGGAATTGAGACCAAGCGACTTCAACTCGGCTTTCCTTGCCGTCCGAGAATTGCTCGCTGTGAGAAGTGAATGCGACCTCGATGTCCCTTCCGCCGCGAGAAAGCGAGCGTCGACAGTCGTCAGCCAGGAGGCGCTTGAGTATTTCTCGACTGTGTTCGGCTCTGGATGTCTCCTCATCCGTGGTGGCGGTAAGCGGGAAGGGCGGGAAGATGTGCCGTACGGGATGGTCCGAGAGCGTAAGAGACGAGATGTAGACAGGTTCGAGGATGGCGGAGAGGAGACTTCCTTGGATGCCGATACCCGACGTGTTCCAGAGCGCGATCTTGTCGCTACACGACATGCAGATGGAAGGCGGTGCGTCAGGGCGGCCAGGTTTTGTGCGCAACGACCCCGCACCCCTTTGTGAGTTCGATGAGGGGTGCAGGGAGGACGCTCGGCCTCGTACGACTCCCAGACTTTCTCCTGAATGTATCGTTGCATTGACTTTTCCTGCGGTGGAGTGGATATCGAGCAGCTCTTCGGGAGAGACCGCGCCTTGCTTGCCGGAAACCACGTCCTGCGCGGCCCTCTGGAACTCCAACAACTTGTTCGAAGCGTCCCCGCACGGCAGCGTCGATACGTACAGATGCAATCTGACACTCTGTGCTAACTTGCATCTCCTTTTCCCATCTATCTGCTCCACCTGTTCGAATAGCGTTGTGTTATCCTCCTTTTGTTTGCCTTTGACTTGCTGCTGCAGACGATTGAGCAGCCAGAGTCTTGCGCCGCGCCGGGCGAGCACTTCCGC
Source organism: Ustilago crameri (assembly GCA_024271935.1). Classification (NCBI taxonomy): domain Eukaryota; kingdom Fungi; phylum Basidiomycota; class Ustilaginomycetes; order Ustilaginales; family Ustilaginaceae; genus Ustilago; species Ustilago crameri. The sequence continues at coordinate 447,121 of JANBMJ010000005.1, read as the reverse complement.
ATGCTGGTCGTGCAGAATATCGCCGTTCGGGGAGAGCGAGGTGTACGGTTGGCATTTAAGGCCCGTCGCGAGCGAGATCACCGTGTACACGCGCTGGTGCGAGGAGGGGTGCGGGTAGGAAAGGACGAATGCGGCGAGGACCGTCCATTCCAACCTCGCGTTCGATTTAGTATCCGGCTTAGCCCCGCGCGGTGGAAGCTTCTCCAAGTACGTGGCTAGTGCAGCAGCAGCGATGGGGTCATGGTCGATCGCAGGAGTGCGTGCCATCCCGTGTCCTCGGTCCATTGTCGAGATGGTGGAGCAAGAAGCGTCGGATTCAGGGTCCAGTTCTTCTTATGCGGTAAAAAAAATGGGAAGGATGTTACATCGAATGAAGTAGAGAGGAAAAAGCGAAAAAAATTATGTGCAATGACGGATGGCCGCATCTGTCGTTCGGCTATCATTTTCTTGTGACAGCCATAAGTTACCGTAAAATGTTCCGAGAATAGATATGTCGCAGGCGTTGCAGGTCGATCCATGGATGGGCTGACGGCGGCGAGATGCCAAGCCTTTGGTCCCTTACAACCCGTGTTTCGCTTAGCTGTGCAGCTTTTCTTCGTTTGCAGTACCATGGTGCGAGATAGCGAGTACCCTTCAACTTGGCCACCATCATCATCAGTTCCAGCGTATATACACGTCATTCTCTATGCTAGAACGGTCTACCTCCTCATAGACCCGGTTTTCCCCATAGACCTTTACGCATTCATATAGAACATAGACCATGGCGACAATAGAGCAAAACCACCATCCGCATTTGCCGCATCTCTATAGCAGTAACGGACACCACCACCACCATCATCACAAGACGATATCCGAGTTGGCGGATCCACAGGAGGCGGTCAACGATGCCGAATCCGTCCCCTCTTCACGGTCGTCATCCGACGATGATGAGCCCGCCGACCATGCCCGTAACGGAAGTATAGTCGACGTTAACGGTGAAGCCACCATCCTCTACCCGGACTCTACTCTTGCTTACGACATCAAACTCAAAGTCCTCCACCCCGACCCCATCGCTGACTCGCAAACCCTATCATCAGACGGATTGCCCTCGCACTGGGTGCCGACGATGGCCTCCCAAGTAGCTCGTGTGACCTCAAACGCATTCGGGCAGCTTGCATCTGCGGCCTCCTCGCCGCGGCAAAGCACTTCAGCGAGTCGACCCGAACGGACGCAATCAACCAAAGAAATGGAGGCAGCGAGGGAAGAAGACCACATGCTATCTCATCTTACATTTGAAAACCCGTGGGAGAAGAGCTTCCGCAAGCCTGGAATTAAAGAGATGCTCAACAGCGGGCTAAAATGGGGTTTGCCGGACAGTTATACGGAAGGATCGGGTAAGGGTGGATTTAGATCGAGCGGGTTCAAGTCGAACAAGAAGATACGCAGGCAGACGGAAGAGGCTGGGCAGCAGGATAAGGAGCTCGGCGAAGGGTGGGATGAAGTAAAGATTCAAACCCCAGACTGGGGATGGCCGCAAGCCGGGCTCAAACGAGAAGTAGATCATATCAGGGATGAATCTGCAGCACAGCATCCAGATGCTAGTGCTCAGAAGCAGGGCGGAGGCGAGCCTGACTACAAAACCAAGGAGAAGCCTCTGCAGGAATGGAAGGACCCAAAAGTACATTCCCGCTCAGCTGCCCGGGTCACTTGGCTGGGCCATGCCACTACACTCCTCCAACTGCCCCCCATCTCATCCTCAACAGCTGCAAATGGAAATACTGGCAAGGAGGACGTCCATTCGCGGTCGATCAACATCCTCTTTGACCCTATCTTTTCCGAGCGCTGTTCGCCCAGCCAATCCGCCGGACCACAAAGATTCACACCAGCGCCTTGCAAAGTCGAAGACCTCCCGCCGATCGATTTCGTCGTCATCTCGCACTCGCACTACGACCATCTCGACTACCACACGATGAAGGACCTGCACCACCTGCGCGGCGACAAGATCCATGCGTTCGTCGGGCTCGGCGTCAAGGACAAGCTGTGTGGCACCGGCGGGTTCGGCTGGAAGAAGGAACAGGTGACCGAACTCGATTGGTGGGACGAGGCGCTCCTCACTCTCCCTGGTGGAGAAGAAGGTGGGAAAGTGAGGATCGTCTGCACGCCCGCGCAGCACGGGAGCGGGCGAGGTGCGGGCGACAAAGATGCCAGCCTCTGGGCGTCCTGGGTAGTCGAGTGGGCGCTTGGCTCGCACCGCTTTACTACATTCTTTGCGGGCGATACGGGGCTGAAGTACCACCACGACAATCCGAACAAGCGCGCCAAGTACCCACCCTGCCCGGCGTTCGCCGAGATCGCGCGCAAGTTCCAACCATTCGACCTGCTGCTCCTGCCCATCTCGGTGGGGTCGTCGTTGAGCTACTTCCGCTCATGGGATCCTTTTCCGCGTGCAATGTCGCCGTTCCCGAGGGTATCCAGCACGCTGACGAGTAGTATTCACATGGACCCCTACGATGCCGTTGAGTGCCACCAAATCTTTCAGAAGGAAAGGGGAAGCGAGGGGAAAAGGATGGTGAGTTTGGCGGTGCATTATGGCACGTTTGTGAGGAACGAGGAGCAGACAAAGGGGGATGTGAGGGAGTTGAGAAAGGCATGTACGAGGGAAGGGTTGAAGTTCGCCAGGGTGAGAGACGAGGCGTGCTTGCTCAAGGGTGAAGAGGAGGACGAGGAAAAGGAGGGAGAGGACGTGTTCTTGGTCGCGGATCAGGGCAAAACCGTCTGGTTGCCTATCCACACTCTGTCTTAGATTTTCGCACTGTGTTATACCCACTAGAGTATGCTTGTTAATCTACTACTTGCATTACCTTACCAATCAACAACTATGTGTGCTCCAGCATGCTGAGGGAGTGTTAGACGTTCTTATTCTTGCCCGCATCCTTTCCCACTCTGTGCGTCTGGAAGATGCTTCCCACCAACCAATCCTTGACTCTAACAGGCAGATAGTACATGAACCATACCATCAAGCTCTTTTTCCCCGTAAACAGGTACGCGCCCGGGTTACTCGCCGCTACCCACTTCCTGACATTCTTCGCGAACGTTTCACTGGGCGTGGGTTCGCCTTGCTGGCTGAACTCGGCGCGGAACTTGACCAGGTCCTCGACGTGCTTGTACAGCGAGTCGGCGGGGAGGTAGCCGAGACCGCCTTCATCGGAAGAGGAGGATGTGGGGAGGTTCTTGGCGGTGTTCTCGGCGATGGAGGATTTGATGGCGCCGGGCGCGACGACGACGACTTTGATGCCGAAGCCGGCGAGTTCGAGACGAAGGACATCAGAGAGTGCGTGGACCGCGGATTTGGAGGCGGCGTAGGGAGCGCCGAACGGCATACAGGCGATGGCGGCGACGGAGCCGATGTTGACGACAACGCCGGAGCGGCGGCGGATCATTGAGGGTGCGGCGGCTTGCGTCACTGCGATCAGGCCGAAGAACTGCAACACGTGAAGAAAGAAAGCATTCATCGTCAGTACGACATCCTACCTCACGAGCAGAAGGAGGATGGGGTTACTTACGTTAGCATCGAAAGTCTTGCGAATGTTGTCGATGGGAGTCTCGATGAGTGGTCCGACGGCGAGGTTGACACCGGCATTGTTGATCAGGATGTCGATGCGGTCGTCGGTGACTTGGCGGATGGTCTCAAAGGCGTTCTTGATCGAGTCGTTGTCGGTGACGTCGAGTTGTACACGCTCGATACCAGCGGGGAGCTCGCGGAGAGGCTCGAGGTTACGAGCAGTCGCAAACACTCGATACTGCTGCTGCGCATCGAACTCGATGGCCATGGAGCGACCGAGACCAGAAGAACATCCAGTGATGACGACGACCTTGCGTGGATCATTGAACGTAGCGAGCTTGGGCATCGACATTGTGGCTTCCTTGTGAATAAGAGGAGTGGGTCCCAAGCCAAGAAAGGAGAAGGGGTGGTGGTGGAGAGGAGAGCAAGGTCAGCGGAGAAAGAAGTGGGTATAGTGTAACTTAGGTCACCACCAAGAGCCGAGTGAGAAGATTGCACGGCGAATTCGACAACCGGTTGGTTGCATGCATGGCCTCTCGATTTGCATTGGGCTCCGTGTCGGTGCATTGGTCGCCTCCCGTCGCACATGCACGCATTCACTCAACAGCTAAATTACTGTATCGCAAGAGCTCATGAGCATCACCACAAAGCCTTCAAGCTATCCTAACAATCAGAGCCAAGACCATGTGAAACACCTGCAATGACATGAGCCTTCTCGAGGCCCCTAAGGCCAAAGTTAGCGACTTCAAGAAGAATCATCATCGATGACGCTTCGGCTGTCAAATTGCCGAGATTCGCCCCACACTTTTGCCACGCCAAACCGCGCATTTGGCTTTTGAAAAGACAGTCACAAAAATTCGGCTGTCAAAAATGTTTGCAAAAAGGTGTGCACAAAAAAGTCACTGCAAGATGCTATTCCCGCTCGTTGCACGGACGTATGCCTCCACACGACTTCACCACCACCATCATCCAACCCTAGAAATGCCGGAAAGCAGCAACCGCTTCTTCCCATCCCCACACGGACCCACGCTCGCCGGAGTGGCAGCGCTTCTTGCTTCTCCCAAGACACGCAACGTAATCGTGCTCGCTGGAGCCGGCATCTCCACCTCCGCCTCGCCGCCGATTCCAGACTTCCGAACGCCGGGCACTGGGCTCTACTCAAATCTCGCTGCGTACAACCTCCCCTATGCGGAAGCCATCTTCGACATTGGCTACTTCCAGCGCAAACCACAGCCGTTCTTTACGCTCGCTAAGCACCTGTATCCAGGTAACTTCAAGCCCGCCCTGGCGCACTACTTCCTCACACTCCTGCAGAATAAAGGGAAGCTCAAACGCGTGTTCACCCAAAACGTCGACACGCTGGAAAGAATAGCAGGCGTGGAGGGAGATAAGATCGTAGAAGCACATGGCAGCTTTGCGACCTCGACGTGTATTGTGTGCAAGAAGCAGGTAGATGGGGAGTGGATGAGGAGTAAAGTGATGAAGGGTGAAATCGCAAGGTGTCCCAGAGACAAATGCCCAGGAAAGAAGAGGGGGAGTGAGGGAGGCGGGCTGGTCAAGCCAGATATTGTGTTCTTTGGAGAGAATCTGCCAGCGAGATTCTTCAGGTGCATGCCGGACTTCAACAGCGCCGATCTGCTCATTGTGATGGGGACGAGTTTGCAAGTCCAGCCATTCGCGTCACTGATCGATGCAGTGCCCGCGGACTGCCCCAGATTGCTGATCAACTTGGAGCGGGTGGGCGAGCTCGCTTCTTCAGACGGCTACTCAGGTGGGGGGATGGGTGGAGGCATGTACAACGAGACCGGCTTCGACTTCGACGGGCTGACGTATCGAGGGCAGGACAAGACAAGAGATGTGTTCTGGGAGGGCAAGGCAGACCAAGGTGTAGCCGAGCTCGTCAAGTTGGTCGGTGAGGAATGGCAGAAGGAATTAAAGAGGCTCAAGGAAAAGGGCTATGCGAACCTCGACGGCATAGACAGAGGCTTACCGGTAGAAAACAAGCAGAAAGAGAAAGTAGAGTCAAAGGCAGAAGAGGGCAAGAAGGCCAAGAAATCAACCCGAGAGAGCAAGGAAACAGCGAAAGACAAGATCAAAGAAAGCAAGGAGTTGCCAAATCCGACGATCAAACAAGATAAGAGCACACTAGACGAGCTCACACGAGATTTCGAGTCTAAAGCAAAGCTCGACGACAAGCCTTCGGTGAAAGAGGACAAGGAGAGCAAGAAAGCTTCGATATGATCTAGCACCTGACACATTCATCAAGAGGATTGTTGTACGACATGGATTTGGCTGGGTATCTTTCTTGGCGTGTTGTATGTGTCTGTTTACAATTGAGGCTGAGATTGGCTATCAATTTGTGCCGAAGGAGGAGGAGGAGGGAGTGATGCGGCCGCGGCAAACGAGGGCGGTGGAATGGGCTGATCTTGAGCCCAAGTTGCCGGTGTGGTTGCAGATTGATCAAGCTGCTGCTGTTGGTGTTGCTCACCTCGTGGTGGATACGGCTGATGATGAGGCGTATACACTGCCGACGCACCCCTCCCTCTTCCTCTCCACTCGCCTCTTCCCCTCCCCCCACCTCTCCCACCCCTCCCCGTCCTCGGCGGCGGCCGCTCAGGCAATACCCCATTTGCCCTTTCCTCCCCTTCCAACCTTGCAAACAAAATCTCGTTCACCTCCTCCATACTCGGCTCCATTGACATCTTTGCCGCTGGGAAAGACAGCACGTAATTGAACCCTTCCTCAGTGCTCGCTTTTTGGTACATCCTCAAGAAATGCGGCAGAATCCCCAACGCCTCCTCTGCGCTTTTGATCGTCTCGTGCCCCACCCTCACCTTGAGCCTCTCCTCGGCCACCTGCGTGCTGATCGTCAATGTCAACGAGATCGTCACGATATTCCTTTTGTCTTCACCTTCTTGCAGCTCGCGCGCGAGTTCGAGCCAGGTACGGCGTTGCTTGGCGTCAATGTTGGTGCGGTCGATGACGACGTTATGCCCAGCAAGGAGGGCGGTGCGGGCAGCAAAGAGGACGGCGTGCCGGTCGCCGAGCTCATCTTGGTTGCAACGGCGCCAGTCAGGGAAGTGCTGGACGAGGGCACGCGCGAATGTGGACTTGCCGCTGCCGATGAGACCTGAGAGAACGAGAAGGTACTGTTCTTTCTCTCCTGCGAGTGTGCTGGAAGAAGGAAGAGCTTTTGGCTCAGCTTCCGCTGAAAAGGGTGCTGGCGGTTGATTCGGCTGCTGAGACGAGCCAGCCTCAACAACCTGTGCGTTGAGAACAGGCGTAGGGTGCATGATGCCGGAGATTTGACTGGGCTGTGAAGATGGTGGACGGACCGGAAGAAGACAACAGCAGCTGCCTTATGCACAAGGGTCCAACAAGCACAGAATGCATAGCGCACAATCATAAAAATGAAAGCTTTGTCTGTCAGTTCTTCCAAAAATGCGCCGTTTCCGCGGAGCCTTGTGAAAAATCAGAAAAATGTTAGATTAGGACACCTGCACGTGATGCGAAGCTTTCTTCCAATTTGCTACCGACCTGCACTTTGACATTTTTGCTCATCATCATCATCATCATCCAAGACCATCACTGGACCATCCTTGTCGCATCGGTCGCGCATCCCTCTCAAGTACTCCTATCATTTTCTCGGACCGAATTCAAGGAGGCTGCACCAGTCGCGAGGAAGCATTGCCATGTCGTTCACCACAGCACTCGGCTCGTCGTTACGGACAGCAACTACCTCGTCTGCCTCCTCCTCGTCTTCAGCCATTCGAGCTTTCTCAGTATCCGCTCGCGCTTCAGCCAAGCCTCGTAAGCAGCGCAACGCCAACGACCCCATGGCTCTACGCAAGATGGCCAAATTCAACTACGACGATGTCCCTACACTCGGTCACAATATCCTGAGCCGACGCCGTGAGATTCTCACTCTCATGCGCACTGTCGAATTCGAGATCCCCAAGCTCGCTGCGTTCCGCCAGCCATACACTCCGCCGAAGGACAAGCAGTATCTCAAGTTCCGCTTCCAGCACTACCAAGGCGAGAACCACCCCGCGTCGCGCAAAGTTGTCCTCACCGTCGACACGGCTGATCTGAAGAAGGCCGGTGCGGTCAAGGACGATAAATCGCTGCACAAGCTGGTGCTGCTAGCAGGAAGCAGGTTCCACCCAAAGTCAAAGGGTGGTGTGGAGGGCGAGGTCAAGATCAGCTGCGAGCTGTTCCCCAACGAGAGGCAGAACATGAAGTGGTGCTCGGATACGTTGGATAAGTTGGTGAGCGAGGCGAACGTGAGGACGGCAGAGGTGGATGCGTTGCCGCTGGATCCAAGGGCGGGGTTGGTTAGAGAAGACAAGAAGAGGCATTACCTGCGTGCGGATAGGCCAACGCTCAAGGACTTCCCCAAGCAGTGGCTTTAAGGACTCAACCAACCAACCAACAAAAGACCAGCAGTTCTCAAGATGGTCACTATCTGTACACTAAGCGTAAATGAGATCCTTGCATCACAATGATCGACTCGGTACCGTTGTACGCTGCCCAAATAAGCTCGTCCATCACTGAAATCGAGGCGAAACTGGATCATAGCATGGCGACATTGTGGGGAAAACCCAGGTAGGAAGAGGTCGGCGTCTTGGAAAGCTCAGTCTACCTTAATGTACCGGGCAAGCGGACAGTCATGCTCGACCAGCTACAGCATATATACTGTGACACACTGCGGAACGTGGCAATAGGTGCGTGTCTACGTGCACGCCCCGGGATCTGTCGTGAGTCGATCATCTGTGCACCTAAAGTGTGCATACGGATAAGCTCCGACTTTTTCCAAACGAGCTTGTGAGCGGAACATCGACTGATCTTGGTTTCCCGATTGTACTCGATCTCAAGCTTTGGGATGTTTGTTAGGCCGATATAATTGCAGCTGTCCCTAAAAATCCCCAGATCTGAATGACGCAAACGACGCATTCTGATTGGTTCCAGATAAAAAGTGACAGCTGCTCGATACAGCCTGACCTTATTCCCTCGACTGCCGCTCAACCATCTTTCTTCCGAGTTCCGTCCACTTCTGCATAGAATGCTCTTTGTTCTGCACACTAACTTCTCTCGTGCTTTTTGGAGGCTCTTGTACCGGTACCATGTCGTGTTTGTAGCATGACTCACGAAGGCCAGTGATCAAAAAAGCGGTTCGCGGCGGGGGGGCATTTATATATAATTAAGGTTGTGAGGAGCTTATCTCTTGCAGCAAACATGAAAGATAGCGGAGCGTGAATATCGTTGCTTATCTTGCCTCTTTGTCCGTAGGATTTGCAATTCGGCTCCAAGCCACGTCAGGATCCGCACACCAGCATCAGCGCTGAAACGGCACGGCTGCAGGGTTGGCCAACAATGCTTATCGCAGCGGAACGGCGGAGCTGCCCCGCTGTGTGTGCCTTGTTCCGATGCCTTATCTCTCATGCATCGTCCGTTGTTCCTAACTCGCAGGGTGAGCACTCCGCATGCGCCTTCATACCTAAACCCCTTTTCCACATCCATCCCCCTCCCCCACCATTCACTGATAAGCATGTTGTTTCCCGTCCTTGCCAGCGTTGCCCCGCTCAATTGTCTTAGATTGCAATCATCAGATTACATTCGTGCAGCCAGGCTTAGCACGACATTATTGGCACTCTGCTTCCAAAGGCGTCTGAGCATCTGCTGCAAAAGAAGCCGCAGGCACAGCGAAGGAGATTGAGCATCTGCCGCTCTGCATCTTGCAGACTAGAATCGAGGTTGAAACCTTCACGAGATGCCGGTGAGATGGAACGGAAACGGCGGGGGAAAGAGATCATGGTCTGGGGCCAATGAGGAGCCACCAAGATGCGATCAAATCAGGCACGCACCGGGCAGATAACGAGCGACACATCACTTTGCCGAGCTCTTGTTGCGCTCATGTGCGTCCTGTCCTGACCTTCTCAAGCAAGTCAGAAACGCCGTGTTTCCCAGTGTAGAAGATGCCGCGTGGGGCTCGTCTAACGCCACGTCCGGACCTGACAGACCTCGCGTAACCCTTTCAGCCCCTTCCACTTCATGGTGGTCCCCACGATGGACTGTATCATGGCTCCGAGATTGTTTCCTCATTCCAAGCTAGTCAGGTTGAAAGATGGGGCCTGAGAATCTTGTGTGATTCTTGGCAACAGCCCTATGAGAAAGAGATCTCTGTGGCTGAATCGCCACGAAGGCGGGCAAAGGGCATCGCATTGGCAGACAACAGATGAAAAAGCGACCGCTCGAAAGTGTGTTTTCTGTGATTCTCCTATCGACAGTTTGCGACATCCACAGATGTCCACCGATTACATCCAAAGATTGTCGGAGCGGGAAACCCGGCCCTTGCCAACGCTCTCCGCTCTGCCCAGCTGATGTTTCTTATCCTGCGATGGACAGTACCCTAGAACCTTCAGTCAATTGTGGGATCATCCAATTTGCTCTTGTTGTGTGGTCTTACCCCCCTCCCATCTTTCCTGGGTTGCCGAAATCATCTGTCCCACATCTTCTGAAAGTCGAACTTTGCCTAGATCCCCGGTTTACGTGCCAACCAAAGCTCGCAAGGGTGGCTTTGACCCTCGTCGCAAGCCCCCCTCATACATGAGCTATATAAGTCTGTCCCTTTGCAACCCACCCACTTTGCAGCGTCTTTGTCCCACACGATCCCATCCCCACCTGCTGGCCCTCGCCTAAATACACCTCGCTGTATCCACCAGCCTAGACGCTTGTACAAAAGCTTCCTCAGCGTAGCCGCGTCTTCCTCTCCCCTTCCTCACCCTTCCCAACCGCAAGGCGGTTAAAATTACAAAGATGGGTCTCGCGATCAACGCTACCTACACTCCCGAGGGTAACCTCGCCACCACCGCCGATGTGGCCGGTGTCGCGACACCGGAGCTCTACAACCTCGGCAACATCGCCTGGATCATCGTTGCGACCGCGCTCGTCTTCATCATGATTCCCGGTGTTGGTTTCTTCTACGCCGGTCTCTTGAGGAAAAAGTCGGCTCTCTCCATGATCTGGATGTCGATGGTCGTCATGGCCATTGTCACGTTCGAGTGGTTCTTCTGGGGCTTCTCGCTTGCTTTCTCCGAAACCTCTAACAACAAGTTCATTGGTGTAAGTTCTAGCTTCCTCTTGCTCAACAATAAGCGACAGGAACTGACCAAATGCTCTCATTCTACCTCCTTTTCGCGGTGATGACCACAGAACATGAAGTACTTTGCTCTGCAGAACGTCGACATCGGACCCTCGTCCGGCGGTAACGTGATCCCTCAGCTCCTCTATTGCATCTACCAGATGATGTTCGCTGCCATCACCGTGGTCATCGCCTGTGGTGCCTTTGCCGACCGTGCTCGTCTCGGCCCCGTTATGATCTTCGCGTTCTGCTGGTCGACGATCGTCTACAACCCGATCGCTTACTGGACGTGGAACGTGGGTCTTGGTTGGTCCAACGTCATGGGTGGTCTCGACTTTGCTGGTGGTACACCTGTCCACATCTCGTCCGGTACCGCTGCGCTCGCTATTTCGATCTTCCTTGGTAAGCGCAAGGGTTACGGCACTGAGCAGCTCGCCTACCGCCCGCACAACGTCGCCTACGTCATCCTCGGCACTGTCTTCCTGTGGTTCGGCTGGTTCGGCTTCAACGGTGGTTCGGCTCTCGGCGCTAACATGAGGGCTATCGAGGCGATGATGGTCACCACCATGGCTGCGTCCACTGGTGGTCTCACTTGGATGTTCTGGGACTGGAGGCTGGAGCGCAAGTGGTCCGCGGTTGGTTTCTGTTCCGGCGCGGTCTCTGGTCTGGTCGCCATCACTCCTGCTTCCGGTTATGTCGGTACCCCAGCCTCGGTTGCCTTCGGTATCGTCGGTGGTACCGCTTGTAACTTTGCTACTGGCCTCAAGAACCTTATGGGCTACGACGATGCTCTCGACATCTTCGCCGCGCACGGTATCGGTGGTATGGTGGGCAACATCCTGACCGCGTTCTTCGCCGACTGGCGCATCGCTTCGTACGACGGCTCCGCACCGATCCCCGGTGGATGGATCAACCACCACTGGATCCAGCTCGGGTACCAGCTTGCCGACTCGGCGTCCGGTTTCGGCTGGTCGTTCGTGTGGACCATGATCCTGCTCTTCGCCATCGACCGTATTCCTGGATGCCACTTCAGGGCAAGCGAGGAGGACGAGATCGCCGGTATGGATCTCGCCCAGATCGGCGAGGAGGTCTACACAATGCCCCTGCTCGCCGACTTCTACCGCCCCGAAGAGGGCGCAGAGGTCCACCACGCCACCCAGTCCGTCGACGCCAAGTTCTTGCCAGCACACAGCGAGAAGGACCTCGAACAGGCTCAGCCCACCGCGGCAAGTAGCGCATAAACTTGCTTCTTTCTATATAAACTTCACTGGCCTGTTTTGTGGGTAATCGCTTTCACGTTTTCTTGGATATCCTATTTTTTCATAGTATCAACTGCTTGCGTGCGAATCATGTGTGATTCAGCTCGAAAGTTTCGCGGATGTGGTTAGCAGTTGAGATGATGGTGCTGTCCAATGGTGCTGTTTGCCAGAGATCAACAAGAGCTGATGACGAAGCCCACATTGGTCTCTCCTTTCGTCTTGGATGTCGTCCGACCAGCTCGTTCCGTGTACCACATACCTTGCCGAAGCACACCGCTCCCATGTCATCAAAGAATCCAGGGCCAATGGGATAGTAATGTAGCAACTTCGTTTTATACAAGTACAAAGCATGCTCGACAGTCGAGCTCGACCATCGCTGCGCTTCTCGCATTCTCAGCCGAGCAAATCCAGCAATCCTTCCGATTCGACCATCTCTCTCAACAGAACTTCCACTTGTGGTTGCAGTTGGTGCAAGTGACGAACGTTGTCATAGGCTCGTCGGCGGATCGGGTCTGCATCTGGTAGTACCTCGTCTTCCTCTGCTTGCACCTTCCGCACTGGAATGCGTCGGTCTCCGCCTCCTGCGCTGCGGCACCTTTCGCCTTGAACAGGTTCTGCATTTGCAGCTCTTCGATCTCCCTCTTCCTCTTGTCGCTCGCTAGCTCCTCGTTCGTCATCATCACGAGCTTGTCAGCGGGAATCTCGCGTTCGACAACACGAACGCGGAGGTCAGGGTTGTTCTTGTCTTTGATGTTGAGTGAGAGACTGCGCACCTTGTTGCGGTAGTCGGTGTTGACGGATCCCTTGCCCTGGTTAGCAAGGATGGCAGCTTCGACGGCCACTGCCGCGTCAAACACTTGCGAGTCGTTCCACCCATGACCCTCCTTGCCGACTTCGAGAGACTGGTAGAGAAGCTTGAGACAGGCATTGCGCACTTTGTCGTTGAGGATCTCAAAGTCGATCTTGGTACTCGATGCCGGTGCCTGTCCTGATGCTGCTGTCGTTGCTGAGGGAGATGCTGATGCGTCTGCTGCTCCGTTGCCATTTGCTGTTCCATCCGCCTTGGATGCAGGTGGCGCAGGAGAAGCAGTTGAGGAGGATGGTTTGCTGTTGCTTGCACTGGACTGTGCTCTTTGCTTGTCTACAATCGCCTTCCAGTCCTTGACCAAGGATTTGGCTTGGTCGGCTACTTTCTTATCCGAATGCGAACGCATCTTTCCGACAGCCACGCCGATCTTGCTTTGACGGATGGTGCCTTCTGTTGGTGCTGAAAGACCGGACTTGAGCTTGGAGAAGATGGAGAGGATGGCTTCAGAGTCAGACGAAGTAGCAAGTTTGGAGAGCTGCTTCTGCAGGTCCTTGAGCTCGTCAAGAGAAAGTTTTTTGGACGACATCTTGATGGACGAGGCTTGGGGCGAGCTTCGAATACGAGGGGTCCGGTAACAGAGTGGTCAAAGGCAGAGCAGACTTGTCGAGGTGAAATGCCACCTTGCCTGAAAGTCCAGAGGGAAGCCGATGAACGCTGTTTGCTCTGTGGTTCGATGTCGTGTTTGCTTGCTTGATTGGAATGCCTGCGTTTTGGTCAAGGATGTATATTTGAGGCTGGTGGGAGCGATGCGATTTGGCGATGTGAGTGGGTGGCGAAGATGTGAGCGTGAAGAACGAACGTATGAGAGCAGTGAGAGACTGAAAAAGACGAGGCGATTCTGGACACGAAGGAGTGTCGGACGCGAGCCGACATTTCATTCATTTGCTCGCAACCCCATTGTGGAGCACAGAACAGTCAAATTGATTGCGACTCGTGATCAAAGCAGGAATTGGCTTTGGCTTATTTTGGCCGAAATCCACTTTCGCAGGGAATTGTGTGCCGATTGCCGAACTCAGCTTTGACATTCTTCTTCGCTCTCAACAACATCTCTCTATATCCTCTTACAACAGCTCAAGTTCCACCACATCGCATCGTTGTTGGTACGGTGGAGTCTCCGCAATAGCACAGCTGCGCGCTCATCATGTCGGCGACGTCCGCTCCGGCAAACCATGCCGGTCCATCTACATCATCAGCCTCGGAGCAGTATAACCTACCTCCACTCTCAGATCTCTTTGCACGATCCTCGAAACGAGCGCGGCTGCTCTTCCACATCGATGACGAGTACGACTTTGACAACTTTGGGGATGTGACGGCACTAGAGCCAGCAAAGATGCACCTGGCTTCCAAGATTAATTCGGAATATGCAGATGCAAAGACGCTGCCGCCTGCGATTCTGGCGCAACAGCAGGCAGCTGCCGGACCACAACGACCAGGGTCATCTCCCGCGGCGGGAGCTGTAGGGAGGACAGCGAAGAGGGGAGGCGACGAAACGATCCTTTCCAGACTCATCGATCAGGTGGATGGAACCGCATCATCAGCGACGGCTGCGGCAGGTTCTGTGGGACCATCTGCGCCAAGTCAAGCGCTCACAATCCGCAGCAACGGACCTTCGAACGGTGCAGCAGGACCATCTTCCAACTCGTCAACGGCACTCACTCTCACCTCACACAGGGGAGGATCTTCCGGCTTGTTGTCCCAGGCGCTGATCCAGAAGAAGGAGATGGCAAACCGAAAGGCCAAACCAACTTTCCATCCCAACTGGAAACTCTCGCGTGTCATTTCAGGTCATCTTGGTTGGGTACGTTGCGTTGCCGTAGAGCCAGGGAACAAGTGGTTCGCAACGGGTGCAGGAGACCGGATGATCAAGATCTGGAGCTTGGCGTCGGGCGAGCTCAAGCTGTCGCTGACGGGTCACATCTCGCCGGTTCGTGGGATTGCTGTTTCGGCCAGACATCCCTATCTGTTCTCTGCGGGTGAAGACAAGGTGGTCAAGTGTTGGGACTTGGAGACAAATAGGGTCATCAGACAGTACCGCGGGCATCTATCTGGTATCTACTCGTTGGCATTGCATTCGACACTCGACGTTGTTGTCACAGGTGGTAGGGATGCCACTGCAAGGGTTTGGGATATGCGTACACGAATGGCCATCCACACATTGACCGGCCATCGCGGCACCGTCGCCTCGGTTGCATGCCAGGATGCAGAGCCGCAGGTCATCACTGGCTCAATGGATGCCACTGTAAAGCTATGGGACCTGGCCGCTGGAAAGTCCATCACCACTTTGACGCACCACAAGAAGAGTGTCCGCGCACTCGCCATCCATCCAACGCAATACACTTTTGCGTCTGGAAGCGCGGGAGGCAACAATATCAAGACATGGAGGTGTCCCGAAGGCACGCTTGTCAACAACATGGCACACGATACCATTGTCAACACGCTCAGTGCGAATGCCGATGGAGTGCTTTTCAGCGGTGGAGATGATGGAAGTCTCAAGTTTTTCGACTATGCGACCGGCGTGCCATTCCAAGTGGCAGAAGATGTGCCACAGCCCGGATCGCTCGATGCAGAGGCAGGTGTGTTCTGCTCAACATTCGATCAGACTGGCACTCGTCTCATTACAGGAGGTGCCGACAAGACCATCAAGATTTACAAGGAGGTCTAAATGCGGTTGACCTTATGCCTCTTGCTCTTCGCACCTTATTCTTTTGCAATGCATACCCACCGATTCCCTTCCTTACTCTTCCCCAAATGTGCTCGTATGCTTCCACTGTGTGCGATAGAGTGTGACACTGCGATGACGCTGAGCTTGAGTTGCCTCTATACCCTCCAACCATCAATGGGATGAACCAGTGTAACGTTCGATTGAGTATTCTCGTACGAGTAATCTGCTGCGAAAAATAAATTGCTGAGCAAGTATTTGGCAGAAGCTGACTTCGTCTCGTCCTGACTTTTCCCAATATTCTCGCCAAACGCACACGAGCAACACCGCACACCGCGGCAATCAATCCTAAGCAAAGCAGGAAGAACCCGACCAACACTTTTCCGGCAAGCAGGCATCGACGTCATCAAGACAGTCTCGACAGCATCTCGAGCTACGAAAAGCACGTTTCCAAGCTGGAAGGGCGGAAAGAGGTATGGTGCAGCATGGCAGAGGTGCTGGCTCGCATCCCGATGAACCTCCAACCAAGCGACGCACACTTCAAATCAAGATAGGAAAGCCCAGACCGCCAACCGAGGAGCAAGCGTTGCCTTCGCCCAATCGAGGCATTCGCATCTCGTTGAAGAGAAAGCCATCGGTTCCGGAATCACATGCCACGCCTCCAAGATTTACAGCTCAGCACGCAGAGGATGACGACGAGGAAGATGAGGAGGAGGAGTCAGACCAGCAAGAAGTAGACGCAGACGACGGCTCAGACCAGGACGAAGACGAGGATGACGACGAGAGGGACCAAGAAGATGAAGAGGACCAAGATGAGGGCGAGGATGGCGAGGATGGCGAGGAAGAAGAAGGCAAAGAGAACGACGAGGAGCAAGATCACGATCAGAGCAAGCCAGCCGGTGATGGGTCTTCTGCTCCGCGCGTCCGTGGCAAGAATGGTGCATTCAAGAGCACTTCTGCAATTGGCGGCTCGAATCCGTCTCGCCGTCCCATCAAGCGTCTACGCTCCAAAGGTCTTTACGAAGCATTGCCCAAACTCATCGAAAATCTTCAGCGTCGTGACAGCTACAAGTTCTTCTGCGAGCCTGTTAATCCTGACGACGTGCCCGGTTACACCGACGTGATCAAGTCACCAATGGACTTTGGCACCATGCAGCGCAGAGTGGATGACCGTCTCTACAGTCACATGGACGAGTTCAAGTCCGACTTCCTACTCGTCGTCAACAATGCCATGACGTTCAACCCAGAAGGCACGCTCTACTACAACGAGGCCAAGCGCATCTCCGCGTGGGGTAGCAGAGCCATCGAGCGAGAAGGCATGGCGGTCAACGACAATGGCCGGGCCGGCGTCAAGGGCGATGAGATCAGGAGACAGAAGGCACTCGCAAGACAAGCTGCTTCGACGGCAGCAGCCGGGCTGGACGCAACACCAAGCGTTGGAGAAGGGTCAAGTCGAAGGCAACTGCGTGGCAACGCGCAACCAGTAGCAAATGATTCTCTGCAGCAGACCAACGACGACGTCGATATGCTTTCAGGCGATGTTCACACGCGTACGGGAACGCGTGGCTCTCAGGTTGCATTCAGTGCAGGTGTTCAGGCGATCATGGAAGCCGCACGAGTTACTTCGCAAGCACGTCAAAGGGCAGCTATTGCACTCGGGCTGACAGGCGGAACGCTTACCCGCGAAGACTCTGTGATGTCAGGTGTCAAGGGTGAAGACGATATGGACCTTGACGATGATGATGATCTGGATGCTTCCGACGAAGAAGGCGTGCGAGCTAGCGTACCCAGAGATTTGCAGGATCGTTCTGGTGCTATTGATGGGTCAGCCGGCACATTCTCTCGACGATTGGGCTCATCTCAACCGGGCGGCACACCTTCAACCCCCTTGGGTCAGAGACAACCTAGCCCAGACGCATTGCGCAAGCGTCTCGCCGCTGTCACCGGCACACCCATCCAGACGTTGGCGAGTCCAATGGGGCCAAATCCGGGAACCAGCAGGGCATCCAAGCAGGCGAAACAAAAGTCTCGACTTGGCGCACCCGGAACGCCAAAGCGCCTTTTGGCACGCTCTGACCTGACTGGCTCAGGCACACCAGTTGCTGGTGCATCGGGGTTGCCTCTCGCGCCAGCGGCTGCTGCTGCTCAAATTATGGCGAACGTACCTCAAACTCAGCTTCGGCCGGGAATGGCCAACTATTCTTTCGACGACGACGGCTCGATCAATCCTGACGATATTGACGATTTGCACACTTTCATCACGCTTCATCGCAGTGGCAAGCAGATCTTGATGCCAACTCTCGAGTCACTGCATCCTATCCCATTCATTCCCGGCGACTACACTGGCGATGGGACTGGCGACAAGGAAAAGGAGCAAAGCAAGGAGGAGGAGCGACCGAAAGCCAAGGATAAAGCCAAAGATAAAGCAGCAGCCGACGATGATGGAGACTCGGACGACGACGATGGCAAGGAAGGAGGAAGAGAGAAGGGGGACAAAGATCCGCTCTCTACGCTGCCGCCGCTGCGTCCTGGTGCTCCGGACCCGCTATACTCGGCAATCGCACCCGAGCCAGAGCCTTTGCACAGCAACCTCAGCCATGACGTCGAGCCTCTCCCTCCTCATTTCCGCAACATGCCGTTCCTCGTTCCAATTCTCGCTAGTGACACCGCGAAACCGACTGCACCAGCAACCAGGTCTGCCACAGCTGCTGTACAGGACGGAAAGCTGCCGGAAGTTCCGTACTCATGGAGCAACCCAGCTTATGAAGAGGCATTGAAGAACGACAAGCGACCGAAGAAGCAGAAAGACAAGGAGCGGGAAAAGGAGAAAGAAACGTTGGAAGACTGGAGCTATTTCCGACCGACGTTGACTCGTTTGCTGGAGATCACCGACCTAGGGCCCTTCGGTGCATTGGCACCACAAACAAGTGACCCTGAGGCGGGGACAACAGCATCGAAGGTGCTGGCAAAAGGCAAGAACGCCGCGGTGCGTGCTAAGCAGACCGATACGAAACGCAACCTTGCTGCGACCTTCTCGACGGACCTTGTTGGCGAAAGTGGAGTCGATGCGATCAAGGCCGAGCTGCAGCGAAAGAGGCTGGGTTTCACTTCACCGAAACAGATTCTGGCAGTCTGCCTGCAAGCTGTTCGAAACAACAGAAAGGCACTCGTACTCGACTCGGAGCGACGAGACGCAGCGCGGGGCATATCCGATATGGTGTATGGCAGTGCAGCTAGTCAAGCGTACGTGCGCAGCGTCGGCGAATTCGTTGGAGGGGCCATGCATCACGCCATGCTGCTGGATGACGCTGACGACGAGGAAGAGCAGCACATTGCTGAAGCCGAAGCTCGACTTGTATTGGCCGCGGCATTGCGCGAGGCGAAGGAAGTGGAAAGCACGCCCGAGCCAACAGCTGCCTCCAGGAGGGGACCGTTCATGTGGCGTGACGCCACCGAAGAGTTGGGCGGTACGGCTACACCGTCCGGCGAGGCTGCTGATCATGAGACGGTCGACACAAGTGCTATCGCCACGCCCGCACCTGTCGAGGATGTCAAGCAGGCCACCGCCAGCATTTCCGACGATGTTTACACCATTGTGGAGCAACTCACACCGATGCCCAAGCCATTAGCTGAAGTGGTTGAGGAAGAGGTGATCCGCCCTCTCACCGGCAATACACTAGATGTGCTCCACCTTATCGCTGCATTGCTGGAGACTCCAGGCTCCAAAGCACTCAATCTGGAAGAGATCGAAGCGCAACTGCTGACGAACAAAGTGGCACCACACGCACTTGAAGGTGACAGCGCTTCCAAGCCAGCAAGTAACCAACCATCGACGCCAACACCGCAAGCTGCCGCGCGTGTCGACAAAGCGCCTGCTCCATCTCAACCAACAGCGCCGTTGCCACCAGTTCCTTTCACGGCGGAGCTCGAGTGGCTCAAAGACCAACCGAGCCTGACACAGCTTTTGGACGAAGCTCGCAATGACATTGACAGTCTAGGCTCGATTCTCAACTATATCGTGCAGAACGCATGATTGGCACGAACGCCATCCCAGTATTGGCGTTGACGACGATATCACAATTCGTAATCGCGAGATTCGCCTACTGTCCATGTGACTTGTACTACTATCTAATCCCTTGTACACTATCGAAGAATGTGGCCTCATGTTGTGTGTATTGTGTTCCGATTTGTGAGGCGGCAATGAGTATCAGCTGTCTGAAAAAATGGCAATATTGTTAGACCGAAGTCTCATCTCGGACTTGACCGAAAAATCCAAGGACCTGCAGCAGCGCCACGAACAGAAGGCAAATTGAGCGTGTGGCGGCGAACCCCGAATGATTTGCAAGGCAGAAGAGCGGTGTGTGCAAAATCGGGTGATTTCACGTCCAAAAAAAGCACGTTTGCAACTGAGCGCTGTGCTGTGCAAGGAAAAAATCACACCACCTGCAACGGTCAGTTCATGTCTGTCTAAGCTAAGCATTCGGCGACCCTTTTTCTCCCCAAAAATTCCCAAAATGCTACGCTCTGCTACGCTTCGAGCCTGGCAAAAACAAGGATCGACACAGCACACTGCAGCCTCAGGAAGGCTTCCAAAGTAACACGCGTGTGCAGTGCAGTCAGTGCACAGCTAAATTTCTAGCTAAACTTGCTCGCCGACGTGCTTATGTGTCTGACAGCTTGCAGCGTCAAATTGCTGTGTCAAGGTTGAATTTGCCGCGAGCCGACTCGCCACGAAGAACAGGTGCGCAAATCAACATACTTCTGACTGTTCCGACTTACACCACACCTTGTATCTCCACCATCACCTCCCACCTCACCATCCTCTACTTCCTTCAGTATCGGAACTGTCACGTTCGATAGCGTTTCCGTTCACGATGGAGTTTGTTACGCAGCAGTTCAACTCGACCGTGGGGTCGCTCCTCAACCCGGCCACCACTTACCTTGCCGCGGATCTGTACAAGAACACGGACATTGCATCGCTCAACGTGTTCGAGAAGGCATGGACCAACTGGTACCTGTACTGGGGCAACCCAGTGCTTGCCACCGGTATCATGTCGTTCGTCTTGCACGAGGTCGTCTACTTCGGACGTGCGATCCCTTGGATCATCATCGATGCCATGCCAAGCATGCGCAAGTACAAGCTCCAAGATGACAAGGTACCCACGCCTGAGCAGCAGTGGAAGTGCACAAAGTACGTTCTGCTTTCGCACTTCACCGTCGAGCTTCCTCAGATCTGGTCGTTCCACCCCATCTGCGAGTACTTTGGACTTGCCACTCACGAGGTTCCCTTCCCACACTGGACCAAGATGGCATGGCAGATTGCTCTCTTCTTCGTCTTCGAGGACATGTTCCACTACTGGGCGCACCGTGCTCTTCACTGGGGTCCCCTGTACAAGCACATCCACAAGAAGCACCACGAGTACTCGGCCCCCTTCGGTCTCGCTGCTGAGTACGCCCACCCTCTCGAAGTTCTCATCCTCGGCACGGGCACCATCGGCGGACCCTTCTTGCTCTGCGCCCTCACCAAGGATATGCACATCTTGACTGTGTACATCTGGATCGTACTGCGTCTCTTCCAGGCTATCGACGCGCACTCTGGTTACGATTTCCCTATCTCGATGCACAACTGGATCCCCTTCTGGGCCGGCGCTGACCACCACGACTACCACCACCAGGCGTTCGTCGGCTGCTACTCGACCTCGTTCCGCTGGTGGGACAGCGTGATGGGCACCGATCTTTCGTACAAGCGTGCGCGTGCTCGCCAGGCAGAGAAGAAGCGACAGGCCCTTGAGGCTAAGGACGGCAAGGCGCAGTAATCGAATTTGCTGGATTCTTCGCTCCGTTCGATTGCTTATAGACTGTACCTTGCTTCACCACTCTCTTCTCCGCTCTATCTCACGACAGATGTGTCGAGAGCTTCCATAGCTGCTTAGGCATATCTCATTTTCGATAGCCAACCAGGCTCTCAATATGTATATAGGTAGCCAGCAAAGTCGACGTCATTGCTCGTTTTTTGAGTGATGTCGGGCTGTTGGCGAATCTTGTCAATTAATGATAGAACAATGTCCAATTGATACGCTCCGGCATGATTCGTTCTCGAAGTGTTCTCCGCCTGATCTCCTGAGGTTGCAGTTACGCAGGTCTGACATGAGGAGAAGAAACCTGGTCGATCCAGCTCATTGTCTAGGAAATTGTTAGATGTGTTGCAGTATCTAATGATGTTCGGTTTGAGATTGTAGCAGGAACTAGCTGAAATGGTCTCACCAAGCGCGGAAAAGATCGCCATCGGAGGTGCAAAGCTAGAGCAGGCTCAAAGGGGAATCGAAGCCGTACGTGCCTAGTGCACAGGTCTTTTTTACGGCAGCAGAACGCGAAATGCCTTCGAAGCGGTCCTCGCTTGCACCTTATTGCACCCCTTTCAACTTATCGAGTTGCACAAGGCCCCCTTGCATAGCCGGTTAAGGAGCCTGCTATGGCGTATCGCGCATTCGACTAACACAACAATCTCAATTGTGCCACGCCTTGTACGTTTCTTTCAGACTAAGACAGTGTTAGAGAGGGGCTCGGAGCGTCGATATCAAGCCTTGTAAGGCTTTGGGAGTGGTGACGTTAGTTGGGGCGAAAGATGGCAACCTGGCATTATTGTTTCGGAATCGTCGGTGGTCGCCGATCCTTGCTTGGCCTTGCTCAGGGCGGGGCGTACATTTAGCTTTTTTTTTTTTTTTTTTTTTTGAAGCAAAAGCGTGCGTGTGTACCGGTACGTGAGCGTGAGACAGTGACAACCGCATGTGTGCCTGCGGGTGACAACAGCGAGGCGTTGAAAGTGACGCCAAAAGGCAACACTCACACGCACATGTGTGCCAATCCCACTGCACAGTGCACGACAGATTTGAGTGCAACCCCACCTGGCTCACACCCATCCTCTCCTTTGTCACTTCGCTACCGTCACTGACTTGGCTCCGACCCACACCTGATCCCACCACCGTGCAAACTGGGATCCGATTGCGCAGTCGGCATCCCCATCGACGGTCGCTTGCATCTGTTCAAGCAGACACATCAGCGAACTGTCATAACCTCATCGAGCATCAAGCATCAAGATCGCGGCGACTATCAACTTTGTTCCAAGATACAACACTTCAAGTATACCCGACATCCTTCGTAGCTCGCCGCCATCGAGGTCACCTGGCAACCTCATAAACATAAAGATCGCGTTGGTCTGCATTTCATCTCACCTTGTCAAGACTCAACATCGGCTCCCACGTTTCAAGACTCTGCCATCCTGGAGCTGCAAGAGCTGGTACAGCGCCCAATCAGAGAATCACGACTAGAGCTTTGACGCAATCATTCCTCCTGCCTTGCCTAAACGCCGTCATTCCAATCGCAGTCCCTGTGCGACATTGCAAGAGCGCCAGAGCGTCCGTCAGCGATGCCTGGTCTCTTCTCCAGAAGGCCTAAAGGCAAAGGTCTAGAGCCAATCAGCTCGGACAAACCTTATCTTGGTGCTGTCAGTTCCGCCGATGTGGATCGTTTGGGTCTTTCATCACCCACTCCCAGCACTGCCGACGCCAAGCTCCTCCCCCAGGTCCCCACCAAAGATGACTTGCCTCGTCCACCACCCAAAGATCCCTCTTCACGCCAATCGTCTCTACCACCAGTCGTGATGCCTGCTAACATGCAAGAGTTTGGACAGCTTTCACCTTCCGTCCAATCGCGCGCTCATACCATTGCCGCCTCTACCCATACCACCGACAACGGCTATCTTCATGCAGCCTCTGCTTATACCCTGAACAGCGCTCGTCGTCCCAATGCAGGCCTCCACCCCGTCACTTCACGCTCTACTCTCGGTCAACCAAAAAGCTCCTCTGCAGCTTCCACACACGATGCTTCATCTCTCAATGGCTCGGCGGTTCCAAAGACTTCCTACGTCTACGGCTACACAACAGAAGGCTGGCATGTGCAGCTCGAGCCAGCCCGGGTTTTGGCCCTCCTCGAGGTATGCGGAGAGCAGATCCGCAGTCGAGGTCTAGATAATCCACTCATCTTCTCCTCAATGGCCTTAGACCTCTCTCCCGCCAACGTTGTCTCGCTCATCAAGTCTTTCACAGCTCCTAGTACCGGACCAAGTGCACTGCCGCAGCCGTTCTTGGAAGAGGTCCGCTATGCCAACCCACACGACCTTGCAGCTGTGATCAAATGGGCCTTCGCACGTCTGGGCCGCGTTCTCGCCGTTCCGGTCCCTGTCTCAGGCCTCAAGAAGGGAGAAGTGCGCGAAGAGATGGTTTATGTCCAGCAACGAGGATTCCTTGATCTCGAATCCTACAATGCCTGGCGTGAGCAGGAACGCAGACAGCACTATCCTGCAACCGCCTTCAACGACTTTGTCGCCCACCTAGCACCTGACAATGCTAAGCTGCTCACTGCGCTCTTTTCGCTTCTCTCTTCAACTGCCAGCTATTCGCTCAAGAACGGCATGATACCAGCCAAGCTAAGCAGACACTTTGGTGTCCTGCTCTTCGGCCTGCCGGAAGACGAGACTTTCGCGCGCACCTACGATGCTTTCGTTCGAGCTAGCAATGCCACCGAACACCTGCTGTACGCATACATCAGATACCAGGCCGCAACTTCGACATTACCGCCCAGGCTAGCTCAGCACATCAATGGATATCCGTCCATCTTGCCCTCAGAGATCACTGTGCCCTCTGCTGCAGCGAAACTTGTGCCCATCACTCAGATCGAGCGCACTGTGCGTCTTTATAGTGCAGACCTCGTCCAGACTGCGTGCGAGATGGATCTCACCGAGGCTTGCCCCGAGTGGCAAGATTGCAAGGATGGTAACGAAGCTCTCGGCAAAGATCCGCAACTGTCAGACAAATTCCGAAAGCTGGTCAACTTGCGAGGCGGAGCGACACAAGGTCGCAAGCTTGGAGCAGGGCGCAGCGGAAACACTTCTACTGACAGCGACGACACCGTTGCGGTCCACTCCTCGCTGGTCAGCAAGCGATGGGACGATTTCCTCTCAGACGGATTCGCTGCTCCTGACTCGTCGAAGCTCGCTTTTGACCTCAACGAGAGCGCAAAGCGAAATCATGGTCCTCAACGCGAAACAGTGCAGTGGAACACATTCTACGAGGAGGGCTTTCAGAGCAGTGACAGCAGAGCTTTGGCCGAGATCCTTAGCTTCGACGACACGCTCAAGAACGAAGTGCAGAACTGGCCGGTGGAGCGAGAACAGATCCACGCCAAGCTCAAATCGACCCAAGAAAAGCTGCCACCGTTCAACTACGACACCACACCGCGACTATTGACAAGCCCAACGCTTGCCGGCGTTGCGGCGGGCAAGCACGACCTTCACCCAATCAGCCGCATGGATGAAGCGTTTGCCGATGTATGGGCGGACTACCTTCTAGGTAGTGGTTGGAGCAATCGGGACGAATTGACGCACCGCAACGCTAACTTTGTCATCGTCCAGTACAAGTCTCGCCCGAACGCCAGTACTGTGGGATCGCAGAGCGCTGGTTCGAGTCTGTCAGCACCGACTCGGTTCCAGGTTTCGGCGAGGAAAGACGAGAGCGTGCCAAAGGATGAAAGGATAGATGCTGCTTGGTTTGTCATTCAGGAAGTTGTCCCAGCACAGTATCGCTCTGACCTCGAAGCTGCTGGGAAGGGCACGTCAAAGGGTCGAGCAATGATCCGCAAGCTCACCATGTTCCGCTCGAGAAAGGAGAAGGAGAAGGGCAACGGCGCCAGTACAAACGACAAGGTTGCATCAGACGCCTCAGACGATGTCTTCAGACCGGGTCCAGGCGGGCAAACCAAACGCATCCTGCTCAGCGACACACTCAGAAGGAACGGATCCTTGAACGCATCCAGGACTTCACTTCGCAGCAACAGGGCTAGTACAGAGAGGGATAGGAGCCCAAGGTTGGATGGAGGCGAGGGAGGACAAAGCCAAGATGGCCACGGTCACTCACAGCACAGAAGCGAGGGAGGTGGCAGCAAGCTCATCTCGACGCTGAAGGCCAAGAGCATCCGCATGGTGAAGTCTGCTCGTCGAGGCGCCTCCTCTCCTGGACTGAACTCGCATACTGAGGAGTTCGGCAACGCTGCCACCTCCACTGCCACTGCCGCAGGAGTGCCGCCGCCAGTCAGCCGTTCAAAGCAGCACCAGCAGGGTGACATGCTGGTGGACCGATCGTTCACCAGTGCTGATTTCGAGACTCACAGTGTGGCTGATGAGGACAATGCTAGCATCGCCTCCTCTACTGGATTGGCAATGGGCAAGCCGAATCAAGTCCAATCCAGGGAAGGAGCAAAGAAGCAGCAGGGTGGGAACGAAGATGCTTGGATCGACATTATGGTCCGAGCGAATGGGAGCCGGATGGCAGGACAAGATGCGTCCCAGACCAAGAAGCCCAACCCACCACGCAAAGGCTCGCTCGGTCTGCCCAAGAGCCAAGCCGACGGCACCTCCCACTTGGCCTTGTCCGTATCGGACATTCAACCGCGCACCACCTCTCGCGGCTCGCCGCTTCCTATCCCACCCTCTGAGTCCGAAGAAACTGTTCGCAACCAAGGACCGCCTCGCTCGTCCACCCCACCTCTCGCATCCTCCGCCCCCCTTGGGGCGGCAGAAGACGTGGGGTTGACGCGCATCGAATCTCGCCCGTCAATCGACGCGACCGTACCGGAAAATGAGATGATGCTCGCCGACTCGACCAACGCTTCCAATGTGCTTGCTATGCGCTCCGCCTCCGCCTCTACCTCGAACTCCACCAGTGCCGACTTGCCGAAGCCCGCGGCGCCGCTAGACCCGGTCGCGGCGGCGAGGGCGGCATTGAAGTCGCGCCGCGACCAGCCGCCGCGGCCGGTGGGTGAGATTGATACCAAGAAGCTCGTCGAGTCGCTGCGCGCGGGGCTCAGCCCCATCGAGGCGGTGCGTGCCAGCAAGGCGGATAAGAGCTTACCCGCCAGTCCGGCGACGCCTACGTCCGTGGGGAAGAAGGAGACTGCGGTAGCGGTGGGGAGGGGGAAGGGGTACCGCGATCCGTTTGCCAAGGACCCCGTAGCGGGGAGGGTCGCGGACGTGGCGAGCAGGTTCGGCGGCAAAGCCAGCGCTAACGCGGGGAAGGACAAGCCACTTCCTCCACCCAAGGCTGAGGTGGAAGTGTCGAGCTGGGGCTATGTGCTTGAACCGCACGCTCCCTCCTCTCCTATCCCGGCCCGGGCAGTGCGGGGCGAGGGGTCTGAAGCGATTGGCAGTGCCCTTATGCGCGGTTCTATGGAGTCGCCGTCGGAGGAGGAGGAAGAGATCTACCCTGAAGACGCAGCGAGCAATTTCGACCCAAAGGACAACCGCAGCCCGGAGTGGACGGGCAAGCAGCTGCCGCAGGGTGAGATGGAGCTCCTCAACAACGGCGTGGGTGGGGAGGAATATGTGAAACGTTGGCGCGGGTTCAGGCCGGTCGATGCAGCGGAGGGCGAGGGGGAGGAGGCGCCGAGCCGGTTTGCACAGCCGTACCAGCCGGGGATGCCGTTAGATAACGTGCTCGAGGAGAGCGAGAGTGTGCTCTCCGGCAGCACTAACTACTGATAATGCTAATACTGTATGTCTCATGGGTTAAGGTGGTTTCAGAGTCCAACAGACACGGTTCGACAAGCTTCAGACGGAAGTGTGATTGTGTTTCCAGGATGTTTAGATTAGCTGCACTGCTACTAAGACGACAAAGCGAGAGAAACGAAACACGACAGGATGCGGGC
Organism: Ustilago crameri; assembly: GCA_024271935.1. NCBI lineage: Eukaryota > Fungi > Basidiomycota > Ustilaginomycetes > Ustilaginales > Ustilaginaceae > Ustilago > Ustilago crameri. The sequence continues at coordinate 419,896 of JANBMJ010000005.1, read as the reverse complement.
ACATTCGATGCATAGGCTCTAAAGCTTAAGCCAGGTGATCCGGGTGGATGAAGTCGAGGTCGAAATCGAACGCTGGTGCAGCGCCGCGTGCGTGTTGCTCTAACGCGGCTTTGCTGAGGGGTCGAGGTGACGAAGCCCGGGGAGTGCGCGCTTCGTCGCTCGTATCGCTGCCGCCGTTGCCGCGGATGAGCGTGTGGTGTGGTGCATCATCGTGCGCAAGGTTGAAGTAGTCTGCGTCTTCAACCATGGTGTGCGATGCAACTGGTGTCGCACTCGACGCGCTTGACTGCGAGCGAGTCCACTCGGCAAAGCGGGCATTGAGAGTGTCCATCTCAATGTCGAATGCGGCCTCAGCTGCAGTGGTGGTGTCGTCGCTAGACGGCTTGTCGTCCTGGCTCAGCTCGAGCATTTCTTGCTGGTCGATGGGCGGAAGGTTGGTTGACATCATAGCCAACGGCGAGCGGCCCATCTTGGGCGATGTTGAGGCTGATCGCGAGGAAGAGTGCTGGTGGATGCTAGGAAGGTGTTTCGCCTTGAACTTAGGTGAGCAGCTCGAGTGTGTCTTGTTGGTTCGACTGTTGGAACGCGATGTCGAGCCTGCAGCGGCGGAGGCTAGACCCATGGCTGGGGTGAGCTTCGACTGCGATGAGCTCGGACGTTCGCCGACGAACTCGGGCAGCGAGGTGAACTGAAGGTGTCGATGATTGACTCCGCCAGGTGATGGCCAGCCATACTGCCACCAGGCAGAATTAGAAGCGTAGCGACCGGCAGGTGACAAGCCCAACGCCATGATGCGTTGCTGCTCGTCATGTTCCTGCTGTGTGGCGACGGGCATCGAATAGCTGCGGATCATGCCGGCGGACTTGCACGCGGCGGGATGGCCATGCACGTCAGAAGCGGCGCCGATGTCGAGACGCAATGCCTTTTTGGGACCGAGACCCGACGTAGGGCTCAAGGTGATCTCGGGGCGGCCACTTGACGCCATCGGGTTGGACTCGGGATGAGAATATCCTTCCGAGACGCCTCGCCTTGCCTGGCGGCGAGTAGCGAGAGAGCTGGGACTGACGAGTTCATGGGATGGGGCGACGTTTTCAGTTTGGTCAGCTTCGTAGAGCTCCTGGTGAAGACCCTGATGCTTCGAGGGAGATGCTGGGGGCAGAGGGAGTAAAGGGGAGAAGGGGAGGACAGAGCCAGTGGCGGTCTGCGCTCCACTAGCTGCCTTGGAGCCTCGAAGACGTGAGCCCGAGTAAGGCGTAGCCGATGGGTCGTAGAGGGGAGGCTGTTCCGAGATGGAGCGGTGACCGAGGCTGGGTCGCGACATCGTAGCCGCCTGTAGATTGGACATTATGATGGAGAGATTTGTGGTTCCCGAGATGGAAGGGATGAGGGGCGTCGCTTGATACGGACCAATCGTGTATCGGTACTAGATCAAGATGACTGGACTTGGTAGGGGCATGAGAGGGTGCGGGGAAAGATGAAGATGCAGTGCGAGATGCAGATAAGCTATGCTTTTGACAGTGAAAGCGACAAGCTATGAAGACAGGATGGAACGGAATGAAGAAGAGAGGTTGAATGATGCCGAGATTGCATAGAGAAGAAAGACGGATAGCAACAAATGTAGACGGAGCGCAATCGAACCAGTACAATGATGGTGTGGCTCTAGCTATGACTTCCACTTCCAGGATGCGAGGGAGATGGAATGCGATCTGATGCAATCTGATGCGATTGAATGCGATGCGATGCTGGATGCACGGATGGCAGAAAGAGATGAGATGGACGAGATACAGCACAAAGTTGAAGAGATGGGTTGCGATGAAGGTATGCGGAGACGAGAAAGGGATGAAGAGGTCGCTGATGATGCCCGCTGATGATGCTCGTGGAAGAGATCAGATGCTATGTCGAAGAGCGAGGATGCAATTTAGGTGTATGCGTATGCAGAAGACCGTGTTCGCCGTGGTCACTAAAGCACCACGTTGAACTGTGAACGGCCTGGGAGGGGCGATGGGGGAAGCGAAGGGACAAAAGGATGGGAGAGGATGCAGAAGATGCAGACAATATGTAGTTGGAGCGATGCGACAGCTAGCAGCTACTGTAGCTAAGGCAGATTGCCACGGGACGGTCTACTTCGTGCAGTCTGGCAGCGGCGGCAAGGGCTGCAGTCAAGGGCGTCTAGCGGCAAGGCAGGAATCGAGCGGTGAGTGGCGGGAGCGGAAGCAATGCCATAGGGTGGAGCCTAAGGATAGAGAGCTACCGTTGCAATATTGCTTGAGCTGCAAGCGTGCGCAACGCTGTCGGAAGGAGCGACAGTAGCAGGCAAGCCAAGGACGGAGAGCAAATGGCAAATCACTGGCTCCAGGGAGGGAGAATGAAAGGGCGAATGAAAGGGGTTATCGGTCTAAGCCAAGCGAAGCAATCATCGGAAGGGAGCGAGGATGTGAGAAAGCGGAGAATGGATTCTGGCGTGGCCGAATAGAGAAACGGGGAGTGCGAAATTAGCGCACCTGGGCAAGGCAAGGCAGGGGAAGGGAAGGGGAAGAGAGGCACAGCACAGGTGCAGTCCGATAAGTCACAGTAGCGCAGTCGGGTCGCATGTGAGCTGCAATCCTCAAACAGGCACGCGCTTGACAAACCACAAATGTTTAACACAAAAAAAAAAAAAAAAAAAAGCTGCAGTAAACCGCGCACTTAGGACGCACGCGAACGCGAAATGAAAAAAAGGGCGCAGCCGCAACAGATGCGAGCCAATCTATGTGGTCTTTGCGGAGCACCAAATTCCACTTCATTTGGCAACCTGTCACTTTTTCATGTTTCAGGAAGAAATTGCGAGCGCACACTCAGGCTTAGCTGTCAAGGGCTGGAAAGTGAGACACGGCTTAAGCAGAACCGAGGCTGGCTGTGGGATCCAAATGCAAAGGGTTCCTCGGCTTGCTTGAGGCTGCCTGCACCGCTGCTTGCTTGCAAACAGACTTACATACATACACACACACCGACGACATTCGGTGTTTGAAGCCACCCCCTGATGATCCTGTTTCTGACCGCCTGTGAAAGGCACCCGTCAGCAGCGGTGACAGTGGCACATGACAGCCCTTTTCGATACGCCAATGTGTTCTTCGGCGTCTGTCGCGGCGCAAGACGCGAACCCGTAGCAACCGGAGCCTGGGACAGGCTGAGCCTCCGTGAGCTGAGTTGCAAGTAGTGCCTGTCCTTGTGGCCCTCAAATCGAATGAAGCGAAGGAAATCAACGGTCTTCGACGGGCCGTTGATTTACCAAATCGGAGTTGCTGCACCGAGCCTGCCGGTCTTGCAGCTAATTAGTTTCGTTTCGATCCGATCTAGTTGTCGCTTTTCGCATTCGCATTCAGCTGACACTTCCGCCAATAGCAGTTCGACATGGTGAGTTCTAATGACCGGAGCTCAATCTGCTAGCTCGAAGAAAACGGAAGCGGGACAATGGCGAGGAAGTAAGGGTTCATGACACCGACTTGTCTCTATTGTGCTAATCAAGCGAGGCGCGTGCACGGATCTCCATAATGGATTGCGGCGAAATACCACTTTCGGTCAATCCGACACTCTCACTGGGAGCTAGATAGACCTGACCCTACTTGGTGCTTTCATGCAGGAGGCTTCGCTGGGCGCAAGTCAGTAGCTCGGGTGAAGTTTGAGTGCAGTTTGGGTCAGTGACAACAACACTTTGGACCGGCGTCTTGAGCAACCATTGCAACTAATTTTTTGCCCCGCTCTTTCTCACGCGAGCCACTGACCTCATCCCTCTGTCTGGCCGAGCGTGGTCGCCATACTCGCTTTCAGCTTGCTCAAGACGCCTTGGTCACGATCGAGAAGCATGTGCTCGTCGCTCTTCCCATCTGAAGCAGCACGAGGCTTTGCCCTTGAAGATGGAATTCTATCTCAGTGATGCCTTTCTTCAACTCCGGCCAGCTCTGGCTCAAGATTGTTGAGAGTCCGTTGGTGTCCCGCTGTCAAAGCTCAGTTGGTCATCTTACTTTACCTTATGCTTTTGAAACAGCGCTGGCGTAGTTGGTTCTTCTGATCAGGATAAGCTGCTCGCTGCGGTGAGCTACAGTATTTCGCTCGTTGGTGGCATACAGTACAATATCTCCATAGATTTGCTGAAGCGCAGCTCCAAAGTTCAATACCCCTTTTGCCGACGATCGGATTGGTTCTTCCCTTTCGGCCTTCAAGGGAACAATGTCGGGTGCATGCCTATCCGCTCTAACGCACGTCTTGACAGGCTGAGAGAGGCACGCAGCCAAACTCGCTCTGCGAAACGGAGAGCAAGAGCAAACGTTCGGAGAACTCTAAGACCATTTCAAAATCCATTTGACACGAGCCAGCAACGTGACGCCAGCGTGCTTCTACACAGCAGCATCCGATGCCCAATCGCGATTCATTTTACCGTGGAAATGCTGCTCTCTCATATGACTTGCATGTCTTGAGCTGCACCCTGCGCCCTGCGCCGCGCTGCACCCTACCTCGCTTCGCAATCATTCCTGCCTGTCAACGCTCGACCTGGCCAAGACCGTGTCTCAGCTACCACGCTTTCACATCAGGGCCCACACCAACTTTCCCTTTTCAGCATGTCAGCATGGCAGGAAAAATTCGTGCCTGTCCGCTCAGACAAACATCAAAATCCTGATCCTGGCCTGGCCTTTGTAGGCCAAGTCCAGCCATAGAGATACCAGTTCTGTACCGGGAATGTTGCCTCGCTGATAAGCCCGTACCAGCTATACGGCGAGAAGTCCGACACTGGGATCAAAGCCCAAAGTCAGCCTTAGCGCCTGGAAAAGCCAACCGCTTTGCACGATCGAAGCACATCTCCGACCTGCACAGGATTCCGATTCATTTTACACTTTGCGCGCGGTTTGCTCAATTCATCGATCTTCCCATCTGCAGGCTCATGCTAGCCTTCTCGCACGTGGCTCAATGTCTGTTCGGCCTTCCAATTAGGTGATAAAAAGCATCGGCATCATTCGTGACCACCAGTCCAATTCAGGCACGCTGGTCGACATACAGATCAAGTTCTTCCGTCGGGCGTGGGGATTACCAAAGGTCGTGCGAGCATGATCGTACAACCTGTTCACACGCTAGTCTACTCGCTGGATGTGTGATGAGTGGCAGATCTCTCCCATCCCCCCCCCCCCCAAGATTCCCCACTTTGAGTGTTCCTATCACTAGAAGATCTAATCCAATTCGACTTGGAGACACAATTGGAATGGAGCGTTGGGAGTGATCAAGTCGACCCAGCATGGGGAAGCGAGACAAGGGTTTCCAGAGCCATGCTCAACCGAGCCTGGACCCTCGCAGCTACAAGCACACCTCGATCGCTTGTCTTCCATCATGCTCGGGGTATTTTCATTCCCGCGCTTCCTTTTTCGCTGCTTTTGCCAGCCGAGACGAGACTCGCTCGGAATGTCTATCGCGCTCTCCCATCGATGTCGAACTTCCTTAGGATCAAAGTCCGTCTCGCACCGTGTCGGCCCGTTCCACTGCACAAACCAGCTCTTCCTATTTCCACCAGCCTGAGCTCGCCATGTAAGGACCCAAATTGGGAATCCTATCCTGTCGAAGCGAGACGTCACAAACTTTTCAAGCATCTCGCTTCGAGCTGTTCCCACCTGTCATCCCGCTGCAGGCTTTTGCTTGGATCTGACATCGTTCATTCTCGGCATAGCTGATCTGTGCGCTTCTCTGGCTCCCGCTTTTCTTCGAATCGTCCAATCCGTCCGTGCAAAGGATCGGAAGGCGTCCTCGGACCTTTCGCTACGGATTGGTTCGGAAAGTCTCATGCTCCGATGGTCTTCGATTCGCCCAGCAAGCTGTCAATTTAGGAGGAGTCTACATTGCACGACGATACCAACTCAGAAGGCAAGGCCGCACCAATCGGGTGAGCCACAAAATGGGCTCAGGCACCAAGAAATGAGATGAATTCGCATGGTTTTTGCACTCTGTGGTTGCTTAGCTGAGTGGGGCGAGCCAATGCTTAAAACCAGATTTAGGACTCGTTGCAAGCCGTCGAGCCGGCAGACAATTCGTATCCCGCTTGCAGGTTTGCGTCGGAGAAGCAAACGGAAGGGTGGGTACGATGGGATCGATTCGTGCCATGCCAGTCTCGCTCTCGCGTGGGCGAAGATTGGGAATTGAGGGAAGGAGGAGAAGGGAAAGGGAGAGGAAGAGGGGGGAGGAGGACGAGGTTCTGTGGGTGGATAGCTGCATGTCGCGATCGAGACGGATTTTGTTTCACCTGTCATCCACACAACGCTCCCCTGTGTTACCTTTTCCCCCTTGGCCCGACATGGCACCGAAGGGTTTCTCTTTTTTGAGGGTACAACTGTCAGCATCACCGTCGCCACTTCTTCTTTGCACTTTACTTACCTGAATCTTTCTCATGCCCTTTGAACTTGAACTTGGGGAGTCTGTTGCACATCCGTCGGATCGGCAACCTCGTCCATGGTTGCAAGGCAATCGCATTCCTGCGTGTGTCAATCAGGGGTATTCCGCATCAATTTCCACACACACTGGATCTCCTCCGTCCCCGCCCGTCCAAGCCCCACTGGCAAACGAAAGTAGCACAACTGGACAAACGTGCAAGCAACGTGCAATCTCACCAGGACCCTGGATCGACGCGTCTTAATCCTATCTACGCGACGTCAAACCCCACGCGTCTCACATTCCACCTTTGGCTTCCATTCTTCTTCTCACACACTCATCCCGGCTCCCTCCCCGAATGCCCATTAACTGAAGCCACAGTCATTTCTTCCCGTCCGTCCATCGCATCGGTCCTTATCTCGACGATTGCTCACACGAGCTTCCGTCTTCGGTTTCATCGACAAGCTCTGAAACATACCATATCCCATGCCATGCGCTTATCCTGTGCTAATTTAGAACGTCCCCCAGACTCGGTCGACATACCAAAAGCAGCTTTCTACATGCCTCGTTCTGTGTTGATTCATTCGTGCGCCATGCTATATCGGTGCTCCTCTACAACGCTATGGATCTATTTTAGTCTGCATGAGTTCTCTATCTCGCTAAAGAAGCTGGCGGACCCAACTCATGGATTGCAGCCTGCAGATGCTCCTTGGTTGCCTGCACATATACCAGCAGTCCCGGCATCGCTTCCGGCCTCAGGGCGAGTTTGGGCATCATAGCAGGCTGCTGGCCTGCGCTGGTCTCGTTGGATGCGCTAGCCCTCCTGCACTCTGCTGACGAGCTGATCTCCGATCGGGTCGGTAGCGAGGGTCGTGCAGCCTTCAGAGACCGCGAGTCGACAGATTGCGGAAGAGATTCCAATCTTGCCACCTCAGATGAGCGACGCTTATTGCTCGCAGAAGACTGCAGCGAGATCCTACGCGCAGACTTGGACGTGGCCTTGGCATCGCGGCGTGGGGAGCCGGCCTCCCAAGTGATATCGAGCGAAGTCCGGGACGCTGAGGCCTTGCTCCTTTTCTCGTCTGGTGTCCGGATTGGGACAGGCGGCGCGTCGTCTACAGGAGCCTCCGTGCCTGTTGCACCTTTCATGCTCTCGAGCGAAGTCCTGGAGCGCAGAAAAGAGCGACGTTTCAGGTTGAGCGACCTGCGTTTCTGCTTCGCTGGCGAGCTGGATGACGGTGTCGCGGCTTCACCATCTACCGAGAATCTTCTCTCGTCCGAAGGGGTATGTTGTGTCAATGACGAGTCGACAGCGGCAGCCGAGTGTGGAGGCGTGACGGTGACATCACCTGCAGCAGCGTTGCTCTTGAACACTTTCAGCAGGTCTCGAAGTCCTTGGAGACCTGCGCGACTGGCGCTTCGAAGACGACGTTTAGCGCTGCGATTCGGGTCCACGGCGTCGACGGCATCAATTGGCACAACACCACCCGAGCTAGAGCTACTGAGAACCGGTGCGGTATTGTAAGGTCGGGACGATTCCTTGTTCCTTTCTGCGGCTGTGCTCCGCGTATCATCAACACGCTGGAGATTTGGAGTTGCTGCAGCTGACCTGGCCCCGCGCTTCTCGGTCAAAGGCGTCTGTATGGCCTCAACAAATTGAGCTCGTCGCTGGGGGTAGTCGTCTCTCGAGTACGTCTCAGAGAGGAAGCGACTGTGAGATCTGCCTTCTGTGCGAGAGGTCGCAGGACTTATCTTAGTACCTCCTAGAATGGCAGAGAGGATGTCAATCTCCCTCTGCGCATCGACGCTTCGAACGCCAGATGTAGCATGTGATGCGGTTGTCGATGTTGAGGTCTGACTCGTTCCACTTGTACTCCTAGCACCCAAGTTGGGCACCTGGCGCAACGATGCAGCTTCCAGCGGCGATCGAGGGCTTGCGTAGCTTGACGCATCGGAGAAGGTCGTCCGACGCGGGTCAGTCCGGACGGCCATCGGTGTGTGAGAGACGGTGTCGACGCGAGCTGCCGAATCAGACTCGGATCTTCCCTCGCCCAGTCCGATCAAGACGTCTGCGCACTCAAGCCAATTCTGAATGCGCTCCTCCACATCTGTGTTCGACATCGCCGTGTTCGTCTTGTGGTCCATGTAGCTAGCCTTGAGCAATTTGAGCTCTTCAATGCCCTTGGCAAAGTCACGAACCAGCGTAATGTTATTGCGGATTCCGTGTTGTGCCTTGCTGATGCGGGTTGGAATTCTCAGATCACTCAAGCTATTGCGGCGAGTGACACGGGGCTGTGACGATGCGGTCGAGGATGCAGGGCCGACCAAACTGGAGTCGCCGACCGAGAGATCATTCGAGCCCGATCGGTCGATAGGGCTCTGCTTCGTGGGATGGACATCAGCATGCGACGGGCTTGGAGTCGTCTTCCCCACCGAGAGGCTATTTTGGTCGGATAACGGTGGACGTGGTGGGGAGAAGTTAGCCTGTGGATCTGACTGCATGCGAGACGAAGAGCCGTCCGAAGTTCGTTCGACGTTGACCCGGGATACTGGCGCACCGATGTCGCGATTGTGATTATCATCCAGAGTTTTGGACGGATCAGGATAGCCAGAAACATGGAGGGATGACGACCATGGAGTGTCACTAGTGTCTGCAAAGGCAGCACCGCCCCGCTTGCTGAATGACGACCAGCCTGCAGATTGGTTCGAGTGGCCAGGAGAGCTGCCAACGCTGGTTCCGTACGAAGTTTCCGAGCCTTGTGCATCTGCTCCGCTCGATACAGAGATTTGCTTTCGCATTCTATAGCCGTACGCGGATTCGCTGCTGTTTTGACTGTGGGCTGTCGAGGCCGACACGGATCTGCTGTTGGAAGCGCGTTCGTTTGATCCTCGCAGCATCTTCTCTCCCATATAATGGTAGCCTGCAGCCGTCGGGCCGTCCGCAGTCGCTTCATCAGAATAGCCTTGGTTGTGACTGGCGCGACTAGATAACAATCTGTTCCCAGCATATGGCTCGTCCCGTGCCAACGTATGATTGTTCTCGGTTACCGAAGGTGCTCCAAAACCACCACCGTAGCCCAGACTGGCCCGCAAGGTATTCGAACTTGAGAAATCGCGGTGAAGGCCAGCTGCGGGAGGATTTTCCATCGATCTGAGCCCCTTGAGAGGGCTGTTGGCGTCCCTGATACGCGATCTATTTCCATGCATGCGAGCTTCCTCGGAGTTGACGTCACCGAAAGAAGATGACACATCGCTCATTTGGCTCATATCCGCCGTTAGGATGGGCGCCCTGCTTGGACTTGTTGGTACTGCCCAAGCGACTTCGCCTGGAGACTCGTTCTGGGCGCTCCCACCCCCCTTTGGGCGTGATCGGCTCGTTTTGCGCTTTGGTGTCGTTTCGATTGAGCGGCGGAACCCAAGCCAGGCGGAAGGTGGAGATGTTGACAGGGACGGTGAGTTGGCTGGGGACAGCTCACTGGTTGGACTGCCGAGTCTTATGGTATGCTGCGGCAACTCAGACCTGCGGCGGGGAGGGGAAGATGGGGGTGTGGGATGGGTCGCCATGTTTGTTGAAGAGCCACTCTGCCCACCGCGGCTAAGCAGACGGCGAAAGCTGGTGCTGCGAAGAGCAGCATAGCTCTTTTCGAGGCTGCCTCGTCTGGATTGATTAGAAGAGCCTGACATCTGGCTGAGCAATGATGCTTGACTACGATTCGCAATGTCGTTGTAGAATCGTTGGGAGCTCTCATTTGCTTCGGGTAATTCACTGACGTCGGTCGTCGATGTGTTTGTGACATTGACGCGAGAGCGCGAGAAGCTCAGACGCTGCAATGCGCCAAGCTTCGGTCTTCTGTGGGTCTCGGACAGAGGACCATCAGCCTCAGACTCGCCCACCTTCTTGTTTTCGACAGTCTTCGCAGGCTTGCGGCGCGAATCGAAGCCAAGTGCCGCACCTAGTGAGCGTCTTGCAGGGCGAGGTTTTGTCGCGGCCGGGGCTTCTTTCACCGGCGTCTCGGTTTCGGTGTCATCACCGCTAGCATCATGATCGCTCTCGATGGTATTCCGTCTTCTGCGAGGTTTTTCTGCTAGGACAAGAGCGTTCCGCTGATCTGAGCCCCGTACCAGGTCGAAAGCAGAGAGGTCGGTCGTGTCTTGCGACGTCCGCCGACTTGATGAGCCAACATCCGACTGTGCAGCGAGACGAGCCGAAAAATCCGTGGTGCCGCTACCAGCGGATGAGTTTGAGAACCGCTTTTGCATTTCCGTCGATTGCCTCACTTGTGCTGATACCCGACGACTGGGGGCATTCGCCTTCGCTCGCTGCATAGCGTCGTTTAACGATGAAGTGGTAGAAGCTGACGGAGTAATCTGGTCAACGTTCCAAGAAAAGGCATCATCCCAATTCTCAACGTCGTCATCGTCTTCATCAAATTGCATCGACCCTGAACCTGAGACTGCGCCCCCTCGGCCACTTGCATTGGGAGGCCTCGCGGTATCGTGGTTGCGTTCTGATCCAGCTGGATCCACTTCATTCTGAAAGAGGAAGTCATCGTCCCAGCTCTCGCTAACAGCCGACGTCACGCGAATGCCTTTGAGATCAGAGGCTTGAATGCTCGAAAGCTGTGCGGAAGTCTGTACTGGGGCCGTCACGGTGCTGACGATGAGCTTGCTGCTAGCAGTGGGTGGTTTTGCAGCAGCCAGATGGCCAATCGTTGTTGGCGAAGAATGCAAGCTCTGCTCACCTGTCGGCAGCTGTGGCAAGCGGAGTGGCTCTGCGTGATCGGCCGCTGAGATCCCGAGCTCTTTATCCCAATCATCATCGTTCGAGTCTCCCAGTGCCTCAACGGAGCTGAGGGGATGCCGCGAAGGGGTGCCCCAGCTCTGTCTGAGCGGCTCTGAGTCAGTGTTTGACTGAACCACGCGAGCCGCTGGACGTTGGGCCGATTGAGCGAGCTTCGCTTGAAAGCCATTGCTCTCAAGGTTTGACGTTGGGACGCCAGACGCTGGAAGCGGATCGTTGTCGAAAGATTCCTCGTCTGTCTGAGATTGATAACCGGTAGAAATACGACTGCGAGTAAAGCTAACATCGCTTCCAGAGCGCGCGCGATTGCCCGTCAAAGCATCTGGAACCGTCAGTGAGCTAGCACTCGCTGCTCTGAGGCGCGATGTTGAAGACGCACCCAGATCAATTCGGTCTTGCGATGCTGAGGAGACATGGTCTCGGTTCGCGATATAACCGAAACGAGGAGACGCAGAAGATCCTCGAGGCGAAAGAGGCAGATCAGTTGAAGGTTGAGATTGATGAAAGGATGGGCGCTTTGGCGATACCTGAGAACGATGATGAGAATCAGGGTATTGTGATGAGGTGGTTGACAGCAAGCTCGGCTGCTGCAGTAGCCAGAGCTGCTGTTGCCGCTCATAAAAGCGAGCACTGCTGGATGGCGGCGGTCGGTATGGTCGGTCTACGTGTCTACTGCGTGGAGGTGTAATCGATGGAGAAACATTGTGGATCCGAGTCGCAGGCGGTGACGCCAAGTTCGAGAATGGTGACGAGGCCTGCGAGGATGAGGACGAGGGTGACAATCGGTGAGGCGAGGACACATGCCTCGTTGAAACTGCGACCCTCGATGTCGTAGGCGAGGAACGAGCAGGGACCGACTCGAGGATGAACTCGCTACCCTCTGCAAGCACAACCCTCGATGGCGAGGGCGCTAGAACTGGGTGTGAACGACTGGCTTGTGGTGTCCTGCGGCCGCTGATAAGGTCTCTCTGATGTGGCGAGTTGCTGCTACTGCCCGCAGGGCTTGAGACCCGCGGTTGCATGGTGGCCGAACTATCTTGTTTGTGACATTAGCTGCTCTGTCGGGGTCCTGACCGGTCTCTGTCGGATAAGCCGAGCCTTGATTGTCAAGCGCTTGGGAAGATTGCCATGAAGACAAGTGCGTGGCCGCAGTGACTATTCGGAGCTGAAAGCCAGTCGGATGTACCGCCAGGGTTGATGGCCGTTTTCTGCTCCACCGTGTCAGTGAATGCTGTGCGCAACGTTCGATGAGATGTGACAATGAGACGAAGAGGCAAGAGACAATGCGATCAAGTTGATGAACGGAAGCAGCCTTGAGACAAGCCCGATGATTGAAATGAACCGATATCACTCTTGGCAGCAACAGAAGCTCGTTACTTTTGAGTGCGGAGTCGCAACGCGGTCCGAGATCAACACTTGCGCATGCAGTGCGGCGCTTGCATTCTCTGAAGTGCGATTTTCCAGAGCCGAGTGGAGGTGTGCGTGTCTGCGCCTTGACTTTTTCCAATCCTGGGACTAAGTTTGCTTTGAGTTTGGAGACTGAGTTATCGTGGAGTCCCTCATAAGTGATTGGCCTGCGCAGCATAGGCAGACTTTCAATCAAGGTCGAGATCATCTTGATGTCCTAATGAGCTTCAAAAAGCCAGGCCAATGGTCACTCGTTGCGGGTCCGTGGAAGCGTGAATCCGATTAAAGGACCAAACGCGACCTTACGCGTTGTTGCGCATTGCAGACTAAAGCAGGGGTCCAGTGCGAGACTGTCGCTGTGAAGCAATTAAGTTTACTTCATGCAACTCTTCTTAGCCTTCCATTGTCGAGCGCCTCACAGCGTCGGCAGTACAGTACCTTTGAATGCTGTTGGCGTCGATTCCGCATGCTTCCGACTCTGCCGGCGCTTCCGATATCAAACTTCGCCTCATTCTTTCAGTTTATCCGAGCCTTGCTTGGGCCATTGCGTCTGTGTTCAATCAGGCTGATCCTGATGAGAAGCATACGTCAACGGGGAAGCACACGCTAAGGTTTTGGAGAAAAGAGGAAAGTTGCAGAAATCAGGTTGCGCACAGCGATCAACCCACATCTTCGCAAGCGCTGCTTCCATGATGTGCGGCTTCTGCCGCGCCAATCACTGAACTCTGTGAGCCCGCTAGCATCAAGGCTTCCCTGTGGCAGTCCCTGTCAGTGGCGAAAATGACAATTGCATCGACATCGCTCTGTGTTCATTGTGTAAGGTCATAGTGTACATTCGATGCGCGGCGGTTCAAACACTCGTCTTTTGACGGCATTATACATGAGTGCGATCGATCGGGAGGTCGTCTGGGCGGACCTCTTGAAGTGCAAGATCCGTTCGCTTGGGGAAGCCTATCATCACTTTTGTTCTGCCGACTCCTGTGCCATCTCCTTGTCCACAATTCCATCAGCAACCTTCTTGATGCTGTCCGCACTCGAATCCGTTGAGCTTGCTTCAATCTCCTTCTTCGAATCGTCGCTTGCGCTCTGCCTTTGCAGTGCCTTGGCCTCGTCCATTAGTTTCTCGCCAACACCCAGTTCGTGGTATCTGAAAAGCTCCGCCTTCTGACCGACACCGGGCAACGCATGAATGCGCAAAAAGTGCAACCATCTGTCCACCACCTGATCATTCGCATCGTAAAGCTTGATAGCTCGAGAATGTGTCTTCCTCCAGAAGTTCTCTTGCGACTTTTTGTGGACGAATGGAGATCGTGGGACAGTCCACAGAGATGTGCGAGTAGGGAGATGCGCAACGCCAGAGGCGGGAATGCCGATTGCGAAAGCAGCGCGACAGGCAAAGTCAGCGAACAGGTCCAAGTTGGGGACGCCGTCTTCGTATGAGCGGAGGTGAAGGGTAGCGACGTGAACGCCGTGCGTCTTGGGGAGGGACTCAGTGGGCAGAAGGCAGTTGGGCATGACAAATTGCTCCTCTTCCTGCGCTGCGACTTCGGTTTGAGTAGATGATGCTGAGCTGCTCTGACTAGGGACTGATGGGCCTGATGTGCTCCAAAGCTGGTCGAGGGTCACTGACGATGATGTTGGTGCATTTAGTCGGCTTGACGATGTGCTGTACGGTAGATGAGAAAGCGATTATAGTTGGTTGAAGAGTCAGCCATATGCATCTTTCGTCGGCGCAAGCTGCAAGAAGTATTGGCTCCGCCGGAAGGGCTGAGGATACTTACGCGATAGTCCTTACGAAGGGAGCTGAGGTGCGGGCAGAAACGCGGGAGGAGGCGCTTGCGGCGGCCACCAGCTGGCGCGCAACACCTGCTGTTCTCGAGGCCATGATGAAGGAGCGTATACGGAGAGATTCCTACGCTGATAGCGAAGCGAGTGAGGACAACTGCTGATTTTCGTGGAAAGCGAATGAACGATGAAGATGGTGGCAGGATTGTAGGCAGGAGTGATGTTGCAAGAAGAAAGCTTCCGATACCAATTCCGAAAAAAGTGGCATCACGTGAGCCATGCTTGCTCATTTTTCGTGCGAGTATAATTTCCATTGGGCGTAGCTCTCACTGCCCTCAGCGTGCCTCTTTTATTCAAATGCGGCATTCTACTCTCGACCGCACCGCTGCTGCTCGACAAGTACGACCAGAATGGCATGCACAGAATCTGCGATAGGGCTCATTCAAGGCGCACAGCTAGATTCGACTCAGTCACAATGTCAACACCATCGAGACTTTGTGCGAAAAATGATGATAAGAATGATAGAAGATCTAGAGTCCGTCAATGGAAGCGACCTTGATGAGAATGGCGCTGGACACAGCTGAGAATGTGGGATATCCACGAGTCAAAAAGAAGGTGAGGGGTGAGGTAGGGATTGAGGACAAGGCAGGTTTGGTATAGAGCTATCGAAGCTTGAGAACCACCTTTCCCGGACTGAACAGTATTCGTAAGCTCCGGATGATTCAGTGCAAGCTCAGATCAGACTGAGCTCCAATGTCCACACCCGGCGCGCCCAGACACGTACTTTCCTGCCCTTCCCGGATTTGAGCAGATCGGCCTCCTTGGCGGTCAAGCCGGCATCGTTGAGTTCCTCAGCCGCGGCTGGCGCTTTGGACTGAGTCTCTCCCTCCTTCTCAGTCGCCGGCAAGACAATGTCAATGCCATCCCACCAGCACTTCCTGGCTGGCTTGCGCCAGAAGAGGAGCAATTTCTGCGCTGTTGCAAACTGCTGGTGGTCTACACGCATGTTTTGCATCATGCTTGTCTGCCCAGTAGGATCATGGTACTCGGCCTCTGGGTTGATTCCTTCCGCTTCTAGCTCTCCTGCGTGTGTGATGCCAGTCTTGAGTAAGACGAGCGCAATCGATGTAATGCAGCAACGATTAGGTTCGAGCGCCCTGAAGCCCCATGTGTCCTCTCGGTCAAAGCCGCTCATGCAGAGCATATCGATGAGATGCTGTTCGGCCAGGTTGTTCTCCTTATTCACGTTTCTTTGCAGTGCAGTGAAGATCTGTTTGCGATCGAGCAGGGCGTCACCACAGGCGTATTTGAGTCGAAGGAGCGCTGGTGTGGGGTGACCGGATTCAGGATCGGTACCCTCGAAGAGTTCGGGATCGAATGGAGGCGAAGATGCATCCCCACTAGCGCCTGCAGCGGCACCAGGCGCTGTCTGCTTTGGTGGGATTGCAAAATATTCGAGCTCCTCGCGCAGGACAATGATAGGTTGCTTGTTCATCAGGGGGATCTGAGACATGCCGTTGGGATCCGAGACTTCACCGGATGGTTGGGCATAATGATACATTCCGGGACTGCCATAATTTGAGCTTGGTCGGTACTTTCCTGGATGTTCACCAGTACCGTAGAATTCGTCCTGGGCAGTTTTGAAGAAGCTGAGGACATAGGAGAGACACTGTGGGTCGAAATCGACTAGGTACAGCTCTTCCTCATCTTCTTCTCCGTCCTGATCCAAATGTGAAGGTACACGGGGCTGACGGGTAAGGATCAAGCCGTTTGGAAAGAGGCAGAGAAGAACGGACTCGGGCAAGTTCATCATGGTCTCGCGCTCGATGGTGAATCGAGTTCCTCGCAACTCCAACGTCAAGTGTGTGTTAGGGTCTTGTCCCGAGAAGTCATTGACGTCGTCCAACATCTTGTAAGTAGCAGGCGAGATGTCGCACAATGAATAAGAGTAGGAAAGGCGAGTCGTACTGGTAATATCGACGTTGACGGAGAACCCTATGACGATGGTGAGAATGTATGCCGTTGTTTGACCAAGTCCTTATGCCAGCCTGACTTTCGAAAGGGTGGAGTCTGGCTGCCGAATTAGTCTGACGCTATATCGTGCCTTTTGCAGCAGCTGCCGACAACACAGCTAGACAATGAAGGAAATGTATGTATGGGAGTCAAGCGTTGAGAGTAAACAGAGGAGTGGGTCGAGCACTGAATGCGTGATGGTGGTGTGCGCTTCTTGGTGGGTGTGGACGTTGGGTGCTCATCTGCAAGTCGGCTGCACTGTGGACTGGCGGTGTGCACTTTCCCTCAAAATCACTGGCGGCATTCGAGGCAACAAACAACACCCTTCCTCGTCCAGTGCTCGTGCGCCTGGAACACCCAAAACACGACAGTTTGAAATTGAAAGCAAATTGTCTGAAAGGCAGATCCAACATTCAAGCGATTTTGGCAGCCCTCCACGTCGTGAGCGCAACTTGTCGAATCCGGGGAGGAAGGGGAAGCCAAGTTTGGCTTTCAAAGTGGCACTGACCTTCGCTTCACTTTCTTCCTATTTTTGTACCTTGCTTCTTCGTTACCACAACATCTGCTCGACATCGACTCATAACGCATTCTAGTCGGACCACGACTGAATCATAGCCGCAAGCTCCATCGCAGACCCCATTTTCTCAAGCAGACGCCCGTTGTCAGAGCACGTTTGCTCTTCCTTGTGACCGACCCAAGTGGAAAAGACTGTAGGCACCAAGGCACACAGCGTTCAACAAGACTGTCTTCATCACCTTGACGGATCTCCGCGTTCAGACACCTCACAATGCCTCTCTCAACACAAATCGCGCGAGTTTCGGATGGCTTGCCATTGGCACAGAGCGTGGATGACGGCAAGACTGAAACCGACCTCTCGGAGCACAAGCAACAGGCCAAGCTCATCTTCCGTCGCATCACTCCATCGTCCGAGCAGAGATGCAGCATCGAAAGTGGCAAATACACTCTGCATTATCTCATCTCGCCACCACCCGCCATGCCATCGTCTGTTGTTTACTTGACCATTGCCGAAAAGTCATATCCACGGAAGCTTGCCTTCTCATACCTCGACGAGCTGTCCAAAGAGTTTGAACGAAGCTATGGCAACCAAGTCGAGCAGAGGAACCTCCGACCATACGCCTTTGTCAGCTTTGACACTTTCATGCAACGCACCAAGCGACTATATGAGGATTCCCGCACAGCACAGTCGGCAGCATCTTCGAACTTGGACCGCCTCAACGAGGACCTGCAGGATGTCACCCGCATCATGACCAAGAACATGGAGGATCTGCTCTGGCGAGGCGACAGCTTGGACCAGATGTCGACCATGTCGTCGTCGCTACGAGACGAGTCGCTCAAGTACCGCAAGGCAGCCCGCCAAATCAACCTGGATGCCCTTTATCGCAAATGGGCGCCCGTCGGCGCTGTTGGCTTGCTCTTCATCTTCATCATCTGGATCAAGTTCTTTTGAACAGATCATGTCAACACGCAGGCATCACGGCTGGATGCCGGCTTGAGAAGGTGCCAATGCCCTGACCGGCTCAATCACAAATGCGCAGCATTCACTCCCTTGTACTATACCAAACACCACAAAAAGCGGATCACAGCCGTGCTATATCCCGTTGTATAACCGTGAAAGCCTGCTAAAATCGCTTCAAGCTCAGGATGGGCCAGCGTCCTTGAAAAGAAGAAAGTGAGAGGCAAAGAAGCTACAAGCACACGACAACCGAACAATCTGATCGTTTCAGGAGCAAAGCTCGTCTCACTGTGCCAGAAGATTAACCCTGGCAGATCGCGGCTTGCTGAGCATTTAGCACGACTCTTTATGAGCTTGGGACTCTTTAAATGGGCTAGAACATCTTGCCAGAGCTTTGATCAACCGCATGTTGGTGAGACAATGTGCATAAGGAGCAAACGGTGTGACAAGAGGTGTTCGTCAGAGCTTGGACCTCCATGCTGATTTGCGCAGTGTGCCGTCTGCTTTTGGCCCTGCACCGTGCAGTCGGTCACTTACTGCGCTGACTGCGCTGACCGTGCTGCCCTGCTGTCGCTTGGTTGACGTGTCTGCGTGTCTGCGTGTCTGGCAGTCGGGGTGTCAGGGTGTGTCTTGGCGAGTTGCTCATGTGCATGGAAATCACAAAAAAATTGGATCGGCAGCGCGCTTAGGGCGAGTGTTGGACCCCTTTTTTCGCCTGAGTCCAGCGCTCGCGTGCAGTTGCGCTGTGTGCAGTGTGCTGTCCTGCCAACGACCACAGACCTTCCATTCGATTAAGCTTGTTCCGAGACACGAAACCCTGTCCATCTCGCAATCCCTCGAAGAGTTTGGCACCAGCTGCCTCGACGAGCTCGATCTTCACTTTGGCTCTGTACGGCCAGCGAGCGTCACACAACCATCAGTATTTCTTTGGGCATTCAGTCCGAGGTCAATTCGGCCAGACTTACAGCACTTGCTCACTGCAGCCAGGTTCTTCGAATGGCTCAGAGCTACTAGCATACCAGACCACTGCAGGCTCGTCCATCGAGGAGGCTTTCTTGCTCATCTCAACTGGTCTCGCTCTTAAATCGAACGCAGAGCGGGTCAAGCTGATTGTGAGCAGCCGACTAGGGCGCTCATTTCTGGCTCAGCCATGTCGGTCTCTCCATTTCTTACCGGCAACAGTATCTGGTCGACCAATGCATCGTCGGCTAATCAGGGCGGAGCTTCTCAGAGCGCATTAGGCTCGTCGGCCAGCGATCACCAGACTGGTCTGAGTGCCGAAACATCCTTCGCTGCACCAGAGCGTGCAGAAAACACACGCATCGGAGCCCACCCGTTGCCTAGCAAACCTTCGGCACCGATCCGAAGCAACTCGGGTGTGTCTCAGAAAAACAACCTTGCCGCTCCAAACGAGGATGCTGTTCGCTCGGTCGACTCGGCCATTTCCAATGCAGCACTGCGGCCTGGTATCATTGGAGGCGCTAGAAGTGGAACTCGAATTCAGAAGACGGCAGATGTCAGTCGATCCAACAGTCTCGCCACTTCCACCTACAGCTTCCGCTCTGTCAGTTCAGGCTCGCCTCTTCCTCCAGGCGGCTTAAACCCACAGAGCGGACTCGCACTAGCCGCTCACTCGCCCTCTTTGCAAGAGAATGGGATCAACCTGCACGACCGCAGCCTCAACACTAGTGGCGAGACCGAATTTGGTACCCCGCGACTGTATCTGGATGCCCAGCATACCTTCGACCAGGATGGGGCTTCCAAATCCTTCGCTCGGTCGCCGAACATGGGCTCGACTTCTGCTCTCGGTAGACCTAGGCCTAATTCTTGGATGCACCCTGCCAGCCACGACAACCCCCTTGATGTGAACAGGGCCATGAGCCGTGACAACTCAGATGTCAACCTATCAAGACCAGCTAGCAGTTTGGGCAATCGTTCCGGTCATGACGCTACCTTCGGTGTTCTTCCTCCTTCCAAGCGTTCGTCTTCTGCACACTTTGGTCAAGGTCCCATCGACTCTCCGATGCACTCGAGCCTGGATCCGGACGTATCAAATTCAAGTTTGCTCGGACATGTCAGCAACCCTGCCTCGCCTGGAATGAGCGGAGGCTCACTTGGACGAGGTACTCGCTCTGGGCTCCCTGGACGCTCAACCCCGACGTTGGTAGTTCCCTCCTACATGAACTTGCCTGGAGGTCTCCTGTCGCCTACCGCCGCCACCATTGGAAGTGGAGGCCCATCTATTGGTCACTCGCCTTCCCCTGTGGGTAGCCCTCTTTCGGGAAATGGCTTCCAGAACCCGTTGCCGCATCGCTCCGTCTCTGCCGGCCACATCTTCGAAAAGCCACTCGGATCTGCCGACGATGCTATCAGCGACTCGACCGTTATCAAAGATCTGATCGATCGCTTGACGCGAGCCGAGAGCGGCATGAAAGATTTCTCTCGCCAGATTTCGGGCATCTCGCGAAACGTTTCGCTGCTTCTCGAACGCACCAAAGGCCTTCCTCCCGCCAGCCTCTCGAACAGCGGTGGCACTGCGTCCCAGCACGCTGCGGCTGCGGGGGGAACCTCAACAGAAGATGTGCGATCTCTCAATGCTCAAGTCAGCGCCCTAGCTAACAGCGTTGCTCACTTGCTCACTCTGCAAGGAAACGGCCTGGGTGGCCCCAACGTCGGACCTGCGACAACGCTCAGTGGACTAGGACTGGGTTCGGCAAATGGGATGCTGGGCACACCTCAACTGGGAGGGCCAAGTGGTTTGGAGCGAGCTACGTCCCCTCGCATCGGCACTCACCAGGGCGGTCACTTCAATGCCGGCCCGAATGGATCAGGCTTCATGCCCAACGCACTCAGCCCTCGACCCAACAACGGTCGAGGTTGGAGCGGTTCCAACTCTCGAGGGCAAGAGCAAAATACTGATCGACGATGGAACGCAGGAGGACAGTTGGGCAATGGAAGGAAAGACACCAGCCAGGGTGCAGGTGTGCCCACTACTCCTGGGATCCCATCGACGCCTGGTCTGGAGGATATAACGTTCAATGCCGCCCAGACTGGCACCGGCTTAATTCAGCCGAATGCAATTGTTTCCAAGTGGGAGCATCTCAATCTGCATTCGGATCTCTTGCGCTCCATTCTCAAATACGGTTTGGGACCGCCCAACAAAATTCAGCAACGCGCCTTGCCCTTCCTCTTGCGAGGCAGCGACATTATCGCCCAAGCTCCTCCCACTCAGGAGAGGATCGCATCTTACGTGATCCCATCACTGCAGCTCGTGCTCAATGTGCTCAACGAGACTGGCGGGCCTGGACAAACCGCTTCGAACCGAGGTCCAGTTGCCTTGATCGTGTCTACAACGGTCGATCAGGCCACTCAGGCTCAGCGAATGGCACTCGGCCTTGGTGCGCCTTTAGGCATTCGTGTCCACATGGTGGCCGCAAGCAGCATGGATGTGCATCAAGAAGCACAAGCTCTGGTACAGGCATGGCCGCACATTGTTGTTGGTACGCCGCAAAAGATGAGCGAGCTGTTCACCTACATGACCAACAATGCATCCTCGCTCCACGTTCACGGCAGCGGACCGGGCGCCAGCACCATCAAGCCCAACGAAGTACGACTTGTTGTCTTGGACGAGGTTGATCAGCTCATCGCCCGCAACTTGGCTGACCATGTCAGCACCATGCTTCGCGTTCTGCCCTTGCCTTCCGCACCAGCGGGAAGAGGCTCCAACCTCAGCCCGGGTCAGGCCCAGGGAGGCAACAATGCTGCATTCTCGCCCTTTGAACAGACAGGTGATGGAAGTGGAGCGGAGGGATCCAACTCTGCTACCATTGATCGTCAAGTGGCTTTGTTCTCCAACACTGTGCCGCAAGATGTGCTCAACTTCGCCCAGTCGATCCACTTGCGCGA
Organism: Ustilago crameri; assembly: GCA_024271935.1. Lineage (NCBI taxonomy): Eukaryota > Fungi > Basidiomycota > Ustilaginomycetes > Ustilaginales > Ustilaginaceae > Ustilago > Ustilago crameri. The sequence continues at coordinate 398,126 of JANBMJ010000005.1, read as the reverse complement.
ATCGGTCCGCGTGCTCGTCCGACGCGACGGCGCTGGAGGCGGTGGCAGCAGCTTGATGCAGCAACCCTCCGGCAATGCTTCGTCCATGGGCGGTCCAAATGGCTCCGGCTCCGCAATGCAACCGACGGGCTCGCAGCGAGACATGTCGCACCCCACCAACGCTCTCGGAGCCCACCCCGTCAATTCGACCGTCAGCACCGCCAAGGACCCCATGCTGGCCGCACTCAAAGGCTTGCGGCAGTACTACCTGTACGTCGCAGTCACGTCGAACGGCGGCATGGGTGCCAACAGTCCCATCCCCGGTATGGCCCACAACCCGGCCGGCGAGATGAAGCTGGACCTGATCACCGACCTGCTCGAGGACATTGACTTCGGCCAGACCGTCATCTACTGCGCCAACGTCGCCACGCAAGATGTGCTCATTTACAAGCTCTGCTCCAAGGGCATCGAGGCCATGGGGTTGAACCGGGAGATGAACTCGTACACACGGCAGCAGACGCTCGCCCAGTTCCGTTCGACAACATCACAATTCGGGACGGGTAACGTGGTCAGCAGTGCGACATTCGCGCAACCGGGTGGGTACGTGGGTGCGGGTGGTGCGAGCGGAAGGACGAGGAAGGCATTAGTGGTGTGCGAGTTGGCGGTGAACCCGAAGGAGGTTCACCAGATCCCGCTGGTGGTGTTCTACGACATGCCGAGGTCCGTGGAGGAGTACAAGGAGAAGATCGGGTGTGCAGCGGCAGGCGCGGGGGGAATGGGCAGGCCGAGCGTTTGCGTCAATGTGGTGACGGCAAGTGGCGGCCCAAGGGGCGACGTCGAGATGCTCAGAACGCTCGAGTGCCATTTGGGCTGCAAGATGGCCGAGCTGCCCATGGATCCTAAACAGATCTTAAACTTTTAATGCAGGCGTAGAAACAAGTCCGCCTGCACGTCTTCTCATAACTCAGCGGCGAGGAGGAGGTTATTTCTCCCTGCTCGACCTTCAACAAGTACGCTTCATGCTTTCGATACACAGTGCCAGACTACTCTAACAAGGCCACGTCCCCCTTCTGGCGTCCATCATCACTCGTATACGCTCATTTAGATAGACTATCCCCTTGCTCCACACTCCCTCACTGCATACTCGTCTTACCTCACTGCATCCTTGCCTGGCTGTCTCGCTTCGTCCCATCTCGCCTACTGTATGTCTCTCAATTCTGGCTATTTCCAGCATCCCATTCGTTGCATCTATCTGCTAAGTGCTTGTCGTGTGCCAAGTTTATCGTGTTTGCCAGAACGGTGGATCCCTACGTGCAAGACCCTAGAATTCGGCAAAGCCGCCCGCGATTCTTCTTTCACGCAGCTGTCCAAATTCGGAAATGTGGAGCAACACATCTGTTCGACACCGACCATCGTTTCCACATCACACACTGCACCATCTCCACTCCTTCGAAAGTTCCAAAATGGCGGACGAGGCAAAGAATGGCAAGGGCAAGGGCAAGCCCACGCAATCTGCCGCTGAGCAAGGACAGGAAGACACGACACGAACGAATGGAAACGGGGGGACGAGCAGCAGTGCCGCGCAATCGCTAGCTTCGGCACTGCGCGGAACGATGGTATCCAATCAGCTATCGTGTCTAATGGCGGGGGCGAGTGGAGGAAAAGCAGAGTTCGCACCATCCGGGTCCTCCCAAGGCCAACTGAGGGACTGGCTGGTACAGGACCTCAAATCATCGTCGGCGTCGTCGGGGGCGGCGGGATCGAGTTCTGGTACAAGCGGCGGGTTCAGGAGCGCACCACCTCGAGGCGGACAGACGGGGGAGGATGCACAGATGTTCGAGCAGTTCGAGAACGGGCTGGCACTCAATGATCCCATGGCAATGCATACGAGCTTCAACCCACTGCATGAACGAGAGCAGCTGCGAAATGATGGCGCGAGCTTCGAGCAGGCTTGGCAGGACAGCACAGCGAGTCGCTGGCGAGCGACGGGCTTAGATCCATCCACGGCAGGGTCGATCGAGAGCTACACGCAGCTCGATGCTCCCCTCCATGCTTCGGTGCGGGACGACCACGCTTCTTCCGACACCACTTCGCGACCCGCGCCTCCAGCTGCGGCACCACTGGCTCAAAGCGACGATATCTTTGCGCTCCTCGATGCTGAAGCCGAGCCTTCGACAGGTGCCACGAGCGCAATTCCAGACGCGGACCCGTCGCTCTCTGAAGAAGTGCTAGCCAACTTCGACCCGATCTACCGCGCGCCCTCGCCGACCAATACCGGCTTCTCGCGCGATCAAGCACACATGCACCTCCAGCTCGCCGAAGCGCAAGCCTCCACCCAGGGCCAGCAAGAACTGCTCGTCCCGCGCCCGGACAATCCGCATCTCCAGCAAGGCGTGTATGCGCCCACAGCCGAAGAAGCACTGCGGTCGGTGTTCGAAGATCGGGAAGAATCGACAAAGGTAGAGGAGGAAGAGGGGGAGGGGGAGCGCGGGAGGGCGGTAGTGAAGAAGATCACACGCTGGTTCGGAGGCGGCAGCTACCTGCAGGACGTCTACGGATTGCCGCCGTTACTCAAGGAGCTAGTGGAGACGGTGGAGAAAGAAGATGCACAGACGGAGGAGAATCGGCAGAAAGCAATCCGCAGGTTGGAGAGTCTGTGGAATCACATCTCCAACACGCCGCCTCAGCCGACGCAAGCAGGGGGAGCGGGATGGGTGGACGATTGGCTCCAAAAGAACACCTAGCTTATTGAAAAGGAACTCTATATGCTTTCTTGTATTCTAAGAGGGTTGTGACGATAGACGTGCGGCTTTCTTATCCTTGTACACTTTGAGCATGACGTTTTTGATTACCTGCGCAGCATAGCCCAAGTTGCCTTCGGCGCACTTGAGCACCATTTCGACCTGTTTCGGCGTCCACACCAGATTGTACGAGTTGCTGAACGCACTCGTGCTCGGATCGTACCCTTCCACCCCACCGTACGGCAACAGCGGGCAGTAGACGAGCCAGAACCCGCTGCCGTCACCCCTCTCGCCGCGGAGCACCTTGGCGTACTTCCCGCGGAACTTTTCCTCCACCTCCTTACCCTCCGATGAAGTTACGAAAGAGGAAGGATCGGGGAGTGGGAAGGAGGAAGTGTGGTCCGTGAGGCGGATGTTGCAGTCGTCGGCGAAATTGTGAATGCGCCGCAGGGCGGAATCGGCTTGCACGTCCGAGGAGGCGTCGAATGCGATGATGATGTCAGCGCATCGTTCGGGGCGTGAGAGGATGTGCGTGGGGAGGTTGTTCGACATGCCAGAATCCATCAGCCGGATTCGGCCTTGGGACTCCCATGAAACTGCGCCGTCGGCTTCGACGTCAGAGTTTGAGGATTTCTCCTGAGAAGTGCCTGTTTGGCCGAGGACGAGGTGACTTCCATCTTCAAGCTGTCCATCCAACGTCGAAGAAGAGGAGGAAGGCAGTTTGATCTGAAGGTCGCGCCAATTCCTCTGATCCTCATTCAGATTGTGATTGCCTGCATTGGAGTTGATCTCCTCAGCCACAACATTGGCCACGACATACTCGCCGTCATGGCTCAAGCTGAGATGCATTTCAGGCCTTGTCGTGACTCCGGGATGCTGAGAGATCCACTCCTCCGAGAATGTCAGCTGTGGCTTCTTGGTCCGAAACCCTTCCTTTTCCAGCTGAGAAAGGTCGACTCCATCGATCAGACCGGCTGACCGTGTCGAGGTGGGCTTGAGCACGCATAGGTGCTTCCAGGAAACAACGTATTTTGGGTATAAAGCTTTGTAAGTCGCCTCCTTGGCGCACCACCGCACTGCGACGTATCTCTCCCTCTTTTCGGCAGGCAGTTGCTTGTATTCGTCCTGTTCGGCTTTGCAGAGAATGCGGCGGGCGAGCTTGTCAAGACCTGCTTGACCACCGCCGTTCTGCGCTTCGGACTGGCGCCGCTGAACGAGTTGCTGGATGCGAGGCAGGTGGAGAATGTCGATCCCAACGCCGAGGACATTGGAACTCGGCCCTGCCTGGCCTGCCGCCTTGGGCACAGGTGTAACGTTGAGTCCGTAAAATGGATTGGGCTCGTCACCAGCCCGGATTGGGTTGCCCCATCTCCTCTCCCATCTCTTCATGCGGACAAAGTTGTTCAAAAAATGCAGCGCCTTTGACATGACCGTACCCTTCGGCAGTGACGCCAAGAGTGCCGAAATGTAGCCTGTCAGAGGACCAGCAGGGGCACTCGTGCACTGGCCCAACAGCAAGGAAAGCGATCCCTCTGGTCGGCGATCCAGCGAGCGCCCCGAGACAAATGGTCGGCCCCAAGCCCAGGTGGGGATAAATCCTTGGACATCCGGCGATCCAACTTCGAGCGGGGTGGCTTCGAACCATTGAAAGTACCTATTCCGAGTGGGAGTTGAGTACACGTCTGTCCTGCCATCGTCAACCGGCAGCGTTGGGTCGAAACCCGCGTTTGCCTGAGGGCTGCTCTGATCTGCGGAAAGAGCCTGCGATGCTGCAGACTGATGCTGTGTGAGCGCTCGCTTAGGCGGTTGGCCTTTGGGGAGTGACGAGTCTGTGTGCGGCTGAACACCCGGTGCATCTGGAGGCGCTACTCGGACTGCAGTAAATATCGGCAGGGGTTCAGCACCGGAGGAGACGCCGGAGCGAGACCAGACTTTGGAGAACTGGAAGCTGGCGCGGCTAAGTCTTGCTCGTGGTTCTCGCGAGAAGCATTGGTAGGTGGTGGTCAAGGTCGCATAGAGGTCCATGATGCCAAGTCCTACGATGCCTGCTTGTGCTTTGCGGATGAGTGGACCGAGGAGAAAGTAGACGCCGCGGCTGCTTCGAGCGACTGTGTCCAGGGCGTGCACACTCATTGGATGAGCCAGCTCGCTGGCGACCGACAGATAATGGCGCACGAGACGATCAGCGTCTTGGTAAGCAATTGTATAGTAGGCGGCCAAGGTCCAGCAGCTGCCGCTCACTCCACCAGCCCAGGAGATGCAGTCCCACAGGCCAGTCTTCTTGGAGGCGGCGATGAACCCGGCGAATCCGTACATAGCTCGATAGCCGCCTCCGGACCCGCCGAGGGCAACGAGAGGAACGTCGCGAGGATCGACGTGTTCATCTTTCGGCAGGTCGAGAAAGTTTTTGAGGCAATCCTGACCGTCTGAAGATAGCCGTTCTTGTCTCTTGCGCAGGAACTTGAGCTCTTCCGGGTGCAGAGAGGAGGAGCGACGGACGGTAGCATCCCATTCGAGCTCGGGGTATGCTTTGAGATCTGTGAGATCTGCTTTGAGGAGCCGCTTGACGTGTGCGAGATCTTTTGCTCGTTGGGACCATCGTGTGAGAAGTTTCTTGACTACGGATTCGTGAGCACTGGGACCCAGTACCTCGCTTGAGATGACGACTTCATGCTGCTGCGGCTCTTTGCTTGCTTGACTTGATTCGGCAGCATCGATGGACAACGTGGAGGGCGCTTGTTCCACAGGCACAATGCGTGGTCCGAGCCTTGTGCGTATGAGCCGGGATTTGCTGAGTTGAAGTGTTTGACCGAGCTGGGGTATCCTGGAAGAGAGTGGTGCGGCTTGGAAGAGGGTGACGAGCGCACAGAGACAGTAGACCTTGACATAGAGATAGGTCGGGCTCTGGCGCAGAGATGTCAAGACAGGCATCATCGCATCCGTCTGCGCCGACACATCATGCGCTAGAGGACGATGGTGGTCGAACTTTATTGAGAGGGACGAGAAACAGGACGTGAAGGTGGTTCAAGAAGATGTGAAAGAAGCATGCAGCAGCCGAAGCCCACGTTGTCTGTCGTGCAGGGGAAGAACAACAGTTCCGGATGCCGCGGAGGAAATGGAACGCAACTCCACTTTTTCGGAACCCTTTTTTTTTTTTTTTTTTTTTTTTTTTTTCTTTCCGATTTCTCGGAAGGCGGATTGAAAAGGTGGAAAGTTGGGCTTCGTTCCCCCGGTGGCTACAACCATTCTTCCTCCCACTCAACATTGAGCTCATCATCTCCTATCCATCAGTGCGCTACAAGTTCTCCGGTTTCGATTGGCAAGTCACGCCGTCACGATGCCGACATTTGAGTCCAGGCCGCTGCGCAAGTCCAATACCATATTTGCTCGCTTAGCACCGCAGGTACGACGGAGACCGCTGCTGTTCTTCGGACTTCCTTTCCTGGCTACCATCGTTGGTGCAAGCTTCGGTCTGGCCAACCTCACTCAAACGCGATATGACTACAATGCAACCAAGGTGCAGACTATCTCGAAGGAGGAAGAGTTGAGGATGAAGAAGGATAGGAAACGAATCGATATTCGAGAAGAATACTTCAAACTGCAAGCAAAGGAGGACGAGTTGGATGATTGGGAGCCCAAACGAATCGAGCGACCCGAAGGCACGGCAGAGTGGGGTGTCGCTCCCACTTCGTATAAGTCTCTACAGGCTGAGCCTTTGAAGGGCGCAGATGCAGCAGAGGAGAAGAGCAAAGGGTTCACTGCCGAGACGGTCAAGTCGTCAAGTAAGCAGCCGCAGGTCGTATTGGGACCAGATGGGAAGCCGTGCAGGGCTTGTAATTCGAAGCTAGCATTTGCGGCAGCCATGAAAGCTGCGAAAGTACCTTCAGCTCCAGCGAAGGCAACGAAGCAGGGCGACTCGGGAGCTTCAAAAGCCGCGACAGCAGCAGCAGCGGGTGCCGTGGGTGCATCAGCCGTCACATCGACATCAAGCGAATGTCCACCAGACGGAGAAGAGCTCGGTCGCTCAGCGTGGACTCTGCTGCATTCTGCTGCAGCATATTTCCCAGAAGACCCTTCGGCGCAACAGCAAACTTCTATGCTCGCCCTGTTTCGGGCACTGCCGCACATCTATCCATGTCACTCGTGCGCCGAGGCGCTGGGTGAGGAATACAAGCGGGAGGAGAAAGAAGGTGGCTGGGAAGACAAGTCTCTCAAGCTCTCCGAGGCTGTTCGCTCCGGTCCGGCGCTGCGCAAGTGGTTGTGTGGGATTCACAACGAGGTCAATCAGCGGCTGGGTAAGCCAAAGTTTACCTGTACCGAGGAGAATCTGAAAGAGAGATGGCTGGATGGACCTGCCGATGGAAGCTGTGACTAAATCGAAGTCATACATAGATTACAAACTTCTCACCACTCTTCATAGCATAAGAACATGCAGCACTGTACTTTATCAGCAATCATTCACACAAAACAGCCGGTGTGTAATCACCATCAAGTCAGACCTCGGACAGAGTTGAGGATTGTCGACACGCTAATCGCGATCGATCTCATTATTTCTTCGAATTTCCCGATCTAAACTGTGAAGCATTCTCCATCAATTTCACGTGCGACGCCAAAGTGGGGAAGTGGATGTGGTGTTTGATTGGCTCTCTTGACCGGCGTGACGCTCGCGTGCAGATGGATTCCAAACCGGCACTGCTCCATGCCACTAACCGGTTAAGTTGCTCAATCGTACACAAGCATAGCGGCTACTTGCAATAGCATAGATTGCCCTGCTACGACAGTCTAGACCCGAAGTCAATTCTACCGAAGCTAAGCTGCTCGGTAGAACAAGCGGCCAATCTCGGAAATAGTCGGTTGGGTTGACACGGATGCGGGGAATGACATGGAGCGGAGAAGGTTTGGAGTGAATCATCCATTTTGCACGGCTTTCCAACAGAACGACGGACAGCTCGCGGTGCCGTGTTGGAAATTTGGAAGAAATGCAGCGAGAATCGGCTAGTCCGGGTAAGATAGTGTGCGTTTCTCCCGCAGCGAGCAATTGGAATTGGCCGATTTCAAGACAAAATGACGGACGGACAGACCGACAATCCATGAAATCGCCTTCCCATCTATCTCCGCATCGTCTCCTTTCCTTTTCTCCATCTTTGTTTGAAAGGCTTCCATCCGCACGTCAATCACTCCAAGCTTCATCCTTCTCCCTCCTACGCTCGCAAGCATTTGGGGCCAACAGCAAGTCTCGTGGATCAAGAAATCCTTGGACACTTCGATCGCCTTCCCTTCCTCACGAACAAGCATACACAGCCAAAATGGCGGACGACCAGACATCCGCTGTCATCAAGGACGAGGAGTTCGAGCAGCAGAAGCAGGCCACCTCCTCGGTCAAGTCGTTCCTCTCCGGCGGTTTCGGTGGTGTTGCTTCCGTTCTCGTCGGACACCCCTTCGATCTTACCAAGACTCGTCTTCAAACCGCCGCTGACGGCAAATACACTGGCGGTCTCGATGTCGTCAGAAAAACCATCAAGGCTGACGGTATCAGGGGAATGTACCGTGGAATGGGTCCTCCTCTGGTTGGTGTGACGCCCATCTTTGCGCTCTCCTTCTGGTCTTACGATATGGGCAAGAAGCTTGTCTATGCCATGACCCCCAGCCGTACCGACCCTAAACTCAGCATCCCAGAACTCGCCTTTGCCGGTTTCTTCTCGGCTATTCCTACCACCATGGTCGCTGGTCCCGCAGAGCGCGTCAAGGTCCTCCTCCAACTCCAAGGCCAAGGCGCATCCGGTCCCACCTACAATGGCCCTGTCGATGTCGTGCGTCAGCTGTACAAGGAAGGTGGTCTCAAGTCCATCTTCCGTGGTACTGGTGCTACTCTCGCTCGTGACGGTCCCGGTTCGGCTGCTTACTTCTGCGCTTACGAGGCTGCCAAGCGTATGCTCACCCCTGCTGGCTCGGATCCTAACCAGCTCAACTTCCTCAATGTGCTCACCGCAGGTGGTCTCGCAGGTATGGCCATGTGGGCACTCGCCATCCCGCCCGATGTCATCAAGTCCAGGTACCAGGGTGCGCCACAGGGCACTTACTCGGGCTTCTTGGACTGCGCAAAGAAGACGGTCGCCAAGGACGGCATGAAGGCGCTCTTCAAGGGCTTCGGTCCAGCTATGGCCAGGGCTTTCCCCGCCAACGCAGCCACTTTCCTCGGTGTCGAGGTGTCGCTTAAGGCTATGGACAAGCTCTTCTAAGTGGAAGGAGTGGGTGAATTGCAAACAGAAGAGAACACAGGAGCTCAAGGGGGCTTTCTCTAGTACATATACGCATCTGATGTTGTCGACTCTAGGTGAAATTCATGATTTATAGACTTGGCCTTGTCTTTGTGGTGTTCGGTGGGTGCTTTCTTCTGCCGTTCTGAGTAGCCGATCCATTCTTGATAGGATTCCACTGCGTTCAAGATGGACACAAAATGCGACTTTTTGACCATAACTGAATGCGACGATTGCGCTCAAAGACCAAATTCCTGTGTATTGCATTCGAAGAGATTGCGTGCTGTCTTGCAACCGCCATCGCTGACCGTTCATTTGGTCTGCTGCAGTGCCAAGGCCCTACGCTTAATTCGCGCTCAAGCCACACAAAAATCTCTCGGGAGAAATTCTGATTTTGCACCGAACCCTGGCTGCCGCTGCTTTTTGAGGTTTCATTTTCACGTCAAACCGCTTCCCCTGCCACTTCTTCCACTTTCTCATCATCTACCATAACTTATACCCGTGTCGGCCACTAGAAGGCTTGTTCACCATGCCTGAAGCCGGGCCGAGCTCAACGCCGAGCCTGTCGCTGCGCCCGTCGAATGTGGTCACCATCTTCCTCGCGCGCTTCCACGTCCGCCACGGAAACCAGATCGAATTTCAGCACCCGCCCGCACCCAACACCGCGAGCAGCAGCGGGAGTGAGACGCTCGTCGATGTCGACGAACCACAAGACGCGCCAGGGGTAGACCTCAGTGGAGTCGAGTGGAAGGTGCTCCCCTCCGGCGGGCATTTAATCGACTCGGATGTGATCTACTTCTCCACGCCAACGCAGGATACGACGGGGGTCGCGTGCTTTCGCAACATCAAGCTCAACGACGATGCGCAGCGCGGAGCGAGGATGGTTTCGATTGGGTTAGTGCTCAAGTGTGACAGTGCGGATGACCGCAACCGCCAGCTGCCCTCAGGTCTCGCACAGCAGCTCGCCATCGTCCCTCACCTCTCTAACCTCGAGAAACTCGCCGACAAGCTCGCACACGACCCTCAAGACACTGCACTCCTCAAGCAGTACTATGAACAGCACAAAGTTCGACCGGGAGGCACAAGCACAGGATTGGACGGCAAGCGAATGGCGCAGTTGCGAATGAGGCGGAGGCGAGATCCTAAGAACCTACCACATGATCCCATCTCGCACATGCCCGCCCTCTGCGGCTGCCTGGGCGCACTCCTCCCGCACCTGGTCAAGACGCTTATGCTCCCGCACCACCGGCTGCTCATCTTCTCGCCCGCGCCGCCTCTCGTCCATGCTGCGCATGTCGGGTACAATATCGCCGAGCTCATCTCGCTCGCCATTGTCCGCTCCGTCAAACGCCACGAGAGCCTCGAAAGTCTCCTCCACCAAGCCACCGTCCAAGTCCGCGGCCAGATAGGAGTCCACGACATCACCGCGCTCGAGGACGAGGAGAAGCGCCGCAGAAGTAAAGCGGGTGGGCGGGAGCAGACCTGGATCGCTTGGTCGACGGATAAGATCCTGCTCGAGAAGCCTTATCTGTTCGACTCGGTGCTCGATCTTAGCGCGCTCATCACGCGCGAGTCAAAGGGGGTGCTCGACGAGTCAGTCATGGAGAGTTCAGCTGCAAGTGCCAAGTTGCTCAAGGTTGTGCGACCCTCGCCGGGGGACAGCAGTAGCAAGGTGGAGCTGAAGCAAGAGGCGTGGACGACGAGGGAGCTGGCGACGTTCAACGAGCTCGATGCGCAGGCGCAGCGGCATGCGGAGCGTGCGGAGAGGTTGGGGCCCGCACCATGTGTGTCGTCGCGGAGGAGGTCCAAGTCGAAACTCTCCACGCGTGGCAGCGCTCCGCGCCGAGGAGGAGAAGGCGAGGATGCGGAGGCGGATGCGATTGCAAAGTGGCGTGGCGGGTGTGCGCGTTCGCCGCGGCGCAGTGGGGCGGGGACGGTGAAAGCGATTCTAGCATTCTTGAGGTACTGGCTGGCGGGATGGTGGTTCCTGCCGAGTCAGTGGCGGTATGGACTCCCGGCTGCATACGTGCTGCCACTAGGGATTCGAGGGGATGGCGGTGTGAGGGCGAGCATCCTGCTCATGCCCGAGGACGAAACGGACGAGTCGGACCAGGACTTGGATGCGCAGGAGGAACGCGAGATCGCAGCCGAGGATCAGCAGGAGGAAGAACGCAGGAGCAACCTCGCTCTTATCGCTGCCGAGCCTTCGGACCACCTCGATGTCCCCACCGATGCAGTTGCCTCGGAAGAGCAGCAAACGGGGACCAACTCGTCATCAGACACCGACGGACTCGGCGACTACCCCCACCACCACCACCATCATCACCATGTAGTGCCGCCCGATCCGCTGCTCGCGGCCGTCGGCGCAACGCGTGGCGGTGCCGAGTCGGACCGTCTCTCTCTCTCGCACCACTCACTCCGACGCAGGTCGACGGACAGGAGTCTGGTCACGCGCTCGTCGCTCTCGGACGTCGGCGCCACCACCCTTAGCCCTGCAGGTGGCGGTGAAGGCGCGATGGACTTCCACACGCTCGTCTCGGACGCACTGTGGATGGTGTGGAGCCACTGGACCACCGCGCTCGTTTCGGGGTTGTTGGATATTTTGGAAGATCGCCTCGCGCAGATAGAGGCCGAGCAGCAAAACGAAGAGGACGGCGAGGATGGAGAGGGGGAGCGCTTGATCAGGAAAGTCAAGGAGGGGTTGGAGGTCGAGTTGGGTCCCGCGGATATGGCGAGTTTGGGTCTGAGTGCAGGGAGTGCGCTGGATGTCGAGCTGGTCGAGGCGTTGGGCGCGAGGTATTTGCAGCTGCTCACAAGTGCGGTGTGCGATAGCGAGGTCACGCCGAGGGTTAAAGTGAATAGGGGATGGAAGGTGCTCAGATGGCTCCTTTAAGTTCTCCTTTGCATTGCCGTAGGAGCGGGTATCATATTAAGATCTTGCAATGGAGTGAATGGGTTAATCTTGCTCCATCGCCGCAGCCGTCGGATGTGTCTGTGACTGTGAGGCTGGTTCGTCATCTTCATCACCACTCTCCCCCTCCTCTTCCTCTTCCTCCTTTTGGGCGGGGTTCGTAAGCTCCGCAATCACCTCACCAATCCTGGCGTTCGCATCTTTCCCGATTACCCCATCCTTGTGCAGCATCCCCGCCGTTCCTTCCCCTTGCCCTTTTGTGTCGCCTTGGACGATATGGCGGATGAGCAAGTCGTACAGCGTTGCATCACCTAGCGTGTCAGTGTGTGGATGCGGGACGGGTTCGGATTCGAGCAGCTTGAGCAGCTTGTCTTGCTGGCCGCGTGCGTCGAGGAAGCGCAATTGGGCGTGTTCTTTCTCGACTTGTGCGCGGAGTGGGGCGGAGAGGGAGGTGAGGAAGGCGGGTTTCGACGAGACGTCGATACTCGGCGCGCTTGCCGCTGGTGTCGAAGATGTGCCCGTCGGGAGTGAGGCTGCAGTTGCAGAGGAAGCACCTAATGCGGTAGAAGTATTGCTTGGCGCTGCAGATGCAGAAGGCGCAGCGGACAATGAAGCTTGTAATGGCCCTTGCGTCGTAGCTGCAGCGTCTGATGACTTGGTTGCGGGTTCCGACGGTGTGTCAGCCGGTGGCTTGGCCGCGGCAGTGAAGGCATCAAACATCTGCCGACGGAGCTGGTCGAGGTATCCGCTCTTTTTCAGCTCTTGGAGCACCTGTTCCGGCGTCAATCCTGTCACCGCTTCAGTTGCTGGTTTCGGGGTCTCCGAAGACGCGGTCGGCGTGATAGTGGGGATGCGAGGCGTGTCTGATGCTGACACCGGGCTGGGCTGCGACGCAGACGATGCTGCCGGTACCTGCATACTGTTCGCTGCCTCTATACTCATCTTGCAAAGCGAAAGAGACGATGCGATATGTTGGTGAGGTGAGAGAAGCGAGGTGAGTGGGGAGGGAAGATGCAAGGACCCTGTGAAGGAGGACGAGTGTTGGTCCGTGTTCCGAGAATTGAGAGAGGCACGTTGCAAGCAGACTGCTTCTCATTTGGTGTGCTCTGCGCCGCAGTTTCACGATTCAAGACAAGCCAAGTCAGAATGGACGACATCCTCTACCGTCAGCATGGATGTGCAGGCTATTGATACTCAATCACACATGCTTCTCATAGTTTGACTATCTACAATATGATTACGCTTACGTATCTTGATTTCGAGTAGTCTCAATCTATGTGTTGGCGAGCGAGGGTAAAAAGCAAAGGGACAGGGAGAGTCAGCATTTGCCTCCGCCATCCATGAATGAGCAATACCAGTCCTGCAACGCTGCTTTCCGCACAGCAACTAGGCTCGGCCAAGCGCCGATTCACTATCGACTTTCGATGCTTGATCGCAAGTAGCTAGGTGCACCGAACGTAAAAATCAGTATCCGATGTAGATATCAACAAATGCCTGCCTCTTTTTTTACACAGCATTCCGGAGAATACTGCGTCTTGCTCCCGCCGCTCAATTGTACACCAGAGCTAAGCGAGAGAAGAGAAGAGAACAGGGGTGTTTATGTCCGCCCATCGGGGTAATTATCATCCCTTAGAGATCCGGGTTGGCCAGCTACTTGTCCCTAATCCTGCTCGCCGGTGTTGTTGCAGGATGGATGTGCTTGTTTGTCGGGATGTGACTGATGACTTACTGTTTGAGAGGCTAGCCAGCGAGACGGATAGATGAGTCTCGCAGGCTAATCACATCACAACAGCGGAAGTGATATGAGGGTGAGAATGAAGGAAGGAAATAGTGAATTGCTGCGAGCTTTTTTTCTGCTATCCTTTCCTGTTGCGATTTTTTCCAGGAAGAATCGGCACACGGGCGAGAAAAAAGGTGGCGGCTCGGATTACGGTAGTTGGACCTGAATGGAGAAGCCATGCACAGAAGAACCCTTGGCCTGATTCTGTCAACGAGCTGTGTCACACCTACCTCTCCAGTCAAAGCAAACATGTTGGCATCGACGTCAAGATCATCAGCCGCCAGAACGCTCTATCAGAGTGTTTTGAGGCATGCTGAGCGTAAGGTAAGCTTTGCCGTTCCTGTTTTTGGAGCCTGTCCGACATGTCACTAACACAACTTACACTGTGTCATCCGTTGATACCAATCTCAGGCCAAGACCGGCCCACTCGTCACATTTCTCCATAGAGAGTTCAAGGACTTTGAATCTGGCTCTCCCTCTGATGCCAAATCGCCAGCAAGTAGCGACTACCACCCCTTCATCCCTCCCACCAAAACTTCAGCACAACTCCGCCAACAACACCTCGAAAACCTCGAAACGTTCTTGCACAACAAGACCCTTCATGCTGTAAGTCTCTCCTCACGCCCTCGCATCTCCTGCCCCTACGACCCTTAGCCTTAATACTCACTGGTGGCCTTCCTGACTCTCTTTTGTTATCGCAATGTGCAGGAGCTGCTGCAGCGATACAACCCGACGACGGGCATGACCGAGGAAGAGCGAGTGCGTCTCACTGCGCGCCGTGTCGGTCTGGACGTGCCCATTACTCACGACGGCTCCGCCTCAGCGTCGGCCGACTCGGCTAACAACTACCGCGAATCGGCACAGATCGCACAAGACCGATACAAGCAAGACAAAGACAACCGCGAAGACCAGCTGTATTCAGGCAAAGGCGACGGCCTCAACGTTGGCGGGCCGCTACGACCTCCCGTGCCCAAAGAGTAACTGTACATCCCCGCACCAATCTATTTGTTACAGTCCATATTCTTCGAACTGGGCGACGACTTTGGCGACCTCGACATTGCCGCCGGACCAGACGATGCCGATGCGGATCTCGGGCTCAATCTCGCCCGCTGCGGTCTTCTGCTGGGCAATGTGGCTAGCCCATTGTTTAAGCCCCCAAAGTGAGCAATCGGTCGAATCGGATGACGAGAGGTTGGCTTGCTCTGCCGCCTCGTTAAAGCCTTGAAGCACGGTGGCGAGACCGACGGCGGCGCTGGGCTCGACGAATTGCTTTTGGCGCGTCCAGTGGAGTTGGAGTGCCTTGAGAACGTTTTCCTCGCGTGCGGTTACGATTGTGTCGACGTTCTTCTGGATGTGTTCGAGTGTGAGCGGCGAGAGCGAGGTGAGCAGTCCGTCGCAGATCGTCTTGGGAGGTTGAGGTGGGAGTTGTACTTTCCCGGTTTGGACAGAGTAGAAGGCGTCGTTGACCAGGTCGGGCTCGGCACCAATGACGACGATCCTGCTATCGGCGCCCTTGACGGCGGTTGATACTCCGGAGAGCATGCCTCCGCCACCCAAGGGTGCGATGACAATGTCGAACACAGGATCCGACGGGTCTCGTTTCTTCCACGCTCCTTCCGCCTTGGGCCCTTCCGCAGGGACGTTCTTTGACCTGACCAGCGGCCGAGAAGATTTGGGTTGTGCTTCGGCAGCATGCGAGCAGGCTGCCCTGACTTGGAGCCGCGTCGCCTGATCCAGCATCTCCAATGCCATCGTGCCTTGGCCAGCAATCACCAGCGGCTCATCGTACGGATGCACGAACTTGACCGTATACCCTTCCTTTTCATATTTCTCCATCACCGACTGAGCCGTCGACTCTCTCGCCTCCAACGTGGGCTTGCAGAACATGATCCTCGCATCGTACCCGGCGACTGCATCCTTCTTCGGCTTGGGTGCATTCTCAGGCATCACAACAGCCGCGATACACCCGGCAGACTTGGCCGCACACGCCAGCGCAGCCGCATGGTTGCCGCTCGAGTGGGTGACGACCACAAGTCGGGCAGGGTCGAAGTCGGGGTGCTCGGCTTTGGCGTTGGCGAGGTGGGTGAGCACAGAGTTGGTAGCACCGCGGTACTTGAACGCGCCTACACGCTGGAGGTGCTCGGCTTTGAATGCGAGACGGACTCGCGGTTTGGAGGAGCTAGCAGAAGCATCATTGGTGGGGCTGAAGAGGGCTTCGGTTGCAAGCACGTCGATGGCCTGATTGGTGAGGAGCGGTGTGTAGTGGGTGTAGGGTGCGACACGCGCATGGGCTTGCTGAATGTCGCTAAACGAGACCATGATGATGATGGACCGATGATGGTAGATAGAGCTGGTTGTCAAGTGGCTTGGAGTTACAAGATAGGATGCTACTCGAGAGCGTAGTACAAGACACAGCAACGGATAAGGTCCCCCACGGTGTATGTGTGTCTCTCCCGGTCAGGGTCTGCCAAGTCAAGCCGGCATTTGTACGCCGTGGGGGACATCTTATTACCGCACGGAAGAAGCAAATGATGAATTGCTCCACATTTTCGCAGCCAAAAAAGAAAATATTCGTTCGGCTTCTGAGCAGTGACAGAGAGCAAGGAGAATTGATTGAAATTGCTTGTGCGATCAGACGAGTGACAGATTTTGCACTTTCCTGCGTCACTGTTGCAGCTGAGCGCCTTCTAAGTGATGCCGATTCTCAACGGCCGCCGCTGCTGATTCCCGTCTCTGGCCGGTCTTGACTCAGTTGCTTGCTCGTTCTTCCTTTGTGGAGCTTCTCTCCTTGTGCTTCATCGCAACCACACTTTCTTTCCATCCTTGCCTCCCTTTTCTCTCCGCTTAGGGTCCGCAAAATCATGGCGCCGATTCCCAACGCACAGCAGGCTTCCCAACAGGCGGCACGAGCTGCCGACCGTGCTCAGGTCACTGCCAACAACACCGCCAACAAGCTCTCGAAATGGGTCGAGGAAAACCGAACCCTCGTCATTGCTCTCGCTACCGGTACGCTTGCTCTCGGTGGATACTACCTCTACTCTCGATCCTCATCCGCTAAGGCAAAGGGCAAGGGAGCTGTGACTGACAGCGACGATGAGGAGAAAGCAGGCTCGGCTGGTGGTGCGGCCTCTGGTTCGCCTAACAAGAAGAAGAAGAAGAAGGGCACCAAGAAGAAGATCGGCGGTGCTTCCGGTGCTGCTACTACATCTTCCACTACCGATTCGACTTCGCAGCGAGCAGACGGTCTGCCCTCTGATCCAGCGGGACCTTTGTTGGACGAGGCTTCCGATGACCAGCTCGCCGAATTGCCCGAAGCTGAGATCCTCAGGCTCCCCGCGGCGAAGCGTGAGAGCCTCTCGAAACATCTCAAGAACCTCGGCAACAAGGCTTACGCCAACCGTCAGTTTGAAAAGGCCATCTCCCACTACACCAAGGCCATTGCTGCCCACCCCATGGCTGTCTTCTACTCGAACCGTGCCGCTTGCTACGCCAACTTGAGCCAGCCCGAAAAGGTGGTCGCCGACTGCGACGAGGCGCTCAAGATGGACCGTGTCTACGTCAAGGCGCTCAACCGTCGTGCTGTGGCCAAGGAGCAGCTTGGTAACCCTACCGAGGGTGAGGAGGGCATCGGTCAAGACAAGGCCAAGCTCCTGTTTGACTCTCTGGCCGACTTCACTGCCGTTGCCATCCTCGGCCAGTTCAAGGACCAGACTGCCACAGAGTCCGTCGAGCGTGTTCTGCGCAAGCTCGCTACAGGCAAGGCACAGGACATTCTCAAGAGCCGTGAGCCCAAGCTGCCTTCGCCCACTTTCGTCACAGCCTACCTCGAAGCATTCCGAGCCAAGCCCAAGCCCACGCTCCCCGGCAACGCAAGCCAGGGTGATCAGACGCTCATCAAGGCGCACGAGGCCTTGTCGGCCAAGAACTACCCACACGCATTCACGCTGTTCAACGAGGCGATCGAGCAGGGTCTGAGCAACGAGGATCTCGAGGCAAATGCATACAACATGCGTGGCACATTCAAGTTCGTCATTGGCAATGCCAAGGAAGCGCTCGCTGACTTGGAGCGTTCGACTTGGTTGCGACCCAACTACGTGCAGAGCTGGGTCAAGAAGGCGTCGGTGCATATGGAGTTGTCGGACAAGGACGCTGCGTTCAAGGACTTTGACAAGGCCATCGAAGCCAATGCCGAAGACCCTGATATCTACTACCACCGTGGGCAGGTCAACTTCATCCTGGGCGAGTTCGACGCGGCCATCAAGGACTATGAGAAATCCACGTCGCTCGACGATACATTCATCTTCTCGCAGGTGCAGTACGCTGTGGCGCACTACAAGAACGGCAACATCGGCCACTCTACCGCAGCGTTCCGCAAGCTGCTGCGCAACTTTGACACGAGCTCCGAAGCGTACAACTACTACGGCGAGCTGCTGCTCGACCAGCAGAAGTTCGAAGAGGCTATGGACAAGTTCGACAAGGCGATCGAGATTGAAGGCGGCAAGCAGGGGTCGACGAATGTGCTGCCGATGATCAACAAGGCGCTGGCGTTGTTCCAGTGGAAACAGGACATTGGCGCTGCCGAGGAGCTGTGCAGACAGGCGCTGGAGAAGGATGAAGACTGCGACGTGGCGGTCGCGACACTCGCACAGTTGAGCCTGCAGCAGGGCAAGATCCAAGATGCCATCGAGTACTTTGAGAGAAGCGCAAAGATCGCAAGGACCGAACCAGAGTTGATCAACGCCTTGACGTACGAGAATGCAAGCAGGGCCCAGCTCAAGTTCATCCAGGAGTATCCAGAGCAGGGCGCAGCGCTCGGCCAGATGGCGGGAATGCTTTAGATTCGCGGAAACACCACTCATTCACTCACTCACTATTCACGAGTTTCATTATGTGTGCGGTTCGCAGACCCCTCAAAAATATCGATGCTTTGAACGTTTATTCCACATCAGCTCCTCTGTGTGTGATGATGGTGGTGGTGCTGGTTGGCATAGAAGTATCTATGGTGAAAAGCAGATCGTATGCGCCGGGCTGGGTAACACCTGCTCGTGACTGACCGGTACCGGTACCGGTACCGATGCAGTAAGTTAGGAGAGTGCGACTGAACCAGCTTTTTCGCTTCCAAGGCGCGATGACGTTTTGACCCATACGTGGCGGCAGCGGTGGTTGTCGGGGTTGATTGGACCCTGGAACGCCTTCGGATCGAGCTCTCGTCACTGCGTGCGGTGAACTCTAAATTTTGGTCAACCCAACGCAACGCAACGCACACATGTGACTCAGCCCCGCATCCCCTGTCCTTTGGTCGATCCGATGGCTGGGTGTGAAGCTTAATCCGCGCCTCACTCCGTCAGACGAGTTGCGGTGGATGGGTTCATGCAACTCCGGCACCCTCCGTAGCTCTAGTGCGCCACATTTTCGGCCACTTCCGAAGCAGGCAGGCGCTTCTGAATAGTGAGCGGTGATGGATAGGACGTCATCGGTGCTTGCGATTGACTTCCGAACGAGGTACGATGAGGTATCCATCCGCTATCCGCAGCGTGGTTCTGGTTCAGGGACATGAGACACAGACAGGATCACATGAGTTCAAGCCCCTCGCCCTCCATCCAGCAGCAGCGTAAGGTGTTTAGACTCTACTGGTAGGGTACGGATGATTGAAAGCGTACCGTAAGTTAACTTACATATATACCAATCCCTCCCGCTCCTCCATCCGCATCTACATCCGCATCCATATCCGCTCTTACATCTCCCTTGGAACCCTCAAACACCAACACAATCCGTTCAAAATGGGAGGTAAGTTCTCATCCTGACCACATTAAACCCGCATCGCTATTGCTTGACGCAAACTGACCCTGCCTGCCTCGCGCACCTTGCCTCCGCTCTCTGCCAGCCGTCGCCTCGTGTCTCAGCTCGATAGTCTCGTCGATCGCCGGCATCTTCCATGCCATCTTCTCCGCCATCGCCAGCGTCCTCCACACCATCGTCTCGGCCATCTCGTCGTGCCTGATCGCTACGTTCAACTGCATCGCAGACGTCATCTGCTGCCGCTGCGGAAGCGGCCGAAGGGCTGGTTCGAGACGCAGAGGAAAGATTTGAACGCCCCTCAGACCCTCTGACTGCATTCCCTAGGTGCTAAGTGCAATCCAAGATACCCGGTTTCCTCTCCTTCAATTGTGTGCGTGTTCGTGTGTATGCGTGTAGTGATCAAAAGCGAAAGCACGATGAGAAGTCGGAACAAATACATTGGTGAAAGAACAAACTACATGGTCGGGTGAGAACCAGCAGCCACCAACTTGACCACCTCCGCCGACCCTGAGATGAAATGGATCTCCAAATGGATCACGAGATAGAGATCAGGCGAAGACTGCTGGACTCGGCCCTGAGTGGCTACAACGGGGTGCGGGGAAGGTCTATCGACAAGTACTGCAGAGGAAATCTCAGCAGAGCTCGAACCCGGCCCAGTCGCAGCTGCGGCCACACAATCTAGCTATTGTTGACAGTACGTTATGGTGCATTGGTGCGCGGAACGATTCCGCACTTGACCAGGCTGCCGGTTTGGAGTTGCGAGCGCTTGCACATGTGAATGCGAATGCGGTGATGCGAATGTTGAAGCTGGCTGGATTGAAAAGTTCGATGTGGGGGAGGGTATACGAGACGAGCGGAGCTGCAGAGAATGGAGAAGGCGAGCGGCGATTAGCAGCCACCGAGCTGCTCGATCATGGCGTCGATCTCGTCCTGGTCCTCCATATTGAGCTGTTTGTCGGACCAAACACCAGTTGCGGCAAGGTTGTGAACAGATCGGCCAAAGCGGAAAGTAAATGTATTAGTACACCCTTGTCGAACGACCTCTGTCGATTGGTGCGGAATCACCATCTACTCGCAGCGATAGCCGTCAACCGGTATTCCGCACTTTGGGAAACCAAACTTACCGTCTCTGCCGTGTCGTTGTCACCGATACGCTGACCGTCAAAGATGAAACGCACGCTGTTCTCGGGCTTGCCCATCCTGTCTGCGTAGGCCTTTTTCAGCTTGGACAGCTTGGTGGTGCGCTTGACCTTGAAGAAGACCTCGTTACCATCGGCGTCCTTGACCTTGATGTTGAGCTGCTCAGCGCCCTCGGGCTTGGGCTGGGGAACTTCGGCGTCGGACATAGTGGTGGCTTAGCAAAGCAGTGGAGTGTGAGGGCTGTAGAGTGGTCGTGTCGGTGGTCGTGGTACTCGGGTACTATGCGTGTAATGCGGGAAGAAAGAGGTCGATGTTGGTTGAGAAGAAGAAGTAAAGTTGGACGAGTGGCGGAACAAAGTTAATCCAATCCGGCTTCCGCAGATTGGCGCGTTTCGTTCGAGTGATGAGCACTTACTTGAACACAAAGCGCTGTGCTGCGCCGAACAAACAAAGTCAAAACTGAGCTCAGCACAGCGCTTTGTCGCCGTTGTCTCCCACTTGCAGCCGGAGCCGAGCACGAGCGGAAAGAGTGGAGGGCTGTTTGGGATTTTCACTCGGTTTTTTGGCCCTTTTTTAATTTTGATTTTCTGACTTCAATTTCTCATCTTTTGTTGGTGGACAATGCGGGTGATGCGGATGTGTGGAGAAAAATGAACCGAGAAATCACCGTGCGCTGCTGCTACGAAAAAGTTCCAAATTTTTAAGAAGCTCAACTTTTTTTGAACGAAGTCCATGACAGCTTCACCTTCAACGCTATCTTCCACACCCACCCTTCCGCATCCTACAGCTCAACATCCGCAGCATTTCTTTCCTCTTGTATTGCAACAACTTCAACTTAGTCTAGTACCCCAGCCCTAAGCTTCAGCTTCAGCTTGAATGCTACTCAACAGACCGAGCTTCCTCACAGCATAGTACTGGCATAATGGAGGCCGGCGAATCGATAGATCAGGCTGCCGCCAAGCAACCGCCCAACACCTCTTCCACCGATGAACAGCAGAATCAGAGCTCTAGCTTTGGCGGTCAGACAGCCGCGCAGACTGGCGGGTCTGAAGCCGAAGCCACTTCGCAAGCCAACACGCTCCCCGATTTGACCATCATGGATGCCATCCCTTCTCTCGATGCGTCCAACTTGGCCAGTTTCCTCCCGGCGGCTCAGGAGCAGAACAAATCGGACGAGCAGCAGCAGCCTTCGCTCGAGAATCAAATCCAAGCTTTCACAGATGGCCTCAAAGATCAATTCGGCGACGCTAGCACACAGGCTCTGCATACCCCCGTCGACGCCTCCACCTACAACACAGCTAGCAACACCCCTACTCAGCAATTGGGTACACCTGCCACGGCCGAAGACATTGCTTCTTTCGAGACACTCATAGCCTCACTCATGCCAACCCCTCAGCCAGGGTCTCCAGCAACATCACAACAA
This sequence comes from Ustilago crameri, assembly GCA_024271935.1. Taxonomy (NCBI): domain Eukaryota; kingdom Fungi; phylum Basidiomycota; class Ustilaginomycetes; order Ustilaginales; family Ustilaginaceae; genus Ustilago; species Ustilago crameri. The sequence continues at coordinate 376,096 of JANBMJ010000005.1, read as the reverse complement.
CAAGACGATGTAGCCGCACAGGCTTCACAGCAACCCATCACTACCATTAATGCCGGGGACCCGCAAGCATCGACCTCGGCTGATAGCGCCGCACAGTCTTTCGTCGATAATCTGCTGCGTGAAGCCAATCTCTTCTCTTCCACCACCGAGGCGGGATCTACATCGCAACAGCCGAATGACAACAACACCGAAGCTGCGCCGACAATCACGGCAACCGAACCACAGTCGCAGCCTGGAGCAGGCGGCGATGATGCACTCGCAGCGAGCCTCGAGCAGTTCATGGCGAGTCTTCAGGCAAAGGTCTCTTCGAGCCTCCCCGCAGAAGAAGCAGCAAAGCCAACAGAAGAACCGGCCAAGCCAAAGTCGCCCCAGAAACAGCAGAAGCCCGCCAAGAAGCCAAAGAAGATCCTCGGCAAGCGCAAATACCGCGAAATTGGCCCCATGGAGCGACGCACTCGAGTCGAAAAGGCGATCTCCGAATACATCGCCAGCATCGACACGCTCACCAAACCCAACACTGTCACTGGCCCAATCCATGCAGCCGACGCCTCCAAGACTAAGATGACCACCATCCGTTGTGCGCATGCCTCCGTTGCACTCAAAAGCTACGGCTCCGAAAAGCGCTTCTTCAGCCCGCCTCCTATCATCAGCGTCCGAGGACCATTACGAAGATACGCCGAGCATGGCGCTGCTACCCTCACCACTTCCTCAACTGCCGAAGATGCTGATCAGGAGGACCAGTGCCGTGTCAGTCTACTTGTCCGCGGTAATACCGACGAGTTCTACTCGAACGAGAACGTGGCTGTGCTCGATAGCAAGCTCGAAACCAAGATGCGCTCGCTCTACGTCACGCCTACCGGACGCTCCAAAACGTTCCGCTTGCAACTCAACCTGCTCCGGCCCTCGGGGCTTGAACCGCACCTGCCCATCTTCAGCCCGCTCAAAAAGTCGCGTGCGGGCGGAGATGTCCACTCCCCCGCCGTCAGCGTTGCAAGTCCCGGCGCGAAGCAAGACGATAGCAGCGTGCCCGAGACTCTGTCGCGCTTGCCCGAAGGCTCGGTCTGGGCGTCATTCGAGTCTGCACCTGTCACGATCATCTCAAAATCGTCCAAGAAGACAGCAAAGCCAAGAGGACAGTCGAATCAAATCCACAACGGATCGCTCATCTCCATGTTCAACCGCATCAACTCGCAGACGGCACGCACAAAGTACATGCACAGCAGCGACAATGGCGCCCTTACAGTTCACAGCGGTGAATGGTCCACATACCGCATCACGCTCATCTCCCGCCCACCGCTGGCGGATCTCGCTGGTGCCGAGCAAGACAGTGTCACGTACGGCTCGACCATCGTCCTCACTGATGTCAACACGGGCTTCAGCAGCGATCCCCTCGTCGTATGCAAGGTCGACAAAGGCCAGGTTCAGTTGCCCCAGCTTGATCCGCCCGCGGAGCTGCTCACGGCTGGGTCGGGGAATCGCTCGAGACGCGTGCCAATCGATCAGGCTCTGCGCGACAAGCTCGCGGCCTTAAGCAAGGCGTCCTCGAATGCCAGCAATGGGGCTGGCTCGTCGGCAGGTGGTAAGGTAGCGGAGAAACCAGGCAGCAGTGCCGAGTCGGCCATTAAGATCGAAGGCGAAACCCGGAACGGAGACTCCGCACCAGCAGCAAGCGCAAATGGGGCCAGCGACAAGGATGCGGATGACCTCAACCTGTATGGCCCCGTGGGGCAGCTGCAGAAAGTGGCGCTGATGCGGTTCGTGCCGAGCAGCGATAGCGAGACCGTATTCGGCACGTCGGAGCATCTCGAGCCGAGCTTCTCCACCCCGCGCAGCTATCTCTGCGCCATGGTGCCCGACGAGTGGAAGCACACGCACCCGGACAAGGTCGGGCAGGAGGCGCTGGCGGTCAATATTGCCCAAACGCACGAGGAAGGGTTTGGATTCGCCGACGCGCCTGTCGATACTGCTGACCCGCACAAGACAGCAGAGGGCAATTCAATCGTCTACGTGACACCGAAGACCGTCACTGTGGCGAAGGAGCATGCGGAGGGGGAAAAGGTGATGGATGAAGTGGACGATGCGTTTGTATGGACCGTGATCGGCGTTTCGCGGTTCGAGTATTCCTACTTTGACACGAGCGCGACTCAGGCATCAAAGGATGAAGGGCCGTGCGAAGTGCCCATGACACCATTCCCGCTCATCACGTCCATGCCGACGTACGATCAGAGCAACCATACGCTCGTCACGACTGTGACGAATTTCATCGTCCCCGCCGCAATCACCTCGGACCCCATCCCGCTCGACGTCTGGGCAGGAAGCTTAGGCCCGCTCAAAGTCGAACACACCATCACCCGCACCGCCTCCCCCGCCACAGCCACAGACCCAGAAGCATACATCACCGTCACCCTCCCTCCCATCAGGGACCTACTCAAAGTAGCAATGAAGGGCAAATTCGAAACGCCGCTCCCGGCAGGAAGCGTTCCAGCCCATTTCCTTCTTCCGCTCATCTTTGTCAACGATTCCGACGGCACAGCTTACCATTCAGGTCGACACATTGTCTGCGAAGACCTGGTTCAGCTTATGAAGGCAACGGGACACGACACCACCGCGGACGTCCTCAAACAGCTCGGTTTCGGTTTGGGCGATCTAGCAGGACCTCCGGCTCAGGGAGCGTGGAGCGTGAGGATCATCTAGCCAGCAGAAACATAATCGTAAAATACCATTATCACTCTCATCCTTTGGGCTCCGTATTTCACTCTGTATTTGTATCTCAACACTCGCAATCACACACATCGTCATTCAGCCACATCACACTCGGGAGGGGAAAACATTTACAAGAATGTTGAAATTGGAGAGCAGAGAGCATATTGCTGGAACAAATGATAAGACTATGGATTGGCCAAAACGTGGCATTGTCGTGGAATTGTGAATGAGTATGCTTGAGAGACCGGACCTTGATTTACGGGAACAATCAATGTTGTTTGCGAGACATAAAGGATGAGAGTAAGGGGGGTTTAAGCCGGCACGATCTCGTTAATGTTGGCTCCGCCCTTGGGGCAAAGCGCAAGCACGGCTGGATCGAAGTTGAGGCTCTGCACCTTCTTGGGGTGAATTGCCACGGCCGCCATCAACCCCTCGGCGACATGCATGGCGATGTGGCAGTGCAACGGCCAGACACCGGGCAGATCGGCGATGATGCGCACGACAATGTACGAGCTCCTGCCGACGGTGATAGTGTCCCTCCTGAGCGGGTTCACCAGATTCAGGCCGCCCGCAGCGCCCTTCCTGTTCATCTCGAGCCACTGCGACTGGGTGAGGTTACCACTGCCGCGCGCGACAATGTGCATGTCCGTGCCGTGCAAGTGGAAGGGATGGTCAAGGAAGTTGTCCTGGTTGTTGATGATGATATCGGCGATCCAGATGTCGTCTGGCACGTGCAGCGACGCGACGGTGGACGAGTTGATTGGGATGCCTGCGTACGTCAGCTCGAGGTACGGCTTGTTGACGTAGTTGGTGTGCGTGATGTTGTCGATGAAGAAGCGACCAAGCGTGGTGCCGTTGGCGAGCTTCAGGTTGCCGAACTGCGAGTTGAAGATGCCGAGCGAGTTCGGGTTCGTGTTGGCAGGGACGGACGTGTCGATGGCCGGGATCAGCTCCGTATCGTTAAGATCGCTGCATTGCGTGCCGAGCACGTCTTTCCAGTCCTGCGGCACGGGTGCGCGCGGCTTGACTTTAGACCCCGGAGTGTGGTATTGCAGAGTGAGGTTGGCGACGGGGTCAAGAAGCGGGTCGACGAATGCAAAGCAGGCTGTCATCATCGTTGCACGCAGTAGGAAGCTATCGCCGTCCAGGCCCTTGTTGGTCTTGATGATCACGTCGTGACGCTGACCGTTAGAAATGGGGATGCGGTGGACGGTGTGCTTCTTGACGGGGGTGCCATCGGCTCCAATGACGTGCAGAGGATGCTTGTCGATAGAGATAACGTTCTCGGCATGCGAACCCGTGTTGATGAAGCGGAAGCGGTACTTCTTGTTTGGCTCAACCTTCATGGTCGGGGTACTCAACTGGGTGCATCTGGTAGGCATACCCGGCTGAGGACCCTTGGCTGTACGGAGAGCCGCACAGTTGAACACTCCTGCGCCATTGATCAAGCCCGACTGCGGCGACGGTGCAGCCGATGAACCATTGTAGCCATTGACCGAGAGGAGATCGTTCACGATCTTGTCGGCGAAGTCGTGGTAGTTGTCAGCGAACAGGAAGATACGCTCGTCGTCGTAGTCGCGACACTTCTGGTAGGGATCACGAGCCGAGCGGATGACCAAGCCTCCGTACAGACCGTCGGTGTACTGCATCTTGGAGTGACTGTGCCACCAGTACGAGCCGTACTGCCCCTCGATCTTGAATTTGTAAGTCAGCTCGCCGCCATTGCCAGGGATGGGACACTGCGAGAAACCTGCAATACCGTCCATGAAGGGAGTCGAGTTCTGGAACATGCCATGCCAGTGAATCGAAGTGCCCTGATCCATCCAGTTCTTCACCCTGACGACGATCGTATCACCCTCGTTGACTTCGAGCATTGGTCCGGGAGATTGGCCGTTGACGAGGATACGCTTCTTTAAGAACCCATCTGGTGCCGAAGGGCCGTACGTAATATTGAAGTCCCAAAAGCGCGTTCGAGGCGTGTAGTCGTATGGCTGGCAACCGCTTGAAGGCTTGTCGTCGTCATCGTCGTTGTGATCCTCGTGGTGATGATCGTGATCATGGCGAGGAGCATGTCCGTGGCGGTTGTGTCCCGGTCCGAAGCCGTAGTCTCGGGGATTAAAGCCGCTGTGTTCGAGTTCTTCTTCGACTTTACGGACGACGCCAGCAATTCCACCGTCACCGAGGATGTCAGGGCCAAGCCAGGTGTCGCCATTAGGCGTATCAAAGCCACGGGGAAGCTCTGGAGTGCATTCACTGTCCTTACACGGAGCGTATCCTTCGGGCTCGGAGTAGGCTGGGAAGGCAAGGGCGGTCTTGGTGGCGAGACCAAGGAGGGTCACAGAGACCCAGTTGAGCCTCATCACAGCTAGGTATTCTATTCGCTATGAGGGATGGGGAGAAGAGATGTAGTATCAGAAGGCAGCCGCGACTGAAATGGGAAGGAAGTTGACTGGCTTTGTATGAGTGAGCCAGGCTGCAGAGATATGGGCAGAGGACATTGGAGCCAGGGCGTTCGGAAGGGTCTTCTTATACACCACATACTCAGCCATTGTGCGAGCTTGGAGAGTCACCGACAGTGGGACTGTGTACGTCAGTTCTGCTGAGCTGAGTGGGACGACAACCCATCTTGGCAAAGCGGACGGTCCGAAGTTCGAGACTGTTGTATGTCAGCGGTTGCTGTGACATTACCGTTGTTGCCCCGCCATTGCGGGCCGACGGAGCTTGCAGATATGTGATGGGTTTGCAGGGAGCGCACAGCCTGTGGTGGGCCTGGAACAACATCATCCGAGACCGGCGAAATGCTTGAGAAGGCTTGAGGCGAGGCGGAAATGCCGCAAATCAATTGCCTTTATCCGAGACAAAGGAGGCAAGCTTCACTTGTCACGGCAATTAGGTGGGACCTAGGGAGGGAAGGGATGAGATGGGGTTTCACACGTGTGATGCATGAAGAGCCCCTGTGTGCGAAGATATGAACCGGATGGCGCTGTGATACTAAGGTGGGTTCGATGGAAGGGAAATTGAGGTATCGGGAACCCCGAGGGTTCGAGGGTTCGACACCGTCAAACGACCGAGAAGGGTCGCCTTACAGGCTTTTCGGCAAAGTCTAATGACGGATGCCGAAGAAGCGTTGAAGGGAGTGGGGCTTGAAGACAGGTCGAGGGCGAAGTCATGTCCCTGGTTGAAGATCTTCATCTAACGGGTTGCTTTCAGAGCTCGCTTGAGCTTTGCAAACAGAATGCAATAGAGGCACACGAGGGCTCACGTACAGAGAAGCAGGGTGGGGGAAAGCTGGCATCATATCGATGTGAAGAGGCGCTGCCGAAAACCGAGATTGTGGGTTCGACGGCCCTGATCAACGTCTCATGCAAACCCCTCGTTTGTCTCGGATGTCGTCTGCAGGCACTAAGCTTTCCGAAGTGCCTACTTCAGGTCAAAGACGCACTATCGGCCAGGAATGTTCCTCAGAGTCGGTCCCTGATTCTTACAAGCAATCTTTGCGGACAGTGTAGAGTAGTAGCCTGCGTTCAATTTCGCAGCTAGCCGCGGTGAGATGGCGCACTCGAATTGTACGCCACTGTGGGTCCTTCTCACCACCCTCGCCACTTGCCGTCTAACGTTCGAGGCAGTGAAGCAGAGGGTCCGGGGGTCCGTCGGATGCGTCGGACCTCGAGTCTTGTCGATGACCGTTCGGCGGTTTGTGACAGGAGGGTGGGACAACAAACATCAGCGGCATCCGAGCGGAAGTTTGACCAGCTGAACAAAGTTTATTTGCGTTATGGCTGGTGGCTCGTCCAAGCTCGCTTTAGTGGTAAGTTTGAAACACGCCAATTGTGAAAAGGTCCCGATGTTTGTTTCACCTGCACAGCTGGTCTCGCTAGTGGTGTTCCCGATAGTACGGAGAGAGGCCATCATGGGCAATGGTCCATTTGAACGAAAGACGACTCGTCCGTGCACTACACAGATTTGACCTCACCATAGATAGGTTGCGGTCTCCTCATAGAATTGGTCGTGTCCACAGAAAAAGATGAAGGATGAAATGTTGACTCCGAAAGCTGACAGATGCGCGAGCGAAAAATAAAGTTTGTTCACTCTTGTGTCACGTTGTACGAGACCCGCGGTGTGACTGTCCAACATGGACACAGGGTCGAGGACTTAATCACGACGCGGAACAAATGCCGTGCCGAGCGCAATCATACGGCTTCGGTCTACAATATGAGCTTCTTCTCTTGCTTCATTTCTGGTCGTGCTTGGCGGTCAGCCAACGGGAAGAAGTTTCTTTAGTAGCGTCTACTGAATCCCGAAAGCCGAGTCATCGAGACAATGCTGGGTGGGTCACCTAGTAAATGACTTTCCTGGCGCCAGACTTGATGCCGCAGGTGTTCAGCTTTTGCCAATCTGTTTGGACACAGCAGTCTCGTTGAAGGCTGACGAGATTGAAGGGACATGCAGGACGGGTGCAGTGCATGTTGTTATTGAGCTTTGGGCTTGCTCGATCAATTTCATTGCAGGTTTCGCACTAGTAGAATCGGCGCAATGGGAACACAATGCAGTATCGGACGACTCATCACCTGAGGCTTCGAGTGGGCGAGCTGAAGAGCTCCGACCTTCAGTAAGCACGGATGAAACCCGACGAGATCGACATGAATCGATGCTCGTGTACCTGAATCATGCTGCGGCTGATCCGATTCAACCTAAATGACTGTGCAACCATCACACTTCCGGCATGTGATGCGCCAGCAACCTGAATAAGACCCTTCGTGCAGATCACATGCGATGTCATGAACGCTGCCCTAAGACCTCCTGAGTTGTCACATTGCTTTGCTCATTCTGCCCGCATGTACATGTAACAGGTTGTCATATCGGGTGAGGGAGGTGGCGTTTGCGCTCAAATAGGAGGTACATTTTGAGCTTCTCAGCTTGCCACGATAGCGACACAGCTGAACATGCAAATGAAGCAGCTTTATCGGTCTGTCGACCTCAATCTCCAAGCCGCAATTCTCCCACTTGTCGATGTCATATGAGAATCCAGCAAGTGACATTGGAGCAAAAACCCTCAAGACGATCAGGTCTACTCACTCTGCTGTACCCGCTTGCACGGACGTGGATCAGAATCGAGCACAATAGCAACGAGTGTATTGGTACAAGCATGAAGATCGACTGGCAAACCACGATAGTCGGGCGACTTACTGCGTCTGAGGCCCGTACCCACGCAGCATCTCTGCAAAGCCCCACTGTGTTGGGACGCTATACGGCTTTGAGATCTCGCACGCATCCTTTGTCACCTTTGCGACGATGAACCTGTTCAAACTCCTTGCATCTCTGTAGAACAGCACCTTCATGCAGTTCTCCAAGATCTCCTTGGCCTCAGCCTCCTCCAACGTCTCCTCCCTGCCCTCTACCATCTTCCTCAACAGCGGCTGTGCGAGGTGCATACCAAACCCTGTCGCAATCGTGCTGCTCGTAAAAGTCGTCCCCAGCAGATCCACATACCCCAAGAACGGCGTGCCGTCCTTTGGGTCCACGCCGCCAAGCACAAACGAGTTCCAAAGCGGGTCGATTTTGCTGCGGCGCTGGTACATGACTTTGGCGAGGTATGCGTAGATCTGAGTGGGCGACAGCGTGTGGCCGTCCGCGGCGACATCTTCGGCGGTGATGAGTTTGTTGAGCATGTGCTGGACGTATTGCCAGTCCGACATATCTCCGCTTGCGCCGACAATCGTGTGCTTGCCGAACTGCGAGATACGGGTAATGTCCATGAAACGAGCGAGAGAGCCGTATGAGGCGAGTGTGTCGGTGGCAAGCATGATGCCGTCCTTGTATTTGAGTCCGAGGACAGAAGTACCAGTGACGATGGGTTGCTGAGTATGCGTGGTCGGATCCGAGGATGGGGAGGCAGCCGCGGAGCTGAACGAGGGCGAACCCATTTGAGTGTAAGCCTGATTGGGGGCCGAAGACCAGGTCTGACCTGGGTGGAAGTGAACCATTATGTGTATGGTGCTCTGCGATCGAGTATCGAGGTGATGGCCGGTAGGTATATGATGTAGAGATGAGGAGCAGAAGGATGGTGGAGTTGGAAATGTCGATGGAGGTGGCTCAAGCGCTGCTAAGTGTCACTCAAAGGGTTGGGCTTGCGTGTTCTTAGGCGCTGAGGCTGAGAACGCGTTCAGTTGAATCTCATATGGAGTGATCGTTCAAAATGTTGTATTGTTAGCTCGGCTCTGCAGATAGGGAAATTGACGGGAAAAAAAAAAAGAAGGGAATCTCGGGCATCGGAACTCGACCAGCAACAGAAACTTAGCTCCACTTTCAACCTTGCTCCTCATTCCTTCACACCTTCACGGATTGGCACGTTCAACCTCCTCATCGCCACGAGCTGCACCTGCATTCGCTCCGCTATATCGTCACTGCATCAATCAACGGTCTCATATCTGCCATCTGATCCAACTTTGCCTCATCCCCCTTCGCTGGCGCCGACTATCTCCTACTAGCCACTCCTTCGCGATGGACTTCTCCTCGCGCGCGGGCAACAAAGGCGCGGGGATCGCGGGCGCTTCGGAGTCCAACGTCGACCGTCGCGATCGCCTTCGCAAGCTTGCCCTCGAAACGATCGACCTAGCACGCGATCCTTACCTGCTCAAAAACCACCTCGGCGGACTCGAATGCCGACTCTGCCTGACACTCCACACCAACGAAGGCTCGTACCTCGCGCACACGCAGGGCAAGAAACACCAAACCAACCTCTCTCGTCGTGCGGCTCGCGAAGCAAAGGAAAATGCATATGCATACGATGCTAACAAGCTCCTCACCTCCTCGGGTGAGGCAGGAGGCGTTCCGAAAAAGCAGTTCGTCAAGATCGGAAGACCAGGGTACAAGGTCACCAAAGTGCGCGAGCCAGTGCTAGAAAGTGGCGAGGGAGGCAGATTGGGGCTGCTGTTCCAAGTGAGTCTACCAGAGATCAAGCAAGGAGTCGAGCCAATGCATAGGTTCATGGGTGCGTTCGAACAGAAGGTCGAAACGCCAGATAAAGGTTACCAGTACCTAGTAGTGGCCGCGGAACCGTACGAGACCATCGCGTTCAAGCTGCAAAGCAGGGAAATCGATAGGAGAGATACAGGCCTAGTCACGTTAGTTGCGGCAGGAAGTAGACCAAAACAGGAACCGGCAACGTGGAGCTACTACGATCCAGATGGCAAGACGTTCTACATCCAAGTCATGTTCAAATAGCTTCAAATCCAATATACCGCAAAGTATACCCCTTATCGCAAACAATCATATGTATTTCTAGCCTCACAATGCATTCACACAATCCATTGTCCTGATCATTATATTGCGCTTCGTTGGTGTGGTGCTGGTTAAAAGCTCGTCAACTTTGTCTGTCCCAACGAGAGCCACGACGAGTATGCCCTTACTTTTGCCTCTGATGTTACCCCTGCGCCTTGTCCTCCCGTTGCCATCGCCGTGGAAATAGGCTGGCCCCACAGCCCCGCACCCGCCAACTGGCTCGCGGCATTCGCATGGCTCACCAATACCGGATCCATCCCCCCCGCCGGCACGTACGCCACGAACCTCTCTAACACACTTGCCTTCGCTTGGCTGACTCCAACCCCATCCTCGTAGATTTGGATGTCGCGCTCGTTGATCAGATGGTGGTCCGTCAGCGCCGCACTTGCTGGTCTCGCTCGATGCCCCACCTTGTCCTCCTCCTCCCCTTCGACTTCTCCCGCCTCCTCGGGTGCGGACGTGTTGGGCCGCGCGTACTCGTCAAGGAACTGCGTGGTGTAGAACGCATACTCCTCTTCCTCGTCTTCCGAGATCTGTGGGTTGCACGCCTTGTTCAGCGCCGCTTCGATCGCCACATTCGACCCGGCCACAGCTGGCCCCACCGGGTTCACCGTCTGCCACCGACCGGCAAAGTTGAACGTGTGCGGGTCAAACCCACCCGCTCCCCCACCACCAGCCCCAGCGGCTGGGTTCGCGGAAGCAGTCGTCGCAGCTGCGGCGGCGGCGGTGCCACGGGTCGGGGTAGCCACGTCCCCCGCGCCACCGTCGGAGGAGGCAATGCTGTAACGCTGCCTCGACTTGCGCCCACCACTGCCTCCTAGTCGAGGCGACCCACCCGGCTTGTTGATTGAGATCCACCTCCTGACGCCGCCGATAATCGCTTTCGACGGCGGCAGCGCACTTGCGGATGTCGCTACTGGCGATGATGACGGGTACTGCTGTTCCCTACTGGTTGGCGAGATGGGACTTCGCGCCTCGTTCACTAGCGTCGTCGACGTCTGCGTGGCGAAGCTCTGTGCGTCATCGATCGACCTTCTCGTCGAACCCCTGTACGAAGAATCACCCCCGCCACCGCCCGCGCCACGGGGCTTGAACGGACTCGGGTACTCTACCATCACCTCGGCCTGCATTGCGCTGAACGTTCCCGAAGAAAAGCTCGTTGTTGACCCTGACCTCGTATGCCTTGTCAGATCAGCCGCACCTCCCAGCTGCCCCGAGTACATACTCAACGCTCCCGCTGACTGGCTGTGCGGCATACCTAGGCCACCTGACGCATGCGACACTCCTCCGTGCAGGTGCGAATACTGATGTACCGCCGTCATCTTGAACGCATGGTGCCTATTCAAATCCGTAAACAGACTCGGCCTGTAATACTCTGCCCAGAATCCCGCATCCGCATTCGCCACCTCTTTCAATCTCCTTTGCCGCGCTTCGATCGTGCCCCTCGGCTGCAGGTGTAGCGCGTCGAACCAATGCTGGTAATGCGGCCTGAATGGCACCGTACGCACGGCTTTTACCATCTGCTTTTCCCCTCCGCCTTTGCCTTTGAGCGGCACCATGATGGTCTGCGGGAACACATGCGACGAGAAGTCTGGCGCAACGGGATCGACTCCAAGGAAGAGGTTGATCGCGGCTTGCTTGTCTGCATCGGCGAATGAGTTGGCGTAGTAACGCTTCATACTCTCGAGAACGTCGCGCGAGTGCGATGTCCACTGATTGATCTTGCGGTAAGTGTCCGTGGTATGAGCCAGCGCGGAGCCGCCGTACTGCATCGCGATCGTATCGCCAAGGTCGTGGTACATTTCCGTCAGCATGTTGACCGCGTCCGAGTCAAACGGTAGCGATGGATCGTCCAACAGCCCAAGGGCATGCAGTTGGTGGCCGAATGCAGCTTTGCCGATCACAAATTGAGCAGCATTAGTTCGATCCAGGCAGTCGACGCAATTGACTCTTGCAACACCCTCTTGCAGCAAGATCGTATCTCGACGATTCGCCCCACCAAAAGTTGCACCTTTGACTTCCTTTTGCCCTTCGCCACCGTGATCCTGCATGCTGGACGGGTGGTTCGGATCGTTCCGCATTGCCGCGCGCGACCTGAACGCACTAGGCTCCGGCCCGGAATGAAAGAAGCGTGTAGTTTCAATCGTCTCTTGAGCGATGTCCTCCAATATACCGATCACATCTTGATTGTGATCCTTACTAGCCCTGCTCATATCCCAAGCAATATACCGAATCTTCTTGTCCGCAGGTAGGAATTGATTGAGATAGTTGATGCAGTCGGTGAACGCACGCAACAGCTTGACTTCGCGCTCTTGCTTCTCCTTGCCCTTGATCAGGTTGAGCACGATGACCGGAGTGCCGTACCGGTGGAAGAGCTCGTCAAAGTGCAAAGCAGCCGCCGAGTAGTACGGGTCCACCAGAGAGATGTCGATGGGAGGACGTGGCGACATATTGCTAGAATCCTGAGTCCAGTAGACTGGGATACTGCCTCTCATCATGACATACGACGTGTATCGAGGCGAAGCGTCCAATGGAAGCTCGAAATCGTCGTCCTCTTGATCCACTCCAGCGCCATTCGCTCCAATGGATAAGGTTTGCTCGAATATTGGTTTCTCACGCAGGCGGCTCGCGCGGATCAGTTCCGGACCGCTCCGCAAACCATTCGCAGTCGACCGAGGCTGATGCGCTCTTGGCTCGAACTTCTTGCGACCAGGAGCGAAGAATGGCGTTGTGAGTGCCTCGCTGACGATCTGTTCGGTCTCGACATCATTGGCAACGTGGCCCTTCTCGTCAATACCTCTCTTCAGGAAACGCGCTCCTGCAAAGTGCCTTGATCTTCGCGCGATGAGCGTAGTATAGACAGTGCGATTCAGCACGCTCAGCTTGGCCTGGTCAACAAAGCCATAGACCAGAGGCAGCACCCATTCGTTGCGAGGATCCTCATGCGGCAACATGTGTTCTGACGCAGCGAACGCCGGAAGCAGCAAGTGGTGGTTCCAGATGAACTTCTCGTTGTAACCCCACGCTGTGAGCGGTTGTTTGGATGGCGATACCGAGCTAGCCTGTTCGAGCGGATCACCTGGTGTTGAAGTGAGGTTGTCTTGCAGCGTCTTTGTGAGGTCATAGGTGTAGCTGAAATAGAAGTTCTTACTCAGATCAACCTGCTTGAACAGGTGCAGTAGGCGTGCTTCTTCCTGCTCCATCAGCTTTGTGCGACCTGGCAAGGACGCCAACACGGAAGAATGACATACGGGCAGGATGACGGTCTCGTCGCAGTGATAGATGTAATGGCCACCAATGAGTGCCACAACGCTTCGTTTGCTGATGAGCACCATGTAGTAGGTGCTGGTGAAGCGGATGAACCCAACAATGCCGAAAAAGCGGCCGACTTCTTGCAAGCCTCCTGTGGCCCGGTTTCCCTCTCGGATCATCTCGAGTAGCTCGGCCACCTGAGTCCGCGAGTAGACTACACGATCTGAAGTGACGTTCAGCTCCCAGTCTGCTGCATTGGATCTGCCAGTCGCACCGGCGGGTTTGGGATTCGTTGAGCCGTCGGCCTGATTGGAAGCCGAGGGCGCACTGGCTGCATTACTCTTCGGCTCGGTGGAAGGAGCGGCATTGGCTATTTTGGACGATATTCCCGCAGCCGAGGTGGATGGTGCTGTATTCAAATCGCGAGGAATGTGCTTGGCATCCAGCATGCGTCGATTGAGCTTGCAGATCTGCGGGTCGTCCAGAGAAAGATAGCGTTGACCACGAACCGAGCAATCAGCTGAATTGGCTGTGTTGGAGGTTTTTGATTTGCTGGTGTCGAACTTGCCATCGCCAATCTTGGAAGAGGACGGCAAGTTGGAGTTTTGCGAGGATGCATCTACCGACATTGTCGATCTGCTTGGCGCAGCGGTGGTGCCCATGCCTGGGCGAGATTCACGAGCTTTGTCATAGTCGACATGCGGTTTGACGGGAGCGCCAAGGGTAGGCGGGCTCCTGTCGACTTTGAGAATGCGGAATCTGGTCTGACTGGTGTTGTAGGCGACGAGATAGAAGCGAGTTTTGGTCTCCCAGAGTGTGAAGCGTTTAAGGTCTCCAATCCTGCCCGGCTCAGCTGCTTCAGCGCGTGCAGCAGCAGCCGAAGCGGCAGTGGGACCCCATGTCGAGCCTGGCGTCAAGGTCGGCGTAGGGTTGATGAACGATGAGGCGGCCATACTTGGCCTGGGAGGAGGCAGCATGTTGGGCCTTGAAGCTGAGAGAGATACAGCAGGATCCGGGATCGTGTTGGTGATTTTGATGCTCGATGCAGCACGGGCCTCTTTGGGTGCTGGAAGAGGTGCAGGCGCAACAGCGGGTGCATCTGAATGAATCGTCGAGGGTCGCGAGCCATCTTTGGGGTCGGCAGCCTGCGTCGACTTCAATGTGGCATCGTCGTCCTGTGGGCTTGCAATGCATGCAGCGTCAGAGTTCTCGACAGGAGGTCCTTGATCGTCGATGGGTGCAGAAGCTACATCGTCCTTTGCATGATCAGTATCGACAGCTGCAGCATCGACTTCTTCGCTGTGATGAATTGCAGGTGCATTTAAGCCGTTATCTTGTTCGCGGGCCGCGAGCTCGGCCAGTGCCTGAGGCTTACCGTCTTTGGTGCTTGATGACTGCTCTGACGGCATGATTATTATCGTGGGTGAAGTACACGTCCTTCATCTGGCTAGGCGTTCATGTAAACATCGTGACGCACTCATCGAAGAGATGTGGCGGATAAAGTGCTGGGGATGAAGTGGTTGCCCGTGTTGATTGCGTTGAAGGTGATGAAGGTTGGTGTTGCTTGGAAAGTGATCTCAAGAGGCCGAAACCAACGCGTGCATGACACCTCCACTGAGAGATCAACACCGTTCCATCAGTAGTCATTCAGGGTCCAAAAATGTCGTCCGCGGCATGCAGCTTCAGCTGGCTAGGTTAGAGCATAAACTTAGTCGTGACGCTCTCAAGCTGCTATTTAAGTCTGCCATTCAGTCATGGTTGCTGATAAAGATGATTTCCATTATCTACTCTAGTGTAGCAATACGATCCGTGAGATCACAATTCGATCTCTGCGCCGATAGCAATATGATCCGACGCACAGACGCCCTTTCTCGGCACGCCCGGCTGAAGCGTCTCTGTCCTATGCGTTCGGAGCAACCTCGTCACCTTCGGATACTCGTTCTCGTCCTGACTCTCAGAGCCTGCCTTGGGGAGCATGAAGATGTAGTCGAGGGTGAGCGAGAAGAGGCTGGAAAAGATGGTCCACATGGGCTCAGTGCTGTCTCCCGTGTGGCAGTTGCGGGTACCAGGGGTCCAGTCCGGATCGTCATGTCGCTCTCGGCCTCGGGCGGGAGAGCCGAAGAAGTTGTCTTGCTCGGAAGGGTTGCTGACCTTTCCGTAGTGCAGTCCATAGGCTGAGCCGAGACGAGCGGTGCGAGCTGAGCTGCTGGTTGAACAAGGTTGCGAGCTAGGGCGGGAACGGCCGACGTCGTGCAGCTGGATAAGCTCGTCCATGGACAGTAATGCGTCCTGCGAGTTGGCAGCACGGCAATTCTTCAGCATTCGATCGTCAGCTACCTCGTCCTCCTCGTCGGCTTTGCTCCCGATCCCCTCCTCTTGGTCGGATTCATCTTCAGACTCTTGATCGTCTTCAGCCTGCGCACTCGATTCGGTTGCTTTGGTGTTGGGCTTATCGCGAGCAGGTTCTGTGGTGCCGGGAGCGAATCCATCCGATCCACCACCCATCTCCCTGCGCTCATCCATGCTCTTGTGCACAACGCTCGATAGCGAAACTTCATCGTGGCAATGCTCCGTCAGCTTGCGCCCTGTCAAAAGATGGTATGTGGCAGAGTGCGGCTGATCGTTGAAGTCACCCGCCAGGATGCAAGCCGCATCTCTCCACTCCTCGCCTAGTCCCTCCCGGTACTCCTGTAGCCTGCGAACCAGGATTCCAGACTGGCGGGCACGTTCGTAGGCGTGCATCGGGTGCCAGAAGAGATGCGTTGTCGCCACGATCAGCCTGGAGTCGCCAGAGCGGAGAGCGACAAACAGCCCAACATTGCGGGTCACTCGCGAGCATGCCGTTCTGACGGGCTCTGATGGCGGTGCTACGCTCTCTGCATCGAGATCGATCGTCATTTGGCTGTGGGGGCGCTCACCGAACAGATCGCGCCTCCAAGCGATCAAAAGCCCGTGCTGCTTTTGGCGATACCCCTTTTCGTAGACATAGCTGAAGCCGTCGTTCTCCAGCATCTCCCCATGCACATCCATCCTGTCCACTTCTTGGAAGCATCCCACATCCCAACCATGGCCTGTGCGGCTGGAGAGCTCGGCGGTCAGGCCGATGGAGCGATCTTTGAACTTGAGGCAGTCCGAGCCGGGGAACAGCATCCTGCGCACCAGTCCCTGGGCTAAGATGTTCCAGCTGACAACGCGAACCTTCTGCTTCTGTGTTCTAGAGCCTTGATCCGAGGGCATGACGGACGCCCAGTCCCGCGGAACGAAGAGCACATTCCCGCGCTCGTCGAGATGGCCGTTAGGGATCTTGCCGTTGGCTTTGATGGCTGCAGCGAGCTCAGCCTCTTTGGCGGCTTTCTCGGCGGCTTCCCTTTCCTTCTTGGCAGCGCGTTCGCGGCGCTTGGCCTCGATCTCTTCCGGGGAAGGTCGATTGTTCTGCTTGCCGCCGCCGCCTTTCTTTGCCGATGCTGCTTGCGGCGGGTTACTCGGTTGGGCGCTTGGCCCGCTTGCAGAGTCAGTCATTCTGTGACCGATGGCAAAAGTGCGGCGGAGAGAAAGCTTTGAGAACGATATGAGTACTGATGCAGGCCGCGAAAGGTTAACACTTAGCATGTGAGGTCGAAGTGACGTCCGTGCTTCAACTCTGTTCCAAGAAGAAAGTGTTGATTTCAACCTTCTTGCCTTTCTCCACTTTCAAGCAGCTCGACCGACGCGCGGCCTGAGGACAACTCAGCTTGTCATTTCCAAGACCCTGGGATCAGTCACTCTCCATGGACTTTGGCATGCTCAATTCACAAATCGACTCACCGGCTTTCCACTCAGTGACACTACGTCTGGCTCAGATCACGGTCGTGAGAGGAAAGAGTTACGGTACTGATACATCGAAACAAGTCAACAGATGGCCATTGCTACAGATCTAGCTCTCGGTGGGCTTCTTGATTCCCATCTCCTCAGCCGAGGGAGTGGGGAAGGGGACGTGCTCCTGCAACCCATCTGCCTCCTTTTCTGTACCCTTGTGAGCATCGCCGTCTTGAGCCACGAATGTGCCTGCTTCAGGCTGTTTCGGGTCGTCCGGCTGGCTTGCATTTGGCTTGTTGCTTCCCACCTCCTCAGCTGAAGGAGTGGGGAAAGAAACGTGCCAGACATCTGCCGCCTTTTCCGTACCCTTGTGAGCGTCGCCATAGTGAGCGGCGAGCTTGCCTGCGAAAGACTGTTTTGAGTCAGTTGCCTTTGGCTTCTCGATGCCCATCTCCTGTGCTGACGGTCTTGGGAAGGGAACATGTTCCTGCAAACCATCAACCTCCTTCTCGCTGCCCTTGTGCGCATCCCCATCGTGCGCCACGAACACGCTTGCCTCGGGCGACTTCGCTGCAGCCGTTTGCTTCCTACGCCTGCTCTCTTGAGCCCGCTGCTCATGCTGCTTCTTCTTGCTCACTTCACCCGCACTATTAATGACAAATGTTGGGTCGGCGAGTTGGTCGACCGTAGCATTCTTGATCGTCTTGCGGAGTCGGATCAAGTAGAGCGAGGCAAGATGCGTCTTGACCTTGAAACCATGGGCCACGACATTCTGTCTGAGTTGCTTGGCCAGTTCGTCCTTCTTGTTTTGCGGCGTCGTTTCGTCGCGAAAGTATTTGAGCTTGGTGATGATCTTGCGAGTGTTATCCTTGGCAGGGAAGGGCGGTTGAATGCCGACGTAGCTGGGCAGGCCGATAGTGAGCGAGCGCGTGCGTGGGTCCAGCAGCATCACAGCGGCAGAAGGGTGGAATTGTTTCTCCAGCGCGAGCGTGAACTCTCTAGAGAAGCGGTGCACGTGTGCAATGGTGGCAAAGGCGTACGTGTTGTAGAGGTACTCGCCGCACGCGAATCGATCTGTCTCGCTCGTTCCATCTTCAGGCTTGGATCGGAAGGGAAGTGTCAGGCCATTGTCCATGGGGGTCCAAATGTGCTTGCTCCGTTTGCTGATGACGATGGGCAGGTGCGACAGCTGGAAATCCGTCAGCTCATTGATGAGCGTCTTTTGATCCGATTCACGGCTTTCTGTGAGAATGTATCCCAGCTGATCCCGCAGGTCAAACTCCTCCTTGTCCGAGTATCCCGCTGGGACTTCCTCAGGCGCCGCAGATGTGTTGAGGGCTGGAATTGTCGAAGTAAAGCTGCGTGCAGTAGCAATACTACCAGCGATGCGGGGAACTACTCGGGACGACGATCGTGCATGGCTAATTGAGACGACTGAGCGCGCAAGCAGACGCAAGGTGGATCCCGTGAACATCTTGAGTAATGTCGCTCTTCTGATGGGAGCGCGGGGATCTTGTGATGAGGAGAAAGATGTGTATGAGGAGAGTTGCTGCAAGTCAAGCCGAATGGTCAATGCCATCAACTTTTTCGCTAGAGTGGAGAAAAGCAAAGCATTCTTCCTTCCGGCCGGAAGAAGAACAAAGCAGAAGAAAAAAAAAAAAAAAAAGATGCATTGGTCGCGTGCAGAAGAAAAAGTTGACATTTGCCTGAACCATTCCTTCCACCTTTCTTCTCTTCAACCACAATACACACGACAACGCTGGGTGCACCACCTTGAGCCTGAAAGCGCCGGTTGCTTCCAACTCATCGGCTGGTTTACCAAGTCATGAGCTACAGTTTCAACAACTCAACTCGTGCTTTTCTGGATGGCGACTGATTGTTGCCATCTTTTGCCCCACCATCCTTTAAACCTCGAGAGACGCGCAAAGGACCGCTTTTCGATCCATCTGGATCGCCTTTTGCAGCCTTCTTCCTGCCTCCCTTACAGGTGGTAGGGACATGCTGCAGGGAAAGTCCCCGGACACATCTTACTTTGGAAGCAGACAGGCGGATACATGGCTAGTATACATTTACCCTCTTCGACGTGGTAACGCACGGATTCTTTCCCATTTGCGCGAGACTCTCCTCGCTCGAATCACCGTGGCTTACCTGCACACTTGGGCATTGCTGAGGGATGGCGTAGAGCGATCAGTGACCATAGCGAAGGAAAGCGACCGCCGCCGTAATGGTGCGGTTTGACATCAATGGCCGTCGTACCTGCGTCTTCTCTCCTCGGCTTTGTTTGGGTGTGCGTTATGGGTGGGCTTGGTGGTTTGGGTACCGAGAGTTGTTTGAGCGCTTGTGGGCGGTTTCTGGAGATCGTCGAGCCTCTCTCTTTGGGAGGTTTGAGGGTGGTGTTGTCGGCATGTCATCAGTTTTTTAATGTTTTGCTTCGTCGTTGCGCCGACTTGTGGTGGTGTACGGTTCCGAGTACGGATTTTTCGTTGCAGGACCGGCTTTCAGGACCCTCGGTTTCCGAGGGCGGTACCGGGCTAGGTCCACTCTCTCGTCACCTGTTCAGTCGCTCGAAGCGCCGATGGGAGGTGAATGCGAAGATACGAGCGTTTTCCTCACTCCAAACCATCCCTGCTTTCGAGCTTGCTGGACAGGTCGACGTCGATTTTGGGCCGTTTGAACCCGATCATTTTCCTGGACCGGACTCAGGCTCGAATCTGGTGCGCACATCCGCACATCATCAAGCCATAAGTCGGCCAATGTCACATCCCATTCTCTCCGCTTCGCGAGGGACTGATGCTCAAACCTCCCCCAAGCAGGGGGGGTTGCTTTTGATCTCGTTCGTCATCCTTGCTGATAGTTATGCGGTCGCTCTTCCCTTGCACGCGTGTAAGAGGAAGAGTAACTCAACGGGGCTTACTCTTGCCGTCGTCTCTCTCCCTCCTTCCTCCTTTGAAAGCTTTGCTTTGGTGCGGGCATGGGCTTCAACAGCCACCATCCTTTTCACTCTCATACTTGTTTTGTACCACTTCACCGATACCCCTGCACATGCACACTGCGCTTTGTCTCCTGTATGCTTCACTCTGTAAATTCAAGTTGCAAACTATGCCATTCCTGTGATGTGCGTTTTACGACGGTCTCGGCGTGGGCGCTTTCGGCGACGCCGCTGCTGCCGCTGCCTGTTGTTGCTGTTGGGCTTGAGCTTGCGTATTCTTCTGATTCTGCGCGGCAAGGGCCTGGATAGCCTGGTTCAGCACCTGCTGCGGCGGTCTTGCAGCCTGAGCGCCTCCCTGGATCGGCCTTACTCCCGCCGCTCCACCCGCACCCTGCTGTTGCTGTTGCTGCTGCTGCTGTTGAGCTTGCTTGTACAATTGCACTGCGAGGCCGTTGATCTGTTCCGGGCTCAGATTGCTGGTCACCAAAGAGATCGCCAGCTGCTGCTGTAGCGCCTGGATCGTCGCAGGCATACCCGGAGCGGACCCCACCGCCGCTGCCGCATTCCCATTCGCAGGGCTCGGCGGTTGGGCTTGCTGTGCCTGCGGACTCGCTTTCGCCCCGGTATTCGTCGGCACCGGCGGAGGTCTCGCCCCCGTACCTCCCGTAGCGTTTGGTGGACGCGCAAGGTTGAATTGCTGCGCCTGCCCCTGCTGCTGCTGGCCCTGTTGCGGCGGTCGCATCTGTGCTTGTGCCTGCACTTGCGCCGCCTGCCTCTGCTGCTGCTGGTACATCTGCAGCGCCGCCGCCTGAGCCTGAGCCTGCGCCTGCGCTTGTGCTTGTGCTTGGGCTTGCATATTGGGCGGACGAGCTTGTGCTCCCTGCATCGCCGCATTCTGCTGTTGCTGTTGCTGTTGCTGTTGCTGCTGCTGCTGCTGCTGCTGCATCAGCTGGAACTGAGCCTGCGCTTGAGCGAACTGCATCCCTTGTACTCCGCCAGCATTGCCCTGCGCAGCGGCGACCGCTGCCATCTGGTTACGCAGTTGCTGCTGTTGTGCCGCTGCAGTGGCTGCCGCGAGCTGAGCATGGTACTGCTGTTGCTGCTGCGGAGTCAGCGAAGCAAGCTGCTGCGCCGTCAGAGGTCCAACGGCTGGACGCACTTGTGCCAGACCAGCCGCCTGTCCGAGCTGCGCGTTTTGTTGCTGTGCGCGCTGCTGTTGCTGGATTTGCGCGTACAGATTCTGCATCTGCGCAGCTTGGGAGGCCTGAAATTGTGATTGCAGCTGCGCTTGCACCTGCTGCGCCTGCTGGCCTGGCTGAGCTCCCTGTGTCTGACCGGCTTGCTGAGCCTGCTGTTGTTGCGGCACTGCAGTTTGCTGGGGTTGTGCTTGGCCTGCAGCGACTTTCTGCTGCGCGGCCGCAAGTTGGGCCGGTTGCGTACCTGGCGCGCTGCCTACAGGAAGGGTGAGAGCAGCAGGCCCACCCGCGCCTGACGCAGCAGCAGTCACGGCGGCCTTGCCAGCTTGAGCAGCAGAGGTAGCTACTGCTCCCGCAGCGCCACCCGCTTGCTGCTGCGCCATACGCTGAGCCTGTGCTTGCTGAGCGAGCAGGCGCTGTTGCTGCTGTTGCTGTTGCTGGAATGCAAGCTGGGCTCGCTGCTGCTCGTAGTACTGCCTCAGGGTCGCTTGGTCCCTCTCCGCCTTCAAAGCACTGAGCGACTGCGGCGTGATAGCAGGCCCAGCCTTGATCTGCGCGTGTGTCTCATGCGTGTTGAGATTGACTTTCTTCGTCTGCTGTGTCTGTTGCGCCTGTTTGCTTGCCTCGCGACGCTTGGCCGATTTGCGCATCACTTCCATCAGGTTGCTGCGACGAAGCTTCCTCTTCGATCCATCGTACTTGGATCTGAGCTTCTTGTTGAGCTTATCGCGCTTTGCTGCAGCTGTATCAGCAGCATCGCCCTTCTTGTCCTTATCAGCGTCTGCAGCCGTGGCTGCAAGTTGAGGCGGTCCAGGAGGAGGCTTGCCTTCATCGGCTGCCTGCTGAATGCGCTTGCATCGGTCGTAGCAGTCCCAGGGCTCACGCTTGTCAGTCGCAGTGTTGAGGCGGGTCGAGTTGAAGAGATCGGCCACAAGCGACCAGTTGTTGTGATACTGCTTGGCAAGCGTCATGAGGTAGTTGTCCTCGTCGGGTGTCCACATGAACATAGCTGCTCGAAGGTCTGGCTGAGCGGGTTCGGATGGTATGGTCGATGCAGGATTGTTGGCATCCTTAGCAGCACGGTTGCTCTTGCGGGCGAACAGGAGCGAGCCCAGCATAGGAGGCAGACCGGATTCGGCGCCATCAGTGACTCCTCGAAGAGGGTCTGACTGCTCCGCGGCCACGATCCAATCACTGTCTGGAAGCCATCTGCCTTTGGCACGATTCTTGGAGGGTTCAAGGGTGCTGACAAGCAGAGGTCGAGAGTCGAGCAGCTTAGTGACGTGTGTCAGGCGCGGAGGCTGATTGAGACTTCCCTCATCCCAACGACGGTCGCTCTTGCTGCTGGGATCGGGAACTGACATGCCGCCGTACAGAGGCAACTCCGGGAACATCTTGCTGAACGATAGCGAATCAGGCTCGAGCAAATCCGCGGCGTTGGAGAGGTCTCCGACCTCGATGCCCAGCAAGGCAGCAGCCGCTTCGGGATCGAGGAACTCGAGCAACGCAGCGGGGGATACGACTGTGGTAGTGACGTTGGTCGAGAAGATAGGTGCTCGTAGCGTTGCGAGCAACTGTGGTGGCAATTCCGCAGTGAGAGTGGACTCCGCAGTCTTTGGCTCTGCACGCAGAGCGTTGGCTACCTTGTTGTCTGTGGACTGGCTCTCCTTGGCCGCTGTTTCCGTTGATGCTGTTGCCGGCTGTTCACCAGTAGCAAGTGCTGGCATAGGTTCGCTGCCTGCAAGCGGCTCGTGGACGACCTCAACCGGCGGTGGCTTGGCGGGCTCGCCGGACACGAGAGCCGCAGTGGCAGCCTCTACATCGTCGGCATCTGCATCCGCGTCATCGTCGTCTCCATCCGCATCCACCTCCTCAACACGAGCACTAGCGGCCTCGTTGGTAGTGTCCAGCGCGTCTTCGACCGCCTTTGTGACAGCATCATCTGTTTCTTCTGCCTCCATTGTAATATCTGCGTCCTCCGACGGCTCGGCATTATGACCCTCGTCCTTGGCCTGTGCTGAAGAGTTGTCGTTGCCTTTAGGCGGGGTGGATTCGGGAGCGTCGACCATCTCTTCGTCGTCGTCGCCGTCTGCTGCTGCCTGGGGTGTCGAAGCACGTTCGTCCTGGGTGGTGATTTCCTGAGTGGATGCCTGCTGCTCGACATTGTCCGATACCGTTCTACGTCGGTAAGGCCGCTGCACAGAGACGCAGAAAGCAGCGCGCTCGGCAGGCATGCGCGCTTTATGCCACGCGGCAATCTCGTGTGCAAGATGGAACGCAACCGTCATCTTCCAGCGTCGCTCTTCCCTGTAATCGGTTTGAAGCCACTTCATTTCTTCGAGCAAGTGGTCCCAATGCGCTTTGCGGACCACGGGTCCCTTCTGCTTTTTGGGTTGTCGGAAACTCCATTCGCCTGCCGCTTTAAGCTTCTCGATTCTCGCCATGGCGCGAACAAAGCGCTGCTCGTTGAATGCCACCTTCCAATCGCTCGTCATCAAACATTTGTCGGCTTTCCCAACCATACCGGCGCCGGGGGAAGCTCTTGCTCTGACGTACCAGCGGTACAGATCGGCTTGACCGGAGCCGGCAGGCCCAATCTTTGCTGCTGCGATACTCGAATACGAGTTGACATTAGTATGGTTGGCCAAGCTTGAGATCTTTCTGCCGCTTCGGTGGTGGATGGCGCCGCCTCCGATTCCGGCGCCGGTGATGCGTCGGGTCGGGTCGGGAGGCAGAGGACGAAGCGATGCGGCATAGGTGACGGAAAGCGGGTTGGGTGCAAGGACCTGCAAAGTCGGGTGAAGAGGAGGTGCTGTGACAGTGTCTGGTAGAGTCGGTACGACCATGGGTGAGGGAGGGACGCGAAGGCCAGCAGATTGAGCCGTCGCATTGCGCGCCAGACCCGGAACGGGCGAGACCGCCTTTTCAAGCGCATTTGATGCTTTTGAGGAAGACGAGCCTTCTTCTTGTTTCTCGGTGGACTCGACAACTACGGTAGGTGGTGCGTTGCCGATACTAGTAGCGCTGCTCGCCGACAATGACTGTTGCGCCTTGGCGGCAGTTGGATCGAGTGCAGTTGCTGGCGTCGGAACAGCACCTGGCAGAATGGGTGCGATTGGCGTGGTGGACTCGATGACAAAGCTGGGGACCTGGCCAGGTTGGAGCGGAGCTATGCGTACTCCCTGGCTTTCGGCAGCAGTGACGGTGAGAGGCTTGATCTTGGCAACGCCTTCAGCGATTGCACGAGCTTGCACTGCAGCGGCTGCACGTGCTACAGCTTGGCTGCGTTGTGAAGCTGCTTTATTGCTGACTTCGGTCTCTTTTAGACGCTCACGGTCGCGCTGTGCATCGGCAACGGATGGTGCAGTGGAGCTGGTGGGTGTCGGTGGAGGTGCGAGCTCGATGGGGCCCGATTTGAGATCCTGAGCTACAGTCTCTCGAATGGCTTTTGGCTGTTCCAATGTATAACTTTTGATGGAAGTGGTGTTGTCGAGTGACAAGCGATATCGGTGTAGAAAGGACTTGATGTCTTCTCGTGAATCATCATCTGCGACTTCTATGCTCTGCCCAAGCTTCCAGGGACTGCCCGCAACATCTGGCTTGTTGTAGTTTTCCGACATGAACAGCAGCTCTCTCAGACTTTCTCGATGCGACTTTTCCAGGTCTTGCAGCTGCTGTTGGCGTTGCTCGAGGAAGCCAGTTCTGAGGTCGTCCAAGGTGACCATGCTGGTCGATGCAAGCGCATTCCACTCGTTCGGATCTAGTATGGTTGCAGACAGTGCGACTGTCGCCGCTGCTGCTATTGATGCTGGATGACTCGCGGTCACATGTTGTTGCTGCTGTGGTGCTGTTGTCGGCTTTTGGGATGGTGGTGGTGGTAATGGCTGTGACTGCTCTGTTGCCGTTGCTGTTGACTTGGCTGGCTGTGCTGAGCTTGCGGCGGGCGCAGGTGCCGGTGTGGCAGGCGCCGGGAGGGTCAGCGAGGGCACTGGTTCCGAGCTCATCTCTAGCAAGACTCGATCGAGCAGGCGAAGTTGGGTGGTTTGCTCGGATCCCTCGACCCTGCGATGAGCAGGTAACCGACGGACGGGTAGGAGAGGTTGATGAGGAAGATGCAATGGCAGGGCGCGCCTTGGATATACTGTGCGTGCGAGACGACGAGCACAGGCGCGAATGTCCCTTGTATGCAACTCTGAAGTGATGCCGAGCGCCAGTTGGGGTTGAGATGGTGGATGATGAATGCATTTGCGACGAAGAGCTGTTTTCGACATCCTCGCGCCCTAGTCGCGAAAACGCCTCTTCTCGTCCGAAAGTACACGCGACCAGTATTTCGAGTCAACACCGCCAACCCAGGAAAATTTCTTTTGGCGACTGGCAGCTGTCTCTTTCGCCCATTCAAAGTTGAGTTCCTACAGTAGCTCACTCTCTGCCGATTCACACATGACGATGAACGACTTCAGACATAGCTTGAATGAGTGGCACAGCTTTCAGACAACATGTTGGTCAACATTCGAGGTATCTGATTGCAATGACAAACGTGGCAATGTGCGGTATTCATACAATTGGGAAACACAATTTCTTTCTGTTCTCAGAACAAGCAAATGATTGGGTCCAGCGTTAGCGACGGGCAGCACTGCGAAGAAAGGTCCGTTAAATTCAGGCCTGTGTTGCCTCAGGTCGCAGGGCGTGTCAGCATGACTCTTTCAAGGCCAGAATCGTCCGATATGTTGGCCTCACCAGTCTCAGCCGCTCCAAGGTCGTTGCGATACTGATGATGGTAGCCTTGGTCGTGCGATGTTCCTGGCCGCGATGAGTAGTCCTGACTGGCGTCAGCGTGATTGTGCATGCTATGCACCGGGTCCGACGACCAACTGTGGCTATTGTGCGGCGGAGCTGCTCCACCAAGTACATTCGGCGCGTAAGACTGCGTCGGAGCATAGTCGCCTTGTGCATGTCGTCCATATTCCTGCTCGCTGCCTCCGTGCTCGTGTACACCGGATTCCTGCGCATAGAAAGCAGACTGTCCATCCATGCCGCCAACCGAACGACCATAAGCATCAACGGCGCCGTTGTCGTAGCTGTTGAGCTGCTGACCATGTGTGTGACGCGTGGCGCGCGGATAGGGGCTGGATGAACCAGAGTGGCCTTGCACAGCCTCCACAGGTCCTGTCTGCACCACACCAGCCGATTCGAGCTCGCCTACGTATCCGTCGCCAGCGCGAGAGATTGGTCGCGACCCAAAGCTTGGCTCTTCTAGCTGATTTGCGGTGGGTGGATGAATGTCATCGGCTAGCTCTTGAATGCGCGGTGGTGCATGCGTAGCAACGCTGCCGACATACGAGTGCCGACTATCATGCGACGAGCTTGTGTTGGGAGGCGACCCTGCAAGGCGACCGTGCGTAGGCCCGCCAAAGCTAGCTTGGCTGTGGGTAGGGACTGAAGCGAGACCTTGGCTCGTGGCGGGAGGCTGCTGGATATGGTGCACCAACGTGTTGCTTTGGCTTTGCTGGTTCGAGTCCCAACTTGCCCGTGCGGGGCGCGCTGCTGAGAAGTGGAACGGGTCTGGCTGCTCCTGCTTGATGGGCATCTCCGTAGCATAGGCCACATAATTGCGAGCAGGCTGACTCGGAACCATTGGCATCATGTTCGCCGCGGAAAAGGACTGCTGCCCATTCATAGGCTGATTCAAGTGTTCCATCAGCGGCGGTTGCTGATCGAATTGGCCCATGTGACCACCACCATTCTGGCCGCCGGCCTGTCCCATCTGGCCCATGGCGAAGAAGCCTGGGTCTTGACGTGGCAATGGAAAGCTCGAATGCTCCGAGCCATAGACGGTGTCAACCTCAACATAGCCGCGCGAGAGCCCCCGACGGCCAGAGGGTGAGACGTGACCAGTCTCCATCGCGGGACTGTGAGGATAGGGATAGGACGTCACCATTCCGCTGCCAAAACTCGCCGCATGTTGGTACGGGTCATACCGGGAATTGGCTCTCCTGCGTGGGGCATCCGAAGGACGCCGCGATCGGTAGAATACAGGCGGTGTGGCCGATGCTGGCAACATGCCATCGCCGCCAATCTGGTGCGGATGCCGTTGACTGTAGAGCTCGACACCGATGGAATCCGAGGGCTGGCCAGAGGAATACAAGGAGATGGAACGACTGGCAGGTCGGCCCATGCCGCTGTGCCGAGCTTCGGATCCTGACGAATAGCTCTCATTTCCACTACTGACGTGACCGGGTGTGCGCATGGAGTTGTCGGTCGCCTCACCGACGTACCTTGGCATGCCATCTGGACCTATCTCGGTGAGAGGCGGGTAGCGAAAGTTGCTCTTGTTGAGGAAAATCGGTGAGATGCTGAGTGAAGCTATTTCGGGAAGGCTCGAAGGTACCGTCAACCGTTGATGGTGCACGTCGTCGATCTTGTAGTACGAGATGAGATGTTGCGTCGACCCTTCAACCTGGATCGAGATGGTCTTCTTGCACAAACCATCGCGAACGAAAGGGTAGCTGCTGGTCAAGCTTCCAACGATCGTTCTGTCCAGCTCCGCTTCTCGCTTGCTCTGTGTGTTTGACGTGGACCCGTCATCCAACAGACCGACCATGCCAGCTGCCTGCGCATGTGCCTGCGCTTGTGATGCATGATGCTGATGAGGATGCGTGC
Organism: Ustilago crameri; assembly: GCA_024271935.1. Taxonomy (NCBI): domain Eukaryota; kingdom Fungi; phylum Basidiomycota; class Ustilaginomycetes; order Ustilaginales; family Ustilaginaceae; genus Ustilago; species Ustilago crameri. The sequence goes on along the minus strand of JANBMJ010000005.1, from coordinate 348,280 downwards.
CAAAGAATCCATCTTGTTCCCCGTAAATGGAATTGGCGGACGTAGAAGCACCATCGAGCGAATGGTATGCCCCGTGTTCTTGCTTGTATGGCACCATCTGTCCTCCGCCTTCCATGGCGTTGGACATGAGTGTCAGCGGTACCGACCGGACGCCCGTGTGATGTGCTGACATCTGGTTCCCGCCCCCATTGACTCCGGTACCTTGCATGGAGAATGCCGACTGCGACGTCGAGAAGGCGGGTTGGTCCTGTGCTGGCTTTGGGTCTTTCTTCTCGACTTCACGGTATACGAGAAAGTTGTTGAGGATTCGACTAGGACTCCAAATCATCCCGTCTGTCCATCTCTTGATGCTGGATTCGACCTCGTCAAAGACAAAGATTGTCCCGCTCTGGATCATCTTGCGCTCATCATCGCGTAGTCGCCGAGTGATCTTGGGAAGTTGGCCGCGTCGCACCGCCTCAAAGATGAGCAAAGCATCTCTTGTTGAGTGGACATAGCCGTGGAAAGTTGCGACCTGCTGTGAGCCCATGCTGGTGCCCTTTACTTTGGTGGTGACCGTGTTGGTTTGAAGGGAATGGTGAAAGGAGATATGCGACCGAGATCCGCCGTAGATATTGCTTCTCGTCACTGCTCTTCAACGTCGAACAAAGCTGGTGATGCTAGAAACGGCACACGACGAGAGCAGGCGCGAATGATGGGCTGAGCCTCTGTTGCGAAAGTGCTTGTTCTGAAAGATCAAGGAAGCAGATGAGACTTGTGGCCTCGGATGATCTGATCGTGGATTGGACAGAAGCGATGGTATGGCAGAAGCGTATGACCCTCTTACAACGCCGGTCAACCGATGTCTCGAAGTCGAACGACAACCTTGTCAACGACAAGCTCGAGTCTTGTAAAGGTGCTGAAGTGCTGAAAAAGGAGAAGCCGACGGAAGGATGGACGGCTGACGACGTGCCGTTTCGAGGTGAACCTAGCGAGTGGGGCCGATTAAGGGCTTTGGCGACAACAAAAGGGATGCGTGCCGACAGGGCGGGACGGAGCGAGCACCAAGGGAGTGGATCAAGGGGTGGGCCTATCTCCGAAACTGTACACGGAGATCTTCAGGCTTGAAACCGAGTATTCCCGTCCAGATAACGTGCTGAGAGGGCGGCGAAGGCAGTTACAAAGTCTTGGCACTCGTTCGTCAGAATACGGCAGTATCAATGTTTGACACTGATGGCTTCAAAGGCGCTCTCGCCTTCGCTGCTCCGTAGAGGTGCTGGAAAGTTGCGCGAAATTAGCTCAACGTTTGCGGTTGCAAAAGTTTGAGTGGATCGCCGGATACAGTTGGAGGTCGTACGTGCCGTTGAACGATCTCGACGTGGCCGGCTTGCACAGCGAGACTATGAAACAGACACAAAAAGGCAGCTGGGCCAAGATAGCTTGGTAAGAAGGTCGTGCGAGGAAAAATGCTGAGCTGGCAGCGATTGCTCTTTCCCACGATGATTCAAAGGTTTCGGAGCGACACAGGATGCAGGTAGCACAAAGCGGTGCTGCGTGCGCGCACTCGAATCGGGTCAGCGGCAATTGGCGAATAGCAGCTCCGTACAGTGTGCGTCAGGATTGGAGCAGGGATTGTGGCGCCACGCTGGGAGGATAAGAGCCGTGTCTGCTCAGAGCGCCGTCATGAGACGTAGCCGGAAACGTGCTGACGAGGGCTGGATATGAAACGATTACCAACTAGTCGAGGTCGAGCCAGAGCAAACCTTGCGAGAAAGTCGGATTTGAGACTGACAAAGTGTGTCACTATGCTGATGGACTGCCCTTGGAGACTTGGCAGCCGTCCAAAGCTTTGTAGCTCGCGCAGGTGCTCGTCTGTGGCGACCCGCGTCCAGGCGGAAGTGATCCGAGCCGGAAGGTCAACAGCACGATGGAGTAAAGACGCCCAATGGATGCAGCAAGCTGGCTTGTGCCGGCCCGGTGATGTGCAAGGATCGATGGAAGCGAACGCACGCCGGACTGCAGGTAGGCGCGTTGAGGCCGTGGCAAGTTGCAATCCGCGCGGCTGAAGGTGCAACAAAGGTGTTCCGATCCAGGCTGCAAGACGCTGCCCGATGGCTCGGTGGGACCAGGTGGAGAACAGCTTGGCAGACGAGCGCTGTGTCACTGTACCTCTGGAGATGCGGCCACAAGGTCGAACAGAAGCAGGTGGCCTATGCGTTGAGTTTCGAACGAGCAGGCGGAAGGTTAAGGTTCGAGCGGTACCACGTTGATAGTTGAAATGAAGTTCAGCTCGTGGGCAAAAACTTACGTGAGCCGTCGGAGTGGAACGTGCTGAGCGAGGCAACGAGGCCGCAGTAAGAAGAAGCGTGTGGGTGGCTCTGTTTACGAAGCCGACTGTCGTTTGCAGCAACTGGCGCAGTTTTTGTTGGAATCAAGATGAAGCTTCGACGGCAGACTTTCGTTTCTTTGCAGCTCCAAGTGTGCAGATGAGCTGACGATCGCCGGTTGCAACCTGGAGGGCAATATGGGATTCCGTGAGCCCACCAGGACCAAATGAGAGGCGGCGTTGGGATGGATCAAGAACGACAGAGTCGAATCGTGCCACGGCTGTTGTGATCCTTCGGCGCTGGGTTGAGGGACAAAGAGAAGTGAAAGATGCACAAGATCTCGAAGAAAAGAGAATGAAGCCCAAATGAGAGAATCGGAGAGTCCAGAGTTGTGGATGCGGGGTTGGTATGATACAATGCGGGTTGCTCGATGCTGCAAATGCGTCTGCTGTTGCGAGCTGCAAGAAGGAAAGCACACAAAGAGACAAACAAAGAGTCAGTGGCTTTGCAGGGGGTTTTGTTGCTGGATGCGACCGCTTGCCTGTTCTTCCCTCCCTCTTTCTCCATCTTCCGTCAAAGCTAGAGGACACTTCCGCAATACAAGTCTTCGTCCGATCACAATTCGTAGGAGCGTGTCAAACTCTCGATGACCTGTCCCTCATACCATGCCGACCACGATCGCCTGTGGAATGAGCTGCCGTGCGTTACCTCAGGAATCCGATATTGCCAAAGATGATTTCAACAGCCAGATCGGAAATATCGGCAGCCGCGAACAGGACCCTGAGCGGAGACAGAGGACAGTCCGCATAGAGACAAGCCGTCCTATCGGTTGATTATCCAGAGGAAGTCATCTGCGGAAGCCTCTCCCGCACAGCTGATGGGCGAATACTTACAGGATGCAAAAGTACGGGGTCGGAAGCTTGGCGATGATTGAAACGGCTCCTCGAAAGATGCGGGATTGGCCCAAGGCGGGAGAGGACACGAGGAAAATGGTTGGCCCTTCCTTTGGAAACCCAGGAGAGCAAGTTGGGGAGAACAGTCAAAGCTGGGCTCTGTGTGAAACGAAGCGCTCCAACGTAACAAGCGGTAATGAACAAGAGAAGCTCAAGGCTATAAGGAAGTCATTGGAGCTTGTACGTCAAAGACGTGCCCTGCGAGTGGGAAGTGTGTCGGTTTTGTCTGGGTGAAAGAGAGAAGGTCGAGGCTCTTGTCGGAAGCAAGCTTGTTCTAGGGACTAGGCTCGATGCTACTTGCTGCAGTTGGAAAGCCCCCTTTCGTGTTTCTCCAAGAAAAGAAGCGAGAAGGCCGAGGTCCAGGCAATATCGTCTATCGGTTCGCACCTGTTTGTGGGACGTCCGTTGTGAACCGGTTGACTGGCATCAGTCGTCGGTACCGGCGAGTCGCTTTGTATTTGAGGACGAATGCGCTATGGATGGTATTCTCTCTAGCATGGACAAGGTGTCGAGCCACGGTGCAAGATAGGTGATGGAAGAGGAACAAACTGAAGGAAGCTGTGAAAGACAGAGATTGCGGAAGGGAGACGAAGTAGTATGTGACCCGATAAGGAGAGTGACGGAAGGGAAGGGGGAAAGGGGAGGGTGACCAATTGCGAGGAGCGGAATTACGCCGCAAGATGGAATGGGCAGCACCAGGATGACCGATGGGAGGAGGCTGAGGACAACAGCAAGGATGGCAAGATGGAGGAAACAGCTGGTATTGCCTCCGCGGGCATGAGACAGTTAGCCAGACGGACCGAAGTGGACCCAGAAGAGAGGGCAGCGGTCATGGAATTGGTGATGATCTATGGAAGGGGGGAGCGGAATTCGGCCAACCGCGAATTGGCAGTGCGGAAGACTGCACCGGCGACACGGTGAGACCGACAAAAAAGACACGAGGAACAAGTGGCGAGTATGAAATGCAACAAGAGTACTGTGCAGTAGACAGCATTGCGGCTTTCTACAAGACTGCTGTCAGGTTACTGTAGCATTGCGTCGGAGTTCTTGGAGGGTGTCCATGCTGACGATCGGTGCTCAGATGGAAGAGTCAAAGGATTCACGTTTCATTCGACAGAGTGGAAGAGCCGCTTCCAGTTCTGCGCCGGACTTGGGCGACAGCAGCGAGGTGGAGAGACGCACGAGCGTGCAGAGACGAATCGGCGCTAGATCGGAGGACGAAAAAAAAATGCTGTCGACAACCAAGCTGAGACAGACGTTCACGCATGATTGGTTTGGTTTGGATTGGATCGGATTCAAGGGCTCATGGCAGATGCTGCTTGATTTTGTGCGTCGAACCCTGGCTGGAAATCCCAAAAATCCATATTTGTGAATGAGTTCTACGACCTCGTTCGGCTAGCACGTCTGGCGGTGATCTCACTTGTCTCGACTCGTCCATCTCGGGCAAGATTTGTGGTCATGATTGGTTTCAGTTTGTCCTCTCTGCGATCAACATGGATAGCTCGCCAGCCTGTCCAAGCCAGATCGTGTACGAGGAACGGGTTTTCGGACCGGATGCTATCAGCATGTTTTTAATTTATCAGAGTCAGGACCGAATAAGAAACCGATGTGCTTTGGCTGGCATGCGGAAGCGGCTGCATTGCCCCGAACACATCCAACCCGAAAGTCCACAACAGTCCTAGCTCTCTCACTTCTTCAGTTTGTCCTCGAAGCAGCAGCAAAACGCTGCAGGCAAGAACATGGATCGTTGCCGTTCTTGGCTTTTTCATGGCAAACATCTAGCAATTAGTTATAGCGTATCCTTGTTATGTAAGTAACGGCAGTTCTCGCTTAGCTCTCGTCAGGGTCACCATCGGCTAAAATTCCATGAGCTCATTTCGGTGCGTCTTCGGCAAATGCCCTTCAAACGCCGACAGTCACTCGAGCAAAGCAAGCAAAGGACTTCATCTCGCGCATGTCAGGCTTCGCCGAATTTGACCGACCGACCGATGTAGTAACTTAGAGCAGTGTTGAATGGTGATTTCTCCAAAAACCACTGCAACGGAGATTGAGTCGCCTGTCTTTGCGGTGCGAGTATCTCAACAGTAACTCAGAGAGATGACCGAGCAGATACTCTTGAAGAGGCATCTCCATCTTTAGCGTGTTTCATACAGAAGGAGGCAAGAAGCATCTGCATTGCCAACAATGGCATGTTCGGCTGTGCCAAGAACATATACGATAGATATTGTTTCAGATCCTTCGTCCCAAAATAACGAAGTAGTAAAGTGACTGCATTTCATTCACCATCATCTCACGCTCGGCTGTTTGCACAGTTTCCATCTTGCTTGTTCGATGGCAAGGCTCCTTGAGTCTGTCAAACTACGAGCATAACAATGTACGCCTGAGCTGGCTCACCTGAAGACCAAACCTACAGTCATCTATGTCATGGAAGCATTCCGACGCTACTGTCGAGTCGGCGGTGACGATGAATGCAGACAGTGTTGGAAATTCATGTAGGATCTTGCGAACGTCGGAGGGGCACCGACTTTCATCTCTGTATTGCCTTGGCATTACCTGTCTTCATTGTTAATCGCGGAAGAGCTGCGTCGCATACAATGTGAGAGCATGAATGGACCACAATGACTTGTCTGCGCTCCCGCGTCAAGGGTGGTGCTGCTGGCTTTGCTCAAGGGTACGGTACAGGCGAGCAGACAGGCCCCATTGTTGGTGTATCACTGCGACTTCAAGCACCCAACTCTTCTGCCTCTTGTTGAAGGCAGCAGGCACCGTACTGCACCGTGCTTCCAATTCGAGGTGTTCCGGCTCAAGTCTCGTCCTGCAATGTGCTCGCCTCCCGCAGCCTTGAAGTCACAATGCCCAAATGATTACTGCATACCGATGCAGACGCAGTACGTTTGCCATCTTGCCCGTCGAGAAACTTTGTTTGCAGACTGAAAGCAGTCCTGCGCAGACTGATGGGCTCTTGCCATTGGCAACCACGTTTCTTACGTACATTCCTTCTGGGTCTGGCCCTTGGCCGGCGTCGGCGATAAATTGAGCGGTCTTGCAGAACTAGCGCTCGCTGGCTATGCAGTGGGAGCCGACGGCGAAACAGCCAGTTGTACGCACATGTCCAGATCTCTGCCGCTCCTGCCTCCGCGAATCACATGGACAACCATTCGAGCCAAACATTCCGTGAACCAAACATTCTGTCAATACACTCAGCTTGCAAGGATGGTCCTTTTGGTTCCGCGGCTTGATTGATATGTAAGTTACGGTAGAAGCGTGAGTACGGAACGCAGCACCGAACGCAACTTTTCTCACGCTTTTTGTGTTTTTAACCTTAAATTGTCTCGCAAACCCTGGCCCCAAACTGTCCTTTTACGAAATGGTGAGAGGGTCGAAAATGCTGCAAATACTGTACATCGGCCTCGTGCTCTGTAAGATACTGTGAGTTACTCTGGTGATGCCTTGCGCTAGACTGCAGTCTGCATCATGTGTAGGGACAGACTTGATTTATACATTGCCTTCGGACTCTCAAATACTGGCAGGAAGATGTCTTGACCGGCGATGTGGTACGTCTTTCTCCCGTTTCTCCTCGTGCGGGTCTTGACTATCAACCGCGATAGAGTGCCGACCAGATTCATTGTCCGTATCGTTTGGAGGACAAAAAAATCAAAGCGGCCAATTCATGCAAGCCGGCAGCGCTCCCGTCGAGTTTGAACCACACAGAGCTGTGCTGACTGAGTGGACACATGGGTCCGACAGCAGCCGCATCGGCAGGACCGAAGCCACGCATTCAAGTGCACTGGGGATGACATGAGCTGGCAGCCAATCTTTCAACTACGCATTCGAACCGACCCGGCCCGAATCGTTCTTGCGTCTATTCACCTTTCGGCGTGGCCGACTGCAGTCACAGTGTAAAAGCTCGTCAAGGCGGCCCTCCATAACCTTGAGAATCGGCTGGCTCTGATTCGCACGCTGAGACCGAGCAGGGCAGTTGTGCAGCCGAGCTTGCAATCGGCATGACCACGTAGAATCGGATCTTCCTTCGGTCACGCTGTCTCTGTCTGTGTGTGTGTGGTCGTCCGCCAACATTTTGAGCCTTGTTCCGAGTCCCAACATTTTCTTTGGGTGACTTGGGGCTTGCGCCGTCTCAGATACCCAAAAGACAGTGAAGGCGCAGGTGACATCACAAGCAACGCTCACTGAATCCTCCATGAATAGCTGATTCCAAAACATACGGATCCACTGGCTCTGTTCAAGCTCCTTTTCTTGATGTCCTGACCAACTTTGCCTTCCGTCCCCGCCATAGCCTTACTTAGACGAGTCTCGAGCTTCTCAAATAAAAGCCTCTGCGAATGATCGAGTCAAGCTAATGGCCATCCATTGTTCATCGAGGCCTGATACACGCTCGTAAAGGAGCCGAGGAGTTGGCCGGCGTCGAACCACATTTCCTGCTCTCCGAGATCCAGGTTCATCTGCTGGTATTCTTTTTTCCGTGTTTTTTTTTTTTTTTTTTTTTTTTTTTTTTTTTTTTCTCCCAGAATCTGACGGGCCGACACACAAGCGCTCGACAGCGGCGCTTATGTCCATATGTCTCAGTTGTGCAGCTCAAGCCACCGCACAATTCACCGTAGAATCCCGTCCCTTGGCTTCAGTGTTCGTTCGCTTCGCTTCGCCTCGCCCGCCTTTCCGCTTTCTAGATGGTCGTTGCCGCAACGTGGCGTCCAGTCGAAATGAACGCTCGCCATCAAATTTTCTACGACCGCTCCCTGGCTTCGATCGGGACCGTGAAGGCATTCTGCTCACAATGAAAGTAACCACCTTACCGGTCGACGCCACAGAAGCCACCTCGCTCTGTTTCATGCCGATCCCGGCGTGCCTTAGGATCCGTTCCGCGACCTAGGCCTGCAGCCGAATTCCATCGGAACGGGCAAGAAGTGTGGCGTTGACAACCGCTGAAGACCACGCTCCCCGCTTCTCTTCTCGGCGTTCTCGTTGCTCCCCGCTACTGTCGACCATCCGGTGAGCCAAGCGTTCAGCTGATTCCTGTGCAGAGAAAGGATCCTGTCTCACCTCTCGCCGTGTCGGGACATGCATGGAACACTTTCAGGGCCTCAAACATTGCATCGACACAGCACGTTGGCATTCAAGTCAAGTCACACACTACTCGCATACTCGACCGAGACTCGCACAATTCCGGTGAGAACAGCTGCATTCCAGTCCGACTCATAACGAACACTACAGCTTCGTAGTAGTTTGAGGGTGGAACTTGTCAAGGTATGCCAAAAGCCTGGCAGCCTCTCTTTCGCCCGAGACGTAAGCGCCCGCTGCTGAACCGCGATCTGTCATGTGTGGGACAAGCAAAGGCCTTTGGTCAGCATCGCTTCATTTCTCAATGACAAGGTTTTCTGGCTCTTATACTTACGATTCATCTCGGTATGTTCGCCAGCAAAGCCGAGGCGTCCATTCCACAGAGGGCGAGAGAGCGCTTCAAAGTCTAGCGGCGAGTTTCCAGTCGCGGTCGAGACAGGCGATGTTGTCGCACCGCCAGTGAAAGGTTGCTTTGCCCACCTCGAGTAGAAGACATGTTTGGGAGGTTTCGCTTCTTGACCGGCCCCAATACGCGAAGTCAGATAAGAGTGCAGCGCGTTGCCGGCATCCAGTCGCTCAAATTGCTCCAGGTTCTTTCCAGCTTCAGCACCGATCATGACAAGCAGAGAGTTCGACGCGCCCTTTCCAACTGCATCCGATTCTGAACCAGCGAGAGACGATACGATCAGCGTAGTGGACGAGTAGAGCTCCCAAAGCTTCTTCTCTGCATCGCTCTTGACCGACCAAGGTGCAGGAGCGGCCGAGGGAAGGACAAGGAAGGTGCCTGTCTTGTCACTCCACCACGGCTGGTCATAGTTGAGCAGCACCTTGTTCAGGTTGCCGACGGACACTCGCTTGATGGTTTCCAGTCGTCGCTCTGGCAGTGCTGGCTCGAATAGGCTTCCTCCATTCTTCTTGAGCACGGCGATAGGGATGGTGACGAGAGCGGTGCGAGCAACGTACTCCTGACCCTGTTTGGTGACAATCTTGACACTGGACGACTGCTCGTCCCGGACCGACTGCACCTCTTGGCTTGTGTGGATCGAAGTGCCGAGCGAAGTAATCTCGTCGACGAGCTTATTGATGATGGTAGTGAATCCACCTTTGGGCGCAGCGTCGGTGCCCGCGAAGGCGTGTTCGAAACCATGCCACTTGAGGCTGGCCTTCTCGAGCTCGATACCGAGCGGAATATGCAGCAGTCTCGCCACATCTCTTGCAGCCTTCTTCTCACTCTCAGACTCGAGACCTTCGAACAGAGGGGATTTGTCGCTGTAAAGGAAGTCGGCAAGCGAAGTGGTTGCGTCGGGGCCAGAAGCGTTCTGATCGTGGGCAGCCACCTTTGCCGCGTCTTGCGCCTTGCCTAGGTTGCCGGTCAGCTTCTGCGAAAGAGCCGGAGGCAATGGTCCCTGCTCGCCAACTACGACGGTGTCGCGAGGGCTTGGGATGGTCACTGGAATGTTGTACTTGTCCGTCAGCTGCTTGAGCGGGCTGCCTTCGAGATAGCCGTGCATCCAGGAGCATCCAAAGTCGCACCAGTACTCGCTCCCATTCGGCGATGCCACAGTGCGCGAGTTATCGTTGACGTCTGTCTTGTCCGACCAGGTGTGCGTGAAGGCTCTGCCGCCGATACGTTCCCTCGCTTCGAGCACTGCTACTTTGCGTCCAGCTTGAGACAGCTTCAAAGCCGCCGAGAGACCCGACCATCCTGCGCCGATGATGAGCACATCGAGAATGTTGCCAGCGGCATTCGAGGTTGTTGTGGCTGCTGCTTTCGCCATTGTTGCTTCGGTTTCGAGTACTGTCGACTCAGATAGTTGAAGAGGAAGGGAAGAGGTGAGAGAGAGGAACGCTGAAATTCGGCTGTGGATTACGGTGTTCATCCGATGAGTGTGGGGGTGGACGCGCATGGATCACCTGCTGCTCGCTCGCATTTCTCTCCCACGCTCAAATTTCCAGCCTCCCACCACGTCAGATTCTTCTGCCGGTCCGACTCGGCGGCGGCAATCTTTTTCTCATGAAGGGTCTGGCGAGAAAATCTCATTCATTCAGAACGAACATCTTCGCACGATTCACAGTGTTGCACTCAGATGCGGCATCGCATTCACCAGGATGATCCTAGTCCAAAGAACAGATGCTCAGCTAGTTGATGAACCCAAGCGCACGAAGCTGCTCCATAGTCATGGGCTTGGAGAAGTCCATACCGCCACCGCCTGCACCTCCACCACCTGCAGCATCGCCTCCACCTTGTTGCTGTTGTTGTTGCTGCGATTGTTGCGGTTGCTGCTGCTGCTGAGGAACAGCAGTGACGCCGAACGGATTCATGCTGTTAAACAAACCCTGCTGAGGCTGCTGCTGCTGCTGTTGCTGGACTTGTTGCGCCGGTGCAGGCTGCGGCTGACTGAAAGCGGCCATCTGACCGAACAGTTGAGCCAAGCCCTGCGAAAATGCCGGCTGCGGTTGCGATCCTGCCGGCTGTTGCTGCTGTTGTTGCTGCTGCGGCATCCCACCACCTCCTGCCTGACCTCCGATACCCAACAGCTGTGCCAACGCAGCAAGATTTGGCTGCTGAGCTCCACTACTTGCGGTATTCTGGAACGTATCTTGCGCCGGCTGTTGCTGCTGCTGTTGGCCACCACCCATGACATTGCCCAGCCCAAAGTTACCCAGGTTGGCTATGTTTGCCAGATTGCCAATGTTGCCCAGATTGGGCATCGCGCCGAGGTTGTTGCTAGCAGGAGCGGACGCTTGCTGGACACCCAGACCCAGGCCCGAACCCAAGTTGGCGCCTAGACCCAAACCCGCACCTATTCCGGCCGAGGCGCCCACTCCTGAAACTGGAACATTCCCAGCAGCGTTGAGCGCGGCCAGATTGAAAGGCATTGACGAGCCAAGCCCCATCCCGCTCGCTGCTGGCTGCGCCTGCGGGGCAGAAACAGGTGGCAAATTCTGCCGCTGGGCAGGCTGACTGCCCTGATTAGCATCCGGCATGGATCCTGATGCACTCGCGCCTCTGGATCGGTTGGCACTTTGTGGAGTTGTCCCTTTCGTGCTTCCTCCACCCTGCTGCTGCTGCTGTGACAGCTGACCCTGCGGTGCAGGTTGCCCTGACTGCGCGGCCAGCAGCTTGGAGAAAGGGATCGGGTCCTTCAGCACCACACCAATCAGCTTTGCTGGAACCGGGCCCTTTCCGCTCCTCTCGGCGCTACTCGTTGGCTGCGTCGTTGCAAACAACACCAGCCCTGCGCCTGGTGCACTGCCATGCCTCACGAACGCACAGCTCTTCTTGGCGTCCAGACTGCTGGCCAGACTCGAGTACATCTGCTTATTCTTCTCCGCCATCGCTGGCGTCAGCACTGGTCCGCTACCTCCCTCTTGTGGCCCAGCCTCCTGCGTTGCGAATAAGATGTAAGGGGCGTTCTGCGACTGCGCGTATACCTGGAGGTTGCGAGGTGCCAGCTGTGTGATGGCGGTGATCTGGAGCTTGTCTGGCCAAGGCACCAGCAGCCGATCCATTGCTGCGGAATTGGAGGTAGCCGAGACGAGTGTGGCGACGTCCCGCTTCTGCTTGGTGACAGGGTCGGAGATAACCGACCAGGTGAGGGCGCCGCGCCAGAAAGGTTTGGGACGAGTTTGGCTCGGTGGTGCAGCACCCGCCTGAGGTGCTGCAGAAGAAGCTGTTGCATTGTTCACCACCGCGTCGCTCGCGTTAAGCTGCGCGGGCGCATTGGACTGTAATGGGTGAGCTGCCGGTAAGGGTGGTCTGGGAGCACTGGTCGAAGCTGGTACTGGCGGTGGCTGAACACTTGTGAAGCTTCCACTCCTCCCCTGCCTAGCCAACGCCGCACCACCATTGCTCGGTCCACCTAGATTCACGCCCATCTCCTTGGCCTCCTTATCGATGTTGATCAAGCTCTGCAGACTGACGTTGAAGTTGGGCGCAGTCTCGAGGCCACTGACGATTCTATGGACGAGCATCTTGAGCGCCTGCTGCTGGGTCATGAGCTGCGCTTTGAGCTGCTCAAGGTAGACTTTGTTCATACCAGGAGCTTTTGAAGGAGCAGGCTCGCCTGCTGCTTCGGCTTTCGAGACAGCAGCGTAGGCAGCTGCCCAGTTCCTGATCATGGTCTCTTGTTGCGACTTGAGGAAGAGCACCTTGGTGCTGGTGCTCGGGTCGAGCTTAATGTTGCGCGGCACCTCACTTGGTGCTGCGCCTGGTGCTGTCGAGGAGGCCGGAGCCGCAGTAGTTGTAGAGGAAGGTGCTGATGGCTGCGGCTGTGAAATGCTGCCGCTCTTGGATCTCTTGACTGGAGTCGACGGGGTATCGGCCTCGTCCTCCCTACCACGCTTGGCAGGTGTCGAGGCTGCAGCAGGAGTTCCCGCCGACCTTGCGGCAGACGAAGGCGTGAGACCAGATGAGATGATATTGGCGTCGGTGAAGATTTTGGCCCTAACCGACTCGGGTAACAGGGCAGCAAGGTCTTCGTTGACCAGCTTGTTGGGCTCGGACACGCTCTTGTGCAAACCCAAGATTGCAGCGAGCGCCTCCTTGGATGCTGCGGCTGCAGTCCCTTTTGCCGCATCAGACTTGACGGCACAGCTGCTGATGGAAACGCCAAGACGTGCAAGCTTGGCGCCGACCGTCGGCGCGTTGACTCGGTCGTTAGCTGCGTCGGCATTGAAGAAAGGCGGAGAAGCGAGGTCGAGAGACACATTGGCCGAGTCGAGACACACATGCAGAAGATGCCTCGCCATGACGGGCGACTTTTTAGGCGCTAGTGGGTTGTGAATACCGTTGTCGGTCGGTTGAAGCAGCTCGAGCGCGGCTACAAAAGCCTCGAGGACATGAGCAGTTGGTTTGACGGTACTTCTTCCATCGATGAGACTGTACGTTGCCGCTGTTGGATCCGCATCGTTTCCTGTACCAGGCTGCTTTCCGGCTCTATCTGGACCCAGCCACTCTTCGACACCCTGGAGGTGAGATGCTATCAATTTGCTGCCAGCCCTCATCTTGGTCCTGCTCAAGGTCCATGCTGGTCGGAGCAAGGATTTGTCCACAGTGGGTCGATACACAACACAACCGATCGTAAGGCGAGAGCCAGCATAGGCGGCATTGAGCTTCTTGGAGATGGACTCGACGAGGGGAACGACGACGGCCTTCCATTTGCGACGAATTGTGGGATGGTCGAGCAGAACGAGCACAAGCTGGGTTTCGGGGAGAGCCTGGAGCGAGGAAAGTGCGATGGAGGAGCCTCTGGGTGTAGTCTTGGAGAGGATGGCGAGAGGCGATGGGGTAGTGAGACTCATACCGCCAGTCGAGCTCGTTGCTGGGGTGGGTGTCGTCATGCTGAGAAGATGCTTGAGGCAGATCGCTGGTACAAGCAGTCGAGCGAAAATCAGGGTGCGACACTGCCAAACACGGTCCTAGGTGGAAGAGAGCGTTAGCGCAGCATGCTGGGAAAAGCTGCGGTGGGGCTCGATCCTACACCTGTGCCTGCGAGAATGATGCACAGGGGCCAAGATGTGCAGTGAGGTAGTAACGGCGAAGGTGAAGCGAACTTGATGAGGTAGTTGAATGGGGTTGGACCGCTCAGTCCCGCGTGGTCGAATGATGGCCACGGCAACGGGTCCACCTTTCCGAGTTCCGCGAAATGTTTGCGGCTTCACGCAGCACAAATCTTCCAACTGCATGCAGTGAGTCAACCCATTCTTGTCCGCTTGCTCTTACTCTTACTCGACCTTGACACGATCATGCTACTGACATTGGAAGGCTCAATTCTGTTCACTCTTGTAAATTGGTTCAGAGAAGATGGCGTGAATTGCTACCGAGGCTAGAACCATCTACGGATGGCCTGCTGCGTTGATAACTGGCATCTAAGCCCTTTCCTCCTCACTCAGGGTCCGCATCACCTTGCACGGTGTGCCTGCTGCAACACTCCAGTCGGGGATGTCCTTGGTGACGACGCTTCCTGCACCGATGGTACAACCCCTGCCGATGTTGACGCCGGCCATGATGATGGTACCTCCACCAACCCATGTATCCTTTCCGATGCTCACCGGCAAACTCCTCTCAAGCCCTTGCTTCCTCTCTTTGACACTTACACTGTGGGTGCCGCAGTAGATGCTTACATTCGGCCCGAAGAGCACTCCGTCGCCCAACCTCACCTCTGAGCAGTCCAAAATGGTGGTGTTGTAGTTAGCGTAGAAGGCGCCTTCGGGTTTGATGTTGGTGCCGTAGTCGACCCAGAGTGGCGGCTCGATTTCGACGCGCGCTACGCGTTCGAGAGGAAGCTCAAGGAGGTCCGAGAGGAGCTGTTTGCGCTCATCGGACATGATGGTTTGGCCCTCGGCGAGCGGCACACCGGCGGTGTCGAGCGCATTGGTGGGCTCGGTGCGGTTGTATTGGTTTTGCAGTCGACGCGCTTTGACGCGGGCGCGGATGAGGTGCTCAGTGTTGGCGAGGTAGGGCAAGCCAACAAGCATCTTCTCCTCCTCGCTCATCGAGTCCACCTTGTCGCCATATTGCTGGTCGATCGCCTCGAATAATTTGGATGTGCCCGACATGTTGACGTGTTCAGCTTTGAACTTGTGGCGCGAGATCTATGATGCACCAGCAGCCGGGAAACGGTCGTATTTATACTCTTGGAAGCCAGGAACAAAGGTATGGGGGAAGTCAGAAAACAGACAGAACCATGTCCGGTTACACGTGGAGCCGGCGTCACGAGCGGCTATCCAGTCGGTGCCAAGCCTTTTTGCTCCTTGCTCCGCGGGAGATACAAGACCCGGAGTCATACCGGTAGCACAGCGGTCGTACAGCATTTGCTATTGCCGTGAGAGTAGGGAAAGCGGTGTTGGCCTGAGCACGCTCCAGCCGAAATTCGCGCAAAATGACCGAATCAAGACCGAGGCTGAGATCTGCCAAGTATGCTTCCACAACGTCCTTCTTCTTACCGGTCAAATACTGTCGCCTTTTGGGCAGCCATCTCACATCAACTCACCGGCAGCATTGGAAGCGGTCGGACTCGATTCGATTCGCATAACTTACAGTCTAGTGTTCGAGTGGCATCACCTTGTGACGTGGAAGATCTTGCGTCCCCACGTGGTCAAAACCCTGAAGCTTGCGAAGGTGGGATTTGATAATGATTATTAATCGCAACTACCGAGTCAGGAATCCGCCAAATTTAGACTGCACCATGCAACGTTCTTCGCACGTCGAGGCCAAAGCGCAATTCTTTCTTCCTCCAACCATCCTCTGACCGCTTCACCAGACATCAAACGTCACAATGTCCTCGCAAGCCGCGCTCTCCGCCAGCGAGCGCTTTGAGCTCATCACGCGCGACCTCGACGAAGTGCTGGGAGCCGATATCATCAAAACCATCCTCGAAAAGGGCGAACGCCCTCTCTCGGCCTACTGGGGAACCGCGCCTACCGGCCGCCCTCATGTGGGCTACCTTGTCCCACTCACCAAGATCGCCGACTTCCTGCGCGCCGGCGTCGAAGTCAAGATCCTGCTTGCGGATATCCATGCGTTCTTGGACAACCTCAAGGCGCCCATCGAACTCGTGCGTCACCGCGTCAACTACTACCGCCACGTCCTCACCGCAGTATTCAAGAGCATCGGCGTGCCCACCGACCGCCTCGTGTTCGTCGTCGGATCGAGCTACCAGCTGACAGAGGCGTACAACATGGACAACTACCGGCTCTGCGCCAGCGTCACCGAGCACGACGCAAAGAAGGCTGGTGCAGAGGTGGTCAAGCAGGTCGCCTCCCCTTTGCTGTCCGGTCTGCTGTACCCAGGGCTGCAGGCGTTGGACGAGCAGTACCTCGGTGTGGATATGCAGTTCGGCGGTGTCGACCAGCGTAAGATCTTTACTTTCGCCGAACAGTACCTCCCCAAATTGGGCTACAAGAAGCGCGCGCATCTTATGAACGCTATGGTGCCCGGATTGAAGGGGAGCAAGATGAGCAGTTCGGACAATGCCAGCAAGATCGATTTCCTCGATAGCCCTAAGGACGTGCAGAAGAAGATCGCCGATGCCGTCTGCGCCCCAGGGGAGGTTGAGGGGAATGGCGTGCTTGCTTTCGTCCGTGCGGTCCTCTTCCCCATCGCCCGCCTGCGCGTTGAGTCCGAAGCCATGGGCACACCTGTCCAGGAATCCCAGGGCGCCTCCCGCAGCTTCGTCGCCCCCGACGCGCCCAAAGGGAGCATGTTCTCCATCGTCCGCCCGGAGAAATACGGCGGCTCGCTCCACTACTCGACCTACGCGGCACTTGAGGCCGACTATGTCTCGGGCGCGATCCACCCAGCGGACCTCAAGAAGGCGGTGAGCGAGGCAATCAGTGCGCTCCTCGAACCCGTCCAGAAGCTGTTCGAGACGGACGCCGAGTTCAAGAAGGCCAAGGAGGATGCATACCCGGAAGACAACCCCGTGGTCAAGAAGAAGAAGGACAAGAAAATCAACCCGCGCTTCGCACACTGCTACACAAAGGAAGGAGGTACCGCAGAGACAAAGGAGGAGGCAGAGGCGAATATGAAGAAGGAAGAAGAGGCCAAGGCACAGGCCAAGCTCGCGAAGAAACAGCAGGGCGCAGCGAAACAGCAGGGCGACGAGCAGAATGACACGTTTGTAGAGGCTACCAGGGCGGGTTTGGAACAGGCAAAGATTGAGTAAAAATGTTTCACTCCAGTTGGAGACAGCATGTTGTAGACAAGAATGCATTTCCCGTTACACATCGTCAGAAGGCGAAGCTTGGGCTTGCAGTAGAGCGAGTGTGCGTGCAGCCACCTCGAGTGTTTCCGGCGGCAGTTTGGCTAAGCGCGCGACTTGGAGGCCGTAGCTCTCGCGGTTAACCCCCTCGCGGAGCTTGTGCGAGTACACAATCCCGCCACCCGCACCACCGGGTCCCTCTTCGACATCAGTTGCGAAGAACTTGACTGCATTCCACGCATTACCCTCTACATCTCTCTCTTTTTGGCCTCGTTCCACTCGGCTCGTCTGGTGAGCTTGCACCATGTCGCAGATCTCGTAAAAATGCGTTGCGAAGAGACATCTTGCCTTGCGCTTCACTAGCGCATCTAATGTAGCGAATCCCACCGCGATGCCGGTGAGGTTGCTCGTGCCTCTGCCGATTTCGTCTGCGATGACGAGGGAGCGCGCGGTGGAGCGGTGGAGGATCTCGCCGACTTCGGCCATTTCCACCATGAATGTCGAGCGGTCGCGGAACAAATCGTCATTCGCGCCAATGCGGGTAAAGATCCTATCCACCCAGCCCAGTGTTACGCTGGTGGCGGGGACGAAGCAACCTGACTGCGCGAGGATGGTGAGCAGTGCGATCGAGCGCAGGAACGTCGACTTGCCGCCCATATTCGGGCCCGTGATCACATGCGCTGTGTTTTCAGGGGGAGAGAGCGTGAGCGAGTTGGGGGTGAAGAGGCGGCCGCGCTCGAGGAGGCCGAGTTCGACTGACAGGTGGCGTGCCGAGGAGATCGACATGGACGTCGAATCGTCAACTACAGGCCGCGTCAGGGAGTACTCTTCCGCAGCTTGCGCGAACGAGAGGAGGACGTCGATCTGATCGAGCCACCGCGCATTGCTGCGGAGCGGGGAGGCGAGCGTGAGCACCTGCTGCCGGAGTGATTCGAGCTCGACCGCTTCGACGGATGACATTTCTTTCGAGAGCCGATCCAGCCGAGACCCAAACGCAGTCCAGTGCGAGTTGTAGTACGTGTGTGTTGACCGATTCTTGCCCGCAATATGGACGGTGAGGTCCTCCTTTCCCGCGTCCGCTGCATTATGAGGCGGGGAAGAAGGGAGAGCTTTGCCGCGCGAATGCACGACGTAGCCTTGGCCCATGACGAAGCGCAGCGAAACATGGTCGCCGCCATAGGCGGCTTGAAACTGTTTCTCCAGCCGCAGAATGCTCCGCCGCAGCGCAGTATGTGTGCGCGTAAGCGACGTGAGCATCTTCGATGACGAGGGCCGGATCAGGTGCTCAAAGTCCTCCCCCCACAGCGCTTGGCCAGAGTCGGTCTCGGCGTCGACGTCCTTTTTGTTCTTCTTGGCTTTGGAAGAAGTGGATGAAGCGAGGTTCCGCACCGCACTGCGAGACGAGCCATCGTGCGACTCGGCAGCTACTCCTTCGAGCTCGTTCATCATTTCTTCTTGTCGTTCCAACCGCGCCGCGATGACCTTCTCATCGATCGCACTCCCCAGCTTGCCCGCGAGCTCGGTGAGATCCTGGAACTTGCTCACCAACCCCTGCAACACCTCGACCTCTTTTTCCTTTTTCTTGCCGCCACTTGTCCGCATAAACTCAACCTCGCGCTCCATCAACGCTTTCACCCTCTCGCCCGCATTCACCGCGTCTCTCACCTCGAGCAGATCCTGCTCATCGCCTCTCCTCGTAACGAGCTTCTGCAGCACGCGGCTCACGTCTCCCGCGCCGCTACGCAGAATCCCACGCAGATCCTCCCTCAGCTCGCGCCGCTTGAGCAACAGCTCGACGAGATCGAGGCGCGAATTGATCGTCGCCACGGAGGTGGACGGGTTGCACAGCCAGGACGAGAGGAGGCGCGTGCCGCCTTTGGTGACGGTGCGGCGGAGCGTCGAGATCAGCGAGCCGCGCAGGCTGCCCTCGCGCGACGTCTGCTTGATCTCGAGCGCGGAAAGCGTGTGCGCGTCGATCTGCATGGTGTCCTCGCGGGCAGAGTGCGTGGGGCGCGTGAGCGCGAGTGGGTCCGATTGGTCGAGCAGCCGAGTGCGCAGGTACGAGAGCAAGAGAGAGACGGTGGCGTTCTCGACCGAGGCCAGCCCGACTGCACTGGTGGGCTCTGGGGGCACGGGGGAGGGGATCTGTGGCTCGTCGGAAGGGGTAGAAGAGGAGGATGGTGGCGTGAAGTATGAAATGTACACGCTCGGGTCGGTAACGAGCTCTCTTACGTCTAGCTCTACCTTCTCCGCCTTCCCTATTGAATCTATATCTTCATCCTGATCCTGACTTTGAGTTGCCTCAGTAGCTCGGATGGTAGAGCAATCGATCACGACCTCTCTGGGCGCAATCCTTGCGATCTCGTCCCTTACGCTCTCCACATCCGCCACGACACCGGTCATAAAGTCCGCCGTTCCCACATCCAACCATGCCAGCCCCCACTTTCCCCCCTCCTGACTGATCCCTAGAATGAAGTTGTTCCTGAACGCATCGACGAACTTCTCGTCAATCAGCGTGCCTGGGCTGACGACGCGGTTGACCTTGCGTTCGATCTCGACGCCGCCGCCCTCGAGCTCTCTGCGGTGTTCCTCGCTGATCGCCACGAGCAGGTTGTGGTCGAGCACGAGCGTCTTGAGGTATTTTTCGAGTTGGAAGACGGGGAACCCGGCCATGGGGACCGATTGGTTCGCCCAGCGGCGAGTGGCGAGTTTGATCCCGAGGAGGGACGAGAGGAGCGGTGCTTGCGAGAAGTACGATTCGTAGAAACCGCCCACGCGCGTGAGCAGGATCGTGGAGGGAAATCGCGCGAGATCTGACAGCACGCTTTGCGCGAGTGGCGGCCACCGCGGCTCTTCGTTCTCTTCAGAGGGGGCGGGTGAGAGTGAGGGTTTGGCGGAACGAGAAGAGCGAGAGGACCGCCGAACTGGGTGCGGGGGGATGGAGGAGAGTGGCGGTAAAGGCTCGCCATCCGGGCCAGTGATTTGAGTTGCGAGGCTGTCACATGCGACCGTTGTGCGCCGCCGGCTAGGCCCAGCTTTTGACGACGTCGAAGGCGTAGCGTCCGACTCGTCCCCATTGCAGTGTTGAGGTGTGGACGCAAAGCTCCTCGCCGCAACTCGCCAGTGTGGTGGCGGTGCCTCGCCCAGCCACGTGAAGCCCGTGCGGCTAGCACCGACCAGCGCTCTTCGCATCGTCAGGTCGAGTCAAGCTTTGCCCACTCTCACGTCTGCCTGGCTGGCATCGTGAGTGGAGTATGGTGGTTGATCGAGTGAGGCGTTTAAGAAGAACTGTTTCAAATAATGCGCACAAGCATTTCGTTGGACCCTGAAACCTTGTCAACCCCGCCCTGCCCACGGCGAATTGCATGACATTCTTCTCAAGTCCCCCCCCCCTTCATTGCTCCTCATACGACCGAGACAGTCGCACACTCACACACATGCTCAAGATCATGTGTCGTCATCATCTAATTGAAAGCAAGCACCTGGTTACTCGACCACCTTCCTCCTATATTCGAGCTTGATGTCCCCACCACTCCTCCACACGAACCGCTGACACTGTGCGAGCGTGATCTCGTTCTTGAGCACCACATCGTTGCACAGGATCTCGATCATCTCGTGTGGTGCCAACTTCAATGCCCCTTCCTCTTCCTGCTCCAGCCTCTCCTTTTCGCTCTCCTGCTCTGCTGTCGCCTTGGGCTCAGCTGGCGTCATCCCGCCTACGGCCCTCCTATCGACACTCGACCTCCTGCTCGCGTTAATACTCGCAGCCCGACTACCCGATGCTGGGCCGACGAGCTCCAGCCTCTCGGCCACATACCCGCATGCTTTCTTGATCCTCAAACATCTCGTCGCTGTCAACCTAGCGTTGCCCGTGGGCATTTCCGGCATTGGCTGCGCTGAGCCGAGATCAAATCCGCCGAACCCGTCCGACTTTGCATCCGCCGGTTTCCACGGCGTGAGTGTGAAGCTCAGCTTCACGGGGTCACGCGGCTGGACGTGGTCGTTCAGCAGGCAGTCGAGCAGCCACATGGGAGCCGTCTTCTCCAGCACCTCCGTGTCGTCTCCCGTGCAGCTCACCAGACCGCGGTAGACGGCCTCCCATGATCCCGCGTCGGCCGACGATTGCGAGATGATCACTGCGGTCTCGCCAGGCAGCGGCAATTTTGGCATCTCGGAGAGCGACGCCGGCGTGAGTGCCTTGCCGAACAGCTGCTCGAGCATCTCGGCGTGAGTAAGCACTTTGTTCTCGTCCTCAGTGGCGGCGGGCGTGGCGGAGGCCGCTTCGCGAGCTTTACGTGCAGCATCTTCGGCCGAGTCGTCCTTGTCGGTCTTGTCAGCCTTGTTCTTGCCGAACCGGAACTTGTTCATGAATCCACTTCCGCTCCCGTTGCCGGTGCCGACACCCGGTGTGACAGCGCCGTTGCCGTTGATCTCGTCGCCTGTGGTTGTCGAGCCCTCTCGTCGTCCCCCTGGCGTCACAGGCATCCTCCCTGCGCCGGACACAGGCGTTGACCCTTTCGCCGAGAAGTAGTCTCCCGGCGTCTGCGTTGCGGTCAACGTCGATGATGTGGGCAGAGCCGAGCTACCTCCCTCCCCGCCTGCCTTCTGCGTTGGCGCGAGCAAAGGCAACAGCGGTCCTGGTGTAAGAGCCGGCGTCTTCGCGGGCGTCGCTAGCCCCATCGTCATCCCCGGTGTAAATGGACCATTCCTCGGCGCACGAGCGACCTTGTCCCACGCCGGCGTCTCTGGTGGCATTGGCGTACTCGCTTCATCGGTCGCTGTGTTTCGCATCCGACTCTCTGCATCCACAAATCCAGCGAACAGATTGCGCAGCAGCCAGCGCGCTACCTGCCCTCGCTGGTCATCTTTAAAGTTGGCCAGGTCGACGCAGTCTGCAAACTCGTCCACGTAGAACTCGGCCTCGAAGCAGCGCGGTTCTTCTATATGCACTGTCAGAGCACCACTCCTAGTCTCGGCCGAACACCACAATGGCGTGACTCCCTGACCCTCGATGCGTTCCTTGACCACCTCGAGCGTGTCTCCTGGTGTCTGCTCTGGTCGCCACTTCTTCATAAACGTATATGGGATGAGATTGGATTCGAGCGCTGCCTGCTCGACCTCTTCGCGGTCAAACTCACCGATGCAGACGCCCTTGACAATATCCCAGAGCATGACTGAGCCAGTGCTGTCGATGGTGATAACGTGTCTGCGATCATTGAGCATCGACGAACGGATGAGGCCGTGCGAGCCCCGGATCACCGCATCTGCCTTCTGCCGCAGCGGCGTCGCCTCCTCGGCAAGCTCGCGGTCCTCAAAGTCGAGTCGCGCCTGGTAAGCCACATCATCCTCGTCATCCATATGCGCCTCTGCCTCTTCATCCACTCTCATCTTAGCCATCTTGGATGCGACGACCGACGCATCTTCCGATCCACTCTCCCAGGACTTGCCCAGTCCCTCTGGTTCGAATGTCTGGTCTGTGGGTGCGAAGCGAAGACTAGCGGACCGCGTGCTGGCTGGACGATGCGGCATGTCCATCGCCTGCACATGGGCAAGCTGTGGATTGATCGGCGAGACGACCGGTGATCGAGTTGCGTTCGTCGATATCATGATGCTCGACTGGTCCATAGACATACGGCTAGCAATAGATCGCAATGGGGCTGTGCTGCTGAAGATGGAATCTTCGCCATGATTGCGTGGATCGCGCATGCTGACGCTGCCTAGGCCGATCTTGTCGCCGTAGGGGTCGCTGATGGGTGCGAGGCTGACAAGGCTGTCGAAAGGGATTCCATGCATGGTGGCTGCTAGCGGAGTGCCTGCTGGTGGCAGATCCATGCCCGTCTGCAGCGCGGAGAGCATGGATGGAGCGGCTGCAGAGGTGGCAGCGTTCGATCCACGGTGAACAGAGCCCGGAACCGGCTCGACAAATGTGACCGAAGGCTGATGCGACAGGCGCGAGGAGTCGGGCGATCGACCGGTCTCAATACTTTGACGATGCAAACTTGGACTGCCGAACGAGTTGCGGTGATGAAGGCCGTGGGGTCGATGCCCACCCATGGGATAGATGGGATAGATGGCTTCTCTTTCAGAGCGACGGGGCACGTCTCTCCAGCGATTGATGCTGGTCTGGCCGGTGGCGGTCCAGAAGTAGGTGTCGTCCAGCGCCACGATCTTCTGGACGCCCGACTTGGCATCGCGCCTGTGTAGATCAGGATGGTGATGTGTGATCTCATCGTCTTTGCTGCTGTGGTCATCTTGCTCGCTTGCTGGGTCACGTTCCTGACAGAGAACGACACATTCGCCTTCCGAAACCTCTGCACAGCGCTCCCAATCCACCTTGCAGACATAGCCTTGGCGGTCACCAGAGTAGAAGACGTCGAGCGTGGGATGATCGGAGAAGAGCGACCAGACCGAATCAGCATGGTGAGTGAAGGTATGGAGACACCTTTGCTCGCCGAGTGACCACAGACGCACGGTGGAATCAGCACTGCCTGAAAGCAGGAAGCGGCCATCTTCGCTGACCAGCACGGCCCTGACGTTGTCCGTATGACCCACCAGCTCGGCACACTTTTTGCCGCTGCGAGGATCCCACACCTTGACATGTTGCTCCGAAACACCGGCTGCAATGACTGAGCCACTTGGGTTGACGCTGAGGGCATAGACCGAAGCCTTGACCGCCTTGTCGTCAAGTTCGAGCATGGGTGTTGCTCTGGATTCGCGAATGTCCCACACTTTGATGCACTTGTCAAACCCACCGCTCGCGACGTATCCAGCGTCGGCGGCGTGTGCAAGCGCCTTGACGTAGTCTTTGTGCGTGCCGAGGGTGTGCGGGCTAAGGCTGAGCGCTGGATCGTGCGGATTCCATGCTTTGAGCGTTCGATCGGATGCAGCCGAAATAAGTGTCTGGTTCTGGTTGCAGAGGATGATATCATTGATCCAGTCAGTATGCGACTGAACGCATTGACGGAAGCGTGTGCGCTTGGCTCGGTGGGCACGGAGGGGGTCGGCTTGCCAGTATGTAAGGAGGTCAGCATCGTTGCCATTGCTGCCGGGCAAAGCAGAAGTATCGCCGAGGAGGCTGGTTGACTCGTCGTGAATGTAGGACCAAGAACTGCCGTCGTCGTCGCCGTGAATGCGCTGCGCAGTTCTCTTGCGCATGGGCAAGCCGAGCTTCCACGCACCGACAAGACCATCTCGACCGCCAGTGTAGAGTATACCTGAAGGCACGGGCTGGCGGTTGTTGGAAGTGTGGTCGCTGGCATTGTCATGATGATCGTCAAGATCGGTTTCGTCGTCTGTGTCGGTATCCGAGCCAGCTAGGATGCAAGTTGTAGCGTCGATGGCTAGCGATGAGACGGCGAGAGAATGCTGCGGATGGGTGGAGAGTGGAGCATTGGACTGCGTTGAGCGACTGGACGAAGAAGCATTGGAGGACGCCAGCGAGTGTGTCGAGGATGACGCATCGTTCTTTCGCCGCAACTTGGATGGAGGAATGAGAAGGGGACCAGTGTTAAAGGCGCGAGTGGCTCCGAGTGGAGGCAGACCAAAAGTGCTTGGTGGCGAGCGACATGGCGGAAGGACGTAAGAGACCCTCTTGGTGGTTGGTATGGTTTCGCTGACCATGTTTGATAGTTGAAATGTCATATCAGGATAGCGATATGAGGTTGGATGGGGAACGAGCTTTGCTCCGCTGTCTCAGTTTCCGAACAGTGCCGGTAGCCCGTGGATTCGGCTGGAGTGGAAAGAGCTGTTCGCCAAGATGCTAATGGCAATGCATATTGTGTGTGCTTGTTGATGATGCTCGACTTCTTCTGGTGATTGGATCGGCGGCAGGACGGAAGTGGATGGAGATGTGGAGCGATCCGCACAACGGCTGATAGAGACCAAGCCACGAACGTTGCTACCGCACTACGATGCGATTTCGCCAACGGGTATCGAAGGATGTGATCAGGACGTGATGAGATGAAGGAGACGGAGATAAGGCGGCGGGAAGAGAATGAGAAGAGCTGAGCAAAGCCGAATTGAAGGCGTGTGGGGGTGTGTGCGCTGCAGTTGGCAGTCAATCGGCCGGACGTGGAGGTTCCGACCGACCGAAGAGAGGCAGCTGAGCGAGCTTCGAGATTACTTGACTGACCGCTTACGGCTTTGCTCAACTTGGCCGATTGCACAGCGGCGCGTCGTCGGTCCAACGCACAGACGCCGAATCGACACCAAAAAATTGCGCAACAGCAGGGCGCGATACTGCAAGAATAATGGGTGCAAAGAGGGCGCGCATGTGGGATCGAAAGATCAATTGTCTCTAATTCAGGGTGCAAATCTCCAAAAGGCGGGGGCTGGCAACAAAAAGACGTTTCCGCTTCCTCTTCTATGGCTTCATCAAGATGAGGGTTTCAGGCTTGGCAGGCACCGTTGCCGTCTAACTTATGTGTATGTATATACGACCATCTCTCAGTCAGTGTAGGGATCGACAAAGACTAACTGCTCTTCCTCTTCCATAAAGCGAGCCGACACTGGCTTGCAACTTTCTCGGCAGCAGGCCAGACATGCGCCATCCATATGCAGGCACGCATTTGTGTGGGAGCGAGGCATTTCTGACGTCTTGGATCTTTCCAATTTAGTCAAGTTCGGCTCTGCCGCACCCCGCCGATCTCTCCATCATGCTGCAACTTGCAACTGCAAGCAAGGGCCGCATGTTGGTTTCCAGATCCAGAGGACCGTGCTGTGCCATATAGGAGCTCTACACCGATAACTTTACAGTACGCAAGGATCGGCCTGTCGCAGGACAATCGCATGCTTGAGCATCCTGCGCTTTCATCAATCTCCTATCTGCTCGAATCCGATCCATCCTGTCCACAGCCTCTTTTGGCACAAATAGCTGCTGGTTGCTATGGTGTGAGACAAAATCGTAGGTAGGCTCAAGAGGCAGCCTGAGCCATCCGACCCAAACCCCCCGCGCGCGCGTGTTAGCGAGCTGCTGCTTCGATTCGCACACTTTGCATCTCCGCCGTTGGGCTTGGAAAGGAAAAACCCGGCGAATTGTCCCCAAGAGGATTTGGCTAATTTGGGGGGGGGGTTTGACTGGCCAGCAACTTGTAGGTCTACGCCCGTGTGTGTATATTTTTTCCCCAACTTTTCGCAGGTGTTGCTTGCTTGCTGAGTGGTGAATTTATTTGTGTTGTTGTTGAGTTTTCTTCTCGCGAGAAAGGGGAGAGCGAACATGCGGATGTGCGGCAACTTAAGGCGGGGAAGGAGGAGAGCGTGTTGAAAGCGGCAACCCCTCTCTCTGTCGGTTTGGGTTCGATTTCAACTCGTGCCACTCCCCCCTCATCCTCCCTTCTACACCATATCAATTCCTACACTACCACACGCCAACCCCGCTGAAGACAACTACCACGCTCGCTATACTCTCCAGTCGGATCCTCCACCCTCTCTCATCCCACTCAGCCAGCCAAACTTAGGAAGCGCCTCTCTCGTTGCCATCTTCGACCATGTCTTCGCTCCAAGCGCCCATGTTTCCCGGCTGCTCGCTCAACGGCACCAACACGGGCACGTGCTGTGCCGTCTTCCCCGTCACCATGTACAACGGCATCACCACATGCCAAACCTCTGCATCGCGCGTAGACGACCTCCAGTCCTGCCTCAAAGCTCTCAGCACCACCCCCAAGAATGGCCTAGCCTGCAACGACGGCTCGTCCAACTTTGAGGCCAAACCAAGCTTCACCCCCTCCCCAGCAGCCGCCATGCTAGCGCCAAAGATGGCAGTGACGATCGTGCTCGGGTTGCTGGCTGTTGCGGTGGTAGGACAGCTGTAGATGAAAGAGGCGCTGGTCGCCAATCGCTCGCACGTTCGCACACATCGACATTTACTACATCGCCTTCAGTCTCGCTTCGTCTTCTTCGTCTTCATCTTTGGACCTCAATGTACTTTTATCATTCCTTCGTTCTCGCGCTTAATGCGATAGCTAGCCACTCTAGATTACAACACAGACTGTACGTTCCCCCACAACTCCTCGTACGCAGCGCCCACTTGCGGGAGCAAGTCGTCGGCGAGCATCGCGCGCTTGTGCTGTGCGAACGCAAGCCGGCTGCACTCCCTTGCCGTCAGCGCCGCACCGTACCCTGCCAGCAACAGCAGCCGGTCTTGCGCAATCCCCTCACCATCAGGGTGGTCAGTGTGGTAGATCTTTGCCCAGCCAGCAAACGTGCCGAGACAGCCGGCGAGGATGTCGCCCTGACCCCCACATCGTTTCAGGCCGCCCTCGGTGTCGACGTACAGCACCTCCCTGCGCACATACAATGGGAGAGAAGAGGAGAGTTAGTATATGTTAGAGTGGGAGGAAAGGAGGCGGGAACTTACCGGCCGTTTGTGATGCGGTCGACTTGGCCCTTTTCGAGGATGGTGGGGCCTTGGAGCGCGAGTGCGAGTTTCTTTGCTGCTGAGTCTGGGTCTTGTTTTGCATCTATGTTGAACTTTTCGCAAAGCCTGGCGAACTCGGCGACGTTGGGCGTGAGAATCGCCTTTTCGTACCCTTTGATCACGTCCGGTTCGTTCTGGAGAAGCCACAGCCCGTCCGCATCCACAACCACATACATATCGTGCTTCCTCGCGAGGCCGATGCACATCTTTGCGCACTTTTGCATAAACTCATCCCTGCCCAGGCCCGGTCCCACCACGACGGCGTGGAGGCGTTCGAAGAGCTCGTCGACCTGCTTCTCCACTTGTTCCCAGGGAGTTTGCTCGTTGAGCAGCCGGTTGACGATCAGGTCGGGCGAGTAGGTCTTGATGATATTGCCCGCGTCAGGGGAGCAGATGGTGTACGACATGTCGCACCCAAACCGCATCGACGACATGGACGCGAAGAACGGCGCACCAGTGTAGTCGCGCGAGCCGCCGACAATGCCGATTCTCCCCGCCTGGCCCTTGTGCTTGCTACCGCTGAGCGGCGGGATCATCTGCTGCACTTGCTGCATGAGCGAATGCCGAGAAGAGGTGGCGGAGAGCGCTTTCGACGCAAGCGAGCTCAGGTTCGTGGTGATGGTGGAGGCGAGCTTCCCCGGTGCGCCTGCGGTGGTCATGGTTGAGTCTACTTGGCTGTCAAAGAAGGTGGTGGTGGTGGTGGTGGTGGTGGTAATGAAGCAAACGAATCTTCTAAGCGATTGTCGGGGTCGGAGCTGCTTTATAGGGCGTGAAGCAATCGAGCAAAGTCGAAGTGTGCACCGGTGCAAGTCTCGCACATGATTCAGACGCGGTCTAGAAGAAGCGCCTCGCAGGTCATGACATGGGTGCAAGTGTGTAAGAGTATGTGTGCTCTTGTGTCATGGGTGAAAGACACAAAGGTTCGGATAGCAACGAGCTCACTCAGCAGAGTGTTGCTGCATGTGGAGGCTTTGCCGCTTTTTCGATTTGCACCGTCTTTTTTGTGCCCCACAGTTGCCCAAAATCTCGTAAAAACAAATAGAATAAAACGGATTAAAATTCACTCATGCATGCTCATCAGCAGAAAGAAACAGTCACCCTAGCGAAAGATATGATATGAAACCATTGATCACGGTAAGACAGTGGATTCAAGCATGAGCTACAACATACTTTGCGGGGAGACGACTGCGGGGGTATACTAAAAAATGTGCTTGTGCAGTCCTCCTCGTTCTGGACCTGCGATCCATCTTAACTCCCAATGCGCATGGCATCGAAGATGAGAATCCACATGCTCAAGTACGCGAGCACTGCGATGGGGACTACGTTTCTCCAAACCGCTACTTCCCAGTGGAAATTGCGCCGGCTGCTGGTGCGCTCGCGCTTCCAAACACCTCCTCTGTACACGAACCTCGTATGACCCTGCCGATACGTCGATGGCCGGAACGGGAAGGGCGGGAGCACTGGTCTGCGGCCAAACACACTTGGTCTCGCGCCAGCAGAGCCGGTACGGGGGGTCAAGGGTGCAAACCGCCGACGCAGACCCTCGCTGCGCGATGGAAGCGTGCCACCGAGCACAGTGCGGTCAGTGCCGTAGCCGGGCCAGTCCGACTCGGCCTCCATCTCGGCCTCGGTTGTCGCGCCTGAGAGGTGAGAGCGGGTAGATTTGGCTTTCTTGCGCCGGCTCGACGCGGCGAACGAGGGGCCACCGATGACGGCACGCCAAAATCGGGTCCCTTGACCTCCCCTCCGCTGCTTCCGCTGTCGCTCGCGTTCGGACGCAAGAAGACTCGCAGCTGCAATCGCATCGCTCTCGTCCCCCGAGCGTGGGTCCCAGTCCGAATCCGCAGCCAGCGGCTGTCCCCCCGCTGCCCTCATCGGATGCTGATCGGCGTATAAGGGTTCTGCCACACCAGAGCGTGGCGGGCTCGTGGCGAACCGAGTGTCAGAGAGGTAGCCGAGCGCCTCGTTCTCGGCCTCTTCTTGCTCCTCTTCCTCATCCAGCTCGTCGTCGAGTGGGGCGTCGGCAATGTTGCTCGTCACCCAGCGCGAAACGACATCGCTCAGCGCCGTCGTCGTGCCAATCACCACCCATGCGCCCAACGGCTGGTCCGCGCCAAAAATGTGCACAGTAAGTCGCACCAACGGCCAACAGATCGCCTGCAGCGCCACGAGCCGAATCAGCGACGGGAGGATCGAGTAGTACAGCAACCATCGTCGCAGCAGCAGCGTCGTAAAAGACAAGGCGTGGTATGCAGTGCTCATGCTCCACAGACACGCGACTGCAAAATCGAGCGAGCCCGGCTGCCTACGTCCGAACCGGAATGCATCCGTCACCGCTTGATCGGACAGATCGGCACTAAAGAACCGACTTGAGCCATCGGCAGCAATGAGCATCTGCCCCGGGCTGAGCAGGTGGCCGTGCTCCGTGGCGAGCACCCACGCATTGCGAGCGAGCCAGAAAGTGCCGATGCAGCCGGGCACCGCAGCAAGGATACGCAGAGGATGCAGCAACAGCTTGAGCACAAACGGAAACTCTTCGTCGTCTGAACTCGCCTCGTTGTCGGTGAACTTGGCTTCCGAAGCGTGCTGAGAGCTGTTCTCGAACGAGAAGTCCGCCAAGTTGATGGACAAGCCACGTCTGGGTGAGTTAGCAAAGTCGTCAGTTGAGCGCGGACTTTCGGGCTGGGTGCTCTCGGACATGGGTGATCGTGGCGAGCTCGGACTGTCTGTGTCGGTGATGTTGGCATCATGATGCAGCACTCGGCTGCCACTCTGCTCCGCACCATGAGTCGCACCGGCTCGTGATGGCTCCGACGCTTCCGTCCTATGGTGCACCGATCGTTGATTGCTGGCGTCTGTAGCCGAGGCAAGAGCGCTTCCATTCGGCTGCGGTGCGGCAGAGACGGTGGAATTGATCGGGGTGCGTGGTCGAAGCAACTGCCTTGCGCTTCCCCCTGAGCCCGACCGCCGGCTTCTGGTGGAGATAGTCTGAGCTTGTGAAGACGGACCTGGCAACGATGCCGAAATAGGGCCGACGGCCGGCTCGTTACGAGCAACGTTGTCCGTTGAAGCGATACTGTGAGAGCGCTCGTGTCGTCGTTGCCTGGATCTCGCAGAGGAGAAAGACAAGGCGCCGTCCATGTCGTCCTCGCCATCGCTGTCTGGAGCAATGCCTGGACTGGCTGGTGTCGAGGAGAAGTGCGGAGTATACTGGACGTTTGGTGTCATCTCAAGCCCAGCGGGGAATGGAGACAAGCTGGTCAGGCCACGACGGCCGTAGAACGAAGCGGAAGGTGAAGGAGGCCCGCTGCGACTGCCTCGTGATGACGACCGAGCTCGCAGACCAGGTCGCACCAGTCCGGTAGCAGAAGATGGACCTGATACAGCACGTCCACCTGCGCCCGCAGGGATAGAGATGGGCGGCGGCAGTGGCGGATCATTGCTAGAGGTCGAGGCATTCAGCACGGTGGTGGCGGATGATGACGAAGACAGATTATTCCTACGAGAAGCGTCTGCATTTGGAGAAGGCCCGCCAAGGTCTGCTGCTCGCTCCAGCTCGGTCTCTAACGCTGATGCTCTTGGGGCATAAGGAGGCGGCGGCTCGAACTCGTGAGCGACAAAGGCGGAATCGAGATCCGGAAGATGTGGCGTACTGCGGCTCGCAAAGAGGCGTTGAAGACCGAGAAGCTGTGCCGTCTGCTGCATCTGGGCAGCATGATGGGCCCATTCAGACTGGCTAGCTGATCGAGCTGCATGCGGAGGGTGTGGTGAGAGACGACCAAAAACAGTGTCGATGGGAGGCGATGGATCAGGAACGCCATTGGCACGAAGCTCGGCATGAGAGCTGCGGTTCTGAGATTGCAATTGAGCGAGCAGCGCCGGGTCAAAGTAGTCGGATGTGTTGCGTGACAGTTGAGGCGATGTGGGTGCCGAATTGTCGAGTGCCCAATCCGAGGGCATCAGATGATCTGCCATAGCGGTTGCCTGTGCGACAGGAGACATGGCTAGCGCGATCGACGTGGCTGCAGATAGAAGAGGAGAGGAAGGTGCTGTCAAGGCGGAGATGGGTGAGGTATAGGTGTGCTCTTGCGAAGAAGAGAGGCTGCGTAGACCGTCGAGATGAGGTGTGGAGCGATTGCGCAAAGCATTGCTCAATGGTCTCGAATCTTGCGAGCCTGCCAATGTCATGGAGCGGCCAGATGTTGAAACGGGGCCTGATCGACTTGCACTTCGACTGTGCGCAGACTGGCCATTGTGGGCTCTGCGCACTTTCCTGTTCCCATTAGAGTGACCGTTCTGTTGAGTTGAGCAGGAAGCACCGACATGATTTGCAGATGCCACTGACGATGCTCTTGATCTGTTCCTCCGATGATGCGAGGATATGGATGGCTGATCTTGAGAGGCGGAAGTGGCATCTACCGAGGCACGATGATTGGAAGCTCGGGAGGTGCTCGAAGCATCGTAGGCGCCAAAAGTATGCTGACTGTCGATGGCAGCTAGTAGAGGCGGGCTCAACACCGAATGTTGTGAGAAAGCGGCGCCGTCATATGACATGATCGGAATACGTACCACGTTGGTGATCGAGATGTTGCTTTCGTCATGTGAGCATGCTTGTGAAGTATGAAGCCTGACAAATTGGCTAGCAATGTATATGATGCAGCAAGGGTTTCGATGGGTTGTACAATTGATATGCAAACGAGAAGCCGTCAATGTGCTCGTATGCTCAAGGTTTCGAGAGGTTGATGCAATACCGGCAGTGGCAATGTCGGTGGTGTCGCAAGCGATCCTAAGTGTCTCAAGCTGATGGATGAGGGTGAAGTAGAGGTTGATGAGGGAAGAGAGTACAAGCAGTAGCGATGCGAGGGTTGAGCGCAAGGCTTATCTGACGATGAGGGCGAGGATGGTGATGTCTTTGAGGAAGAAGAATGCAAGCGTGATTGTGACTGATGGCCAGTCAGGGTCCATACAGTCAAAATCCACACCGATTTCCGAAGCCTTTTTTTCAAGTGATTTGTGGTACATCTTTTCTAGACTGATTTTCGTGGTTCACTGCCGTTTGAGAAAGTACCCTGCCTGCGAGTACGTTACATTTCAGCAATCAGGCTGTCACGGTTGAGAAAAGTCTAGGAGAGTATCTGTTTTCGAGATGTCTATCAGGAGGACAAGCTGATACAAGGGTGCCACAAGATGCGTGATTAGGAGAGATACCAAAAAAATTTGCGCAAGGAACGTAGTATTGCAGGTTTACTTGGCAGCAGAGCCAGCAGCCGAGGGGGGAGGGCGGCCAAAGTCCTCGTGCATTTCGAGCAGCAACTGAAGAGCACGACGAGCGTGAGTACGCGAAGGATCCTCTCCAGGCACACCGTCGCGCATGATGTCGGCCACCTCGTTCTCCTCGAACGGATATGGGAGGAACTTCTGCAGGTACTCGTATGCAACCAACGTAGCACCGAACTGAGGCGAGGATCGCAGCACACGTGCAAGCGAACCCTTGAAGAACGCCTTGGGACCCTCGTCGGCCATGATCTTGGTGGCACAGTCGACGATGCCCTTGTACGTCGCTTGACCTTTTCTGGCTTCAACCTGAAGGCGCGTCTTGATCACATCGGCAGGGGTGGTGAGGAAGGCAGCGGGCATGCCGGCAATCGCAGCCGAGGCAAGCATCTCTCCAAAGCCGAGCTTCTTGCCGTCCTTGCCTTCTTGGAACGTGTCTTTCTTGAGATGGGCGTACGCAGGGAAGTAGATGGCCGAGAAGGGAATGTCTCGCAGCAGACATGCCGAAGCACCCTTGTATAGACCCACGAGACCGAGCTGACGAACAATGTGGACAGCACCGCGAGCCACACGGTCTCCACCCTCCTGCTTGGCGATCTCACCGGCGACTTGCAGACGGATCTTGACGATCTCGAGCGGGTTGGTGAAGATGACCTGGCAACCACCAGCAGCACCACCGGCAAACAGCTCCCATGGGAGCGTGATGGCACCGGAGATGGGATCCTTGGCGTGACCACGAACCAGGTCGTTGACGGTGAGCTTGATGGCCTTTTCCGGAGCTACGCCGAGCAGCTGAGGGCCGAGACCAGAGTAGAATCCACGCAGACCCTCGTTGCGGAAGACCTTCTTGACGCAGTCTATCGAGTTCTTGTACATGAGCGGTTCACCGACCACGGAAGATCGCTGGTTCTGCATACGTGTCTTGACCAGATCGATGGGGTAGACAATCGTAGCACCCACCGAACCAGCAATACCACCCAGACCAAAGTTGTACGCCGACTTTGCGAGTTCTGTGAGAGCGCTCTTGACGGGCTTTTCCTTTTTCTCTTCCTGAATCTCCTTGAGACGTGCTTCTGCGAGCTGCTGACGCGACTCGGCGGGTGTGGGCACGGGGTGTGGTTCCAAGTCGTCCGAGATGTAGAGATCATGGCAGATGAGGTTCTCCTTGTCTGTTGCGCCGCGCACCACTGACGTCTTGTACGAGAGCATGCCTGGCGACGAGGCAGCTACTTCGCGACGGAAGTTCTCCATGTGCTGCTGGAACACAGGATCCGCATCCTGGCGCGAGTAGAGCTTTGCATTGACAACAAAGCGACCCTCACCGGGGAGATGTGGGATCCAGTAAACGCCGCGGTTGCCGTTACCATTGCCGTTGACAGGCACGGCCATCTGTGTCTGCTGCTGCTGCTGCTTGTCCTCTGAGGACGAGGCAGACTCGCAGTGGACAGGTTTTGGCCAGAACATGGACGGGACGAGATGTGACATTTTGTAGTGGGTGTGTTTGGATTTGGTTGGAGAAGATTGCCTGTGCGATGCTGATTTCGCCAAAAGGGATACACAGAGTGTGTGATCGTTTTCCTAGGTCGGAAGGCTCTTTTGAGATGAGATCGGTAGAATGAGCTCGACGAAGCAGCGATGACCGGAAAGAGAGGGGTGGTGACTCGAGAGACGTTTGCCGTAGCTACCGAGGGCTCGCGTGAGGAGAGCCGAGGATGAAGGAATGTACAAGGACAGAGAGGACGATGAAAGCGAACAAAGCTTGGAGGAATAGACGACCGTATGGAAAGAAGAAGGAAGAAGGAGCGAGTCGAGGGTTGTGTATGTGGGATGAGCAAGTGGGGCTTGGTGTTGGCTGCTAGGACGGCAATCAAGAAGAAGGAACGAAGAATTGCGGGACTTGGGGAATTCCTGCGTATGTTACCCAAATGCTGGCGCGGATGACTCTGCTGCAATTCGTAGGGAACACAAGCAGAATGAAGCTCACCGGTTGAAAGCACACCAGAGATCAACAGCAACAGCAACAGCAACAGCAACAGCAACAGTAACAGTAACAGCGCCAGAGTTGCGCTGTGCACAGAGAGGCTCGTGAGACTCGTCGCCCGATCTTCTCGAGAAGAACAAGAAGAAATCACAAAAATACGTCAATTCGAAACAACACGCAAATCACACATGCAACTCTGCGCCCTCTGCTGTTCCGCCCTTGTGCTGGTCGTTTAGCTCTCAAACCGGTCAAAAAATCAACGCAAATCCCGTCGCCGACCTCTTCCGACTGCCCAATTCGCACGGCAAATCGCCGATCATCTTTGCCCTTCCGGAAATCTCTCACCAACCTGGCATTGCGGCTTTGGTCCTTTGCCGCCGAGTGTGGTGTGTTCCACATTGACACAAAGCCGAGGACAAGTCACAGCTAGATTGTGGACATGCTCAGCCCTTGTAGCGTCGGCCAGAGCAACCAGTCTTGCACATCTGCAGTGCATCGGCTTTCTCGAGCTCATATTCACTGTCACCACTGCACCGCTAAGTGAATAGGATCAAGGCTCGTCGTGGTCGAAGCATAAACCCGTGTGAGGCTGCGGCTGTCAACTTCGGACCGCCTTCCCGCTTTTCCGGCTGTTTTCTTAGCGAGCTGTCTGGAAATCAATTTCGACACAACACCAACACTTTCTACTCACTCTGGAGTCAAGTCTGCTTCGAACAGGATGGTTGCTAGATGCTAATTTGTGTTCTCCCCACTCCTACGTTGAGCATTACAGGCGATTGATGCTGTGTATGGTGAATCAACTTGAGCTTCATGGATTTTGTTTGCGCGGGCTGTCTATGTAGTGCTGCTTTCGCCATTGCCGTGCGCCTCGTCATCGCTTGCATCCTCGTCGTCCTCGTTGTTGTCCCCTTCATCATCGTGAGCCTTCTCATAGAACCCTTTATGGCTCCAAAACAGGCACACAGCGCCGACGGCTGACAGTGCCGCAAACATGGCCTTGAACAGCCAGACAAACTCGGCATGTCCCTTCTCCAGCGCTACTCCAAACACGAACGACGTTAGCAGCGGCACCACTGCCGCCACCACCGTCACTAAGATCTGGTGCGCCGCCAATGCTTTAGTCTGGTCGTCTTCGGATACCGCGTTCACCACGAGAGCTGTTCGGACCGACGTCGAGCCGGCCGAGATCTGCAGCAGCACCACAGCAATCACCAGTGGAACCCATGGACTCGACCACCACAACTTGGCCCCTTCGCTTTCGTCAGATTTCCGAGGAGAGGTCGTTGGTGCTTTCCAAGAGCTTGCCATGACAAGGAACGATGCAGTGGCGAGGATGTACGAAGCAACCATAATGGAGATGTCGAGCTTGCCACGTTGAATCCTCTTGATCAGGTCCGACGGTGAACTGGCAAAGATCGAATGCGTCTCCCAGTTGCTGCTGCCGATAGTGATCTGTGAGTTGGTCGAGTCGCGCTTCTTGCCCCTGAGGTTCGAGTAGCCAAGCGACGCCGCCGACTTATACGAAGGTCGTCTACGTGCTGGTCTCGCTTCCACTGGCGACTCGCTCCCTCCCTCTGTGTTGTTGGTCCTACCATAGTCTCGCGCAGAGATGCTGCCGTATTGGGCGCTCGATGTGTTGCTTACAAGAGGCGTGCGTTCGGTATCCTGTCCAGTGTTTGCACCGTTTGTACCACTCCTCGCTGCTTTTCTGCGCTGCTTTTCCACTTGCTTGAGCTTTTCCACCTGCTTCTTCCTTCTTGCCAATCCGATCTGAGCCACATAGCGTCTCGCCAGCGCAACGCCTGGTGGAAAGATGGCGGTGAGAAAGAGAGCCCGGGTGCTCTGCAGTACACTGACGATGTATCCATTCTGCAGCACATCAAAGCCAAATCGCTCGCTGTTATACAGAAGCAGCAACGGCACCATGAAAGCCTGATAAGTCTCCTCGAACACCACCACTGCTGCTAGGTTGAGCAAACGGAAGTCCATCCTGCTCTGCACCTTCTTGACAGCCGTCGACATCTCAGCAGATTGCGGCTGCCCGTCCCGTCCGGAAGCATTTCCGCTGGACTGGTTCGTGGCCGAACGATTTGATAATGGTGCGTCGATCACATCCTCCTCAGTCGTTGGCGTGTAGTGCCTGCGCTTGGGCCAGAAGATGACAAGAGGACGGAGAAAGTTGAGTTTGCGCAAGCGAGATCTCCACTTGAGCGTAGATGTGTCGCGGTCCGTGTGGCAGGTCGACCATGTCACATTGGACTGGTTGTGCTCGCTCGCAGCATCCTCTGCATTCTGATCTTCGCCCCGTTGAGATGACCCGGACTCAACCTCGTCCGAGTGGAGCCATTGATCGACAAAAGTATGCTCAGCACCAGGCTTGCTTTCCGGCACGATGAGTAGGATGTAGGCTACGACCAAGATCATCAAGCCACAGTCGGCATAGAAGGGCGCGAAGAATTCGTTGGTAAGACTGGCCAGCAGACCGCCCAAGGCGCTCGAAGGAAACGCGCCGATCTGACCGAATCCTTCGATGAAGCTGAGTGCACCAGCGCGTTGAGCTTCTGGTGTGGTGTCGACGACGTAGTTCTGAATAGCGATGCGAAGCGGTGCGCCTGCTGAGGCTTCGGATATGACGACTGCCAAGTAGAGAACGATGGCTCCTGCGACGGGCGGAAGGATGACTGCAACTCTGAATACGAGGATGGCGAGTCCGATCAACAGGTGGGCGAAAAGCAGCAACGGCTTGCGTCCGAATCGTCGGGAGAGTATGGACGCACGAGAAAGCGTCATGAGTCCGAGCAGCGCACCCACCGTCACCATGGCAGCCGAGTAGGAAGAAGTCGACTTTTGCACCCATGGCAGCGAGCATCTTGGTGGGTTGGGAAGCTCCGGCGCTGGTGGCCGCGATCCTTTGTGACCAATGGGCTCGTCTCGAATGGTAGGGTCGTAGACTTCGCACATGATGTAGGTGTAAGCTTTGAACATCGATGCTAAAGGCATACCGCTTGCCAAGCTGCCTAACAGAGTCACGACAGCCATGTGGTATGGGCTAGGTCGGCCGGAGCGAAAAGCCTGTGAGAAATCGCGGATGGTTTGAGCCGGTGCATTGGCTTCGGAGCCATCTTCGGTCTCATTGTAAGAATCATCGGTGGCAGTCGAGATGCCCGAGGCACGAGAGTCATTTCGTCGTGCTGATGGTTGGCGCACGTTTGTTGGTGACTTTGGCCGTGCGCGAGGCTGCAATGGTGATGGGGACCTTGAAGAGCTTGGCGCCGCCATCTCGCCTTTCCGTCCTGAACTTGGATTCCGGGCCAGAGCAAAGATACGACGTTGTCCCTAAAGATGGCGATGATGGTGGCTGCTTTGCAAGATGCTGTCCATTGGTTGTAGCGCTAAAGCCAGCAGCTGTCGAGTGACATGATATGTCCGTGCAGTTTAGACAAATTCACAAATTTCGGACTGAGCCGAGTGCACAGACCGTGAAGCACCGCCAATGCATGTCTTCTCGAGCCTTGCTTCTCTCCACCAGACCATCTTACGCTGCTAGCTACGCCGACTGGCATCGCATCAGCACCTCGAGTAAGCCAAGTCTTGCTCTTGGTTCCTGACTCACCACTCTACATCCGTCCTGCAGTGCAACAGAGAGAGCGAGGTCAGACCACCACGGCCATGGCCGACCAGGGTCCACCCTCCGCTGAGAGGATCACCGTCACCTATGCAGCATCGCAGCCTCTCCTCTCGGCCCCCCTGACACCCCATTTTATCAACCTCCTCAAAGAGCAGCTCCCGTTGCGCAACCTCCATTGGCGTCCGAGCCAATCTACACTAGATGCCGTCGCAGCTCGTGCAGCCCAGCAGGGCAAGTCAGCTCACACCTCCACGTCCGTAGTGCCAGGATCGACAATTCGTACTATCCAGACACTCGATGTTGCGCTCAAGCCGCTCACAGACGAGATTCGAAGATGGCGAGGCGATCCTGGCTATTTCGAGCAGCCCGCTGCAGCTGGACTGCTAGATCGCCCTTTTGTCCACCTTTACCTTGTCGTCTGTGAAGACAGCGAGCATTACCGCACTACCGTCCGCAACGAGATTCGCTCTTGGATCAGCAGTCTTTCCTTCTTCCACGCCAAGCAAATCGCCCAGACCTCTCGCAACTCTACTTCGTCCACCTCCAATCTTGCATCCTCTTCCAGGAACTCACTCGCTCTTGGCAGTTTCCGTTCGGCAACTCCTCCAGTGCGATCCGAAACTCCACCCTCCACAGCACCCGGTTCCGGTCCAAGCACGCCTTCCAGTGGTGTGCCGACCAAATCAAATGCCAATACCGCTGGCGGAGCCACCGTCCCCACCGAGCCTGAGTACCTCATTGTGCTCATCACCCCACCTGAGGGTGCGGGTATCACGGGACTCGGTGCTCCAGGAACAGCAAGTGCAGAAACCAAGACAGGCATGGGACGCTTCATCAACAAGTCCAAAGGCAATGTCCTCGAAAAGGTCCGAGCCGATTTCAATACCTCCAAGAAGGAACACGTCGTACAACTCTCCCGTCTTCCTCCAGTTCCTGCGGCACCACTCGGTCGGTCAGGACTCCATTCAATGGATCCCACCATATGGGCGGAGTTGCTCACTAAGATGCGCGAGGCCGCCTCTTCGACTTTCACCACCACCATCGAAGCGCAGGAAGAAGAGATTGCTCGGTGTGGTGTCACACGCGGTCAGCAAGGATGGGACTTTTGCAGCTACTTTCTCGCAAAGGACGCTTTGGCGCGCACGCTCGAAGCTGTCGGCCTCAAGGACGACGCTGTAGGTCAGTACGAAGACCTCGAGATCGTGTTTGCTCAAGCAATGCAGAATGGCGCAGTTTCTTTCGCTCCTGTCGGTGGCGACGATCCGAACGACGATTCGTTACCCTTGCTGGACGTCTCCAAGAAACCCTACCCTGATCTCATCCGACGTCGTGAAATCTCTCTTTTCGACTTTCGCTGCTATCTCTTCGCGCGCAAGTCCGCTCTCCTTGGCAAGATGGGCAGGGTCGCCGCCGTCATGCGTGAGGCACCACTCTTTATCAGTGCGGTTGGACGCATGCTCAAGCGCAATAACAGGCTTAGCAGTCAATGGATCGAGTCGTGGATCTTCTCGGCCGCTCTCGATGTTGTAGAGCAATGCCAAGCGTGGCTCATTCAAAGAGGCGGTCAAAGCTTGACCTCCGATGACCAGCTCAGTCCAGCATTCCAATCCAACAAGTCTGAGCTACTCGATGTTGCCCGAAGACAACTTGACCGCATCGGTATTGAGGCCGGCCATTTGCCTGCCACAGAGCCATTCGCCTTTCCGTCAGCAGAAGACAGGGAGGGATCGACAAAGGAACGAGATCTTCCTCCTCTGCCAGACGGCGCCGAGGGTGATCAAAAACGCGAGTCGACACGACCCGAGATCAAGCAGGCTATTGCGTCCAGAGAGCATTTCGATTCGCATTACATCGCGCTGTGCGAGCGCATCCTGTCGGGCTGGCAGGCCACATCTCGGAAAAGGGACGCTCTGCACATTCGCACTATCATCGCGACTCTCAGCTATTTGCGCGGCAAGCATCAGGCAGCTTACGACAGTCTGGTTGGCTTGACCGAGTCATATGCGGCGGCCAAGTTCTCCGTACTAGAGGCCCACTCGCTCGCCATGCAGCTCGAGTGCCATGCCCAGCTCAATAAGCCAAAGGTTCGAGCTTGGATCGCATCTGCTCTCGCGGCATTGAGAGTCAGCGTGCAAGCTCCGATAACACCTAAAGCAATAGAGGCGGAAGCGGCCAAGTGGATGGACCCCGCTTTCCTGTGTGAGCAGCTGAGAGTTGCGTCGACGGCGATGGAGCGTGAAGTACCGGTGAGCGGCTTCCCACTCTTTTCGATCTCGGTACCACAGGGCGCAGCAAGGCTGGCTGAGACCGAAGATGGCTCGCTGCTGACTGTCGAACTCCATTCGCTTCTGCCATGCGCACAAGCTGTAGAGGATGTCAGGGTCTGTGTGACTGCGGGAGGCGGTGCTTCTTTGTGGTACACTTCTTCAAAGACCGAGTTGACACCTGGAACAACAAGGGTGGAGCTCTTCTGCCCACATCCAGCACCTGGGATCTACACGGTTGATGTCACGCAGATCCAGATTGCGCGTCTCATCTTTCAGTACGACCACTCGGCATCGCAAACTAAAGAGCCGACCATCCTTCGCGTGCCCAAGGACGCCGCTGCTCCAAGCATCCGCGTTGCACTCCCACAACAGATCGATCTCGACAAGCAGAGAGAGGTTCAGGTCATCATCGGGTCCGGCCGCAACCACATCGACACGGCTGAGTTCACAGTTGCTCTCGCTGATGGCACTTCTGCTGTTGATGGCTCCCAGGCGAGAACCGCAAGTGACACTGTCAAGTTCGAGCCGGCACCAGCGTCGGAATCGTCCGTCACGATCCGGTCGATGAAGCAGGACAGCGAGACTGTTGTCACACTTCCCTTGACACAAGTCCCAGAATCGGGCATCGTGGAAGCTACGGTCTCGCTCACCTACACCACTACCACTTCACAGCGCCATGGAAGCGGCAAGAAACGTACACTGAAAGTCCCCGTCTCGCTCCGAACAGCACTCCCACTTGGCGTCAACGTGCAAGACTTTTTCCGTACGGCGTCTCTGCTTTCCAAATTCACCATCTCCGCCGGCGGCGGCGGCAGTGTACGTCTACAGCCCGTCACGCTCGTTTCTGATGCGGATGCGGAGGGAAGCTCAGCGTATGAGATCACGTGGTGTGGGTCGGGCCGCGAGGCGATGGTGACTCCGCGCCAGCCGGCCAATTACCTCTTCAAAATCTCGAAGAAGAAAGGAGTGGTGCCGGGACAGGGACAGGAGGAGAGGAGGTTGAGGCTGGCGGTGGAGTACAGGACGTTGGTGGAGGATGCAGTGGATGCAGCGCGCGCTGCGTTGGAAAAGATCGCTAAAGAGAAAGAGTTAGAGGTTGGGAGGTTGCTGAGGGAGGCGATGGAGGGGTATGTGCGAGAGAGGCTGGATTTGCCGGCGGATTCAATTACAGGCCAGATCAAGACGGGTGCGTTCGACGTCGAGTGGTGGAGAAAGGAAGTACGGTCGTGGGGCAAGACAGCATTGTCGTACAAAGAGGTCGAGACGATGGTGCAGGAGACACTGGAAACCATGTCGTCGTCATCATCCCAGGACTCAGTCGGTGAGGAGGGCAAAGTCTGGCAGAAACTCACCATCCCAGTCGACATCCCCACCGTCGACTACGTCAACGCCGTCACCCTGCACCTCGCCTCTGACCCTGCCACCATTATCGTCGGCCAGCCGGTTGACCTTACCGTCACCATCGCTACCTCCACGCAATGGTCCACCGCGGAGCTTGGCGAGGGGGAGGAGGAAATGGTGTACGATCTCAGCCCTGACTTTGAGACGTGGCTCGTCAACGGCGCCAAGCGCGGCACGTTCACCGTCTCCCGGCTCCAAAAACCTCACAGCTTCTCGGTAACCCTCGTTCCACTCCGCACGGGTACGTTGGCCCTGCCGAGCGTATTCGTCAGACCGCTGAACGGCGAGAGGAGCTGCGAGACGTACATCGCCAACGCAGCAGAAAGGGTCCAAGTGGTCCAGCCGAGGGTAACCAAGGCATACTACATCCCCATGCATCCGGAAGGCAAAAGGGAGAGCGGGCGGGAGAGGGAGAGCTGGAGGAGTAGCCGTAGGATGTACGGCGGCGGAGGTGGTGAGATGGATAGGAGTGCTTGGACTGCTCATGCGTAGAGGCAACTGAAAGATGGAGACCATGACACACACGTGGATTCGGCTGGACCAACACTTCAACTTGCAAAATCTGGCCAACTGCGATGCGC
The DNA here is from genome assembly GCA_024271935.1 of Ustilago crameri. Taxonomy (NCBI): domain Eukaryota; kingdom Fungi; phylum Basidiomycota; class Ustilaginomycetes; order Ustilaginales; family Ustilaginaceae; genus Ustilago; species Ustilago crameri. Next base: position 305,694 of record JANBMJ010000005.1, on the reverse strand, counting down.
TGAATCCCACGGTGCAGTTGATGTAGGGTGTGCTCGTGATCATAGCTCAATCTCATCCACGACTGCTCGATGCTCTTCACCACCTGATCACAGTGACCTCATCAGCTGTGTGACTCTTAGTGATATAGGAATTCCTGTATTCCATAGCGCACCATTCCAGTACAAGTAGGTCTTCTGTTTTACCAGAACCCATCATCGTCATCGACGCCTCCTCCTCTGGACGGCTTGCTGCTGTTGACCACCTGGTTCCTGTACATTGCCTCGATCTGTTCTGGACTTGTGCTCTCCTCCGCTGTTTTATCGTCTCGGATTCTGATAAACCTTGGGAACCTTAGCGAGATCCCCCTCTGCTCGACGAGGCCCTTTGCCGCCGTGTATACTGGGCTCAAGCTCAAATCCGCCGTCAACACCTCCCACACCACCTTGGCCTCGAAATACACATCGGGCTTGGCCTCGCCGACATCATAGTACCCTTTCTTACCGGAGATTTCGAGCACCTTGAGCGTCTTATAATGCGCTTCCAGATCTGCTTCCGTAAAACCCGTACCGATTTTGCAGATCGACTGGTAGGTTTCTGAGTCGGCGTCGTAGCATGCGAGCAAGAAGGCGCCGTAGACGTTGGTGCGTTTGCCCTTACCGTAGTAAGCGCCGATGACGACGAGGTCGAGCGAGTCGCCAGTCCCGGCGAGGTAGTCCTTCTTGAGCTTGAGCCAGTTCATACTGCGCCGGCTCGGCTCGTAGGTAGAATCAGGCCCGGAGAGCATCTTGACCATGAGACCCTCGCAGCCTTCCTTGACGGATTTGTCGAGGAATGTAGAGATCTCTTCGACCGACGTGCAGTCTTCCGATTTGGCGTAGTCGAACTCGTCAGCAACGGGCGTGAAGTGCTCGCGGAGGAGTTTGCGGCGCTCGTCGAGCGGGAGATTGAGGAGGGGTCGGCCGTTGAGGTAGAGCAGGTCAAAACCGAACAGCTTGACTTTGATCTTGATGTCGGCCGCTTTGACGTCCTTGCGCTTGCGCCGGCTGAGCTCTTGGAATGGGAGCAGCTTGGCCGGCTCCTCGACGCCAGTTTCGGCGTTGACCTCGGCTTTCTTCCACGCAGCCGCCTCGGCATCGAGCACGAAAGACTTGACGTTGGGCTTGATGCAGCGCGGGATTTGTTCGACTAAATCGGGGTACTTGACCGACATGTTTTCCGAGTTGCGCGAGAACACGGCCAACGCGCCGGAGGGCAGAAGGTGGACCTGAGCGCGCTCGCCGTCGTACTTGTATTCGCAGGTGAACGGCTTGCCCTCGAACCGGTCGAGGACTTCGCTGATGGCCTTCGTAGGTTTCGCCAGCATGGGCTTCAACGGCACACCGGGCGTGAGCTTGCACTCCTCCCTCAAGCCTTCTACGCCGCCCTTGAGCAGAGCAGGGATGACGAGATCGTATGATGGAAGTTCCGAGTACACCGCCTTGACGAGTTCGGTGCCGTCTTCGAGCTTCTTAGCCAGCGCTTCGGTCGAGAGCTTCGAGATGCCCTTGCCCAGCTTTGAAATGACGACAGCGCGCGCAATCGAAACGAGCACGGATCGCTCCGCCAGCCCAATGCGCAGCTTGCCTTCCAACGAGCGGATGAGGAACTTGGGCTCTTCGCCCTGGCACGAAGCAAGCAGCTTTTTGATCATGCCTATTTTACGATCTTGGCTTTTGTTGCCGCTGACGACGGCGATTTCTTTGAGCTGCTTGAATACCTGTGGCACTTTGAGCGACGAAACTTTGAACATGGTGGGCTGGTTTTTTTTCGAGTTCATTGCGACTAGACCCAAATCGCCCTGGGCTTCGAGGTCCTTCTTGATACGAGCGACTTCGCGGCCAGTCGACTGGGCGATGGCTTTGATGAGCAACGACTCGCCAATGCCGAGCTCGAGGCCTTGGTAGTCGGGACAGAGGCGATTGATGCATAGGTAGACGACCTGGAGGAGGTTGTCAGGCGAGCGGGTGATGACGCGGATGAGGAACTGGGTGAGGATCTCGGTGATTTCGAGACGTTTTGTGGTGGCTGCAATGTCGGCAAAGGTGGCTGCGAGCGCTGCGTAGGGGACCGGTTCGCCCTCCTTCCACGAGACCTTGTCTTGCTTGATGGTAGGCGAGGGCTTCTGGAAGATGGCAGCCAGCTTCTTGGCTCCCTTCTGCTCTTCTTCGGCGATCTCTTTCTCGAGCTCGTGGTCGGAAGCGTCGTCGAGGTCGTCATCGTCGTGGGAGGGAGCGGCAAAGTCTTTGTCTGAGCCAGCGTCGTCCGAGGAAGAGTCGTCCATCTTCCTGTTGGCAGCTAAGCTAGGCTTGGGCGCCGGCTTGGAGAAAATGCTGGCGACCTTTGTTGGGGAACTTGTCGCCGATGTTGCAGCTTCCTTCTTGGCAGGCACAACTGGCTCATCGTCGTCTTCGGAGTCGGACTCGATGATCCTCCGCTTCTTTCTTTGTACTGCAGCAGCGTCAATGGATGCTGCGCCATTGCCGTTACCGTTGGTGTCTGGTGCCTCGCGCTTCGAAGAATGCTTGTTCCCGCCATCGTCCTCATTGCGAGGAGAAGAGGCGGATGCTCCGTTCGAGACGGCAGATTTTGGGTCTTTTTGCGCGGGCTTTGGTGGTTTGGGGGCAAAGGCAGACTTGATGTCCTGTTGTTTCGACTTGGAACCTTGCGAGGAGCCGTTAGAGCTACTGCCGCCGCCGCTGCCGCCGAAGAACTTGTTGAGCTTCGGCTGTTCCGTCATTTTTTGGTTGCTTAGTCGCCGGGTGATCCGAATGTGGTGGGAAGGGTCTATGACCAGCTGATTTGGATCTAGTCACCAAAGAGCGTGAGAAAGCTGTGCACGCCTTCGGATAGCTTTAAATCATGGACCTGGATCCAGAGGTAATGATGATGACAAGATGATAGGTGCCGGTCACAGCACAGAAGCTCAGACGACGAAGGTGACAGTCAGAATGTGTGCTGAGCTTGTGCGCTCGCTTGGACCCCAAGAACAACACCCGCACGCGCGCTGACCAAGATGCCAGGAAAAAGCCAACGCGTCCATTTACGCCATAAGCGACTCGAGCGGCTGACACTTGCTCTTCTGGTAGAGCGCGTCATCAGCTGTCGGTTCCAGGGAACATCATACATAAAGATCAAGCAACACCGGCTCGCACCTCATCATAGGCCGAGCTAGAGTCTCAGCTAGCTCTTGGCACGTGGTGTTGCAGAACCGAGGATGTCCAACATTAGAGCACAAGGGGGGCGCCACATTCCAAGGACCTTTACATGTTTGGTGTTTGCCGAATACGTTGTAACAGCGGTGCACCTGGCTTGGTCCATGAATCTCATGATCATTCGGTAGTTCGAGTCTCTTGCACAGACGACGATCGTCTGCATGTTGGTTCGGAATGCGCAAGTGAAAAGTCGAACCAAAGTGCGGACAGTGGGGCTAAGAATCCCGATCCGATCCTTCCCTGCATTGATTTCACTTCCCCACGCCAACTTCCAAGCTGTATCCACTCGACGGGATGGTCGAGGGTGATAGCAGAGTTGTGTTCACGGTCGACGGTCGACAGATGCACACTCTACATCGGCATGCTATGTTCCGATGAGATTTCAGCTTGCAGAACAGCAGATGCAGATGACGATACAAGTTTGTTGTGATGCAGATCACGGCGTCATGTTGTAATTGACATCTGATAGCGAGGTGGATCTTTGTGAAACACAACACACCTTTGACCATCTCGAAAGCGTTGTAAGGCGGAGAAAGTCTTCTTCATAGTCCAGTCTGGAATTTTTCAACATGAAATACTGTATGTTGCTTGCAAGGAGTGCATGGCTTGCTTCACTGTGGGAGACGGATGGTCGACTGATTTCGATGCATGGACAGATGAATCAATCCAATCCAATCCAATTCCAAAAAGGGTGAGATGGAAGAGTGGCGCGTGCAGGCTACTACAGCTCAAGGGCACGCGAAGCTGTTTTCCCGTTAAGCGTTCTACAGCCCGTAAAACCCAGCAAAAATGCCGACCGACTTTCTCTTTCGGCTCGCGGCAGCCACGCGCGCCTCTCTCTCTCTCTCTCCTGCTAAATGCAGAGACGAGCGGTCTTCGAATTTGGCTCGCATCCGCAGACGCCTGCCTGCCTTGTCTGCCAGAGGGGATGGATGGCCCACGCTCTGAATCGCGCTCAGCCACGAGTCGAGCTGATTTAGCAACAAGCAAGCAACCGGTCGCCGCCGTCCGCTAAGCTCACCGTTGAGTTGGCCTGCAGCTGTCCGTGTCTCTCTGTGTGTGTGACCGTCCGTCCATCGGATCTTTTGTGTGTGTGCGTGTCTGTGTGCCAGCTGCTTCCACACACTCTTGCTGCATCAACGCTTAGCCCAACGCACACCTTCTTGCATCGGAATCCATCCTCCTGCTAAGCCTCACTCTCATCCCCCTCCTCATCATCACCATCCTCCTTTTACTCATCATACTCCTCAACCTTATTTCAAGGCCCTTCCAAGCGGCACGGCCATCCCATCGCTGTCATCATTGCCGCTGTCTTCCTCGACTTCGGCTTGGAGACCCTTACTGGACCAGCACGGCTTGCTCTCTCGACATCGAGCCATTGTACCGATCGGCTCAGTTGTCCTTAGGCGCGCATCCACCGCATCTATTTCAACATTCAGCTCGGTCGCTCGATTCTTTGAGGAACCACACGCGCACAAAGCAACGAACCTGATTGTGTTGCATCTTTCATCTCCTCCCTTCAAGAGCTGCACATCTCCGACTGCACTTGGTACCGTCTCCACCGAAATACGCGCGAGTCCGGACAGAGCCAATCCGCCCACCAATTGTACGCTCCTCAATCTCCTCATCGCGCTCGCGGTGTTCGCCGCGTCTCTCACCAACTCACATCGCGTATCAGGTGCACCTCAAACCGCATCCACCCCACCGACAGCTTTTCATCTTGATCTCTTTGGATCGTCATCGCGCGCCATCGACACTGTAGCTCTCGCTCCGGCTTTGCTTTGTTTTCGAAACAAAGATAACAGAGCCCACGACTTTGACGCAATCCACGAGCAGGCTATCTCTAATCCGACCAAAACATCCGTCACGCCCAGTCAATTGGTACAACATTTGCTTCATGCCGCTTCGCCGCGCTCTACGACCGTAGAATCGTCTTCCTTGTTGTTTCAGCTTGGCATATCTTGGGTCCACTCTCGCCTCCTCTTCATAGCATCTGTTGGGTCCCACTTCGACACTGCCAGCGTCGCACGCAGCTTCCACCGATTGGTAGCATCTTCGTGTCTCTTGACAAAGGACAGCAGGATCAACACTTTCCGCATCTTGTGCTGACAGGTCGCTCAGCCTGCCAAAATGCCTTCCAGACAGCCTAGCGGTCCTGGCTCTACCGACGCCATGGAATACTATGACCGTATGCACACACCAAAGCACGAGCTCGACATGTCAGACGCCTTTGCAGGTGCCGTTCCATCCGCCAGTGATCAGCATCAGCCACTGACAAGCGTGCCAGAAGACTCTCAGCTCACCAGTGACCAGCTTGCTGGTCCGTCTCTCGCCAACACCTTGACTCTCGATCCAACCACCTCGCAGATCCCACCGTATGCTACCCCACTAGAAAGCCCAAGCGGCAGGCGCCTTGATAAAGTCAGCTCGTACGGTCTTGTTCAGCCGGGCGGCTATCCCGATGTCAAGGGCAGGAGGACATCTGACACAGCCAAGCCATTGCCTGGTGTTCCCACCAATGCGGAACAGAGCTTTCTCCCCGGCATGAACAATGGATCCTCAATTCCATCAGGGCCACCTCCCAACTACACGATCGCCAGCCCTGCAGGTCCGCGTGTACCACAACTTGTTCCAAATCTGCCTCCGCAGCACATTCCAAGGCAAGGGCCTGCCTCGACTTCGGCAAATGCAAGCGCTTCGATTTCGCCGATGCGCACGCCGCCGAACCAGATGCAGCCAGTCTTTCAAGGCGCTCCCGGCGTCGAGCCCTTGCATATGCCCACAGCTATTTCCGTTGGGCCTCTGTCCCCGCCCGAGGCGGACCCACACCGGTCTATGATGGACAGCAACCGCGACAGCATCGACGACATCCAACGCAACCACGCTGCAAGATCAGCAAGACTTCAGTCCTACAACCCATCAGCATCGTCCGCCTATCCTGCCAGTAACGGCCTCGTCACCGATGTTACCAACACTCCTCCGCGCGGTCATGCACAGCACCTCAGCGAGTCTCCTGCGGCTGTTCTCGCCTCGGCAGACGCAGCACAACGTCATCGCAGAGGCATGGCTTCCGAGCCTCCTCGTCCAGCCAGCGTGCTTGAGACCCGCGCAGCAAGGATGGAAGCAGTCCAGCGCCACCAGCAGCAGTCACGCGCCGACGGAGGCAGCAGCGACACTTTCGACGCTACCGACACCTATGTCTCCTCGCGCGACACCAACGTCGACCGTGTATCTCAGCAGCATCTTCAGCTACGTCGTGAGCAAGAGCTCGAACAAGCTCGTCAGCTCGAACAGCAGCAGCTTCGTCAGCGCGAAGAACAAGAACGTGAGCGCGAGCGTCAAAGGCTCAAGGAGAAGGAACGCGAGCGCGAAAAGGAAAGGGAAAGGGAGCGCGAGAAAGAGCGAGGCGATCGTGATCGAGACCGCGAACGTCGCAGTCGACGGCTTTTGGGCAATTATGCGCTTGGCAAGACGCTTGGTGCGGGTAGCATGGGCAAAGTCAAGCTCGGTGTCAAGATGGGCAATGGCGAAAAGGTGGCGATCAAGATCATCCCTCGTCACACATCCATGGCGGCTGCTCAGGCGCCACGAGCTGCTGTAGACGAGCATGGCAAGCCGCAGCCTTTACCGCCGCCTCCCACTGCCTCCTTCTTGGCCAAGGCCGCTGCCAAGGATCAGTCTAAAGAGATCCGCACCATCCGAGAAGGATCTCTGCAGATCTTGCTCCATCACCCCTACGTCTGCGGCATGCGCGAGATGATCATTCACACCAACCACTACTACATGGTGTTCGAGTATGTCAATGGTGGCCAGATGCTCGACTACATTATCAGTCACGGTCGTCTCCGTGAGCGAAGCGCACGCAAGTTTGCTCGTCAGATCGGCAGCGCTCTCGAATACTGTCACCGCAACAGCATCGTACATCGTGATCTCAAGATCGAGAACATTCTCATCTCCAAGACGGGCAACATCAAGATCATCGACTTTGGTCTCAGCAACCTCTTCTCGCCTCACTCGCACCTATCGACCTTCTGTGGCTCGCTCTACTTTGCCGCGCCAGAGCTGCTCAACGCAAAGGTCTACACCGGCCCAGAGGTCGATGTTTGGTCGTTTGGTATCGTGCTGTACGTCCTTGTCTGCGGTAAGGTACCGTTCGACGACCAGAGCATGCCTGCACTGCACGCCAAGATTAAGCGTGGTCAAGTCGAGTATCCGGCCTGGCTCAGCGGCGAATGCAAGCACATTCTTTCGAGGATGCTTGTGACAGATCCGGCCAAGCGAGCCACTCTTTCGGAAGTGCTTTCCCATCCCTGGATGATCAAAGGCTACGAAGGTGCACCCGACCCGCATCTCCCAGAGCGCATCCCGCTGCGACCCAGCAATCTCGACCAGGAAGTGATTAGGGGCATGACCGGTTTTGAGTTTGGCACTCCCGAAACCATTACAGCCAAGCTTATGGAAGTGCTCAACAGTGAAGCTTATCAGGCTTCTCTGCAACATTGGGAGCTCAAGAATTTGCCGGCTGCTCTCAACGGTCTCAGCACGGTCGGCAACAGCGGCTCTTCGCTCGAATCGGGACCTCTCAACAGATTTTCGACTCGCGGCAGTTACACTGCAACGGGTGGGTCGGACACAGTCAAGTCTAAGACCGGCTCGCGTCGATTCTCGGGTATTGATTTCTACAGGAAGAAGCTCACCACCAACCCCTTGGCAGCGGCATTCGGCAGTAAGGACGATTCTTCGATCGCTAATGGCAGCTCTAACGGTCTCGGTTCAGGCACGGGCCTGATGCCATTCGGAAAGGAGCCTCTTGATCCTACTCGCGGATTCCATCCTCTCATCTCGATCTACTTCTTGGTGAAGGAGAAGATGGAGCGAGAGCGTCTGTACGGCCACTCGTTCTTTGCATCGTCCAATCTTTCGCTCAACGGTCCCCCTGTGCCGCCTTCAGGTGCGAGTGCTATGGGCGGGGGTACGGGTGCCAGAGCTGCAGCCATGGGAGCGATGCCGACCGCCGCCGACATTCCTCAGGAAGCGTTGCGTGTCCCGGAAGCACCGCACGTCTCGCACCGTGCTTACGATCCATCGCGACAAGAAGCGGCATTGGTGGCACCAACGCCACTTAGACCTACGGCTGCAATGATGTCCGTCCCCGCCTCACCGACACCCGTCTTCGACTCACGCGAGAAGTCCAGACCCACAGGCATCATGACTGGTCCCCCTCGTGCTCGTGCTAATGCTGAGGAGATGGAAGCTGCCCTGCGCGAGAAAGGCTTGCCCTCTCCTGCTGCGTCTGCTTTCAGTCCAGACGCAATGCTTCCAATGCAGGCGGCGAGCCCCGCCGACAAGCGTCAGTCCTATTCAGGAGCACCGCCAGTTGCTAAAGTGGCTGCTCCTCAGCAGAAACGCCTCTCGATGATGTCTCCTGACACCAGCATGGCCGTGGCTAACAACCACAAGAGGAGCGTCAGTCTGACTGCCCGTCGCCCGTCTGTCCCTCCCAAGGGAGTTGCTGCGGCGCCCGAAACAGCGACAGCGGAGACAAAGAGAATGTCAACCTTGGCATCTGGCAGAGCGGACAAGAGGATGTCGCAGATTGGCACATCTGGCAAACCTGCAGATGACACCGCACCTGCTCCGCCTGCGCCTGCAGCGAACACAAGCACGACGCTGGGATATGGTGCCAGTCTTGCTCGTAGGTTCAGCTCGTTCATGAGCCGATCACCGTCGCAGCCATTGGATGCAGAGGCCAGGGAGAGAAAAAAGCAGAGCAGGATGAGCACTGGTGGTATGCTGATGGGAGGCAATGCCCAATTGCAGCGACGTGGAAGCGCTCACATGGCGCCGCTCAGTGGTGTTGAAGAAGCGACCAACGGTGCCGATGTTGATGCAGATGTTTACGGCTATGACGAGGCGGAAGAGAATCTGGCTAGCCACGATGACGACGTTCCGCTCAGCAACGCGACTACCGTGCGCCGATCCGGTACTGTGGGAGACATGCCCACTCGAACTCCTCCTCGAAAGGCGCGCGAGACCTCGATGGGAGCTGTGTCCGTCGGCCGTGCTGCGGGCCTGTCCATGTCCCCCAAGATGACATCTAATGCCAACAATCAGGCAAGACGACCAAGCACGGGGATGGCCATGTCAACCAGTACGCCATTGAACATGTTCAATGCTCCTGCAGCCAACGCCAACGCCAACTCCGCTGGCCGACCAGAAGACCAAATCTCGCCGAGCAGCTCTGGCGCGGGTTGGATGGGACCGGCTACGCCCGGGCAGGCGGAAGTGCTGCCGGCGCTCGCGACCAATCGTCGTCGCTTTGGCGGAGGAACGTCTTCGCCTAGCGCACCCTCGAGCGATGCGACTGCCTCCAAGCCGATCTTCCTCAAAGGTCTGTTCTCGGTGCAGACCACGTCCACCAAGCCGCGTACAGTCATTCATGCGTCGCTAGTCAAGGTTCTCGACCGCATCGGAGTTCAGTACCGCGAGATTCGAGGAGGGTACGAGTGCGTGCATCTGCCCAGTCTGGACTTCTCGGGCAATGCTGCTGCGGGAGACTCGCTGGGTAGGGGCAATGCCAGGATTCCACTGGAAGCGCTTGCCGCAGCAGGTGGTGTCGATGCGGGGGCGGGAGAGAGCCCGACGAGTGGGGATGCGGCTAAGGGCGTGAGGAGGAAGCCGAGTCGGATGAGCTTTGTTTCTGGAAGGAAGGACAAGAAGCGCGAAGGAAGCGTTGCGGACAGCATCGGTGGTGCCGGGATGGGCAGGAGTAGGACGCCAAGTCTGACGAGCAGTGCCGCGTTCAACGCCGCCGAAGCCGCGTCGCCCTCTCTGCCGGCCAAGACATCGTCGAAACCAAGCCTGCCTACCACGTCGCCACGGCAAAGAGCGAATTCCGTGGGCGCCAACTCGGCGCTCGGCCGTCTCGGCTCGCAGGACTCCGGGCTGATGCTCGACGCGCCTGCTGCCACCAACGGTGCGGATGCAGGCGCAGGAGCAGCAGCGGGCGCAGGGGCGAGGACGATGAACGCAGCACAGGCGACCGAGTTGGCGGTAAGGTTCGAGATCTTTGTCGTCAAAGTGCCGCTGCTGCTCGGCGTGAACGGGCTGCAGTTCAGAAGGGTGGGCGGAAACCCGTGGCAGTACCAAATGCTGGCCAAGCGGATCTTGCAGGAACTCAAACTATGATCGTCCCAGCTTTCTCATGTCATGGTCATTGTCATTGCATTGCATTGCAATCGTACCTTAAAGATATATATCCATTTGTGAGGCAAGTGTGAGTGGAGTCTGCGGTGATTTTGAGAATTTCGGAAAGCGGTTAATCGCCGGAGCGGAGGAGGGGGAAAGTGGCACGGACGCGGTGTGGTGACTCCACTTTACTCCGCTTGAGGACCCTGAATCGGCTGCGTCGGGGGGGTGGACTTGTTGCCATTACACGACCATTGCATCTTGTCAGCGCAGTGCAGCATAGCAACGATAACGGCAATGATGCTGGTGGCGAGAATGAGCGCTCGTCGGGCAGCGCTTTCCTTGCGGCCGCGCGCGAGCCCAACCGTTCTATCCTTGACTGCGCATGTTCCGCCAATACCCCCCACCACTACCACGGGCGCTCGGTATGCGAGCAACACGAGCGGCTCCTACCACTCTCCTTCCTCCGCCAACGCCACTTTATTATCGGATGTCGATGTGCCGTCGATCTCGCCGCGCTCGTTGGTCAAGTACTTAGATTCCTATGTGGTCGGACAGACCAAGGCGAAGAAGGTGCTGGCCGTGGGCGTGTGGAACCACTACCTGCGCGTTGCGAGCAATGCAAGGATGAAGGAGGAGGCCGAAGCGAGGATCGTTGAACAGCTAGAAAAGGAGGAGGAGGAAGCAAGGAGGGTCGCATTTGATATCGAACAACAGCAACAGCAACGGGCAGTCTCAGAGATGGACGCGGAGGGGAAGCGCAGTTTGCGGTTAGGTAAAGTGCAGTTTGTGGAGAAGAAGGAGGGAGAAGAGGAGGCGTGGGGGAGAGAAAGGGCGATCGCGGAGGAGAGAGGGAAGGAGCGGGAGAGGGATCCGCACGGAGAGGCGGTGAGAGGGCTCATGTTTGGTAGGGGAGAGAGGGAATGGCTCGTCAACGCCGGTGGAGCGAGTGCGATTCTAGAAGATGCAGAGGCGGTAGCGGCAAAGTTCGGCGACGACTTTTCGACGCACAAGAGGATCGCCGCAAAAACGGCGGCGGAAGAGGCGGATGAAAAGAACAACCCCCATCCTAACCCGCTAGGGGGCTCGTACTTTTCGTCCAACACGTTCAGCGACAAGGCCAAGGCGAGGGCCCTGGGCAAGTCGAACAAAGACAGCGACGAGGTGGATAAGTGGGAATCGCCCGCACAGCGAGCAGCTTGGACCGAGGAACGCACGAAGAGAGCGCTCAAGCTCGCACGCGAACGCCTCTCGTCATCCTTTCCCCCTCCTTCCACAGCAACTACGATGGGAATAAGTGAAGGGCAGAGCAAGCCCGACGAACTATCCTCGCTCTCCCGCTCGCCGTCGCCTTCGCCTTCTTCAAACGCCTCGTTCCTCTCCTCGCAACCAGGCACTTTACCCTTGTTCGAGAAATCCAACATCCTCCTGCTGGGCCCATCTGGCTCCGGCAAGACTCTGCTCCTGCGTACGCTCGCGCAGGCTCTGGACGTACCGTTCGTGCACGTCGACGCCACCCCACTCACGATGGCCGGCTACGTCGGCGAGGACGTCGAGTCGATCATCCAGCGGCTGCTCGTCGAAGCCGGATGGGATGTCGCGCGTGCGCAGCGTGGCATTGTGTGCATTGACGAGATTGATAAGCTGCGCAAAACGACAGGCGCCGGTGCGGGCGCAGGCGGCGCGGGCGGCAAGGATGTCGGCGGTGAGGGAGTGCAGCAGGCGCTATTGCGGATGTTGGAGGGGACAGTGATTCAGGTCACCGGCAAGTCCGGTGCGGCTGAGGGAGGCGCCGCGGGAGGAGCGAGGGGGAGTGTCAAGAAGCTCGACTTGGGCGGAAGTGGTGAGGGTGCGGAAGGCGGGTTGGGACCGTGGTACAACCATAGGAGGACGAAGGCGTTGGCGGCGGGGAGGGGCGCGAGTGTGTACGCTGCGGCGGGAGGCGCGGGACAGCAGCAGGCAGCGAGCTTCAACGTGGATACCAGCTCGATCCTCTTCGTGCTCAGTGGTGCGTTTGTCGGCATTGAAGATATCATTCGCAGGCGGTTAGCGAAACATACACCCACCCCTGCCCCCTCGCCCTCCCCTGCACCTGCATCTTCGGAGGTCAAACACAGCGAAGAGGAAGCGCCGCTTAGCGAAGGCGATCTGCTCGCCCGGCTCGAGCCGAGTGACTTGGAGAGCTACGGCCTGATTCCTGAATTCGTCGGGCGCGTGCCCGTTTCCGTGACGCTAAACCCTCTGACCTTCGCGGATCTCGTGCGCGTGATGCGGGAACCGAAGAACTCGCTGGTCGACCAGTACACCTTGCTGTTCTCGCTGAATGGGATCGAGCTGCACATCTCGGCACTGGCGGTCGAGGAGGTGGTGCGGCGGGCGATGCGCGGCAAGGGCGGGGGCGCGCGTGCGTTGCGCCGCGTGATGGAGGAGGTGTTACTGGACGGCTTCTACCAGAGTTACGGCGATAGCTCGGTCAAGTACGTGCTGATGGATGCCGAGGCGGTGCGCGAGGCTAGAGGTGTGAAGCTGTTCAGTAGGGGCCAGAGGTTCGAGTTCGAAGCGAGGGTGAGGGGAGAGCAGGAGGAGTACGACGCGAGAGAGGAGGGGAGACAGGTGCAGAAGGGGATGGCGGTTGAAAAGGATAAGAAGAAGGCAGACAAGGAACAGGCGAAGGGGAAGGGGAAGGAGGGGAGTGTCAGCGAACAGAGGCTGAAGCAGGCAAGGGAAAAGGCGAGACAGTTGGTCAGGGCGAGGGTAAGGAGGACTAACAGATTGGTCGATCCTGTCATTTACATCTGAGCAAACAGTCGAACGCAATCCGATCCTTCGCCACACCATGCTCGTATCTGCTCGATCCTTCATTGAAACAGCAACGACAACACACAACGCCTGATCTTATGTCCAGTATCAAAAAAGTACATTCCTTCCACGCAACTATGGTACAACGAATCTAAGTTCATAATCGTCCTTGTTAATCTGGTCCACCCTGCGCATCAAAACCCCCTGCCCTGCTTGGGCTTGAGGTCGAAGAGGACGAATTCGGCGACCTTGCTGTCGGCGGTGTTCTTGATCTCGAAGCCTTCGCCAGCTTTGCCGCCTTTGATGTACGCACCGTCGCCCTCCTTGAGCGTGTACTCGGTACCGTTGCCGTCCGAGAAGGTGATCTGCGCCTCGCCCTTGATGCCCATGTCCTTGAACTCGGGGTCCTTGTATCCCGAGAGCTGAGCAAGGTGGAGGTAGACCCAACGCTCGTCGCCGGGTTTGGCGGCCGAGTCGGCGCCGAGGATGTGCGTGACGCTCTTACCGGGTGAGAGAAGCGAGGTGCGCGTCACCAGCGTCGAGTGCGATGGGATGGGCGAGCCTTCGGGGAGCAGACCAGTTTTCTGAGCGTCGGCTTCGGAGAAGGTGCTGATGGGCTTAATGAGCGTCTTGAGCGTGTCCTTCTTGCTTTCGTCGGAAGCATGGGTGGTGTAGTATCGCGGAGGCAGACCGCTGACATCCGGCATGTACCAAATTTGGAGGAAATGCACCTCGTCCTTACCACCGTTCTTCTCCGAGTGCCTGATGCCCGTACCGGCCGAGGTGAACTGAACATCGCCGCGCTTGAGGATCTCGACGTTGCCCATCGAGTCCTTGTGCTCGAGCGCGCCGGAGAGGACGACTGAGAAGATCTCGGCCTCGCGGTGTGGATGTGTGCCGAAACCAGTGCCGGGTGCAACGCGGTCCTCGTTGATCACACGCAGGTTGGAGAACTCCATGTGCGCAGGGTCGTAGTGCGACGCGAACGAGAAGGTGTGGAACGTCTTGAGCCATCCATGGTCGGCGTGACCGCGCGCGTGCCAGCGACGAGGGCTGACGCTGAGCTTGGCAGCATTGACAGCAGCAGTAGCAGCAGGAGTCGACATGATGCTAGACGGTGTGTAGATGTGTTTTGGATGGGTCCCTGTGGGAATGGTTGAAGATGGTTTGAAGTATCCGAGATAGAGTGCGAGGATGGCTAGCAGTGCAGCTGCGAGTGTAGTTGGGCTTGATGTGGACCAAGTGTTTTGTGTGGTTGGGATTTTGGAAGATGTCGAGGAAGAGGCCATAAGGGAAAGGGGCTGTATTTATACCCGTTGTTCTTCTCGATGCAAGATTGACGAGTAATGACAAGATGTGTGAAGCAAGGAGAAAGAAGGACTCTAGAGCGGAGGAATGGATTTAAAGCGTTACCATCTGCAGCCGCGGCCGGATGGACGGACAAGCGGACGAACGGCGGTGTTTGACGCTTCTTGGCCCTGGTGTTGTCAGTTGTAGCAGTTGAGGTGTGCAGTGTCGGCGTCGTCGTCGGGGATAGCTTCAGGGTCCAAGCCTAAAATCCGATGTGGCCCAAACGCTGTGGAATTTCTGCACCTCAATTTCACAGCGTTTGAGTTCTAACAACCCTCGAAAAAAGCACATTGGCATCCGGTCATCGACGTACAAATTCCGCTCACTCTTTCCAGGCTTGCAGAAGCGGACGTAGACGGACTCGATCCAACCTCTGCTTACAACTGGGCAGGTCATACATGCCTCATACCCTTGCACGTTGTCGATCCGTTCCTCAGCCAGGACTTTAGATGGAGATAGAAATACATAGATTCACATCGTGATAAGGAACAGAACAGAACAAATCAGAGATCAACAAGAGTCGAGAAGGGCCGAGAAGCATCCACACCACTTGCTACGACGGATGGTCATGTCGATCGAGCGATGCTGTTAACAGAAGAAACGTTAAGCAGCGACCATCCTCCCATTGCCCAACGCGCCTCCTGTCCCAGCCTTACCCGCCCTCTTCTTGCCTCCCGCGTGTGCGCTGACATTCTTCTTGTTCGCCTCTCCATGGTCCGCCGCGGTCGTCCTGTTAGCATTCGCCGTCCTCTCCACCAAACTCGTGCCATCCCTGAACTTGGCCTTGAACAGCACATTGGCGTTCGTGAACAGTCCTTCCTTGAGCGAGACCACAATGAACTGACTGCCCCTGAAGCGATTCCTGAACAGTTGTCCAATGTGTTGAGTATGACTCAAATCCAACGCCGCATCGATCTCGTCCAAAATGTACATCGGCGCCGGCTTGAACTGCAGCAGACTCATGATCAGACTCAATGCAATCAGCGACCTCTGTCCACCCGACAACTCGGTCAAGCTCTGCTTCCACACCGTGCCCAGTCGAACCTTGACCTCCAAGCCCTGTGTGAGGTCCTGACCTTCGGGCGGTTGCAGCTTGGCGTAGTTGCCTGGCAACAGTTCTCCAAAGATCGATCCAAAATCGGTGTTGACTTTCTCCCAGGTATTTTGAAGCGCATCACGCTTATAGCGGTCGAGTTCCGTGATGGTGTCCTCGATCTTGTCTTTATCTTTGAGAACGGTGGAAAGCATGGTCTTGAGTGTAGACTCTTTCTTCTCGACACCTTCGATCATCGACAACACTTTCGGGTTGACCTTCTTTCGCATCCCCTGCTGAGTCTCTTCGAGCTTCTTGCAGCGCTTGCGCACCTCGCTCATGTTATGCTTGGCAAAGTCGTATACCGTGCCCGCTTGTCCGAAGAAGCGCTGCTCGGTCTTGATCCATTCAAACTGGTTCTCGAGGTGCTGAATCGATTTCTCGTAGCCAGCAACGTCCGCCGCCAGCTTCTCGCAATCGTGGCTGAGCTGCTTGATTGCAAGTGCACCGTCGGCAATTTCTTGCTTCTTCGACTTCTGTGCGCTTCGCAAGGCAGCGATCTCGTCATCGTAGCCTGACAGCGTTGCGCGCTCCTCGGTAAGCTTGGCTTCCACCTTGTCGACATCCGCCTGGAGATCCTCGAGCTTGGCTTGCAGCTCGGCGAGTTCAGCTTCAGCCTTCTTGATGAGCTTCTCGCCATCTGCGATCGTCTTCTCGCACGATGAGATTTCAGCGCCAGTCTGTTCGAGCTCAAGTTCCAGAGTACGAACTTCACCCTGACGAGCCTTGATTTCACCACTGCGCTTCTGCACCTCAGCCTTCTTGCTCTTGATCTCGGCCTTGAGCTGGTCCAGTTTCGAGTCCTTGTTCTTCTCGAACTCTTCCATCTCCTTCTCCAGTCGCTTGGCCTCTTTGCTGGCATCCTGTTGGCGGGCTTTGGCCGCATCGATGGCCTCCTTGAGCTCGACGATGGATGCTTTGGCCTTCTCCACTTCGCCAATGATACGAGTGGCATTCGAGCCGCTGATTTGGGATTCGAGCAAAGTGACTTGGTGACGCTTGAGGTCAAGATCTCGCTTGGCTTTGGAAAAGGTCGCCATCGGGGCCTTGGCAGCTTGCATCTGCGACTCGACCTTGCCCAGCTCCATCTTGGCGTCTTTGAGAGCGCGGTCGATCTTGATGAGATCCTGCATTTTGACGAGAACGTTGCCCGAGTTAGGCTTGGAACCGCCCGAGAGTGTACCCGCTGGGTCATAGACGTCGCCATCAAGCGTGACTGACTTCATGCGCACGGCATTGTCGAAAGTGACACGCTTCGCCGTGGCCGCATCGGCACAGATGAGGGTGTTGCCGAACACATACTCCATAGCGCGGCTGACCTCGTCATCGTACCCGACAAGGGATAAGGCCAGATCCACCTTGCCTGGCGCAAGCTTCTGCGCGGCGCCGATCTTTTCAGCGCTGGCAACAAAGGCATTGATCTTGTTGAGCGGGATGAGGGTGACACGCTTCTTGAGCTGACCGTTGGCCAAGAGCTTGGAACCGACCTTCTCGTCTTCGACAACGACGTTGTAGAGACGGCCACCGGCACAGATTTCGAGGGCTGTCGAGTACTTGTGCTTGTCCTGGTCGAGCTGGATGAGCGAAGCAACGAGACCCTTGACGCGAGATCGATCGAAGTTGGGCTCAGGATCCGAATACTGGAAGTCCATGCCAGCCAGCTTAGACTTGAGACCCTCCTTCTTTTCGAGCAAGTCAGACACGCGGCGACTCCACTCAGCCTTGGACTGCAGAAGCGATTTCTCCTTTTCGTCGTCCCAACCGAGCTTGGCCATGTGCGCTTCGAGCTCCTGCACAGCCGCTCGCGACGACTCGAGCTCGCTCAAGAGGCCCGCAGCGTCCTTCTGTGCTTTCTTGGCTAGCGGCTCCTTTTGCTTGACCTCTTTGTCGAAATGACCGATACGCAGCTTGGACTGCTCGATCTCGGTGCTGGCTGCCGACTCCTCGGCGCGGGCAGCAGCGATCTGGCCCATGTAGCCACCGGCCGAAGTCTCTCCTTTCTTGGATTTGGAGCTCGAAGCCATACCAGTTAGCAAGGTCTGCAAAAGCTCGTCCTGCTTGTTGACATCGGCCACAGCGCCGTCGTAGTCGGCCTTGAGCTTGGAGAATGACGCGGACATCTCGACGAGCTCGGCTTGCTTCTCTTTGAGAGTCTCGTGCAATGCCTCAAGGTTGGCTTGGTCTGCTTGCAGCTTCTTGCGCTCCTCTTCGACGGCATCGACCTTGATGTCGACTTGGGTCTTGCGCTTGATGAGGTCGTGTTGAAGCTCCTTGCTCTTATTAGCGAGAGCTTGCAGTTTGCCGCCCTTGGTCATCTCGGCTTCCTTCTTCTTTTCGATCTGGGCGAGCTCCTTTTCGATACTCTCAATCTGACGCTTGAGTTCTTTTGCCTCATTTTCGCGGTCCTCGACATCCTGAGACTTTTGATCGGCCAGGGCTTTCCTTTCTTCGTATTTGGCGCAGTGTTGCTGCCATTCGAACGCCTTGGCAAGTCGAGTAAGGCGATCGAGCTCAGTGCTCGCTTTCTGGTATTCGAGGAAAGAGCGCTTCTCCTCCCTCAACTTGTCGAGTTTGGGAGTGATCTCCTCCTCGAGCAGAGCGGTGATCTCTTTGACCTTCTGATCCTTCTTGGACATGGTCTTGATGGCTTTATCTTTGCGGTCTTCGAACATGCGTGTTCCTGCGGCTTCCTCGATCATGGACAGGATCTCTGCTGGTTTCATGTTAAGTACCTTTGTGATCTTGCCCTGCATAATGAGGAAGTTGGGGTTATTGATGTTGAGTTGGACGCTCTGGAACATGTTCTGGACCGCTTGCTGGGTAGCCTTATGTCCGTTGATAAGGTACTTGCTCAAACCGCCCATGGCGATCTGGCGAGTGACGGTGATCTGAGGGCAATTCTCGAATGAGACAGGAGACTTGCTTCGATCTGTATTGTCAAAGACGATGGTGACCGAAGCTTTGGTGATACCAGCTTGACCTCGTTTGTAGATGAGATCTTGAAGGTTGTTGGCTCGAACTGCTGTCAAGTTGGTGATACCGAGTACGAAACAAATCGAGTCAAGGATATTGGATTTACCGGAACCGTTGAGACCGGTGATGGCATTGAAGGATGCATCAAAGCCCGAGACATGCGTCCGCACGGGATACGACTTGAAGCCGTCGATGATGAGTTCCTCGATACGCATCTTTGCAATGTGTATTCAAGTGACGGCTGAGGATTTGTCAAGAGAAAGTCGGCCTGCCTGATCAAGTAAGATGGCCTACGACAGAAGCTTTGGCGCTATGTCGCAAGAGCGATATGCTGTAGTTGGTCTCAGAGCTTCGTGCTGATTGAGTGGAGGCAGAAATGCGCGGTATGCCACCGCTCGCTGATTCGGATCTCGAAGCCGTTGTCGTCAAGAAAGCGCGTATGATCGCATAGCCTTCGAATACTGGACAGGTACGATTCGTGGTTGTCGCCGATGATGATGGTGGTGGATTGACGAGGAGCATTTGCATGGCTTTGATGTCGCTGAGATTGGGTGTTGGGCTCAGCATCCGACCAACTCGAGTGTTGTTCTCTGCGCGGAACCGACACTTTTTTGGAGCGCGCGTCGATGAAGCAGTTTGCATTTCCATTTCGTTGACTGCAGCAGAGCCCAAGTTTTGGCGCGTGTTGGTCTTTTTTTTTTTTTTTTTTTGGCAGTGGCGGCTGAGTCCGATTTGGCCATCTCTACGCCTCAGCCTACGCGTCCGAGACTGCTGCTCTGCAGGCACCGAATTTCGCAACAAGCTCCTGATCACGTGCTTCTTTGAGTCTAACAGCTTACTCTCATTTCAAGGTCCTCAACATGTAGCGCTTGCCTATCCACAGACGTCTATAGGAGCAGCCTTGCAATGCATGACACCTAGAGTATTACGCGAGGCTATCAATTGCATTGGTGATGATGATGATGGTGGACAGTCTATAGTCTAAACACACCAATAGCCTGCTGAATGCCGTCATATAGGACAGTGTTATCTGCAGGTACATACTGTTTGGTGATCAGCTTGATCGCCTCTTGCGCTACCACACCTCCTATGAGTGCTGTTGTTGGCGGTAGACTCGCATCTCCTGACCGCACTAGCTCCTTAACACTTGACTTGATTTTGTCCCACTCGTCTTGATCGTCTTGGATATTGAACTTGGTCGAAGCGATGTCCTTGGCCAAGCCGAGCAGTTCGTCTTCATCTCCTTCGGTTGTCGAACCGGCATCACGCATGTTGACGTCCAGGTCAGCATCGCCTGTGGGCGTTTCGGACTTTTGCCGCTTCGCTGCTCTTTTACCATCCGGCGATCCATCCGCCTCTTTTGTGCGTGTCGTATGAGACATCGACGTGGAGGATGGACTTGGCGATGCGACTCCGGGATAACGCCCGTTCTTCTCCAAGAATTGGTCCGCAGCTGCAAATGCAATGTGATGCTGGAATGTACACGGATTGACAGGATCCATGAACGCAAGCATGGCCGCCTCTTGTGATGGCTCGTCCCGCGTCTGCCTCTCGCTGCGTCCTCGAATCAGCTTGAGATATCCCGCATGCTTGACAAATGCTTCGATCTCGTCATCCGCAACGTTGCCTTCGACGCCTGCCGCTTTGCAGATTTCCCGAATATACTGCTTGAATTGAGCCAGGTCTTGCAATGACTTGTTCTTGTACACATTCTGCAACTTGATGTAGCCAGCAGACGTCGCCTTCATATCCGGTATCGAGCCAGACAGAGGCAGACACTGTGTTGGCGAAGCAGCCACGAACTCCTTCAGAGCTCGTACCAAGATCCAGAAGTTGGTCGAAGATGGGCTGAGGTGGGTGCATGCAGCATCTTCAAGCATGGCCTTGACATCGTCAGGAACTCCACCGCCGCCCACACCATCGGATGCCAAAGGTCGCCACAAGTGTTTGCCAAGTGCAGAGATGGCTTCGTCAAAGTTTTCCGCGTCCGCATTGCCAGCGAGTCTAGATGCATTGATCAGCTTGACAAAGGCATCGCGGTCCTTTGATGTTGGCAGTTGGCCGTCGTGCGTCGACTGCCATTCGGCGAGCTTCTTGATCAGAATCACTGGAAACGGAATGTGACTGTGCTCCATCGTATCCGTGGTGTTAAGGTCAAACTGGTTTGCGAGCTCGAGCAGCTCAGGGAATGGCCGGGTAATCCGCAAGTCTACCACACTGTCCGGGTGTGTCTCGATAATGCCGAGCTCCTTCAAGCTGATCTGCATCTCTGCCAGCATACCAGCGCTACCTACTCGAATCAGGGGCACCTGCGGCGAAGGTGGCTGGAGTGCCCATAGTGCTTCCGACACTGCAACATCGAAGGATCTTGACTGATTGACCGAGATGACCAGCGTAAACCCGGCAAAGTAGCTGGGGTCTGACTGTAGCAAGGATACTGCGTTGGCAATTTTAGCTTCGGAAGAGACTCTAGAGTTCATCTCTGTCAACAATCGGCACATTTCCTCGGCGGCATATTTGCCTTCGCTCTCGCCAGGCTGAAGGAAGAAGTTTACGCCGAGGTCGGCGTCATCGACAATCAAGTCATCGAGCAGTACAAATGACCCGATGCCAGGCAGAACAAGGTTCTTGAGGATTTGTGCAGAGAGTGCGGATGCCCCAATGACGAGAATGCGTGACCGCTCAAGCGAAGATTGTCCAGAAGAGGCCCATAGCCGAAGCTGACGATCGTATCGTTGCGTGTGCGCCGACGGCCGCTGACTGGTGATGGACGAGTCTGTCTGAGGAAGCGGATCTGCGCCGATGCTCGACATGGCAGCGAGTCACCCGAAAGGCTTTCAAGGATCCTGATGATGAGGTAGAGGTCGATTCGAAAGATGTCAGGATCCAATTGCGCAAGGTGGAGGTTTTGCTGCTGAGCAACAAAAGCACAGGCCACGCTCAGCAGTAGAAGCCGTCCTTGCTGTCAACCGTCGTCCAATTCTCGAGGCTTTAGGGAAATTTGGCGGCCACGCGAAATGCGGATTCCAACACGCATCCGCGAAAAAAGGGTTGACAAAAGTGTTGGTCTTTGGGATTCACAAATTCCTGTTGCTCGTCCTGACTCCATCAGCTCATCAACGTTCAAAATCTGTAGTCGGCAGCCGCAGAGAGCTGAACCGGGAGTAGCATGGCCTCTATATCGGCAGAGTCCTCCTCGAGACCGGCGCAAGATGGATCCGACGGTCGCAAAGTGTCCTTCCAGCGTTCTTCCGCCACATCTAGCCGACCTTCCACTTCGGCATACCAGATCTCTGGCGCAACAAGCTCGACTGCATCGCAAGCAACCGCAACGTACTCTGGTGCCACTCGCCGTCACTCACTCTTTGGCACAGAAGACAGGATCGTCCTCGATATCGGCAGTCGTTACTCCAAGTTTGGTTTCAGCGGCGAACCGCGTCCGCGTGCCATCGTTCCTTCGGTTTCACTCTCTCAACCTTCCACATCGTACCTCCGCCTGGACACATCCTCTACTTCAAGCGACGCATACAATATCCGCGACCATCTTTGGGATCTCGACTTTGAAAAATGTGCCGACGATCAGCTTCGTCGAGGCAAGCGCGCCCTCTTGCTGGCTCAGCTCACGCAGCTGCTGAGGAAGGCTTTCACCCAGTATCTCATGGTGGACCCAAAGCAGAGGAAGGTGTTGGTGGTAGAGAATCCCATGCTACCTAATGCGGTCAAAGAGATGATCTGCAAGGTGTTGTTCGACAATCTGCAGGTCCCATCGGTGTCGTTCGTGCCCTCTCCACTGTTAAGCTTGTTGGCAGTTGGAAGGATCACAGGACTTGTACTCGAGTCGGGCTACCTGGAGACAACGCTGATGCCAGTGTACTACGGCAGGCCTCTTACAAGCCATCTTGCAACAAGCCCGCGCGCTGGAAAGCGGCTCAATGAGAGGCTCAAGAAGCTGCTCTTGCGATACGGTAAATTCGTCGCTGCGCAGCTGAGTCTGCAGGACTGCGCAAAGCCGCTGCGAGACAGAACAAAGCCTATAGATGCATCCATGCTTACCGACGACAGACTAGATCAAATCAAGGCGAAAGCACTGTTCGTCAGCCCGTACGAATCCAGCCTCGATGGCTTACAAGACCTTTTCTCGACATTGGAACTGGAATCGTCACAAGACGAAAGTAAGAAAGCCTCTGAGGAGATTCGACAAAGGTACTCCTCGGCATCAAAAGCAACGCCGTTCACCTTCTCGATCTCGCCGGACTCGATCGATGCAAATGGCACCGCATCTCTCATTGAAAGCGTCTCGACTCCTGCGAGCACGTCTTGGTCTACTCTCGGAAGCACAGGGTCAAAAGCTCCAGTCTCGGGTGTGATCGCGATACCAGGCTGGGTGCGCGAACGAGCTGCCGAGCTGCTATTCGAGTTCGGAGACGAAGACGAGCCGAGTATCATCGACATGACTGTCTCAGCCATTGCCAAGCTGCCAATTGATCTGCGCCGCGTTATGTGCGAGAACGTCCTTGTCTCGGGCGGGACTGCGATGCTTCCGGGTTTTGCGAATCGCTTCAGGACCCAGCTAGCAGCTGCAGTGGAAAACGCGGAAAGATCAGGAGGCGCGCTCTCGATTGATAGACATCTGAAGAGGCTCAAAGATGCGAAAGATCCAGAAGGAACGGAGGAGAAAGAGGGAATGAGGTTGCACCACTCTATCGCGGTCCTCAACGATCCATGGCCTGACATGGCGAGCAGCAAGAGCAAGGAGGGTGGATCGGCACCAGCATTTGCAGCCAACTTGCTGGCTTGGATGGGAGCATCGCTAGCGGGCGCGCTCAAGACTACGTCACTCAATGCGATCTCACGGGAGGACTACGATGAAGCAACCAAGTCGCTCAACGGAAAAGGTCAAGCGGGAGAGGAGCAGGGCGAGAAGGCCGAGGAGAAGGAGAAAGGCAAACAAGACACAGGCAAGACAGATAGCTCCAAGAGTGCAAGACCACCGCTGTCGGCAGCGAACAAGCGGGGTTCCTTCGTAGGAGTGGTAGGCGGGTTGGAGACAGGGGCATATGGTGGATTGACGGCGGTGAGTCGACACCTGGTTGGCATTCCGGGAACGGGCGGTGGAAGCAGTGGCAGCAATCAGTCCAGGCCTTCGATTGCATCTCCAACCTCTCCTACCGAGCCAAGCTGATAACCTTTTGCAATACCGACCAATCCTGGTTGGAACATCCGAAGGCATACACATGCTGTAGACAGTGCGTGATCTCCGATTGGTGTGATGCTGAAAAGATGAAAGATGTGATTTCATGAATAGCCATCGGCCAACATTGCGATTGCCGAACGTTAGCTTAAGCCCATGCTGATGTTACAGATAGTGCAGAAGGATTGCCGTAAGAGTCTTTTTGGATGATGTACGAGGCGAAAAGCATTTACTCGGTGATCTTGGCGAGGATCTCAGAGTCGCGGATGAGGAGGTACTCGTCTTCGCCGACCTTGATAGAGTTGCCGCCCCAGCTGGGGAGGAGGACCTTGTCGCCGGACTTGACCGAGGTGGGGACGATCTTGCCGTCCTTGTCGGGAGCACCGGGACCAGTGGCGATGACCGATGCCTCGGGAAGGGGAGAAGAGGCAACAGAGGAGGGGAGGAAGAGACCGGACGAGGTCTTTGTCTCGGGCTTGAAGCGCTGGACGAGGACGCGGTCAAGAAGAGGGACGACCGACTTGATCGAGCGGATAGTGGACTGAGTGGCCTATTTAGGGTGCAAGCCACAATGTGAGAATGCAGGATTCGTTTCGTTGTGCGGAATTGATAGGAGCGAGAGAGAGAGAAGCGTATCGGATGAAGCGAAAGGCAACAAAGATTCAGAAGAAACGAGAGTGGCACAAGTCAGTAAGGGCATTCCAAGGTGTACGAAGACTTGAAAGGGGCGGTGATTGGTGACAGCCTCAGGAGCTTACGGCTGCAACCTCCAATGAAAGATGGTGTACGTACCATTTTGATAAGTGATGCTGGTGATGGTGGATCGTGAGCAAGATGTCAGGGAGAGAAGAGCACAGTCAGGACAGGATCGGTGATAATGCAGAACAAGTGACACTCGCTGCTTTCACCGAAAATCAGCTCGGAACCCGGATTCCACCCACGCCCAGTATCGTGCAGTGCAGCCTCTCTCACAGCATGAATGCCTAGGCAGACGCACAATTTCGATTTGCTCGCTCCAGTCTCTTGCTACAGTAAGTTGGCCGTGCTCTTCAACGAGGCTCATGCTGGAAGCACAACCAAGGCGAGAAGCCAACGCGGAACACAGGTGTCCTTTCGAGTGTCCTTTCGATACTTGTTTGCCAGTAATGCTGGG
This sequence comes from Ustilago crameri, assembly GCA_024271935.1. Lineage (NCBI taxonomy): Eukaryota > Fungi > Basidiomycota > Ustilaginomycetes > Ustilaginales > Ustilaginaceae > Ustilago > Ustilago crameri. The sequence continues at coordinate 280,716 of JANBMJ010000005.1, read as the reverse complement.
CTCAGTGTTGGTCTGGAAGTTTCCAGACCTGGATTGGTTCAGCCTCCTGTCCGCTAAGCCCGCAGTGTATTGCAGTGTGGAGAAATCGGGCAAAACCGTGATCGGCTTGCAGTGGGCAGCAGCTGAGGAGCCAATTGAGTAATCTGCCAAAATCCACGCCGGTCATAAGGCCGGTCAAAAACAAAAAGAGAAAAAATGTTAGCAATCACAGAAGGCTGCAGAACAAAGCCGAAAACCAAGAAGAAAAAAGTGCACTCTGTCCGAAGAAAGTCCAAAGGCCAACCGAGAGAAAAAAAAAAAAATTCGGGTGGAGTTGGCTGAGTCTGAGACTGAGAAGAAAGTCGACGTTTTTGCCGTCTGGAAGAAGCAAGAAGAGCCTCGTAGCCGGCTTAAGCAGCAAGAATGAGCCAATCAGCCTTTTGCTCCACCAGACACAGTCGAGCTGAATCGGGTTCACTGTCGGCTTAAGCCACGCTCCAGGCATACACTGTAACTCCAAAGTCCGGCTACTGCCTGCCACACAGATTCGCAAGGCATCAGCACCAGCCATCGTTCTTCTCGTTCCATTCTTGAATATCACATCCTCACACTCACCTCCTCTTCCTCCCTGCTCCATCTTCTTCGACACCATCTCACTTTGTCGACGTCGCATTCAAGGAGGATCATATCCATTCCCATCCCCTCTCGTCGCACACTCAGCACTTTCATAACGATGTCTTTGTTGCGCACCGCTGCTACCCCGGCCCGCAAGGCCGCTTCCAACCAGGGACGTAGCTTCTCCACCTCGCTCGTCGCCAACGCCCACAAGGAGGTCAAGTTCTCCAACGATGGCCGTGCCGCCATGCTCAACGGTGTCAACCTCCTCGCCAACGCCGTCTCTGTCACCCTCGGTCCCAAGGGTCGCAATGTCATCATCGAGCAGCCCTTCGGTGGTCCCAAGATCACCAAGGACGGTGTCACCGTAGCCAAGTCCATCACTCTCAAAGACAAGTTCGAGAACCTCGGTGCTCGTCTCGTTCAGGACGTTGCCAACAAGACCAACGAGGTCGCTGGTGACGGTACCACCACCGCCACCGTCCTTGCCCATGCCATCTACGCCGAGGGTGTCAAGAACGTTGCTGCTGGCTGCAACCCCATGGACCTTCGCCGTGGTGTCCAGGCCGGTGTTGACACCGTCATTAAGTTCCTCGAGACCAACAAGCGTGCTGTCACCACCTCGGCAGAGATCGCTCAGGTTGCTACCATCTCGGCTAACGGCGACAAGCACGTCGGCCAGCTCATTGCCACTGCCATGGAGAAGGTTGGCAAGGAGGGTGTCATCACTGTCAAGGAGGGCAAGACCCTCGAGGATGAGATCGAGATCACCGAGGGTATGCGCTTCGACCGTGGTTACATCTCGCCATACTTTATCACCGACGTCAAGACCGCTAAGGTTGAGTTCGAGAAGCCCCTCATCCTCCTCTCCGAGAAGAAGATCTCGGCTCTCCAGGACATCCTCCCCTCGCTCGAGGCTGCTGCCCAGGCTCGTCGCCCCCTTCTCATCATTGCTGAGGACATTGACGGTGAGGCTCTTGCCGCCTGTATCCTCAACAAGCTCCGCGGTCAGCTCCAGGTCGCTGCCGTCAAGGCTCCTGGCTTCGGTGACAACCGCAAGAGCATCCTTGGCGATCTCGGAATCTTGACCGGTGCACAGGTCTTCTCTGATGAGCTTGAGACCAAGCTCGACCGTGCTACCCCTGACATGCTCGGTACCACTGGTGCCGTTACCATCACCAAGGAGGACACCATCTTCCTCAACGGCGAGGGTGATAAGGACCGCATTGCTCAGCGATGCGAGCAGATCCGCGCCGCCATCAACGACACCACCACCTCCGAGTACGACCGAACCAAGCTCCAGGAGCGTCTCGCCAAGCTGTCCGGTGGTGTTGCTGTCATCAAGGTCGGTGGCTCTTCCGAGGTTGAGGTCGGTGAGAAGAAGGACCGATACGACGACGCTCTCTGCGCTACCCGTGCTGCTGTTGAGTCTGGTGTCCTCCCCGGTGGTGGTGTTGCTCTCCTCAAGGCTTCGCTTGCTCTCAACGATGTTGCCACTGCCAACTTCGACCAGCAGCTCGGTCTTTCCATGCTCAAGTCGGCTCTCACTCGCCCTGCCCGTACCATCGTCGAGAACGCTGGTGAGGAGGGTTCCGTTGTTGTCGGCCGTCTTCTTGAGAAGCCCGGTGAGTTCACCTACGGCTACGATGCCAGCGTTGGCGAGTACAAGGACATGATTGCTGCCGGTATCCTTGACCCTTTGAAGGTGGTCAAGACTGCCCTTCAGGATGCTTCGGGTGTTGCTTCCTTGCTGACCACCAGCGAGTGCTGCATTGTTGAGGCGCCTGAGGAGAAGGGTCCTGCTCCTGGTATGGGTGGCATGGGCGGTATGGGCGGCATGGGTGGCATGGGGTTCTAAACGAATCCGTACCACATTTATACGATCTTGTCCAACCCAAAAAGGTGATTTGACACCACATTTATGCATTCCACATCGCCCATACGTCCTGAAAAAGACCATTCCTTTCCACATGTGTATTTCAATAGTATTCCCGTTCTCTCTTCCTCAGAAAGGTCCGGTCCCTGGCTCTGGTTTTCGTCATCCACCTCTCATAATCGTGTCAGTTGCAACAAGCAGAAGCAAGGTGCATCTTTTGGATATCGATTTCAAGTGTGTTTGTTGCATTGAGGATATCACGTTATGGTTGTGTGGATTCTGATGCTGGATGCGGTTTCTTGGGGCGAGTCTTGAGCCACTCCTTGGCGCGCGCCAATCGCTCAGCCTGCTTGCGCTTCTTCTCTTGCTCCTCTGTCTCCTTTTCATTGACTGGCTCTGCGTCAATCTCGTCGTCGGTGTCGCTGTCGTCGTACGCTACTAGCCCAAGCTGTTGCGCTTTTTGCGGTTCATCCTCCGTGCGTGGCTGTGGCTGTAGGAGCCCGAGCGCCTCCTCGAACGTCATTACGCCCCTGCGCATCTTCAGCTCTGTCCACACCGCGCTCCAGGGGGGATGCTTGGATTGGGTTTGGAGGAAAGCGAAGCGCGGGTCGCCACCGTGGTTGGCAAGGATCTTGAGCTCCAGCATGGACGCATTGGTCGACCCAGCGAGAACTTTTGCGGTCTTGGCCATGAGGTCAAATTGGCTTCGACTAAGCTCCTCCGCCGCTTCCTTGGGACTTTGCTCAGCTTCGACGGTAAGTGATGGGGGAGTAGGTTCGTCGGTGCTGGAGAGCGCTGCAAGACGTGCGGCGTGTTGGTCCTGCAGTCTCGACCGCGCTTTGTTGTGCGTGAAAGCAGACGCTTCGGCATCAGTCATGTAGAAGAGGTCTTCGGTGTCGCTGTCCAGGTCTGACCATCCGATATCATCCTTCTCGCCTCCTCCAGACTGGGTCTTGCCTGTAGGCGATCTTGAAGGAAGCTCGTTCAGTAGATGTATCGCATCATACCGATCGGTGGTCACGGTTTTTCCGCTCGAACTGCATGTCCATTTCACAAGTCTCATGCCCTGACCGGACCCTGCTGCTCCATCCTCCGTTGATGGTCGCGGTTGCAGCGATATTTTGAGTTCGTCATCGCGATGTAGCGTGATTTCGTAGGAGCAAGGGCGAAGTAGGCTGTCCTTAGCCGAAAGAGGTTCGGAGGAGGAGGCGAAGATGTGCGCGGAAGTGGACGAGGCGAAGAGATCGTCCAGCGGCGGAGAGAATCGCCGTCGCTTTGATGGTGGGCGGCTCATATTGACTGCATCCTTGAACTTGACCTGAGAAAGCCTCAGAGAGGCAAAGCTTCGGGTTGATGGAGAGGGTGAAATAACGAGAAGCACAAAGCAACACTGAAAGAAGAATGAAGCTGCACCCTGAAGGAAAACTCCACATCCGAAACCCGAACAAAAATTGACAGCAGCATGAGAAGAATCGCTCACAGACCATCCATCACTTCACTTCATTGTTCTCTTCAATCACGATATCTCGAGTCAGACTGCAACAGTCTCAGACGAATCTACGGTAAGAACGCCGAAGGAGACGGCGGACAGCGTCATCGCAATCAGCACAGCGACTGGACAGGACAAGATGTCGGACTTCTACGTTCGATACTAGTAAGTTTCCTTCCGCACAGTCCGGCTATGGATCTTTGCGTGCAACCTTCTCGGAGCCAGCAGGATGATGCTGACCTGATATAATCCCCTCCCGTCCGTGTCTTATGACACAGTGTTGGTCATCAAGGCCGTCATGGTCACGAGTTCCTCGAGTTCGAATACTCGCGCGGTCGCTTGCGCTATGCCAACAACTCCAACTACCGAAACGACAGTCTCATTCGCAAAGAGAGTAAGTCATACTTCATGTCATGCTCTCATCCCCCGAAATATCTGTCCGGCTTCATGGGCCCCTGTGAAAGTATCACTGACGCCAACTTCTGTTCCGTCTGACAACAGTGTGGATCAGCCCTCTGATGGTGGACGAGCTGAGGCGGATCGTGGAAAACAGCGAGATCATCAAGGAAGATGACGTCAAGTGGCCCAAGAAGAACTCTACAGGCAGACAAGAGCTCGAAGTCAGGTTGGGGAAAGAGCACATTTCCTTCGAGGTAAGCTGCACTCGGTACTCTGGTTTCATGCGGCTCGATGGGTAGACTGACAACGCTTGCTGTTCTGTCTCGTACATATGGTCCTCACGCTAACAGACAGCGAAGATCGGATCGCTAGTGGACGTGCAAGACAGTGAAGATCCAGACGGATTGAGAGTCATGTACTACTTGGTCCAGGACCTCAAGGTAAGTGGCTATCGAGACCGAGAGACGTGCCGGTTGGATACCAAAAGCTTACCATGTCTTATTGATCTTTGTCCGTGCACATGCGCTTTTATTTGAATCGGTTCGACAGTGCTTGATCTTCAGTCTGATCTCTCTACACTTCAAAATCAAGCCTATTGCCTGAAGGCATGCTTTCACGCTTCTCGGGGGACGTCTTCCCGTGCGCCTGCCTCACACTGTGTACCACAATCATCTGTACTTTTAGCTATACGTAATCGTTCCCACCAGGTCATTCACGCTTCCGCTTCTCTCGGCATGCTTAAATGAGCACGTATGACTGAACCTCAGGCTAAAAGGTCCGGATTGTCGGAAAGGCATGGCTTCGTGTGTCTAGATACAGTGCGTTCGAAAATTGTCCACATCATCGCCGTGTCACCATAAATCGCCTTGTTACACCACAACATCACAATGCAACATAGCATCACTATATACCGTTGGAAAGCTCTTCTACTCGGCTTTCTGCTTGTACAGGTCTCAGGTTTCTAGCGCAAGTAATGATTGAGAGCCTTAAGCTCGCATTTCTGGTGGCTATGTGGACAATTGTTGGACAACATCATTTTGACACATCAATACTTTGTGTGCCCGCCTTTTGCTTTGATGACTGCTTTGATTCTTCTAGGCATGCTCTCAATGAGCGCTTGGCATGTGCTGACTGGAATCTCAGCCCACATATCCTCCACCCGGCGCTGCAATTCAATCTGACCTGTTGGTGGTACTGGATACTGACTGAGGCGTTGCTTTAGCTCTGTCCAGAGGTGTTCTATGAGATTGAGGTCCGGTGATTGAGCAGGCCATTCAAGGAGACGCACATGATGCTTCCTGAACCATTCCATTGTCTGTTTGGCCTTGTGCTTTGGGTCGTTGTCCTGCTGAAAGATAGGGTACTCATTATCATCAAAGAACCCAACAATGCGTGCCAACGGGAGCATGTTCTGCTCAAGAATGTCGATGTACATGTCTGCAGTCATCTTCCCACTGATGACGTGCATAGTTCCTGGCCCTTTGTAGGTCATTGAGCCCCAAACCATAATGCTACCGCCGCCAAACTTGAGGGTAGGCCAAATCAACTTGGTGTTGAAGCCAGCCGCATTCACCCAACAATGTTGCTTCCCATCGCTACCAAGCCGGTTGATTTTGGTCTCATCTGACCATATGACATGCTTCCAGTCATCAACGGTCCAGTCCTGGTGTCTGATAGCAAAATCAAGGCGGTGTCTCTTGTTTTTGGTGGTGATCAAAGGCTTCTTGACAATCTTTCTTGCTTTGAAATGATTGAACAACAGCACTTTCCGAAGCGTTGATGGTGCGACCTTTATCTTCAGCTGAGCAAGGACCTCCTGGCATGCTTTGCGTAGGCTTGTCTTAGGATTCCTCTTGATAAAGCGATTGATCCAGGCAACATGAAGTTGATTGAGCTTCCTTTTTCGCCCAGAGGTTGGGGTTGGGAGCGGTTTGCTTGCATTTTGTCACAGCTTTGAGACCGTGGACTTGCTGATACCTATAGCAGCTTCAACTTGACGTGTTGTATAGCCATTCTCAAGCAGCCTGAGGGCTTCTCGGCACTTCTGTGGACTGATTGGTTTCGTTATAGTGGTATTCGATGTGGAGAAGAAAGAAGTGAGCTACATGCGGTGCAGTGGGCTTGTAATGCAGCAGATACTCCATGCCCACCTTCCTAGGTATCATGCTAATGTGTGTATAAAGTTTGGCTTCATTTGAATCAGCGCAAGCCCCACAAAGAAGGATCACAGCTACAGCGGTGGGGTTGTTCAAAAATTGTCCACATGAGAGGCGCGCACACTTTTCACAATAGAACATAAAATAGAACATGTACAGTTGAGAAAGCTGTACCATTGCGTAGAGGGGATGTAGACCTTTCTAACAATATAAGATGACCCTGTGTTGCATTGTGATGTTGTGGTGTAACAAGGTGATTTATGGTGACACGGCGATGATGTGGACAATTTTCGAACGCACTGTACCATACGTGAATAAAAGTCTCCAGACACCTCCACATAGAATTTCAGTCAACCATACGGGAGTGATGGTGACGGCAACAAATGTGAGACACACAGCTGTAGTGAGGCCTCAGGAACACCGTTGAGCTCGAGCTCGGTACCGAAACTTTCATTGCGAGGCCCACGGAGCTTGAATCTAGTACTTGGTTGGCCCTCCACGATTAGTAAGCACAGCTAAGCGACGTCTCTCCATTGACTCGATCGCAGCATTGATATGATGGTTTGTGATTTCCTTCTCCCACAGGGCTTCCACGGCCCTCGCAAGCCCGTCCCGGGTTGTCGGTTGCAGGTTCAATTCACCGAGTTTAAGTTTGAGCAGGTGCCACATGTCTTCAATAGGGTTAAGGTCTGGCAAAGATGCAGGGTGTTCCTGCGTACGGATCCCGTATTCGCAACGTCGAAGAGTGCAGACAGCAGCCCTATGCACAGGAGCGCCATCCTCGACAACTGACAGGTCTCCAGGAACGTCCCAAACGTTGATTGCGGCCATAAGCGGCCTGTCCATGATGAGTTCAGCGTACTTTATTGCAGTTAAAGTTTCGGCCTTTTCCCAGCCGCCGGCTACCGGCTTCCTGGGAGCCAATGGGATCACGTACAACGGTGTTTTAAAGTTATACGCAATGCCAGCCCACGCCATGATCGAGAACCGACCGGAACGGAATGTCGGAACAATGTGTTTAGCCTGAGATCCGGTGTTTGGACGCCGAGTGACATATACACGGCTGCTTCGGCGGCCATGCTCGACAGCTGCTTCATCGGTGAATAGAACCTTCTTCCAGTCAGTTGCAGTGTTTGACAGGGCCCACTCAAGTCGTTTAGTGCGGTGTTTGGCGTTCAGGAACGGCTTTCGGAGCGCTACTCACCACCTAAGATCATGCTTGTAACACGTGTTCCCGATAAAGTAAACCGGTATGCCATCTAGCTCCGTTGACAGCTGTCTCCATGATGCAAAAGGGTTCTTTAATGCTTCTCAAATGATGATACAGACATGCTGGATTGTCCACTTGCGCGGCCGGCCCGAACGAGGAGCCGACTTGGTGTGCCCACGTTGTACATACTTCCGCCACGTGTTGTGAACAGTCGATCTTGGGATGCCAGTAAGGTACGATATACACCGGATTGACACGTGGATCTTCCGGTACGCCACAATCGAAGCTCGTTGTTCGCTTGACAGTTCTTTTCTGCACATCTTGACATAGTTTAAGGTTAGACAGCATTAGTATGATGGTACCACTACGCCTCCTCGAAGACACAACCACAAACGCGACACATATGCTCGGAACTCGGAAATATCAAAGTATCCGGAGACTTTTATTCACGTACGGTATAGTGAATGATGAAATCTCGCCGCAGAAAAGTGGACACAAAAAGAACGCTATAAAATGGCAACAGGTACACTACGACGTCACTTCATACCACTCCCCAACCCACATGACTCTGGTGTACCTCGATAGAAGCTTGAACCGTACCCGATACGACATCGGGTTCACTTGCTGCTCAGAGTTCAGGAAGAAGTTGTGAACGGGGGACAAGCTGCACCTATAGCGATCACCGATGCAGTTTTTCACATCGCCGATATGACGAACAGATTCTGGCCCATGCGTTCGGCCACGCGCGACGCGTCCCAGGCTTCCAGGTGTGATTACAGAGCGGGTACCAAAAACAGAATAACAAGAATAGGCATGCGCGCGGATCCGTGCGTGTTTGCCCTCTCTGAAATCACAACTCACACACAGTTCCTCTTGCCTGGAGCCCTCTTTCGCCTCGTTCCTTGCTGTTCCTCCCTATTTCTCTACGTCTGTCTTTGTGTTTCTCACAGAAGCTCACAATGACCAGCACTTGTGCTCTTGCAGACTGCCATGTTGCTGAAGCAGGTATCGATCGATTTGAAGAACGGCAGGCTATGTATATATGTGTGTGTGATGAGGAGAGGAGCACAGGAAAATTCCGGGCTCAACCTCACACACGCACGCACGCACACCTTTGAGAAGACTTGGGGTTGGGTCAAGGGAAGCTAACGTTCCAAGGTGTGTTGGCTCCGAAATGCACGGTCAAAGTTGGAATTGCAGATGAGCGAAGCTTTTGAATTCGATGCAGAACTAGGTTTGAGTTGATTTGAACAGGCCCGGCGGAGCGCGAGTGTGTGTGTGCTTTGTTTTTCGAATTCGCAGCTTTCAAAGTGGCTTGGACTGAGAGAGACGAACGAACGCACCGAGAACAACACTTTTAAGCTCGAGAATTCTTTGGCATTTCGGGGCAAGTCAGTGAGAGACAGAGTGAGGCAAAGAGAGAGCCAGACAGGCAGGCAGGCATGTGTGTGCGTGTGTGACTGTGTGAGTGAGCGTGTGTTGGCGTGCGCGCCGCTCTTCTCAGAGTGTAGTCTCCGCCGAGCCAGGCAAGTCCAACACTTTTTGCGTGGTGTGTGTGCCGCCCTCGCTCCCCCGCCAGTGAGCTGATCATCAGCAGAACGCGCGCCCATCTTGATCACCACCATCCACCCCCCTTTCTGCAACCTTTTCCGCAACACCTTCTCCACCTTCTCCTACACAACACCTTCCTTAACACAGCGGGCAGGACTCTTTGGTCGTTCCCGTCTGTTTGTATTTTCAACAGTAAGCTGTAAGTCGATCTCAAAACCAGCAAGCGGCAGCGATGGATCGGCAAGTGGATCAGTATCAGTACCAGCAACAGCATCAGGATCAGAAGACGACACTACGACGACATACAACATCAGCATCGACGCGCCCGCATTATTCAGTGGGGCCATCATCATCATCATCATCATCAGCACTGAACCCAGCACGGCCTTCTTCCGCCAAGAGGCTTATCGATCAGCCACACGAGTCAGCGATAGGGCGCGTCAGTGCTAGCAACATCCCCGTGCAACATAGCATGACCGCAGATTGTAGAAATCTTTCTTCGTCAGTGACCACATTGAGCGCAAATACGTGTCGATCACACCAACCCGCCACCGTTATCGTCCGCATCGCAGCGGAATCGCTCAACCAGAATCGCATGGAGGAGTGCAGCAGCAGTTGCAGCCAACTTACAAATGATCGTCCTCTTACCATTCTATCACCGCACACAAGAAGTACTCCAACCGATTTGACCGACAAGTGTCCCACTGCATTCCAGCCGTCCGTCGCGCTGCTATTCTTGTGAACACCAACTTTGACTTTTCACTGACAATGACCAAAACTTTGGCATGGCGCTTCTTTTGGGTATTTAGTCATCGAACTAGCAGGATCCTCTTTCGAACTTTCTTCTAACAACCTTCTTCAAGATGCGTGAGATTGGTAAGTATCAATCTTGGCACAAGCACTGTGCACTATTGTTTGCAACTCGTCCGCATTCTAACTTTTGACACCAATTGCCATCTGTTTTGTCAAATGATCTGACTGCCCCCTTCTCCAACACGAATGACATCTGCACAAACCCACTACACCTGCTGCTAACAACATCCACCGTCAACAGTCCACCTTCAGACCGGTCAGTGTGGTAACCAGGTTGGTACCAAATTCTGGGAGGTTCTCTCGGACGAACACGGAATCGACCACAACGGTAACTACATCGGCACCTCGGACGACCAGCTCGCCCGCATCAACGTCTATTACAATGAGGCCGGCGGCAACAAGTACGTGCCCCGTGCCGTCCTTGTCGACTTGGAGCCCGGTACCATGGACTCGACCCGTTCCGGTCCCCTCGGTGGTCTCTTCCGCCCCGACAACTTCGTGTTCGGTCAGTCCGGTGCCGGTAACAACTGGGCCAAGGGTCACTACACTGAGGGTGCCGAGCTTGTCGACTCGGTCCTCGACGTCATCCGCAAGGAGGCCGAGAACTGTGACATGCTCCAGGGTTTCCAGATCACCCACTCGCTCGGTGGTGGTACCGGTGCCGGTATGGGTACCCTCCTCATCTCCAAGATCCGTGAGGAGTACCCCGACCGAATGATGGCTACCTTCTCGGTGCTCCCCTCGCCCAAGGTCTCGGACACCGTCGTTGAGCCCTACAACGCTACTCTCTCGGTGCACCAGCTCGTTGAGAACTCGGACGAGACCTTCTGTATCGACAACGAGGCTCTGTACAACATCTGCTTCAAGACGCTGAAGCTCAACGCTCCCACCTACGGAGACCTCAACCACCTCGTTTCGCTTGTCATGTCCGGTGTCACCACTTGCTTGCGATTCCCTGGTCAGCTCAACTCGGACTTGCGTAAGCTCGCCGTCAACATGGTGCCCTTCCCTCGTCTCCACTTCTTCATGGTTGGTTTCTCGCCTTTGACCGCCCGTGGCTCGCAGTCGTACCGCGCTGTCACCATCCCCGAGATCACCCAGCAGGCTTTCGACAGCAAGAACATGATGACTGCTTGCGACACTCGTCTTGGTCGTTACCTTACCTGCGCCGCTTACTTCCGTGGTAAGGTTTCGATGAAGGATGTCGAGGACCAGATGCAGAGCTTCCAGCAGAAGCACTCGACCCAGTTCGTCGAGTGGATCCCCAACAACGTCCAGACTGCTCAGTGTGACATTCCTCCTAGGGGTCTCAAGATGTCGGTTACCTTCATTGGTAACTCGACTGCTATCCAGGACGTGTTCAAGAGGATCTCGGAGCAGTTCTCGGCCATGTTCAAGCGCAAGGCTTTCTTGCACTGGTACACTGGTGAGGGTATGGACGAGATGGAGTTCACCGAGGCCGAGTCCAACTTGCAAGACTTGATCGCTGAGTACCAGCAGTACCAGGATGCCAGCGCTCTCGACGAGGACTTGGAGGGCGAGTACGTCGAGGAGGAGGAGCTCGTCCAGGAGTAAAGTGTCCAAGAGCGAATGCTTTCGACTCTTGTTGGAACGGTAACCCGGTTGTGGACGTCAATATTGGAGGGCTTAGATTCTAGGCATAGTTGGGTCAGTCGTTTGCTCGATGCCAGAGTTTCTCTCGAGAAGGCTGGGTCGAGACGACGATATCTTCCTGACGTGTCTCGTCCAATAGCTCTTTGGTGTATTTGACAAGTCATAGGTACCGGCTTCTTCCTTCTTCTTGACCTTCGTTCTCACTTGTACATGTGTTCTCTTGCGTGTACACCTAACCTCTTCTTTAAATTTCGAGCTTCGTTATCCCTACGTTCGGATGCCTATGTGGATGCCCAAGTCATCTGACAAGTGCCAAGGAGAGAAGGTGGGCGATGACAGCAGTCTCAAAGCAGAAGGGTTGTGAAGCCTCAACTTGATCTGGACGGTGATCTGCTGTAAAGGCAATCCGATCGGCTGGATCACGATCTCACAATGCAGTACAGGATGATCCTAGGGTGTCGAGGAGGTGTTGTAGAGCTTCGATGCTATAGTCTGATCTACTCAAACCAACTCTCAGCACAGGACGGCGTCTTGAGCCGTCACGAGAAGATGTGGGCCCGAGTCTGAGAAGCGAGGGTGGAGCCCAAATTCTCGGAAGGCTTCGTTCGAATTGCGGGGGATTTGGGGAAAGTGAGCCGCAAAAGCAGTGTGGTGCTTGTGTGTGGAGATTTGGACAAGGGCGTGCTTTCACATGAGATCTCGGCTGGATTTCACCTTAGTGCATCCAAACCCCCTTCTGAACACGGACAGTATTTCGGAGGCAGAAATCGTAAGAGCACACAGCAGCAACTGAACGAAACGATGGACAACAGGATGGGACAGGAACCAACGTGAACCAGGCTTGAGCCGCGGAGCAAGAGAAGGGCCAACGTCGTCGTCTCGACAGCCATGTCTTGAACTCAAACGCCCAATTCCTGACCCGACCCGCTTTCGCTTTCAAACAGTGCCGTTGAATAAATACAAATAAATGAGGTCACACTGCGATTGACGAGCGGAGACGCCTTGAGAGGGTTCGGTTAATGCTGCTGCAGCATGCAGTGGAAAAAGGAAAAGGAGAATCGAGTCGAGCAGTTTGTGCGCACGGCTCGCTTTCAAATTCAAGCTCAGCATCCACACACTTTGAATCGATTTGGTGAGAGCCGCACACTCACAGTCACAGACACACCCAAACCCACACACCCCTTCCAAGCGGTTACCCCAGCTTTCATCGTCGTCCGTCGACTGACACACGCACGCACTTTCAGGGGGGAACCCAAAGCTGCACAAGCTTCTTGCTTTCATCTACGTCCACTCCAACGCTAGCAAGCCTCCTATCACGAGCGGCCCGAGCTTGTTCCATACCTAACCTCTTCTCTATCCGCCGACAGTTGCTTCGGATTCGCGACCTTGCAACAGGTTTGTCACCACCATCACCTTGGACAGCATCGTGGAGCTCGAGCAGTCAGTGAGATTTGTCTACTGTGCAGAAGCGCTCGGTTTAGCTTTCCACCCGGAAGGACGAGCAGAACATCCCATTGGAACATTCCCAAGGTCGGAAGCATCCGTATCAGCGTTCAACTCGGAATAGAACGCTCAGGCGAAGGCGTCGATTCATTCCCCTCGTGCAACCAGCTCTGACGAGGAAACTATATTACCATGTCAAAATCCGTAAGTGTTCCATTCATGCTACACTAGCACCTCAAACAGGAAAGAGAGGCGGCAATAACTCACACCCGTTCTCGTTGTCTTGTGCTTCTTGACCATCACAGAGCAAATCCGAGCTCTATCTCAAAGAGCTTGACTCGGCGAGGTTGCGCGGTAATTGGCTCACCGAGCAGCCAAGTCAATCGGGCAAGAATTTGCCCTGGAAGGAGCTTCTCCGCAAGTTCTCCAAACACAACCCTGACCGTTCTTGTAAGTAAGACCTTTCCTTCAGCTTCTCCGCATCCTGGCCTTCACGCAGAGATGGCTGACCACGTGTCTCTTTGCGTTCTCTGTTCGTAGCCCTTGCCGCACTCGCAACTTTGGAACAGGAACTCAAAGCCAACCTGCACAACTTTTACGTCGACTCCAACTACACCGATGCCTCGCACCTCGCCGACTACAAGCTGCATCCACGCAGCGACGATGCCACGCTTTTCCCACCATCCATGAAGCCGGGAGCCCAAGGCGCTGGCTGGTCCACAGAGAGCGTCGCCCAGATCGCGGATCGTGTGCTCGAGCATGGAGACACCAACAACCGAGCGGCGGCGGTTTCGCTAAGGGCCTTGGCTCTCTTCGCACTCGGTAGGGACGACGAGGCGGTAGACATCCTGCACCGCGAGAAGTTCATGGAGACTGCAGGTCAGTCAGCGGTGACTCCAGAGATCCACAACAGTGCAGTAACTGCGCTGATTCTGCAGGGCTTTACGATCTACGGAATGGCCAACGAGCGTCTGCTCTTGTCCAAGAATGAGCCTGGATACACGCCCTTTGCGCTGGCAGGATATGCTCGTGCCATTGAGCTCCACGAAAACGTCCGTGGAGGAAAGAAGGCGAATGCGCTTCGTGGGTTGCAGGCGGACGAGATCGAGAGGTGGGCTGAAGTTGCGCTTTACCGCAATGCACTCCTTTCCATCAGAGCTGGTGAGCCGGTGCAGAGCCTCAACGCTTTGCGATCTTACCAAGCACATGCAAACCGATGGCATCCCGAGTTCCGCCTTCCTCAACGCAACGTCATCCACCGATACTATCTTCGTGTCCTCAACCGCTCTGCCGAGCTTGGCACCTACGTTGACCCACCTGAACTGCCGCCTCCCAGCCGCGATGACTGGAGGAGCAAGGCCTACCAGCTCTCCGTCGTGGCCGCCGTTGCCTCTCGTGTCCAGATCCGTGACTACGAGTCCGAACGTCTCCACCGCGACCCCGCTGCGGTTCGCATTGCACCTACCTTCACTTCTCAGCGAGTCGCCTCGCGCACCGTCTCAAAACGCCGCCCGAATGCCTACCGAGAATTGCGCCCACCGACTGTCTCGTGGTCCAACGAGTCGCTCACTGCCCAGAAATCGGCTTTCTCGTCCCTCCAAAAGTCGATCCCGTTCCCCAAGGCCGGCCACATCAACCACGAAGTGCTCGACTTTGCCGACGAGATGATCAAGGCTTGGGAGATCAACGGCGAGCTTGGTGGCGAGCAAGCCGACGATGTAGCCGAGATTCTGTACGGATGCGTGGAATTGACCTTCCAAAGTCAGCGCATTGCGAGGTACTTGGTCAGGCTGCTGTTCGCCGCCGAGAGCTTCGAGGAGGCTAAGAGGGCGCTACAGGCTTATGCGCAGATTGTGGACAAGACGCGCGAGGCCGAAGGAACTCCTACTACGAAAGAAAATGGGCAGGTCAACGGACCTGGCGAGGAGCACGAGAAGAAGGATTTCGACGACGACGAGGCCTACGCAAACACGCTTGCTCAAGGCGCATACCTCGTAGGACGATACTGCAACGACTTTACCCTGGCGGACCAAATGGCGAGCAAGGCGGCGGCAGTGGTTCAGGGTAAAGATGGCAAAGTCAAGGCTGCTTTCGAGAAAAACGCGACTCTGATTGCTCGCCTCAAGCGGGTGAGTGGATACGCCAAGGCCGGCTTGGCTATCCAGCTTGCAGATCCTATCCGACGTCCCGCACTCCAGTCTGAAGCGCTTGCTGAGCTCACAGCAGCTGTTCAACTCGACGACCAATCTTCTGAAGCCCACTACCAGCTCGCATATCTGCAAGCCGAATTGCGAGACGTCCACGCTGCCCTTCAGTCTGCACGCAAAGCAGTCGAGCTCGAGCCAGCGGACGTCGAAGCGTGGCATTTGCTCGTCTTGCTTCTCTCTGCGCAGAAGAAGTACAAGGACGCGTTCAAGATTGCTGAGGTGGCGCTGAACGAGTGCGAGAAGGACGACAATGGCAGCTGGCAAGGTGTCAACGGCTCTACGCCAGCCAACTTTGCTCCGACGCAGTTGCTGAGTGTCGACTACCCACCAAAGCCGTCAGAGAGGAACGAGAGCGTGCTGAGGTTGATGGTGACGTACAACGCACTTGAGGAGGTGAATGATGGAGTGGAGAGCGCAATTCAGGGCCAGAAGGAGCTGTTCAGCTATTTCCACAGGGTCTTCCCGTACGCGGCAGCAGCAGCGGCGGCAGCAGGTGGTATTGGCGGAGGCGAGGACAGGAGAGCCTCGAAGGATGGAGGCTTGAGGAGATATGGATCTCTTGCGGCCGTCAAGGGTGAGAACAGCAATGATACTGTGGTCGCTCGATCGCAGAGCATCGCTGGACGGGCGAGGTCATACGCTCAGCGCAGCGGGAGTGCTGCTGCTGGAGGACAGAAAGGCAATGCTACAATCCTGCCAGGAATGCAGTTGGGCGAGCTCGACGAGGATCTCTCGCGCTCTGGTGCCGAGAGAACACTCGAACACCTCAAGAGGCAGTCGCTCACGCTTGCCAAGATCTGGCTCCTGTCGGCCGCCTCCTTCCGCCGTGCCAACCAGCTCAAGGAGTGCCGCTCTGCCATCCAGGAAGCTGAACGCTTGCAGCCGGGTCTGGCTGATGTGTGGGTGCAGCTCTCATTGTATTTCGCCGCCAGCATTCCAGCGCAGAACCGACTTGCTGTCGACTCGCTGTACAAGGCGCTCGCATGTTCGAGCGCCGATGTCTCTGCATCGGTTCATCTCGCCAGGCTCTTCCTTGTCGATCCGGATCTGAAGCCGAAGCCCAAACTCAGTGCGGGCGAGCAGGTGGATGCCACGCCTGCTGGCAAGGCTCAGGATCTCTCGTCGGTGAGTCTGGCCGAAGGCCTCCTGACATCGACGACTAAGGGGTCAGGGTGGGATGCGGCCGAGGCGTGGCTGTTCCTGGGCCAGGCGGTGCAGAGGTCTGGCAGGACGGAGCGGGCGAGGGAGTGCTTCGAGTATGCGCTGCAGTTGGAGAACACCAAGCCGATCCGCTCGCTGTCGGCGGCGCTGTTGCGATAGACATTTCAAGGTGTCTTGTCACGGTACTTGCAAGCTTCTTTTTAATGTTATCAGTTGCTCATATTCCTCGCTGTATATTGTTATCATGAGTATGAGAGTGTGCTGTGTGGGAAGCTCGCAAGGCGATCTTCTTATCAATCGACAGGGTGTGATGTGTGGGGTTTGGGACGATGCACTGCAGCGTGCGGGGTGAAGAGCGAGAGAGAGAGAGAGAGAGGAGAGAATAAAATGATGCGGATTCACACGCGAGCACAAGTGTGGATTTTCGCAATGCACGCTCACACGCACGCGGCAGCTGAGCAGTCCACAAAGTCGAAATTTCCACCACACAGGATGAGAGAGCCAGGCAGGCAGCGGCATGCACACCCAAGCCACAGACGCACACAGACACAGAACTCAGTCACAGTCAACTGGCGCTTAAGCTAAAACGTCCAGGGCTCGGGCCGCTTTCGTCACTCAGTCACTCGACAATTGCATCACCCAACCAAACGCTTGCATGGTTGCTTCCCGACGTCGTTCTCACTTTTTCATCTCGCTCTTCAACATTATCAGCTTCCTTGGGCTTGCGAAAGGTCGTCCTAGGACATCAGCATAGCAGAGGTTTCTCACATCGGACGGGTCAGCCACAGTTTTGCGTCAGCGGTGCGCGGAGATAGGATAGCCGAAGCAACCTCGATCGATCGCCCAGAGCTCCACTTCTTTCCGGCGCATACATCCAACTTCAACATCAGCTCCATCGCATACACCATCAAATAGTAGCCACATCGATTTGTCGCGGCATGCAAGACACTCCTCCAACGCAATCGACATCGTGATCAGCATCGCACCAGCATCAATCTCCACATTGCATCGACAGCGAATCCTGCCTTGGGTGCTTTCCGACCATGTCCGCAAGAGAGGCTTCTAGCTCGTCATCGCGGCGTCAGCCCTCGGATCAGCGCGATGATCGGCGTGCGTCGTCATCCCGTTCCTCCTCTCGCGTTGCTTCACGGTCTGGCTCGGTACATCGCAATGCGAAAGATAAACCTCCGGTTCGAATCGGCCAGTACATCCTCCAACAGACGCTCGGAGCCGGCTCTTTCGGCAAAGTCAAGCTCGCCACACATGCACTCACGGGTCACCGCGTGGCGATGAAGATCATCAACCGCCGCAAGATCTCGAGCCTCGATATGGGCGGGCGGGTCAAGAGGGAGATTCAGTACCTCAAGTTGCTCAGGCATCCGCATATCATCAAATTGTACGAGGTGATCACGACGCCCAACGATATCATTATGGTCATCGAGTATGCGGGTGCGGAGCTGTTTCAGTATATTGTAGACAGGGGAAGGATGGCGGAGCCGGAAGCGAGGCGGTTTTTCCAACAGGTCATTTGCGCGATGGAGTATTGCCATAGGCACAAGATTGTCCATCGTGACCTAAAACCGGAGAACCTGCTGCTGGATGAGTACCTCAATGTCAAGATCGGCGACTTCGGCTTGTCCAACATCATGACCGATGGAGACTTCCTTAAGACGAGTTGCGGCAGTCCCAACTACGCTGCGCCCGAGGTGATTTCAGGGAGGCTCTATGCGGGGCCAGAGATCGACATCTGGTCTTGTGGAGTCATTCTCTATGTCATGCTGTGTGGCAGACTGCCGTTCGATGACGAGTATATCCCAACGCTGTTCAAGAAGATCAACAATGGGATCTACACACTACCCTCGTATTTATCGCAGGAGGCGAGGCATCTGTTGAGTCAAATGCTGGTGGTAGACCCGGTCAAGAGGATCACGATCCAGGAGATCAGGCAGCATCCTTGGTTTAATGTCGACCTTCCGGCGTACTTACGACCACTGCCACCGACACCGGCAGCGGAAAGCAGAGGATTTGATTTCGGCATGACAAGCTCTCCGGCGGATACCGGAAGTCCAGCAGAGACCACCGCCACCGGATCCGAGGGCAGGAGCGGCAGCAGCTCACAGACTTCGACCTCGACGGGCAAAGCAGTGGTGACAGGAGACTTGGGCGTGGTGGAGGACGACATTGTGGACGAGTTGGTGACCAAGATGGTCGGGTTCAGCAGAGACGAGGTCATGTCGCAGTTGATGGAGAAAGGGGACAATCAGGTCAAGGTGGCGTATCAGCTGGTGCGAGATCACAGGAGGATGTTGCAGCTACATCATATGGAGGACACACATGGAATGGAGACGTTCCTGGCACAAAGTCCGCCAGCGTGGAATGAAGGATTGGAAGGTTTCATGGGCAGATCGACGAGCATCAAGCGGAAGAACAAGGATGCGGCGGCGGCGGCGGCAGTCAAGGAGCCCGTACCTCCAGTGCCTGGCTCGACGCAGATCGCGACAGGAGGCGAGGATGAAGGCGATTCGTTCTTGGTCGATGCTGCCGATGCGGAGACGGACGATGGGAATGAGACGCTGGCGAGTGATGACGACGATGTGCTGACGGACGAGGATGGCAATCTGACTGATGTGGAAGATATGACGAGCGAAAGGATCGTTCGCATCGCCGTGCTGGGGACTTCACTTCCTGGATACCTGCGAGCGAGGGAAGCCGAGAGGCTGGCAACGCCGTCAGCTGAGAAGACCTCCTGGCCACGATGCACGCCCGTCACGCCGGCTGCTGAAGCTGGCACCCCAGCCCTGCCTCCGATCTCGGCGCAGATTCACAAGAAGCCCCGTTCACGCTGGCACTTTGGTATCCGCTCGCGCTCGCCGCCTATGGAGATCATGCTCGAGCTGTACCGCACGCTACAGTCGCTGGGCATGGAGTGGCGTGCCAAGCCAGTGAACCCCCCTGCGAAAGGCGCCAAGGGAGAAGGCAAGGAGGGAGAGGGAGAACAAGCGAAATCCGACGACAACAAGGGTGAAGAGCTCTTCTTCCTGGAAACCCGATGGAAGGTGGACCACGTGCTTGTCCGCATGGATCTGCAGCTGTACCGCGTCGATGCGACCAACTACCTTGTCGACTTCCGCAACGTCGGGTACAGCAAACTCGACCCAGCACCCGGAACTCACGACGATGACCAGGGCGATCAATCTGAGGGCAACGGGCTGGATGTAGACAAGCTGGAAGCGGCGTTCGATAAGGCAATGACAGAGACGCAGGAGGAGATGAGGAACGGCGATCTGCAGCACAGGTTTGATGGGACGCGCATCAAGCCGAGTCTGGCTCCGGCGGTGCCGGCGGGGAGGAAGGAGGTCAACAGTCCGTTCTTGTTCCTTGAATGTGCGACGCGGTTAATCGTCGAGCTCGCTGGTGGAGCGTGATGGGTCAGCGCCCCTAGCTCTGGTGCAGTAGTCTGGTTGTAACTCTCATTGTAGTTTCGTTCAATACCCTCAAACATTCATTACCCATGGACTCTTGCGATGTGCGGATGTGTGTGAACAGCTCTGATCGGGGTCGCGGATGTATCGGGTGAGCGGTTGGAGGAGGAGCCAAAAATGGGGTCCCAGTGCTGAATACAATCTGGGCCGTGCACAGTGCACAGCCAAATGCAACCGAGTGGAATGCCAAGATGTCGCCGCGTTTGGCTGCAAAGTGCATCCATCCATCGGTGGGCGAAGCGAGCCAAGACAAAGCGGGAAATGAATTTGAAAAATCGCATGTGTCTTACCCTTTCTTTCTCCCTTCTGAGAGAGAGGAACGCAGTCAGAAAAAATGACGTTGTCGGGCAGAAGCTGCAACTGCGAATGCACTGCACTTCGCGACGAGCTGGCAGAGAAAGTGCATGCAGCCATGTGCCATGCGGTTGCCTGGCCGTAAGTTACGCTGTTTGTGCGGCTGTTTGCATGATTCGTTTTCCCTGGAGTGGATGTGTGGGGTGCGGGTTGCTTCTTGACTATCAACATCAACGTTGAGGTTGCAAGAAAGTACGATGCCGGCTAACGAACGAACGCCTCTCGTCGGGGGCGACAACTTGCCCTCGCATAACCATGATCACCATCACCACGAACAGCCGACGCTGGTGAGCTCGTTACGGTGGATCGTGACGTGCTCGTGGATCAATGCGCTGCTGGTGTTTGTGCCGCTGGGTATTGTCGCCGAGCATGCGCACTGGCCTGCCATCTGGATCTTCTCGCTCAACTTCCTCGCCATCATCCCGCTTGCCAAGATGCTCGGTGATGCTACCGAGCAGGTGTCGTTGCCACTCGGCCAGACACTTGGAGGTCTGCTCAATGCGACGTTCGGTAATGCAGTCGAGCTCATCGTCGGTATCGCCGCGCTCATGCAGGGCCAGCTCAGGATTGTCCAGACGAGTTTGATCGGATCCATTCTCAGCAACATCCTTCTGGTGCTGGGTATGAGCTTTGTGGCCGGTGGGCTGTTTAGGAGCGAGAACACGTTCCAGCAGACGGCAGCTCAGGCGAGTGGATCCATCATGACGCTCGGGTGCATCACGCTCGCCATCCCGGCCGCGTACCACATGTCGCTCAAGAGCGCCAGCGTCCTCTCGGGCGACTTTGACAAGCTCGCATTGCTCAACACGCCCATCGTGGCTGGCGGCGAGGAGGACAAGTCTGGCCTGCTCTTCATCTCACGCGGCACATCGCTCATCCTGGTGTGCATCTATGTGTTGTACCTATTCTTCCAGCTCAAGTCGCACGCATTCCTGTACGAGGCTGAGGAGTCGGACGACGAAGACGAAGTGGCCGCCATGACTCCGCTCGCCGCCATGGTCTCGCTTGCCACAGTCACTATCCTCACCGCGTTCAACGCCGACTACCTCGTCGGCGCCATCGACGAAGTCGCCAACGACTACCACATCCCCAAGGCGTTCATCGGAACCATCCTGCTGCCCATCGTCGGCAACATGGCCGAACACCTCACTGCCGTCTGGATGGCATCCAAGGGCAAGATGGAGATCTCGCTCGGCATCGCCATCGGCTCGTCCATCCAGATCTCAGTCGGCATGATCCCCATCCTCGTTCTCGTCGGCTGGGCCGTCCACCAGCCGCTGACGCTCTACTTTGAGACGTTCGAAACCGTCATCCTCGTCGCAGCCGTGTTTTTGGTCAACACCCTCGTCCAGGACGGAAAGAGCAACTACATGGAAGGCGCAATGCTCTGCTCGCTCTACTTTGTCGCCGCGCTCAGCTTCTGGGTTTCTCCCTCGATTTGATCGCGCAAACCTTGAAGGGCGCAGTAGAACAACACACGCATCTGTACATACTGTACTTCTCATTCTGTGTCAAGTAAGTTAGGTCTTCAGAGGAATCCCTTACCACACCGACACTCGGACCGCAAAAGAGGATAAATATCACTTTCATTCGTACCACTCTCAACTGCCTGTCTTCGTTGTTAGACGAGCACTGTGCTTTCGTCTTATGGCGTGATGCCTTTTTCTACGCAGGTTCGCCGAGTTCAAGGTCTCCTAGTTTGTACTTGGCTTACCGGTACAAGGCGGACCGGCGAATTGGGAGGCGCCTGAGCTCCACTTTGAACTCGTTCTACCTCAGAGTTGATTCTCCTCGTCCGGGCTCCTCCAACATTGCTGCCCAGTCGCCTGGCTCGCTCGGCTGTGTAGCTAACGTAGTCCTCGGGGTCGGGCGAGTTGTGCGGAAGTTCCGGCTCGATTGTGAAGGCATCCCGCGAGAGGCGACCGGCTCGGGGGGTCTCCGGCAGGAGATTTCGAAGGTATCGCGCAAGCTCTGAATGTTGGGCGGCGGTAACAGTGCTTTGAACTGCCTCCGAGGCCGTTTTAATCCCTAGAGGCGCTCCGAGGACGGCCGTTGACTGAAACAAGAAGAGCAGACAGAGTAAGGCGACCAAAAAGATCGAGTCAGACCCTGCCTTACCCGGTCTCGATCGATTGAAGATGAGGAAGTGGCTCATGGAGACTATGGATGATGAGCGCGAATTTTGAATAGGTTCTTGATGAGGAGAAAGGAAGAGGAGTGGACGTCGGAGTCGGCGTCTTTATACTGTGAGCCCGTTTCGAGCCCTAATTGGTGACTTCCTTCGTTGTCGACGCCAATCTTGCGTCAAGGGCCATCTCCGAGTCCTTTCCTCGCTGCCACGTTCTTCCAGCACAAGCGTGCATGTCGAGGCTTTCAAAGACGTCCTGTTCCATGTCGAGTGTTGGCAACTACCGATGTCGACATTCGACTGGTGCATCATGGCAAAGAAGCAGCAAACGAGCATGGCTGATATTTTGTCTTGGCGTCGCCACTTTACGAAGCTCGAGTCCACAGTGAGAGCGAATTGTGGTGCTACAGTCGTTTTGCATATTAGGTCATATAAAGACGATATGAGGAGCGAGTCTGCTTTGCGTGTCGCTGGGAACTTTTGGGCGTCGGTCACGAAGCCTCGAACCGCCTTTTCGCCACCACCCTTGTTCATTAGCTTCACAGTGCAGGTCGGTCGTCAGTCGGAACAGAACACTATTCGGCCCGACTCAGCGTGCTTCCGGTTTAGCAAGCCTTCGGCAAGCCCGACGATCGGAACTGTGCTGGGTCTCGTGACGACCCCAACGGGTTTATGCACGCGGGGATTGGCGCCAGCCATTGCCATTCACACGTCAAGTGAGGCGTCGGCGAACGTTTTGCTTGCAGCGGTCTCATGCCGCAATCACATTGAAGCACGGTGCTTCATGAGCGCTTGAATAAGGTTGTTGTCTGAGAACACATCAAGGAGAGACGGTGGTTGGTGGTGGGGGCGTGATGCTGGCCGTGAGAATCGTTGCTGCAGCTTGGAATGCACATTTATGAGGGGGGCGTCTCAGATGGCGGCTGCACCCACCTACAACTTGTCGTTAGAATCAATGTGGCTGAGTATTGGCATGAGGCTTGACCACGATTTGCGCTGCGCAAAGCAGTGTGTTCATTGACCAATTGTATGGCTCACCCATTAGCCACGCAGCCGTTTGCTTCAGACGAAAGGACATGGCTTTTGCAGTTGTCAATTACATCTGCAGGAAGTTGAGAGAAGGCACACGTAACAACACCAAGTTTCTGTCAACTCGGCGACTCGAGCCGAGCCAGGCCAAGACGCGGAGACGTGGAAATGTATCGGCCTATACCTGGCGACGTCTCAACGTGATTTTCAAAGACTTGCTGATCTGTAACCCTTTCCCTCTCAGATCCTGGGCTAACTTGGTATTGTGGTAACCGATTGCCGCTGTGAGCAAGTCCAGATCATCCGTCCAACTCATCAAGCCTTGCATGCCTCCCTTTCTGTTGTCCTGAAACCATTGCTTCAAGCGTGCCCGTCTTGCATTTCCAAGCTCCATCCTTAATTTCCTCATGCCTTCCTCATCTGAGTGATGTTCAAGTGCCTCTTGGGTCAGTCGAGCGGAGGGATATGGCCCGTGAAGGCGAAAGTCCCACTTCTGTCCGAAAGGAAGAGAGAGGCCCGGATCAACATCGCGGTTGAAACGGTACCCATCAGTTCGCAATGAGTTGATGTTGAGGAGATGCAAGGGGAGGTCCCGTTCGGTAGCATGTGGAAGGACCCTGAATTCGGAAGCCATGGTAGTTTGGACTTGGTTGTACTCGTGTCCTGGGCGAAAGAACATATCAAAATTCTCTTTTCGGATGGCAACCTGCTTCTCGTGAAGGTCATTGAGGTTCTGTTCGAGGTCCTCGAGAGTAATAGACTTAGAAGGCTCGGCACGCGGACCAGAATCGCCAATCGCGCCTCCGACAATTGGCAAGAACAACAGGAGCTTTGTCAGGCGCATGTTGACTCCACCAAGGTCGAGATTCCGTCCGAGGGAAAGTAGAAAGGAGGTGATGAGAATTAGCAGACTGGACCGGAAGAGATCCCGTTTCTTATACAGTGGCTTTCTGATCATGAGTGCCACATCTCGGAATAGTCTTCATGGCAACCGCCCAGCCTTTCGCACTGTTTACACTCAGTGACTACACGAAGGTACTGCTGGTGAAAAAATTTTGAGATCCCACTCAGACTCATGAATCCTTTCATCACAGAGTCTCACAGCCACGGTACCATGTTGACATAGAGGCCCTCCTAAGATCTGCAAAGGATGCAAATTCCGAGGCCCTCTATGAAATCACACACTCGCAAAATGCAGCTAGATCCGCAGAGCAGTGGGTATATTCTATTCATGCATGAGATCCACAGCATCCCTCGTTATGAGGACAACGGTCCCACTTTGACCACCTCGCGTTCCTGCCTCTGCCTCTCCTTCTCCTCGCGCCTCCAGACCCGATTGGACTGCTTCACCCTGTCCTTCCATCTTCCTTTCGCCCCATGCAGCAAGCGCGTGAGAATTGTTGATGCCTGGCCTTTAGTCAGCTCGGATGCTTTGCTGAGCGCCTTCTTTCTTCCGCCTTCCTCGGGTGCGTCTTCCCCTTTCGCTTTTGATATGCCCAGGCGTTTCTCGACCAGTCGTCTTTGTGAGTCGGAAGCTTTGGTTTGACGCCACGCAGCGCGGCGGTTGAGCATGGCATACAACTGCGGAGAATTGCGCAAGACACCCTTCTGGACATATAGGTCGGAGCCGCGGACGGCAGATTCCAGAGTCGCAGAAAGGAGAATCTGTCTGGGGCGACGATAGGGTGAGCCTCGCGCAAATTTGCGGGCAAACGGGTTGCCGGAGGGCGAGGCCCGACCCGAAGCAGCTGCCGCTTCATCCGCATCCGCATTGCTGGGCGTAAGCCAAGCAACCCACGCTGCGTCCTCCCCCTCGTTCGCCGGGGACGAAGAGGGCGAGTCCTGCTCCGGATTACGTTCGACCGTAATGAATCCGTATCTGGGCACGTCCAAAATGTATGTCTGCCCACCGCAGTCCACCCACGCGTTGGCGCTCATCGTCTCGACCACTGTGCTGCGCGAAAGCATAGCTGATTGGAGCGCATGCGGATCCTCGTAATCGATGTATGTGATCTTCGTTGGGTCTGCTAGCGAGACCTCGAACGGATCGGTGGATTCCTGTAAGTCTGCGTCCGAGAAAGTTGAAGCTTCCTGCGCGCGTTCGAGCAAGCCTTCTGCAGACTCGTCTTCGATGATGTCTTCCGCATTGAGACCAAAGAGCGTAGGGGTGCAAACGACGCCCTTCTCGATGTTGCCGACAATGTCGAGGACAAGGCAGTCCTTTTTGTTGGTCTTTGGCGACAAGCGGAGTCCACGGCCGATCATCTGGGAGAAGAGATTACGCGATCGAGTCGGTCGAGCCAAAAGCACGCAGTCGATAGCTGGGACGTCTGCGCCTTCAGTGAGAATGGCACAATTGACAAGCACGGGATATACGCCATTCCTGAAGTTCTCGAGCAGATTTCGGCGTTCGGGCATGGGTGTGCCCCCGTGCAGATATCTCGCATCGATTCCAGCCTCCCTGAATGTCTGGGTGAGGTCTTGGACATGTTCAATGTTGACTGCAAATACCAGCGTGCTCCTCCTTCGATTGTAGGCACGATCAATCCATGCCTTGAGCAAAATCTTGTTGACGACGGGAGTGTTGACGACAGCTGCCAGAGAGGTCGTTGCGAAGTCCGAGTGGAGATTGGAGATTTTGACATTCGCGAGATCGATATCTGCTTTGATGGAAGTGAAGCGGATGGGACAAAGCCACTTGTCACCAATCATCTCGAGGAAATCTTTGTGGAACACAATCCTGTCAAACACTTTACCAAGTGCGAGGCCATCGTGGCGGGAGAATGTGGCGGAAAAGCCGATGACCGGGACGCTATCGCTGCTATCTTGACGAGTCTCAGGGCTTTGGCCGATTTGAGGATCAAAGTGAGAAAGGACTTTGAGATAGGATGGCGCGGCGGCATGGTGCGCCTCGTCCACGACCACCGCTTTGTACCATGCTGGGTCGAACTTGTTCAGGCGTTCCTGCGATCGATTGAGCGTTTGGTATGTAGCGACGGTAACATCGGCCAGTCCGGAAGCCTTGTACTTGGAGCCTTGCTCAATCTCCACCTTCTTGTCAGGGAACAGGGTTGTGACGGAATTGGCTGCTTGGAGTGCGAGTTCGATCGAGTTGACGATGATGAGGACTCGGTCACCGCCTGTCGAGGGATGAGGAGGGAGGCGGTCGATGAGATGGGTGAAAATTGTAGTCTTTCCAGAGCCAGTTGGGGATGATACGCCGATGCGAGTGATGCCAGATGAAAGAGCGGCCAGACAATCGGTGATGCATTCTTCTTGGTAGGGTCTTAGCGCGAAAGCTGGAGTGGAGGACTGCTGCTGTGGTGCAACATCTGATGGGAGATCGTCCGTCTCAAGTCCCGTTGGAGCATGAACCACGTCGACGACAGCAGCCGAGTATCTTTGCGTTGAGCTGCTGATGCACCTGGAAGATGCTACCAACGGGAAGTTCAGAGTGGTCGTCCGAGCATCCAATAAAGTCAAGGAATAAAGTGATCTGCTAAGCCGCTGAGCTGACAACCTTGGTATTGAGCGAGATGCTCCTAACTGTATGGAGCGCAGCAGATGCGCCATCATGCAAGAGACAACGACGGCCAAGATATCATCGGCTTCGTCGACGTATGAGTGCCTGCTGGATGGATGGATGCGGAGAAGAATAATTGCTGAGTTGGACAGAAATGTGCTCAACTTTCCTTCACTTTTGGGTTCCGCTTGCCGCGGAAAGGCCTCAAATCGCGGAAGTCGGCTTCCTGTCAGACGCGACCTGTCGCGTTAACTCGAACGGCGTCCAAAAAAAGAACAACACCTGCAGCTACCATCCACAACCCTCGTCGACACCATCAAGCAAGACTTGCTCACTTGAACGTACACCGTTGCTACACCTCATCGACTCGAGAGAAGCGTAAAGGGTCACGAATAGGCCGAAGTAGCCAGATCGTTCGAGATGGAGGGCACAGCGTACTACGATATGGCCGAGATCCTCCGTGAGGCAGCGCTTCAGGAAGCCGTGTCGCGCAGCAAATCACGGTCCCCCTTCAATGCTTCCTCTTCTGCTTCATCATCCCAGAAGGTGTCAGCCGACAGCGAGGAAGAAGTGGAGGAACTTTTTGCAGTGTACGAAGACGAAAAGGCGAAGAATGACGCCCTTGCTCGATCCATAGACAAGCGTCTTGAAGCGTTAGCAAGCAACGATACTAAGCAGGCAAGCCAGGACAAGGACGAGCAGAAGAGATTGGAAATCCAATGGCAGCAGTTGGAGTTTGCTATACAGGCATTGGAGAAAGGTAAGTTGGATATGAAACATGAACTTTGCATCCCTCTCAAGCCAAACACTAACGCAATCTTGCCTATCTTTGCCTTTGACCTGCGGAACAGAGAAACAACACATACCGCCACTAGAGGCGACAGCGATAATGGACATCCGCACGAGGGCCGAGCTATACGATGTCAGCCTGCAATATGCATCGGCGCTGGAGATGCTCAAGGCTGAACTCGCTTCCGAACGTGATGCATTGTTGCGGGAGAAGCAGCTCGACAGCGATCTCGATATTGTTCGAACGGGGCTTCGAAAGCGTTTGGCACAGCTGCAGAGCAAGAGGCAGCAGGATCTTACCTCGGAGACCGCCATCAGGGAGCTTTCGAGAAAATTCAAACGCGAGGAGCAGCGATTCAAGGAACTGCTGGCGCAGCTGATCGATATGGGCAACGCTCTGTTCGGTACCGACAAGCGCAAAGTCGTCACGCTGCGACACTACTTGGACGAATTCATGAATCAAGCCTGGGACAGCCCGCTGGATCCTTGGGTGAGCGCGAGTAGTCTTGCACAAAGGCGGAAGGCAGGAGAGGTGGATGATGCCATGATCGAGCTGTTCATCAGGGCGAATATCATTGTGGCCCACCCAAAGGATTCGAGAAAATGGAGGCTGGTGGCATTCCACAAAGCTACGAGGACGTCTTCTTAGCAAGACAACGACATGAAATAGTATATACCCCTTCCTCTTTCGCTTCATCTCAGCTGTGTTTGCTGTCATGAATGTGGGTTGAGAGCAAGTCGATCGCAGGCAGCTATAAGTTTGGCGTTGTCTGTCACATAGCGAATAGAGCGCCCTAAGAAAACATGAAACAGCGAGCGAGCTGCACCCCGGAAGAGGCAGTCTGAATCTGGGCCAACAACTGATGCGCCTCGCTGATCATTCGAGTTAGGACAGCGGAAAATACACTGGTATGGTGCCTTGAGCTCCGAAGCATTGTGTAAATATTTGAAATTGCGGCTTCCCCGATATTGGTTCAGCTAAACACTTGAATTCGCGGGGAGCAAGGAGTCAAGGGCACTGAATTACAGAAGCACCGCCGGCCATTGAATGAGTAAGACCCCAGCGGCATCCCGGAGCCAACTCTAGGATGCAATTGACTGAACTCCAAGGGAGCCAGTGTTCCTGACCACGGCTCCACACTGCTGTGTCGTGATTTGCTGTACACATCCGCTTTCGACCCGACATCATCGATCCTCTCATCCTCCATCCTCCGTCCTCGCCACATCTCCGTTGCAAGGTAAGACTCACTTCCTCGCCATTTCAACTACCATTTTGCTCTTGCTGAACACCGCTTCTCACCACTGCCGTTCGCACTTGTAAAAAAAACCCCTCTTTTAGTACATCCGCCATGAAGATCACCCTCACTCTCGCCTCGCTGGCGCTCTGCATCATCCCTGCCGTTACCGCAGGCACTGTCTCGTGTACCTCGAACGGTAAAGTCGATATCGCTAAGACGCGCGATTGCTGTGGCGATCGTTTCTTCATCCCAAGGGCAGTAGCTTGCGTCACAACACCTGATTGGGACAGCAAAAAAACCGATGCCTTCAACACGTGCTGCGATGCTGCTCCCGGTGGCGGTCACCAATAAACATGTATATCAGACAAAGTTATGCTAGATCCAATCCCCATCCTCATCATGGCTCCTAGTCTGTAACATGCTGCAATACAGCGCAATGACTCTCCTGTCGCGACTGTCATCGTCTGGTTTGTTATCGTTCAGCGTGCAGTCCCACACATTCTACATACACTAAGTTACTCTTTACCTTGTGGCAGGTACCAAGATGGACGAAGGCTGCGGATGCAAAGCACGTCCATCTTCACAAGCTCACGTTTTTGCAGCATCACCAGGAAAATGGCTCGCTTCGACTGGACAGAGGAGGTAATGATGGAGATGGCATTGTACAACATTTACTTGGAGCTAAAGCGACAAACGGGACGAGGAAACAGAACGACTCCAGATGGCAGGCGAGCTTATCGACCTGATACTATTAGGCAAAGCGGAATATGATAGAGAGGTATACTCGCGTGGTTGCGCGGACAATGAAGCGAGAGCGGGTTCAAAGTCAAGAAACAAGAGTGAATATCGTCCGAACGAATGAGATTTCCGTCTTCTGAAGCGATGTCGTCATGTGCGACACCGTCTTAGGATTCGGACACTTCGAGCTTTGAGGAGCGTGGGGGGTACGCAGTGGGATGCTGGTTCCAGTAATTTCGGTCCACAGAGGGATCCGCGTAAGTCACGGCCTGCGTCGGGTCGTGATCTTGCTTGGTGGGCCAGCCGTAGCTGTCCGAGTGCGAGGTCACCTGGTGAGTGTCGGGATGAGTCTCACCATGCGGACCAGGGGCAAAGGGCGAAGGGTTCGACCATGTGCTATCAGTTGTGGACGAATGAGCGGTAGCAGGAGCCGTCTGCGATGAGAATGGCATCGAGAAGGTAACACCGCCGCTTTCGCCGTTCGAATCGGTGCGATGGTCGAGCGAGCCCATTGTGGCATAGTAGGGATCGGTTGAGTTCATATGGCCATTGGACTGCTGGTCCGAACCCATCTGAGCCAAAGCCGGTGCTGCACCGTTGGAACCCTTCTCGCTGCCGGTGCCATCGATGGAGCCAGACGAGCGTTCCTTCTTGTTGGTCTTCTTCTTCTGCGGATTGTCGTCATAGTAGCAATCACGCTTGCCAATGCGACATTGCTTGCATGGAGTACCGTCCTGAGAACATTTGACCTTCCTCTTTCGGCAGACGAGACATCCAGTTCGGCTACGCTTGAACTTGGCTCTGCGAGCAGGACCAGGCCCACCGGGAAGGTCGCCCTCGAGCATCATACCAGGGCCGAGGTGAGGAGCCATACCGTAACCTATGGCAGCCACGGCGTGAGCGGCGGTGCCGGGTGCTCCATATGCGTTCCCGTAAGCTCGACCACTGGCAGCAGAGCTACTCATGGAGCGGTATCGTTGAGGCGACATGGCAGACATGGCGGTTGCATCATACCCGTAGGCAGAAGGCATCCCCGAATTTGTGCCGTATGCCATGCGGCTGTGGTCGTAGCCTTGTGGCGGCGCTGCCGATACGGAGGCATGACGACCGTGGATGCCTGCAGAAGAGTTGGCGCCCCATGGCCAGTGACGACCCGAAGAAGCGGGCATCTGGTAATCGGAAGAGACAAGTCCAGACTTGCCTAGTTGAGGCTGTGTGCGGATGGCACGCTCATCCAAGGAGAAACGGCGAGCGTCTGCTGCTTGTCCCTGGGCGTAGCGGACTTGAGTGTGGAGAGGGGGCGATTGATTGTAGAAGTGTCCACCAGTGGAGCCACTGTCGATACTGCTGCCACCCAACCCAACCTGGTCAAATTGACCGTTGAGTGAGTAGATGGATGCATGACGGCTCGCGGTCAGACCGGGAGATGAGGGTGCCCAGCCGCCAGTCACATCATGTGGCGAAGAAATGGAGGAAAGCGAGTCCTGTCGGTGGTGAGGCAAACCCACAGAGGAGGCGTGAGAAAAGCTTCCGCGGTAGCCTAGAACGTCAGGAATAGAATGGAGGAAGGAAGGTATTGAGGGTCAGTAACGCAAGGCGAGACAAGAGAAAAGAAGCTGCGCTACCTTGAAGTACTCACTAGACATGGGCGAATGCGCTTCAGTCATCGCTGCCGCTTGCGGATGAGGCGGCACGGCTGCATTGGCATACGGATCGTGTGGGTTCTGGGTTGCCTCGAAAGGCCTTGGAGCTCGCGGCTCGTGGGCCTCTGTTGCAAACACCTGGTTGGAACGATCAGGCATTGCGCCGTAGTTTGCAGAATAGCCGTTCTGGTCCATGTATGCGCTGTGAAGGATGAAATGCAAGCAAATGAAACGGAAACGTCAGAAGAAGATTCTGCAGTATTTCATATTGCGATTCCGCACCCACCTGACTGCGAGAAAGCTGATACAGAGCCGAATCGCAGACTGCCGGTCAGAACGCAGAAACAAGACTCTACTTACTTTGTGCTCATGATGGGCTTGAAAAGTGAAGAAAACAGCTACAGGAGTTGATCGCGACTTTTTGCCAAATGTTGCTATACGAACGCTACCGAAAGCTTAGTCGTGGAGAACAGTCTTCGCGAGCGTAGTCGAATGTACGAATGATGCAAGTTAAGCGTGGAACGAGCGTAGAATCTCTCTCAAATACCAGCGAATGGGATGGTGAAATGCCCTGGTGTGAGTATGTGTGTCCCTCGTAGGCGAGGTGCAGAAGAAGGGAGATCACAATGGGCTGTGATGAGAAAGAAGCGATTCCGGGTTGTAATAAATGCTCGATGGCGGATGTGAGATGGTGGATGAAGGAGGATGGTGGGTAGATGCGAGGAACGAACTAGATGGCCTAGCGATGATGAGATCAAAAAGGAACCCGAACGGAAGCGAGCGAGGGTGTTTGAGCTTAGAAGGATGGGGGAGGTGGGTTGAAAAGAAAAGGCGGGCTAGTCTGAGCGGGGCGAGGCGGAGGCACACAGCGTGGCGAAGTGAGGCGAGTTTAGGCGAAGGCTAGAGACCAGAGTCGCACGACGACAGAGCGGCGGGATGATTGAGGCTCCGAGCGATTGCAACTGAACGGTGACGTTGAGTTCCGAAGGGGCGTAGCTGTCGCAGATGCACCAGCAGCGGTAGCGACACTCTGAGATTTCACCATGGCTCGAGGAGTGAGCGAACCAGGGCCAAGAGGCCGGACTGGAGTCAAGCGAAAGGCGGATGACAGCTCGTAGCGAAGGGAGATCACACCAGCCACTGCTGATTTGTTGTAGGCCGCGCATTGTCCATAAGCCGCTGCTGCCGCTGCTGCTGCTGCTGCCTCGGCTGCTGCTGCTGCTGGGTTCCCATGTACATGCACGGCTCGCATCTGCATTCGCATTGTGACGATTAGGTAGCGACGCAGCCAACAGAGGAGGCGCGCCCCAGGCATATCAGCCGTCTGTAGCAGCGCTCAACTACAGTAGCCGAATCTCTCAGATTGCGGCTTGGATTTGCTCGAATTGGGCGGAGTAAATTAAGCGAGGGCGTAATTTATTCTTTTTTAAGTAACTAGTTTTGAAGGGAAAGACAAACAGATTCAAATCGCAACCAACTGCATCTCTTGCGCGTTCACGTTCAACTGCAATGCGTCATGATTTCCATGCAGCGTGGCGCCAGATGCCGCTTGCCGGCTGCGAATCCGCTGTCCGTGGACCTCTGCCCTTCAATTCGCGGTGTTTGCAGCCCAAAACCTTGAATCAACAACAAACGTGACATGAAAAATCCCCCGCTCTGAAGATTTGCGAAGCGATCCGCACGATAAGTTCTTATGCGCTCAGTGGAGGAAGCCAATCTGGTCCAAGCGCGGTTGACTCAGCCACACTTTCGGGATAGCCGATACTGTGATTTACTTCTGCTTGAAACATTGATCGAGCTCGTCTACAATCTTGGCTTTGGCTGAGCCAGCGGAACGGGGTTAAACCATTTGGGGTTGCGTTTCTGCGAAGAAGAGAATGAGAATCAAGGTCGTGGTGAGTTGATGATGCCACGATATGAACGTGTCTTAAGCTGAGAATAGATGACTTACTCCCTTGAAGGCCTCGAGTCCTTCATTGATGTTCTTGCCTACGTACAGCATGCGGCTGCGATCAGTGAGCATGTTGTCCCTTGCCGAAGCATCGATGTCGCCGCCAGCCGCATCGCGTGCCATCACGAGCGCTGACTTGGTAACCAGAACGCTGTCAGGGCTATTTTGGGTCAGCTGTACGGCAAGCTCGATAGCGGCTTGGTCCACGGCAGCTTGGCCTAGCTCCTCGGAAGTCGACTTGGCGACGTCGACAAGGCGATTCACCATGTTGTATCGATCGTGTGCTTCTTTCGCGCTGATCGGCTTTCCAAGCAGAAGGAGCTCAGAGGCTCGTTGCTGTTGAACAGATGAGGGTTGCCATATTGGCGAAGCAAAAGACGCAAAAGGGTCAGCGTCGGTTGTCCTCGTCCGGACTTCAAAGACTGTCTTTGATGCCACTTGTACTTACATGTCCGCATAGCTGGCTTAGACGTGGAATACCGCCCATAGCAGCAACTACCCCTCTAGCCACTTCGGGCAACCCAATCACGGATCTTGTGCTTGCAACCACCATATCGCAGTTGAGGATGGTCTCGGTACCACCACCCATGCAGATGCCATCGACGGCCGCAATGATAGGCTTGGCACTCCTGCGAGTGCTCATTC
This sequence comes from Ustilago crameri, assembly GCA_024271935.1. NCBI lineage: Eukaryota > Fungi > Basidiomycota > Ustilaginomycetes > Ustilaginales > Ustilaginaceae > Ustilago > Ustilago crameri. The sequence continues at coordinate 246,683 of JANBMJ010000005.1, read as the reverse complement.
CGCCGAAGCCGCCCCGCTTGAGCCTCTGCAAGGATTTGTTGACTTCGGCATCGGCCTGCATAGGCTCACCCGTTGAATGCCTCACTGTCTGCGATGTCTGGTTCTTGTTGAGCCAGTCCTTGAGATCCTGTCCGGCACAGAAGGCTCTGCCCTTTCCAGCGAGGATGATGACCCAGAGCGAAGGCTCGTTCTCGAACCAATCAAAGACGCGGCAGATATCTTCCTCCATGGCGTCGGTCATGGCATTGAGCTGCTTGGGTCGATTAAGCGTCATCTGAAGCACGTGGCGTGCAGGCGAAGTGAGGATGAGATGGGAGCCCACTTTGGGCATCAAGAGCTTCTCAGAAGACATGTCGGCGGGTGTTCCAGAGCTTGAGTCTTGTGCTGCTTGAGGATGTATGCGGTTTCGCGGAAGTGTTTCCGATTTGACTAGCGTTGCGGGAAGACCCAACGATCCTTGCTATGCCTTTTCGATGTAGAGCAGGAACAAAGGATCACAGCGATCCCACCTGCTTATATCCACGGGAAGACAGCAAGCATGAATGCCAAGATTGAACGGCAGGGGTGACGAGCGCTTAACCAAGTTCCTAGGTGGACCATCGAGAAAGTTGTAGCTTCAGGTTGAGCCGGTTGCCGGCCTTCTCGTTTCCGGTACACTATTTGCGTGGTGCGTGCGTTCCCCCAAAAAGTGCTGGGAAGGAAGCGATCTGCCGATGCTTGCCTATTCGCTTCCACTGTCTTAGGATCGGCGATAAAGATTGGCGTTGCAGCTCCACTCGGTGTTGGTACGCAAATTGACTGCGCACGGGACGACTGAGTTTGGACCTTAGACTTCCCGTCTCGGTCACGTCCATTTCTTTTTTCGACGTATGCAGGTCGAGCGCATGCGGGCTCGTGGCAAGGATCCCACAAATTAGGGCTGTGCTGCCTCCACCGCAAGACCAAGCTTTCCATCATAAATCCTGACGTATCTTGATAAGTAGCATCGTCCTGACTACCACCATCATACTTATTGCTCCGAAACAAGCACCTAGCTCTCACGAGTCCCTCTTCCCCCAAGTTTTCAGAACGACAACAGAACACAAGATGAACGGCGAGGACATCTGTCTGATCATTTGTAAGTACAAGGCGAACTTCGCTGATGGCACGAGACAGGTATAGCATGCTCACCGTTTGCACCATTTCGTTTTTCTGTCGTTGCTTGAACGTGAACAGTGGCTCTCATCTTCCCCCCGGCTACGGCCATCATGATCACGGGGGTAAGTTGAGACCGTAGAGCTTTATCGAACCCAGCGCTGCGTGGCAAGCTTTACTAACATCACGAGCGTCTTTGAACATCAACAGTGCTCCTTCCACTTCTGGCTCAACCTCCTGTTGACCTTCCTCTTGTAAGTGTTCCAATGCCTTGAGTGTGGGGGCCGACGCAGATCCGGTTCCACGACTGACAACCTGCAAACCTTGCTTTCAATCTGCCTCGTTTACCTCATGACCAACAGCGTTCTGCCTGGATTGCTCCATGCCTGTAAGTTGAACCGCCACGCGGTGAGGGCTACTTGTGCATGTACTGACTTGCCAACCCGCTTCGTGAACGTCTGCTGTACATGATTGAAACAGTCTACCTCATCTACAAGAAGATGAAGGCCGAAGAGGAGTACGGCCCCAACTTCAGGTACACCAGCAAGGACAAGTGGAACCCCAGCCGTCCCGACTACGTGCCCGCTCCTCCTTCGTACGGTCAGCCTCAGCCTCAGTATGGTGCTGCTCCCCAGCAAGGGTACGCTGCCCCTCAGCAGCCGTACCACCCCTCCAAGTAAGCTTGCAACAAGGAAGAGCCACTCTTGTTCACGTGTTGCCAAGCTTCCGCATCGAGTATTGACATGTATGTCAATCTAGCTGCACCTCGGGACACCGTGTCAACTGTTGCTCTTGCAAGTTCGGATTTCGGATTCGGAAATATGCTTTCTAGTCTACAGTCAAACCTCTCATAATGACACATTATTTATCTTAAAATTTTCAAAAATCTGAAACAACTAAAAAAGCACGCTCAGAAATATATCTCAGCAACCACTGCAGCTTTAGAGGTGCGGAAAAAAAAAAGTTTTCACACCTGAATGTCTTTTCAAGTCTTTCCATTGGTAATGCGGCTACTACAAGACTCTATAGCCTTCAGAACTGGTAGGCTGAGAAGTCCATACTCTGCCAAGATTCCCTGTGCTGCTCTAAGGGTCTTGAGCTGCTCTTCTGCTGTTGTAATTGCCTCCTCTGACGTCTCCAAGCATGCAGGAGGAGTTTCTGGTGGAGTGTTTCCCCTCCAGCTCTTCTTCCTCTGTCTCTGGCATGACCTCTTCTTCTCCAAGTGGTTCCACCACATCCTGAAGCCCAACATCAGTCAGCTTCCTGATTGTCTCCAGAACCTCCCTGTCCAGAGCAGCATCCCCATCCTCATTCTGAGCATCTCCATCCCAATCAACAAGTCCTGTGTGTTTCCAGCAGTTCCTGATAGTGATACTGCTAAACTCCTCCCAGATTTGCTTGCAGATCCTGATGGCACTGAGTATGTCCATCTTGTAGATGTCTGTGCTGCCTAGCTCCGCTTCCAAATGCCTCCCAGGAGTCTGACCAATGTAGGAGTCAAATGATATAAGCCAAGAGCTGAAAACTTGGTTTGTCATCCAAGCTTTCACTTCCTGCCTCTCGATGAGCCAAATGCTGCCTGAATGAGTGCCTATGGCAGAACTTATCCAGCCAGCCATTAGAGAACTTGAGCCCAAGCTGTTTGTCCATTGGAACCTTGCTGCCTGATGAGATGACCATTGACCATGACTTTCCTCTCCTGCTGCCTAACAACCCCTTCTGCAAGTTCCCTGTCCAATTCCTCTGACCTGGATGACATCCTTTTTCTTGCTGGATGATGGCAAATCATCAGGGAGGAAGCTCTGGTGCAGAATCCTGTGGAGGGTGGACCTGCTGGGGGGTGTAACTGAGGCTGAAGGTGTCTCTGATCCAGTTGGCAAGGTCTTTTTGGTGATAGGAGGGATTGAGGCTTCTCTGTGCATTGTAGTGGGCTAGAACTTGCTGCTTTTGCACATTGGTGAGGTTCTGGTTGGAAGAAGATGGTGCCCTTGGTGACTTGGCCATGGTGAAAAGAGCTTTGGAGGGATGATGTGGGTAAGAAGGCAAGAGAGTAGCCCAAACAGATAGAGAAGAAAAAAAGAGGATCAAAATGGTGTATAGAACATATGCTTTTGAAGCCTTATGTAAGCTGGTATGCTATGGTGTTGATTTAAGCAGCCTCAATTTAATTTCCATTTTTCCCAATTTTTTAAGAAAGTCGCGTGTGTCATGAGAGGTTCGACTGTAGTGTCTTGTCTCACGTATCCCGACAAACTTAAGCGTCTTGCTCCGGTGCGATTCTAGACCCTCGATTCCTGGGCAAATTGGATTGCGCGGAAAGTTCTGCACACAACACCTCGCGACGCGAAACAAAAGCTTGATTAAGTGAATTTAACAGCTATGCTGAGATAACCAGGATCGGGCCTGATGATGATATCAGATTGCGATGAGCAACCGCCGCTGAGGCCAATAAGTGACGCACATGTGATTTTGACTTTTTAAGCTGAACGCCTTGACTTGGCTGGTCAAAGCTCATCTGAAAGGTGCCGTTCCAGCGCGTTCTTCCAACTTGCACATCCTCATCCTTGGCATCTAAAGACACCCGCACTCTGCTGCTCAACTCTTCATTCTTCAACGCAGAGACCATTGTCCTCGCACATTGACTTTCGCGAGGTCGGCGTAGCTCCAGGATGCGACCACCAATCATGGCGCCTCGCCCCCGCACCAAGTCGATGGCCATCCTTTTGCGAGCTGGCTCCTTGCGCCCCGCACCTGCTGTGGCGCCAAGAACATTATCAACTTCTCTGTACAGCCTCAGGCCACCGGCTCGCCTACCGACTACACCTCATACGATCCAGTCTGTTTCATCGAAACGATACTACAGTCGAGATCCGTTGCAGGCAGAACATGAGGCCAACACAGTGCGAGGCAACCGCGCTGCTCGAAGCCGCACCGAAGAGCAGGCTAAACAATACCACGAAAGCAGTCACAAGGGCGAGAACGGCTCTTACAAGGAGAAGCTGTCGAGGTCATGGTCTGGAACACAGATCAAGTGGTATCCGATCCCCATCCTTCTTGGAGCAGTTGTTCTCGTCGGCGTGCAGGCACGCAGAAACTACGTTGCCGAACGAGATGGCAAAGGTGTTGGTACCAAGATTGTCGACGAGAATGGCCAAGTGGTCAGGATGCAAGGTCCTTGGACTGTCTACGTCATTGGAGCGCTACCTCTCAATGCCATCTCTCGCGCCTGGGGCTGGGCTAACAACCTCACTCTTCCTGTCTGGTTCCGTCCCTTCGGCTTCAAGCTCTACGCCTACATCTTTGGTTGCAATCTGGACGAGATGAAGGATCCCGACCTCACCCACTACAAGAGTCTGGGCGAATTCTTCTACCGCGAGCTCAAAGAAGGCGCTCGCGAGATTGAAGACAGCATTCTCGTCTCCCCTGCTGACGGCAAGGTCCTCCATTTCGGTGAGATCAGCGGCCGACGTGTAGAACAGGTCAAGGGCATCACCTACTCGCTCGATGCGCTGCTGGGAGTGACGAGCGAACCGGAAGCAACAGAGAAGGTTGTTGGCAAATCTGCCGAGGAAGTTGAGCATGTGCGCTTGGACGAGCGTCAATTTGCGTCAGTGAATGGTATCGACTACACACTCGATGAGCTCCTGGGTGACGAAAAGAGCAAGTCGGCACCGCCCAATCCTGACGAGATTCGCAAACGCAAATGGAGATGGACTCGATTCGTCAAAGCATCCTACTGGAAGTCATGGGTCAAGCGTCGTCCAGCTCAGGATTCGGGTGCCGGTGATATCCCTTCCAATGTCGCGACACCAGATCCAGAGGATGCCGACGATGATGAAGATGAGCCCAACAAGGACGATGCTGCTCAGCAAAAGCCCCAGCAAATCGATGACGCAGGCATGCCCGAGCCTGACACTCCTGAAGTCCTTGGTCGATACGCCAACGTAGCCTACGAAATGGGCCGTGGCGCTCTCCCACCTCTCCTGCAACCGCACTCGCCGAACCAAAAGGGTGTCAAAGAAGGCAACAAACTCTTCTTCTGCGTCATCTATCTCGCACCTGGTGACTACCACCGCTTCCACAGCCCTACCAACTGGGTTGCGGAACGCCGCCGGCACTTCCGTGGCGAGCTCTATTCTGTCTCGCCCTACATGGCCAACCGTCTGTCCAACTTGTTCGTGCTCAACGAACGTGTCGCTCTGCTTGGCCGATGGCGCCACGGCTTCTTCGGCATGGTCCCCGTCGGTGCCACCAACGTCGGCTCGATCCGTATTAACTTCGACAAGGCCCTGCGCACCAACGTGCGCATGCAGCGCTACCTGTCGGGCACTTACTCGGAAGCGTCGTATGCGGGCGCAAGCAAGCTGCTCGGTGGCCAGCCTTTGGGAGCCGGTGACGAGATGGGAGGTTTTCTGCTGGGTTCGACGATCGTGCTAGTCTTCGAAGCACCAAGTGATTTTCGCTTTGACATCAAAGCAAATCAGAAGGTCAAGGTCGGTCAGCGTTTGGGTGACATCCGACCACCAACACCCGAGGAAGACGAACGAACGAAGAACGGCCGTCAGGTCTAAAAGCAAGCAAACAGCCAACCTTCTACAAACAATAATGCAGCTATACCCTATCCTCAGATGCTGTCGTTCAACATCGAGCAGCTTCTGCAGCATGTGATCTTAACCTACAAAAGCCATCAATCTGTCTTAATTCAGAAACACATTCAACGACAATGTAAAAGCGTTGGCATATCTACCATCCTGTGTGGTTGAGTAAGATTGACTGCATTGCGGTCGGTCGAGGTGTCAAACGCGTGCACCGAGGTCCTGTAATAGATCGTCCATGGTTTGTCGCAGTTGTTTTTGCATATCTGGGGTGGCTTCGAGTCCTTTGATCGCCTATTGATCGAGATTTGCGGTAGAGGTGGAGATGTCAGCCTGTCTTCTGTCTCGCCTAGTGCGGTTGTGGTTGAGTGAGTGGGAGAGACTTACCGAATCGAGCGCATCTAGGCTTTCCCTTGCATCCGACTGTATCGCATCGCACGCCTTCCGCCTTTCCATCAACTGGCGGTGTATCGCTGCATTCTGCTTCCGCACCTCGTCCAACTCATTCTTGAGCTGCTCCACCCTCTTCTGCTGGTCTGGAATCGCCCTAGCTGAAATCGCGGTTTCGAGATCCATTTCTTTCCTCCATACATCTTTGATCTCCTCGGCACCCTCGTGATATCCCGCCTGATACCGCGCGTCTGCCTCCTGCGCTAATCTGTGCAGCGATGCAAGCTTGGCTTCGAGATCGTTGGATTCAATGAGCTTTTCCGATTCGTCGATGATCGCTTCCTTCAATTGACCCACGAATTGTAGCCGGAGCGCCTCGACCGACTCTTCGTCGATGTGTGGGAGCGCTTTGGCGAAGCTGGACCGTGTTGCCCGATGTTCAATCAAGTCTAGGAAGCGGAACAGCGCTTGCCGCAGACGGTCCAGTCGGACGTTCGCGTTTTCCTCTGCCGGTGCGGATGCTGTTGTTGTTGTGGTTGTGGTTGATTTGCGGGCTTTCTTTCGCGCTTGTTCGCTTTCTGAGTCGGGCGCTGTTGTGGATAGTCTACCTTCCTTGGCACTAGCTGCAGCTGGCGCTGTTACTTCTTCTACCGCTGCTGCTTCTTCTGCCTCGATCGCTGCTGCTGCTGTGCTGTCTGTTGCTGTTGCTGCTGGTATCGCCCCTGAAGCCTGTGCCGCAGGTATCAAAGCTTCCACGTCTCTCGCTTCCTTCTGGAACTGGAAAGACGTCTCCCTCTCTTCGTCTGCTCTCTCCTGCTCCAGTACGATCTGCTCGTCCGTCTTGTCCCCATCATTCAGGAAGGGCTCCTCGGAAGACATTGCAGTGCGGCTTCTTCTTTTGTGTTGACCAATGGATGTTGCCTGGTCAGCTTCAGGTAAATCGGGAAGTGGCGGACAGCGGTAGACCCTCGAGCGTGTCGTTTGATATACTCGAAGTATGAGTGTGATGTGGGGAGTCGAGATGACGGTAGAGATTGAGGACGGTGAAGATAGAAAAGAAAGAGTTCTACGACCAAAGAACAAAGATGGTGGAGGCAGGAATAAAACTGAAATCAATAGCCAAGGTTTAGGTCTCAGCTGCATGTTGTTCTCAATCGCGCGACGCGCCTTTGGTTGCACTTTTTTTGGTTGGTCGTTTGTGAGCCGCTCTAACAATCAGAATATATTTCGGCAGCTCTCTGTTGTGACATATGCATCTCTGTGACTGTCACGTTTCAATCCGGAGTCCTAGCACAGAAGGGCTGTACGGATTCATTTCAGGGTAATATCGTTCGGATGTGTGTCGAAGGCACGATTGAACTCTAGACGCAAACTCGCATCCTCTATGTATATATGAACGCAACCCGCGTCTACCAAGATCGCGCATGAACAGGGCATTCTCGGCCCCTCTTGAACCAAGAGTCAATGCATCCTCGATGGAAGTAGCACAGGCACGGCAGCCTAGCGATGGTGCTGTTGGCAACAAAGTCCTCCATGCAAATTGAGCACTCCTTGCCGACGATGGGCGAGTTCTCTGGCAGCTTGTACACCAAGTATCTTCCGCCTTGCACGCTTCCACCACCGCCATTCTCCAGACAATTACGCACGTGGGCCTCCTGCTCCTCGCTCCCACCAAGCGCCGAGAGCGAAGTAGAACAGATGGGACATTCAGTGAGCTCGCTGGCCCGACTCGAGACATCGCTCGGGGGCGCCAGCGTTGATTGAAAGCCGGCCTCGTCCAGCTGCGTTTCCACTCCGTTTCGGCTGGAAGATTCACCACCGAGCCTACCACGCGATGCCGCCATCACAGCCTCCGGTCCTCTGAGGTTCTGCAGCTGAGGAGGCAACTGCAATTCCGCATGACAGCTGTTGCAGATTCGCGTAGGTCCAAGCACCTCGTTTGCTGCCATACCGGGGAGACTGGGGTCGACCACGATCTCTGCCAGCCTCAACTGCGCACGCTTCGACGAACAAGAATCGCAAAAGATGCGACCACATCGTCGGCAGTGATGCTTGCGCAGGAAGAAAGTGAAATGACGTCCGCATCCTCTGCAGTCCCTTGCCTCTTCGTCGCGCTCCCATTGCGGCTGCAGGTTCTGCTCGCGCATGGCTGGACCGCGACGCAGCGTGACCTTGTTAGGCGCTTCGTTGGTCGGCACACGGAAGTCCCGATTAGCCGCCAGGTCGGCGCTACGTGCCGCAGCGAGTGACGTGCCTGCCTCTGAAGGCGCGACGCTACTACGCAGCAACGAGGCTGCGCTACTCTGGCGCTGCGAGATGGGAGGTCTAGAAAGGGTGCCCGAGGTCTCTGCGTTGACGAGACGAGTGAAGACCGATGCTCCATCGTCCTTGTATGAGTTGGGATAGATGAACTCTTCATCATCATCTTCGGCTGCATCTTCGTCGTCGTCTTCGTCGAGACCCGCCGCCTGTTTCAACTGACCAAGCTGCAAAGTATACTCCTTGCGCAAATCTTCTGCTCGGCTACGACGCTCGACATCGTCGTCTTCGAAAGCGGCCCGCAGCTCAGTAATGGCCATCACAAGGCGGGCGATGCGCCTGGCCAGCTCGTCGCGGTCGTCACCGATCGCGTCAGCAGGCGTAGCACCAGAAGCCGCGCTTGAGCCAGCCAGTGCCTTGGCTCTGCTCACGTAATCAGCGTCAGGACCAAGCTGAGAGCATTCGTTCTTAGCGGTCTCTTGTGCGGCCATGATGGCAGCAGTGGAGAGTCCATGACCTTCCCGTGATGCTTCGTCATGGTCGGAGTTCAGAACATTGCTGCCGCTAGCAAAAGCACCCTCACAAGCCTCAAGGTCATCGCCGAACTCGATGTCAAGACGGCGTCGCAAGACACGAATCCAACGTCTGCGACGAACCCAGCCACTAGATGAGGCTTCCTGGTCGGCCTGGGCATTGGCCAAGCCTGCTCCGCCAGTCAGAGCGCGCGTGACAGACGCACTCAAGCCACGCCCTTCGAGAAGTCGTTCCAGAGGAGGTGGTGGCTGCGAAGACCACTTGTCGTCGAGAGCATCGAATGATTGTGCATACTGCCATCCTTGCTCGACATCAACAAGCGGATGAGTGGTATCAATCTGCCATTCGCAAAGCCAAAAGTGGGAGCTTTCGTCCTCGTCACCATTGGCGTTTGAGTTCCGACCACGACGAGCTTGCAGGACCGATTCGGGCGTTGGCGTGCTCGCTAGCTCGTCGTCGTGGCTAGCTCCACGTTGTGCTGCCAAGGCTGCGGCTCTCCTTCGTGCAGCTGCTGGGCCTACGCGTGTGCGTAGACGCAACTTGTATGGAGTAGAACGAGCTGGGAGGCCAACATCGTCTTGGCGCATGGGGACATGACGCGTGCGGCTAGGCGCAAGTGGTCCAGGCGGCATCGAGCTAGGTGAGCGTTTGTCGGGCTTATGGGCTCGAGCTGCGCTTGAAGAGCTCCACCGAGGCTTTCCGCCGTTCATGGCGAGCGTCTGAAGTCGAGTGTCAAGGCGCTGATTCTCGTGTAAGACGATCGGCACCGTTGTGTGGAGTGCCAAAGGCTCGTATGGCCCGCGACCGGGCACAATTTGACCAGGTGTAGATGGTGCAGTAGTATTGGACCTAGATGCATTCCAGCGCTCGGCTTCGTAGCGTTCGAGTACTTCGCAGATATACACTTCAAAGGTGGCAGCTGCTACGTCGAATGCTGTCTCGCCAGCCGCATTTCGGACGAATGGGTCAGCGTGGTACTTGGCGGTGAGATGACGAACGATGGGAAGATGTCCCTTCGAAGCGGCATTCATGAGGGGTGTCCAGGCACCTCTACCACCTTGGATGTCAATGTGCGCTCCGCCTCGATCGATGAGAAGGCGGACAAGGTCGAGGTAGCCACGGCTGCAGGCGTTGTGCAATGCAGTCCAGCCATCGCTGTCTTTGGCGTTGGCGTCGGCGCCATGAGACAGGAGGAAAGAAGTGACAGAGAGCTTTCCAGCCATCGCGGCTTTGTGGAGAGGCGTCTCCCCCTCGCGATCCTCCATTTCGACGATAGCACCAGCTTCGGTGACGAGCCATCGGACAATGTCCGTCTTTCCCTCTTTGGCGGCGAAGTGCAATGGGACGAGACCGTTGCTGGGATTCGGGTCATTGGCAAGTGCGAACATGGAAATGCCTGAGGCACGAGCAGCTTGCACAAAATCTTGTAGATCAGTCAACGTGCCGAGACTGCACAGCTCGGCCAATGTGTCGTAGTCGAGCTGTGGTGCCTCGTGGACAGCAGGTGGAAGCTGGTCAGGCTGAGCTTCAGCCGGTGGCTGCGAGCTTGGCTGAGCGACTTCATCGTCGTTTTGGATACTGGTGCCTGCAGGCACGGGTTCAGACTGGTGCGGTTCGTGCGCATGCGGGGTTTCTTCGGCAGGGTTTGACCCCGCATTGCCTGGATAAACGAAACCTTCTTCGTCGTCATCTTCTTCGCTGGCATGTGCACTGGCGGTCTCCTGCGCCTGGTCCGACCGCAGATGCTCGGCTGGGTGATCTTCTAGACTGTGACGCTGTTTGATGGTTTCATCTCCTTGATGCCAATCGTCATGGGGCGAAGGGCCAGATTCTGACCTTGAGTGATTTGACAGATCGTTGGTTGCAGCGACGAAAGGATTGTCTTGAGACAACGGGTCGTCGGGATTGTATGCACTTGAGAGCGGGTCACTGATATTGGTGGCAGTGGCGGACATGTCAGGCTCCTTTTGAAATTGCCGGGAGGGTTTGAAGACAGCAGCACTGGCGGACAGAGCTGGGCGAGATGGCAAGGTTGATTGCGACGGTGCTCCCCAGGCAAATTCAAGGTTTTCAGCTTGGTAAGGTGCAAACACGGGCCTGCGAGCATCGGGAGTGCTAGCATTCGCTTTGGAACCAAATGAGGAGTCGCCGCGCGTCAATCTAGTTGAGAGGCCCATCGAAGGGAAGCCAGAGGCGTCGCTCGACGATTCGTCGGCATACCTAGCCTTGACATGAGGAGGTGCGTGCATACTGGCACTTGCCCCTCCGTTAGCGTTGTCGAAGCGAGAGCCAGATTGTTCCGATACTCCAGCATCTGCCCACACGTCATGGGACGACGTAGTCGCGCTGTCGTCATGATGCGACGCTAGAGGGTCTGAGACCGGCATTATGGACGAAGCCGGCGTGCGGTAAACGCCGTGATATATGATGTGTAGAACGACAAGAAGGAAGAAGGCGAGGGATCAGACACACGACACTAATGCTAACTTATCTCTAAACTTGAGTCTGGCAAGCTTTGTTGCATGCGTGTTATTTGTGAGGTGTTGGACTTTCTCATTAAGGCCAAGGTCGGACAGTAAGTATTATGTAAGCATAATATTTTCCACACAACATTGCAGCAGCAAGTGAGACCAACGCATGATTCTGATGGTCAATTGACACTCAGTGTAACGGCTGAATGCTGACAAGAGCATGTTCTACTGTACTGGTTCGTCATCACTCATATTCTGTTCTTTAAGCGGGAAGGTGCTGGTCTATGGTTAATTTGTGTCGAGACTGATGCTGAGATGAGGCTTAGACGCAAACTATCCTGTGTTCCAGTTGCAACGCGGCACTAGATGCCAAAATTCTGCGACACAATCCAAAATAGCTGAGGCAAAAGACGTACCAGTACGGCTTAGCGTTCTCACAGTGCGAGAGACAGGACAAAGGAGGTGGAGACCAGCATTCATCGGATTTCGATTGACGTTGGCCTTCTGGCGACGAGAAGACAGTCTGGCTGATCATTGCTGCAGATGATGCTTAGAGCTGCTGTGCTTGGACTTGCATTTCTCTGCAAACTATGCACTAGCAAACGCAGACACGCGGTTCACACGCACGCACTGCAGACGACGCGGTCCACACGTCGGTCGGCTCTCCGAGACATGTTGGATAGAACTTTGGAATTTCAGGCACAAGTACAGTGTCTTTTCGAGTTTTAGGAGCGACATCAGCTTCAGTCTAGCACCGACGCTCGCATCGAGCATTGCCAGAATGCACTCACTTCAGAAGGCTGCGACAGGCTGCGGAAGGCCCCTCTTCCGTGACAGTGACAGGTTGTGAGCTGAGAGAGGAACGCTGTTGCAGATGCAACTGCTGCACAAAGGCGCTAGCAAGCCATGTCTGCGAACTCCGTGCGTGCGAAAAGAGTGCGCAGGTTGGTCGCAGCCAAATCATTTGAGCGTTGCAGAAAAAGGGCTGCATGCTGTAACTGAGGCCAAGCTACGAGCCTGACAAGCGTGGCCGAGGCTGCGAACTTGCACTTCTCTGGCCCCTGTCACCTCTCCCTCGACTTTCCCTGCGTTGTAGGCTACAATACCTCTTGACAGGCCAGACTTGCTCCCCACGTCCCCTTACCTCGCTGCTACTGTACGGTACGGTACTGGTCCTTGGCACACCGCTATCAATTCGTTTCCTGCCTCTTCGTCCCCATCCACGACTCCACCTCGCCATCGTTGCCTGCGCTCTCTTTCGCTCTTTCCGAATATCTCGCTCTTTTGTCATCACCGTCATTATCGTCGTCACCGCTATCCTTGCTATCAGAAGGGTCCCATCACCAACCGCTTCGTTCTTTGTTCCTCACCATTTGGATCTATACTCTTGACTCTTTGACGCCGGTCGTTACATCACAGTCCACAATCCCTTCCATCCTGTGCCTTTTTCAGACCCCGGCGGGTTCGATCAGCAACCTGCAATCCATCTGCTTCGCGTCGCACCAGTATCTTTTCTGTCTTGATCCATCGACATCTGGCGCTCTTGCTCTGTTGGCGCCTGGGGCTAATTTCAGCTGCACTCCGCTCCTTCGACACGTTCGCGCAGCACCATGGCTCCATCTGCTTGGAAGGGTGAATCTTCATCCAGCATAGCCTTCTCAGCTAATCCAAGAGATTCTCGTGTCGTCAGCATCTACGACAAGTATCTGTACGATCCCAAAGACCTCGAATCCTCAGATCCTCGCCGTCGAGAGTTGGCTCGTAAAGCAAGTCAGCTCAAGCTCCACGGCCATCCCGCTAACGACCACGATGCCAACGGTATCCGCAATGCTGGACCTTCCAACCTTCGCCCCGCTCAGCGCAAAAGCATCACCTTCTCCCAAAACGCCAAGCACGCCGATGGCCACACTGCCTCTTCTGCAAACACCATGGCTTCATCCCAGAGATCAGCACAAGCCGCTGCTTCCACTGCACGACAGGATCAATGCGACCGTGACTCCGGCGCTTTCGGTCTCGGCCTTGGCATGCTCGGTGGCAGCGAGTCTGAATCTAGCTTTGATAGCGATGATGACCGTCCAGCCATCCGCAAGAAGCCTGCCGCCCACAGAGCCAAAGACGGCAAAGACTCTGGTAGGCCGGAAAGCTGGACCGATCGTGCCGTTGCCGTTGGTCACCGCCCGCCCGACAACGCTTCTCAGAACCCTCCGTCATTGAAACTTATGGCGCTCAAGTCTGGCAAACAGAGCAGTGATCTCTCTGCCAATCCACACGACGATGGGCAGAACAAGCTCGCCGTTGACCGCACCTCGCGTCATGGCAGTACCATCGGCTTTGCTGGGCCACCAATCGATCGCGCCAACCCAACTCGTCCTATTGAACCGAGCAGCCACGAGCCCCAGCGTCAGAGCGCGCATATGGCTCTGACCAAGCAATTAGGCCTTGTCAGTCCCAACCTAGAGGCCACTGGGCCAGCGAATGTCCGCGGTCCCCCTCCCCCTCGACAGCCTCCTTCGCACGGCTTCGATGGTGCTGCTCCCAACCACAACCAAGCTCGCCCAGTGCCACGACCTGCCGGCCCTCCATCCATTGATGTGAATCGAGCACAGCAGCATGGCTTCCGCGCTTCGCCAAATGGTCCTCCCATGTCTTCGCCAATGGGCTCTCAGAATGGTCTCAGTACACCTAACAGTGCTACGCCCCTTCGGTCTCCCGGCTCCGGATCCGCTGGGATGCCATCGCCCCATTACCCTCCCGGCCAAGGTTCTCTTCCATCAAACGTGCTTCAACGTGGTCCGCCTTCGCCTTACGGCCAACGAGGTGGTCCAGGTGGCCCTGGCGCACCCAGTGGCCCCTCCCCTCCTCAAGGCCCAAACGGAAATCAGCCAATGCACAACAATGCACCCGGCCGTCCAGGTCCCGGTCCAGGCCCCGCAGCCGGTGCTCGACCAGGCCAACCACCTTCGATGCAGCCCGACAATGGTCCACGAACTGCTCCGCCCACTGCTCAGCGTAACCTTGGCCCGCAACCGCCGAACGGTCTCCAAAGTCGGGGTCCGCCCGGACCCAACGGTGGCTTTGGACCTTCTTTCTCAGATGCTCCTGGTCCGCCAAATAAGCGACAGTCTATCTTCCGCAGATCCATGGCCATGTTTGGTGGAGGCCCTGGGACTGGCCCTTCTACAAATCGACCGGGCCCGAACAATCAATTGCGCGCTCAACCAGTCAAGCGCCAGTCTCTCTTTCGACGCAGCATGGCCATGCTCACAGGAGGCAATGGAGCACAACATGCCAATCAACGTGGTCCTCCGCCACAGCAAGGTCCACAGCAGATGCGAATGCCCGTGCCACATGTTCCGCAGGCTCCGCAAGCGCCTCGCGTACAAGGCATGCAGGACGACTTCGAGAAACCAGATCATGCTCGCAAGTCACAATTCCTTGGCGCTGGCGGCGAAGGTGCAGAATGGGACACTTTCGGGGAAGGCGCAAAGTTCTGGCGTCGCTTCTCCATGGCTCAGAAGACCGCCGGTACCGAAAAGCTGGAGGAAGGCAGCAGGGCTTGGATGGCCACCATGGCGAAGGGCAGGAGAAAGCTGATTTTCATGGGCGCCATTGCCATCACAATCCTGATCGGAATCATTGTCGGTGTCATTGTTTGGCGCGAGATCGTCTCGCCTTCGGGCTCTTCCTCAAACGAGCCTTCGTCTGTGTACAAGGCCAATCTCGGTACAAACAACACTACCCTCAGCTCCACCACGACCACAAGTCGAGCCTCTAAGGCGACGGCCACGGGCAGCAGCACCTACTTGTCCAACTACTACTCCAGGGCGCTTTCTGCCCACGACGTTGCTGAAGACGTTGTCAAAAAACATCTCGGTCATGCAGCTGCACACGATCTCGGCGGACCAAGGATGCGCAAGCGTCACTTTGGTCACGCAGTCGCTGATGCCTCGCTGGCCGACATCAATTGACGGAACCCAAACACATACACATTCATTCGTAATCACATCGACAACACTCATTTGCACCTCTGTCACTGCTCGTTCTTCGTCTTTCTTGCTGCATCTGTTCTCATTTTAGACCTCGTTTCTGTTCTGGGCGCTTTCGTTATACCTGTTTGCACTTGCATAGGAATGCGCAATAGATTTGCAATCAAAAGAAGCTTTCATGCTGTTTCTCAGCTGTATTCGGACAGTGTGGGTCGAGGCAATCGGGAAATGCGGTTGGGCGGCTGAAAGGTTGCATTGCTTGGGTCAGGTCAAGATGCGTTTGCTAGACGAATCTTCTTGTCGATAAAAGCTGTGATGTCCGGCATAGAGTGACTGAGGATGTTGACCGCGCGGACAAGTTCTGTGAGGGTAAAAGGGATTGCAAGAGGTTGATTGTCAGTGATTCCGTGTTGTGCTTGTTGTGTAGTTGTGTGGTCGAATAAACTTACCAACGGGGGTGAGGCGACCGAACCTCTTGAGCGGCACACTATCGCCTCGTTCGAGAATATGCGGATGGTCGGCAGGCACAAACACCTTCGACTTGGAGTAGTACCACTTCTTCCTGGCCAAATCCTTATCCGCACCCACACACGGCATCTGATCGTATCCGACCACATTAACGATCGCTGCGATCTGCGAGGGAGCCTTGCGCTCATCAATCAACTTCATCACCACGTTGCAACCCGTACCGAACCCGACCAGCACCACGTTCTTGGCGCGCCCTGACGCTTTTGCCAGCGCCACGACATTGTCCCACACAAAGATCGCTGCATCCCTCGCTCGGTCGAGTCTGAACTTGTCGCTGAACTTGTCGCTGGAAGTGAACCCCATCCCGGGTCGTCTGCCATCGGGAATTACTGGCTTGATGGCGGAGAACTCCTTCATGATGTTCATATCCACAAGTCCGTACCCGCGCGATTGGGCGAAGTCCATAACCAGCGTCGAAGCATCCACAAGCAGTTGTGCCTCGCCTCCTACTGTCGTTCCAAGCCGAGGCTTCTCGCATCGGAAGTTGCCCATGTCGTGGATGAAGAAGACGATGGTGGAAAACTCGTCAAGGATACCTTCAGAGCACATGATTTGTCCCTCGAAGGTGTAGTGGTCTGTGTCGAGCATGGACAGGTTGAACAGCTCGTACTTGTTACCGATGATGGTATTGCGGTACTCAGCCATTAACTCCCCAAGACGGACAGCAGGAGGAGCGGTGGGAGAGTCCGCGTCGACGTCATCTGCCTCGACATCCGGGATCTTGATCGACTTCCAGTACCGCGAGTGGTAGCGGCAAACTTGCTGAACCGTCTTGGCTGCGATCGTGCTTGCAATAGTAGTGGACGGCGGCGAGGGTTCTTCATACAGAATCACCTGAGTGACAGCAAGAGCGCTCTCTGCCACTGCATCCGGGTTGTATCCACCTTCGAGAATGACGGCGACCTTGCCTTTGCAGAGTGAGGTGAGCGCATGTGTCATCTGAGCATACCCTCCCGGAGTGATCCGGTTGAGCCCGATAGGGTCACCCAATGCTGCGTCAAATCCGGCGGAGATGATGACGAAATCGGGAGCAAATTCGAGCGCGATAGGCATGACGAGATGCTGGAAGGCGTAAAGGTAGTCGGCATCGCCCATGCCGTGCGTTGGCCATGGCACATTGACGGACTTGCCCTCGCCAGGCCCAGTACCGGCACTGTCGTAGTTGCCATAGACGGAGCCCGGGTAGAAGCTACCGTCCTCATCGTATCGGTGGAGAGAGATGTAGAGGACGTCAGGGTCATCTTCGAAAGCTCGTTGTGTCCCATTGCCGTGGTGGACGTCCCAATCCAGAATCAAGACTTTTCGGATTTTGTCAGGGTACTTGTTCTTCAGGACCTTGGTGGCTACAGCGACGTTGTTGTAGAAGCAGAAGCCCATGCTTTTGTGAGGCTCGGCGTGATGTCCTGGCGGACGGATGATGGCAAATCCGTTGTGAATGCGGTCGGATGCGATTGCATCACAAAGCTCGATAGCGCCACCACAGGATAGTCGGGCGGCAAATGCAGAGTGCTCGTTGATGTATAAGGAACTGACGTTCTCGAGCATCTGTACCTGCTCCTTCAGAAGATCGGGGTGAATGACTATGTGCAGGGGCCCGGAAGCCAAGATTGATTCATGGCGTGATTAGCGATGTCCTGAGTGTCATCTCATCTGGGGATCGGCAAGGAAAACTTACATGCTGACTTCTCGATACCGTCCCACATCCCCTTGTCGTGTACAAGCTTGACCTCGTCTTCTGTCACTTGACGAATGTTGATGCGCTTCATTTTCTTGAGCAGAGATTCCTCCTGCAGCCTCATGTAGATCTTCCAGATGCGAATCGGCTTCTCGGGATGATCCGGGTCGATCGGGTTGCTATGCAGCATCATCTCGTTGGAGAAGACGTAGCCGGTGCGATATTTGTCAAAAGGTGTGGCAGAGCTGGAAACGCCGACCTGTTGAGCGCCATTGATCGAGGTGCCATTGATTTGACTGGGGCTGCCGCTGGAAGATGTTGCGACAGACATGGCAGGAGTAAGGTTGGTAAGCGAGTTTAAGGGTGATTGGGCTTGGTGAGATTGAGCGCCGTTGGGGGCCATGACGACGTCATCGTCATCGTCGATTACGATGGCACGCTGGTTGTTGCTCGATGGCAACTGTGTTCTCGATGACTCCGGCATCTCGCCGAGCTCTGGTCGCCGAGAAAAGCGCGGAGAAAGCTCCTAGGGAAGGGAAAGAGTGGATGGTAGCAGGTTTGGAAGGAAGCTGGGAAGCGGATGCGAACCCTGAAGTGTCGCGAATTTATGAAAGAGGGACCCTGGATGCGCTTGTGCTCGCGCAGCTGAGCGTTACATTAACGCGACTGGTGATATTCCGCAGAGGCCGAGGCTGCTATGAGCTTGTCACACATTCATCACAAGAAGAGTCAACTCAAACACACGGCATGACTCTCTGTTCAGTGAAGCTTCGGAAGCGCCGAGGTAAAGGTCATGTGATTAATCAAAGGGTATGCGCCGAACACCTGTTGCGAATGGCTTGTCACTGCGCATCATGGAGCTGAAACCTTGTTGGCGCTTCTTTTCTTGCTCAGCAGCAGCGAATGCGCTTGGGATCGGAATGCCGCAGCAATCGCCCCACCCTGCAGCTTGACCCTCTCCCGTGCCATGAGCATGGGGCTTTCCTGCAGGATGAATGTGGCCATGCGCATCCTCTTCGACATCTTCGTCTTGCACCTCGCCCGGAGCAGGTTCAGGAAAGCGGATCAAGCTACCGAAGAAGATGTGCTGAGCAATGGGGAGCTTCTTGAGCACTTCAGCGCGATACATCTTGATCATGCCTTCGTTGACTTTGGCCCACGACTTGGCGCCTGAAATGTCATCGAGCATGGGCGAATGCCAACGCAGAGATGCCGTCTTGACCGAATTGATGAACTGGATGCATGCCAGGTACATGTACTTGGGCGCAAACTCTTCGACAATCTCGGGGTCATGAATGGCTTTGGGCCGAAGATGGCGGTGGCTACTGAGTTGGCCAGCTCCCCAAAGGAAGGGCAGGAAGTGGTAATCGTCAAGTCCCCACACACCATGACTACCGGCAGGCTCAAGCCAGTAGGATGATTGAATGTCGCGCATTACCTGGATGTAGCTCCAGAACACTCGAAGCACAATGGCCGGGCCATCATCAGGTAGATGGAGAATGCGAAGCTTACACAAGCAGAGTCTGTAGTGAGAAGCAAAGCAGTGAAAGGTTGAGTGAGCTTTTGGTCAGTAGATTGCTGGGACAATCTGTAGGAAATGACGTTGATACTCACAACCAGCAAGCCATGTTGAGCTCCATACCACTGCCGTAATCGATCCTTTTTTCGTTGCCCCAACTTTCTTGGAAGTACACGGCAAGCTCTGCGCGTGCTGTTGCTGATGCTTCGGAGTCATCTTGAAGGCCAGGGATCTTACGATGTAAGCTGTCGATGTTCTCGCGGATCTTGGTATAGAATGTGCGGAAAGCGGGGTTGCCAAAGCGGGACGAGCCGATGGATGCGTCGGGTGGAGTGGCTTGACAAAGCGCAGCGACTTCCTCGAACACATCCAAGATCGCTTGGCATGCAGCTGATGTTGGAATGTCTTCCGTGAGTGTCTTTCCAACCACGCTCGTGTTGCAAACGCGGATGAAGCCAAGGATCTCGGCAAATGCATCAGATTCCTCGAATCTCTGAAGCGATGCTGGTGAGACGATGCGTTTGCGGGGTCCCTGGAATGTGTGGTCCTGTATCAAGACAGTTGTGATGTCTTTTGCTGTCGCTGGCTGTTCTGCTGTACTGGACGAAGCCGATGCTGAAGTACAGGTAGTAGATGTGCAGGCCTCGGGTGCGGAGCTCGTGCCCGTGGGCTGTCGCAGCTTGGAGATGAGCGCCTCCTTGGCTGCCTCTGGAAAGGGCGCTTGTACTTCAGTAGACGGCATGACGTGTAACGACGTTGCGGAGTGCCAGCATGGTTGTGGTGGTGAAGAGGATCGGATCCTGCGAAGATACGGAAATAAGGTTGCCGCACTTGCGGAAGTGCTGCGCAGCGGAAGTGAAAAGGGTCTGGAAACCTCCACTCAGGCGCGCTCTAACAACCTTGCACTTCGTCAAACTGTTAAACCTTCGTATCCAGTCGTTATCATTCACAATCTGAATCACAAATGTCAGAGTGCACGGCAGGCTACTTTGCCTACCTTCCTGGGGCAGGGAGGTAGACTGGAGGGGATGTCCGACATGGGGGCTCACGCGTGTGAAGTTGACTCGCAGCGTAGCTCCGCTGGCTGGATTCATGCACTTCATGATCCTGGCCAGCTCCCGTCGGCCGGTCAGCTACTATCTGCTGCATCTCACCAATGTTGTATGGATGATGCAGCAATGAAATGTGCCAGTGGCGCTTGCCCACTGTGATGCAACAATTAGCAACGTTCCGTCGGCCAAAGGTGCGATTCGAGGAGATTTCCGAGCCTGCATATCGCGTGCGGCAACCGGCTTTCTCGCATCCGACACCGCTTTGGCTGACAACGGGTGCTACAGTACCGGCAGAGGAGTGGCGCACTCGTATTCTGTGGTACAATGAAATGCTTCCCGCTCCGCAGCCAGATCCACGGCGCATACCTTTTTCCACACTAAAAGGCGGGAAGCATCGCAAATGAGTCTTCGGATACGGTACCATCACCGTACCGGTAAGATGCCTCCACCAACGAGGTCTGCCGCTTTACTGTTGCGCTTCGTCGTCCGCTCAACATCCTGGCTGTGCTGAAGGTCCATTTTCTCGCGAAGATTACGCATCAGGAGATAAGTCGTACCAGTCGCGCGGGATTATGTAGCATCGCATTCATCGTGTTGTGCCTTGATTCGACGCGCTGACTGCTGAGACTGTGCGCCTGCACGGAACCGCATACACCTGCTCGCTGTTGAGCATTCGAGGTGGACCGACAAGGGGGACGACGTTCGGGACTCTGTGTCGCAGTTGTTCCGACACCCGACGGAGGTATCTACCGCTTGGCCTGGTCAACCCACGCCTTGTCGGCAGCCTTTCCCTAGATTCCCGGATGATGGGTCTAGAGGGTTGCATTAATGAAGACCCTTCGGGACAATGACTTGATCGGATTGAATCAGTTCCATAGCATGGGTGTGCAACAGCTACAGTAAGTTACGCTTAGCGTTATTGTCCTGTACGCTACCGGTACGGTGACATGGTTTGTCAGCGCACTGTGGCTAAGTTAGCCTTTGAACTGCGGGTCAATTGTAACTACAGGCGCGCCAGGCCTGGCGCCTTCCCGCTTCGGCACCGATATTGTAGTCGTGAACTTTTTTTCCAGCGGAACGCGACGTCGCAATATGTTTCACAGGAACGTGCGAACAGTCGAGCGGGAGTGATGCGAATTTCCTCTTGTTTTTCGTACCCGAATTTACGAAAGAATCCGCATATTCGTGCCTATAAACCGTTGAACCCTTAATTTCGTTCGACATCCGCACCGCTCTGCGTGCCGAACCATCCGGCTGCCTCCCAAGAGGGCATCTGAAAGTTCTACATGCTAGGCCAAATATCAGTTAACGGTCGCCTCACACGGCGAAGATCCATATTTGATTCAGACTGGCGCCGAAGGGCAGTCGTGCTGGATTGGGGAGCCCTACTAGGCCTTGCAAGCCCAACCAATCGACGTCGAGCTTTCGCTTTGACGAGGCCGTTCGGAACACGGCACGCTTGACTTACAACGTCACAGGTGTTTCATAGTATGCAAGCTGTTCCACAATGATGACTTCTATTGTATAGAAGGACCCGCATAAGATTCCAGCAACGAGCGAGACCCGAGGGTTGAAGGGTTCGCCTCGGGCACGCTAGCCGACGCCATGGCAATGAAAGTTTTTGCCAAGGACACCATTCTTATTGTCACTGCATGTCACTCGGGACATGGAAGGTCCACCGCAGACAGCTCTCCGAACAGTGCATCATGGCACGCTCTTCGGGAACAATGGCCCGGATACAACGAGCCTAATATGTCGGGAACGCCGAAGTCTCACAGCAGCTAAGTTACTGCACAAAGTATCTTAGCATGTGCGGTCGGCAACAATAGCTCGAGAACAATGGCGCTAATATAACCGCAAGTCTACCACTGAACAAAGGCGCCAAAATAGTCGGGAGCCCGATGCTGTATACCAGTACCATTGTTTTCGGGCCATTGTTAGAGCCGTTATACTCCGGCCATGGTTCTCGGATTTTTGCTATCTGCATGGTGCAATTCCGAACCTGAGTGGTCCTTTCTCTGCCATCCGACCTGCTTCGCAACAAGAAGAACGGCGAGCCGTGCAGTCAGGATCCAGATTCGTTACGTCACATCGGCACATTCCCGTACTCAGAGAAGAATAGACTAGGCACATCAAAGATACAATAGACGAGACAGCATCGGGCGAAATCTTTGCAAGACGCGCAGATTGCCGCTCAGGTTCCCGCGACACTTAGCGAAGAACGTCAATCGCCACATCGCCATATCACCACATCGCCACTAAAATTTGATTGGTGCGAATAGACGTGTCATGCCGAGGCGCCATTCTCTCGCCTCACCGCACACCTGCATCCATGAAACGAACCACAGTTCGACATGTCACGGCCATGCACAGCTGGGCGTGCTGGTTCTGGCGTTTGCATGCTATCGCTTGCCTTCCTCTGTTCAGACCCGAACAGCAGTCAAGTCAACCGCAACCATTTCACGACTGATCGCCATTGGAAACTGAATTGCGCGATCTAGGCTAGGACCTCATTTTACATTCAACATGGTGTCAGCGTGGAAGCAACAGAGCGGGCACTCTACCGTACAGCATCCGCATCGTGAGTCGGCTGTGGCGGGTCGCCGCTTGGGGCGAGCACGACCGAATTCACGGAGCCAGCACACGCGACAGGCTTCAAGGGAATTGGCCGACGCGACTCTGCATCGAAGCTGTCGTGAGAGCCAATCGAAATCCGGTACAGTCTGATGAGTCGTAGCAGGAACGCACACCGAATTCTGTTCCGCGCACCTCGGCAACGTTCACGAATGCAGTATGCCTCACAGTTGAGAGCAAAGAGGGCTCTTACCCTGCGAAAAGAGCAACAGTCGAGCCCACCAGTACCGGTACAGTACGGATAACTTACACTGAAGGGCCAGATAGCCGGTAGTACAGCTGGTACGCCCAAGGCAGACGGAGAGTAGCCCGTGCAGGAAAGGCCCGATAATCGCGAACATGTGCACAATGAGACCGTCGGCGACCCGCCTAGTCAGGGTTTAGGAGCTCAGACTCGGCAAGGTTGCTTTCGCATGGCGTTTCTTTGCTGTGTGCTGCTATGTTCCCAAGCGAGGGTTTGTAAGTCAAATGGTGGGAACAAAGTATCTGGACATTGCTCATGCATAGTGTGAGAAAAGTACCCAGGATTTTTTGAAAAATTCATGTTCTCAGGTCAGAGATCCAGATGTCTCAGTCATAGCACTGTAATGAAGTGTCTGCTGCCACGTTGTCCCGGGATTCACGATTGATTTGCTCACAAAAGTGCAAAATCCGAGTTTCGTGAGACCAACACTTCCTCTCGACGCGTCCGCCGATGAGAAGAGTCGCGTCCGGCGTGCGAATTGTGCCTTTCGAACTTCAGCTGTGTTCCTGCGCCGTGTCGATGTGCTGCATTGGCTTCGGCTGGATAATCGTGTGCTCCCGCCAAGCCAGTCATCACCGGTGTCAGCGACCTCGACTCTGCCGAGCTGGAACTCTGACAATGGCTGGCACAGCCATAAAGATTTGGCCTGGACGCCTTTGTTTGCAGCTTATGATCGGCGAGAGCCACACTGTGCTTCCCGGTGAGGCCTAGAGACAATTACCGTGCATCTCCTGGACATTTCATCTGATTTTTGCAGCCTACGAAGATGCTCGCAAAGGTGACAGCGCCGACTCAGGTCGACCAGTGCTTGCTCTTCAATTCACCTTTGCTTCATGGTCAAGATCCGGCGACAGTCGCGAAGGTGGACTGATGACAGGCGATCTGCGGATTACAGTAACCGTGAAAACGGTCCCAGCAACTGTCCTCAACACATTTCAACGGTACTGTTTCAGTGCTGCATGGCGGTTCCGCCACCTACTGACTGCACTCTTCAAATATTCAAGTGGCGAATGGAGTGGATCCCAGCTTCCTGACCACAGATCAGTCAAGACACTGCAGCGTGCCGAAGTTGAAACGCAGCTCCGCTAATCTTTGAGGATGCACTGCTATCCAAGCCCTGTTGCATTGGCATGCAGCCTTTCCACCACAGCTTGCCTTCTTACTGAGGAGTCTCCGACATGATCCATCGTCGGAAAGACGCCTATTGACGAGTCCCAAGCGGATTCTTACTCTCTCTTCTCTAAGACTTGCTTCGTCCGCTCCGTCTGCTCCCCTCGTGAGAAGTGCGAGCCTATACAAAAGCTGGCGCTGACCATAACCTCTTGCTGAATAGCAACTGGGATTGTTTGTTCACGGCTGTTTGTTCACCTGTGTCGGCTAGGAAGCGAAAGCTAGAACTGCGTCTCCCGCTGCACGCCATTTCCGAAGTCTCGAAGCGCCCTGGCCCATCTATACTTTCGACTTTTCATGCCCGAGACAGGCTTGCTGGCACATATGCTCGATCGCAAGTTGCAGACTTACTGTAACTCGATCAGGCGCATTTCGCTGACCTAAAAAAGTTTGCACAGCGCCAGTTCAAAGCGTCTGCACGAATATGCATCCTCTTTAGGGTCCGCGACCTGGCTCTCGGTTACCAGCATTTTAGCGAAGCTGATGCCGCCTCGTCTATGCAATGCCGCTTCAAGAAGCGCCCCGCTGCTGATAGACGAGTATACTGACAGCCCAAGAAGAGTCTGTGCACCGTCTGTGCACCGCCAGTGCAGCTCTGCGATGTGGACAAACCATTTCTTCGGGCGATCATTGAACTTTTCAAATTGCGACCACTACGCAACTGTGCCCGTCTCTGTGGACGATGGCGTCTCACTTCCGCGCGGAACACCGAATCTGCTAAGCGGGTGTTGGCCAGGATGGGACGGCAATGGGGGTCAACGGACGTTGACCCGAATCGCTACATCTACGGCTCAACGAAACGACTTCTGTCTGGTTGGTCAAGCCTAAGCGGTGCAGCTTTCCCTGTCGAACGTCAAATTGAGAGGATGATGCGGGGCAGAACTGTCGAAAAGAAAGTTGACACGATGCGACGGCGTTCAGTGCAAGCTTACTGTATGATGAAGTTGTGGCTTGTGGCACACGGGAAACGGCTTTTGGCTGGAGGCTCGACGGTCCAGATCAGCTGGCTCGCTTGGGCTCGCTTGTGCAAACGGGAACGGAACCCGATTTTCCAGCCGATCTGAGCCTCAGGCGCGTCAATGCAGAATTCGGTTTGGCGGGTCCCAACCTTGACTGTCAACCGCTTGAATCGTGGCTGATCAATAAGGTTTGGGGGTTGTGGCTTGTCTGCCGCTTGAACCTTTGGCTCTGTCCGTCTTTAGCAGCATAGAGTAGGTGAAGGTGCCAGCTCGGTCGTAATGGAAGGCGAATGTCACCGGTTTCTTCTCCTCCGGATATACCGTGTGCCGTCCCGGTGATGTACCAAATGCAAATGGCTCCTGGACACAGCAAACCTGATTTCAGTACAGAACCTTTTGCATTGCATACTTGCCGTACGGTTTGGAATCTTGGCGCTTGCCTGAAAATCCGACATTCATTGCTCTTGGCGCGTTCGACGGAGTCCATTCAAGCTGGCATTCTCATGCTTGCGTCTGCTTGTGCTGGCTGATTGATTGGTTCGATCGGCTGGGCTCGTAGCACAAGAGCTCGAACACCGATCCGGGTCGCTCGTCACTTTGCCATCCCGCTGCTCAAAGGGCTTGGGTCCGATCATGAACGCCTGAATACTTTTTGGCGGCTCTTTGAGCATACCGTGGAACAGCAAGTCTCCGGCCTGACATTGCGACACGCCGCGAAAGCTTTCGAATCGGCTGAACAATGGGCGTTGTGGAAATGAGCAAAGTGGGGCTGGATCGACTGTGACGCTCAACGCCACAGTCTTGACTACAGTAGTCGAATCGGTTGAGCCGGGAGGCTAAATTTGGTGCCTCTGGACTGACTTTGACAGTCGCGTTGGTCTCGCTTAATCAAGTGATTTGTCTCAACCTTGTTCGACGTGACAGGCCGCCACCCATTGTGTGGCTCCTTCCAACCGAGTGGCTTGCCTCTCAGCTGATTAGCATTCGCCGTTCCACCAAACGTGCACTTGGACGACCGATGCGTAGTGCGAATTTTGCTGAGATCAAACGTGCACCTCGATCGAAGGAGCATGTGCAAGTACATGTCGTACCTCTTTTTGCAAGCTGTCGTGGTTCGCAAATCTGGGGGAACAGAACACGGGCCAAAGAGTCGCGTGGGGACAGCTAATCGGGGAGTGAACTTACGAAAGGCCGAAGCGGGAGGATCCACGATCGAGCTCGACATGACGGTTCCATCGAAATTTGCGCCTGCGAGCTGAATTGATGCAGCACCCAATTCGAAAATCTTGACAGCACTGTTCTGTATTCATTTCATGTCTCTTTTTCATTTACTGCAAAGATCGACATTTGCCAAATGTGCTGCGCTATCCTGAGGCGTTGCAAGACCTCGAATATGGCTTTCCAGCAACGGAAAGATAGCCGCTCAGTCTCTCGTTCACCGTACCGAGACGGTACCGAGAGGCGCTTGCCGTTCCGCGAGCTGGTTGACCGACAGACTCACAATCAAGCGCGCTCGAATTCAGAGTCGTCGAACTCGCCCGGATCCCTCAAATTGAGCAAGTAGATTTCCGCATTGACCACGCCGATGCTGCCTCAAGTACAGCGGACTTTTGTGGATGCTGCTGGAAGCCACGGATGGCTGCAGAGCAAGTGAATCAGAGAGATGATCAATCTGCTTGACTGTACCGTACCGGTACTATACTCGCCCCAAGATGCTACGCTAATTGCGGTCCAACTTGACATCTGATTTCACGGGGGCATGCGTACGGTATGGTGGAACCGAACAACCGATGTGCATGCGACGTGCGGTGCGATGCAGCGGTCCGCTTGAATCAAGACAAGGCAGGCAGGCGCATAGGGCGGAAAAGCGGCAAGCGTCCCAGAGTAAAGAAGCTGCCTCGCTTGCGGGTTTTCAACTGGTCCATGTCTCTGCAGCCAGTCAGCGGCAATGTATGGCCGAAATTCCCACACTCTGACGACTCAGAAATGTCGGTTGCCGTCGGACATCGATATTCATGCCTCAGGACTGGCAATCGCCACAACTGGCATTACCATACTAAAAAGTTGCGCCTCCAATGGCTGGCAGATTTTCATTGCTCTCGAGGCAAGAGCCGACGTGCACCTTGGGCTGCAGCTTCGAGGCACTCCTATCACTCTTTGTCGCCCTGGCCCGCCATTCGGGTTAGCCGGCGACACCTCCATCATATTCTCTCGCCAGCTCAGTGATGAACCAAATTACCAAGACAGCTTGATCCCGCCATAAAGTATTCAAGCCAGCCCTGGCATGCCATGATTCGCCTCTGGAAGCAAGAGCAAGCCAGAGGGTCGGAACGAAGCTACACCGGCAGCAATCTTCGTGAGACATGTCGGACTTCAATTCCAATGCAATGCACGGACTTGAAAGGCGTGGCGAAGAGGCATAGGAGGTCGTTTTTTTTTTTTTTTTTTTTTTTTATAAATCTGATGAGTGCTCAAGCTTGTCGCTGTACAAAGACCGAGCGGCCAAGACCGCTCTTGCAGTCAGCCAGAGATCTCTCAGTTGCACATACCTACTGCACTTCTTCAGATCAAGGACAGCTCTCAGCTCTCTAAATCTGGCATCTTCCTGCTGTCACGAACGATACAGAAAGCCTACGGCAATGATCCCACTCAGGGGACTCCTGTCTTGCTGATAAGTCCCGCCTGAAACATACAAGCACGCATCAAATCGTCTCGCTAGCCTTCTAGCCCTCATACCATGGGAACCAATTTAGCATGACTTTTCATAAGTCGGTCGTAACTCCAAGCATGCTCTTCCAGTGACCAATGTTGAAACGTGCCGGAACGCTCTGACACAAGAAGGAGACCTAAGCCTCAGTCAGGTGCTGTAGTTTCAAGATTGAGAGGAAGCTTCTTGCTGCGAGTCCGCTGTAAATCCGCCTGCATCATCTCGAAAGAGGCAGTGGCGGGGAAAAAGGGAAGATGAGGTGCTAGGGCGAGGTGATAGTGGCTGGCGCGTAGGATTCTCTGCACATTAACGCACACTATTGAGGTTCAGCTAGAGGTGCATACTGCTGCATGAGTCTGCGAGAAATCCGAGCGGACGACTTCTGCCCGAAGTGCAGATATTAATAAATGGATTAGCCACGCGTTACAGTCGAACCTCTCATGACACACGCGACTTTCTTAAAAAATTGGGAAAAATGGAAATTAAATTGAGGCTGCTTAAATCAACACCATAGCATACCAGCTTACATAAGGCTTCAAAAGCATATGTTCTATACACCATTTTGATCCTCTTTTTTTCTTCTCTATCTGTTTGGGCTACTCTCTTGCCTTCTTACCCACATCATCCCTCCAAAGCTCTTTTCACCATGGCCAAGTCACCAAGGGCACCATCTTCTTCCAACCAGAACCTCACCAATGTGCAAAAGCAGCAAGTTCTAGCCCACTACAATGCACAGAGAAGCCTCAATCCCTCCTATCACCAAAAAGACCTTGCCAACTGGATCAGAGACACCTTCAGCCTCAGTTACACCCCCCAGCAGGTCCACCCTCCACAGGATTCTGCACCAGAGCTTCCTCCCTGATGATTTGCCATCATCCAGCAAGAAAAAGGATGTCATCCAGGTCAGAGGAATTGGACAGGGAACTTGCAGAAGGGGTTGTTAGGCAGCAGGAGAGGAAAGTCATGGTCAATGGTCATCTCATCAGGCAGCAAGGTTCCAATGGACAAACAGCTTGGGCTCAAGTTCTCTAATGGCTGGCTGGATAAGTTCTGCCATAGGCACTCATTCAGGCAGCATTTGGCTCATCGAGAGGCAGGAAGTGAAAGCTTGGATGACAAACCAAGTTTTCAGCTCTTGGCTTATATCATTTGACTCCTACATTGGTCAGACTCCTGGGAGGCATTTGGAAGCGGAGCTAGGCAGCACAGACATCTACAAGATGGACATACTCAGTGCCATCAGGATCTGCAAGCAAATCTGGGAGGAGTTTAGCAGTATCACTATCAGGAACTGCTGGAAACACACAGGACTTGTTGATTGGGATGGAGATGCTCAGAATGAGGATGGGGATGCTGCTCTGGACAGGGAGGTTCTGGAGACAATCAGGAAGCTGACTGATGTTGGGCTTCAGGATGTGGTGGAACCACTTGGAGAAGAAGAGGTCATGCCAGAGACAGAGGAAGAAGAGCTGGAGGGGAAACACTCCACCAGAAACTCCTCCTGCATGCTTGGAGACGTCAGAGGAGGCAATTACAACAGCAGAAGAGCAGCTCAAGACCCTTAGAGCAGCACAGGGAATCTTGGCAGAGTATGGACTTCTCAGCCTACCAGTTCTGAAGGCTATAGAGTCTTGTAGTAGCCGCATTACCAATGGAAAGACTTGAAAAGACATTCAGGTGTGAAAACTTTTTTTTTCCGCACCTCTAAAGCTGCAGTGGTTGCTGAGATATATTTCTGAGCGTGCTTTTTTAGTTGTTTCAGATTTTTGAAAATTTTAAGATAAATAATGTGTCATTATGAGAGGTTTGACTGTACCTGCAAGTGCATACAATGATCAAGTGCGCTTGTGCGCCGGAGCGCTTCTAGCTTGCTTCGGAGTTCTAAGCAGCTCGGCCTTGAATGCGGGTGGCACTGCTCCAGTAGTTGCGGGAACTTGGAGCGCTTTGCAGGGTTGTCGCCATCTGCTACCGCCAATTTCCGTTCATTTGTGCCTGAAATTTCCCTTCGTCTCTCTGCCTCTCTTCACATTGTTCTCTTGCTAGCCTACCATGAAATCGCTGCTTGGCTTTGGCCCAAGATTTCGCTCGAGATTTTAGCCATCGAAATTTCGGATTATGCCTTTAGCCTCCCACGCTTTTCATTCCATTTTATTGTTTCACACGTTCATTTTATGGCAGATCGTGACATTAGCTGCCAACACCTTGGCCCATGACAACCATTGCCTCGGCCTGCAGCCTCTGATTTCTGATGGCCTGCATATGCTTGCTATCCATGTGTATATGCCCTTGACCTGGGTACCATACCCATCCTCGAAGTGCGTTTCTGGACGCCTGTGGCTTTCGATTTGCCTTTCGTTCCTGCCGTCCGGCGTTTCCTTTCCCTTTTGTCCATGGGTTTGAGCTTCGGCTCATGCTGGCCATTCTGGTCGTCTCTGAATGCCCTGGTGCCTGAACTCGACTCCGACGGTACCGATTCGCTCGCTTGATGGTCTACCGAGTGGCGTTTGCTCCCTGCCCACCGTCTAGGTCCACATCCAATCACTTGCTCGTCCTGTCAGACTGTGCTCGCTTCTGCTGTCCGCGCTTTGCACCCTCCTGTCAAACGTATCTCTGCTCACATACGCTTTAGCGCGGTCCTCTCCCTCGTGCTCCCTTGTCACAATCTACGTTCTGAGCTCTTTGACAGTGAAACACCTTGATTCACTTCCTCGGTCCGCCTCAAGCATCTTGGACGTGTCTCCGCCCTACCTTCACCGAGTCCTCACGTTTTACTTATAAGACACCCTCGGATCGCTCGGTGATGATCCGCATCTCCCTCCATCATTCCCATCCTCTAACTTCCCCTTGTTCCCTACTCATTCTAGCTTGCACCACTCCCACCATATCTTTTTTGGCTTCGCTTTCATCGTTGCCTCCTAGCTAGTAATCCCCCCTGCACTCTTTGATTCGTAAAGTCGTCGTTTTTCGTTTGTCCTTGCAGCTCGTTCAACCTCAACCTCCCCCTTCTGCGCCTCGGATCAACAGCTGCCTTTGCATGCACAAGTCCGCCCCCTGTCCCCTGCCCCCCATCATAACCTAGCATCTTCCCTATACACATCAATTTCGACATCATGTTGACACCTATCAGCCTCAACACCTCCTCGCCTGTTCGCCCCGGCCTCGAGAGCCCAACTCACAAGCTCTGCCGTTTGGCTGAGAGTAAGAAGCTCGATGTCGAGCTCGCTGCCAAGGTCAAGTCCCTCAAGGGCGGCGCCAAGGCCAAGAAGGAGTCCAAGGGCCCCATCCTCAAGCGTAAGATGGCTTGTGCTACCTGCCGCCGCCGTAAGGTAAATTGATTAATTTCTCGCAAACCATTTCTTCGAAATCAGAACCAGAGCACTGACCGGATTCTCCCTGAACTCATCGCGTCGCTATCCATCACCAGCTCCGTTGCGATGCTGCTCGTCCTCGTTGCTCGACTTGCGCACGATCGCAGGCATCGGCTGAGGCTGCTGGCCACCCATCGGCCGTCCCCCCTGGTCCTTGCGTCTACGATTGCGACCAGACCGAGGAGCCCGTGCCGAACCGCTTCTTCTCTAACGGCTCGTTCCACTCGCTCACCTTCCACAGCCACCCGCGCATGCCCTTGACTCCGGGCTTCGGCATGCCTGGCCCCTATGATGCCATGACTGGCGCTCCCATGGTCGACAGCCTTAACTTCTTGCCGCCAACGAGCCCCCATGGTGTCTGGGCTTGGGGTGACTTCCCCATGACCCCCTCGCGTGTCTCAGCTCCGGGTTGCAACTCGTCATCATGCCACACCACCCCTATGGTCACCACCCCAACGCGTCCCACGCTCCTCACCTCTACCCCTATGCGAAGAATCATCAGCCCCAGCCTCGCCATCAACTCTACGCCGGTGCAGGAGCACGATGTTTTCTACTCGCCACCATCGCAAGAGCAGTGGACCCCTTCCTCGGCCATGAGCACCGACTCGGTCTACTATAGTCCTATGGTCGCCTCCTTGTCCGAAGGCCTTGCCTCTGCCTCGGGTCTCTCGTCGGCTGCGTCTACACCCTCGTTGGCTTCTACTCGCATCATTCGTTCGCCATTCCAGATGAGCTAGGACATCGGCACCCCTCTCAGCATGCCTCCCACCACGCCCATCTCGGAGTCGTTCGACGTCAACTGTCTGGGCCCTCCCATGGTGCCTCGCGCGTCGCTCTCGCCACATGAGCAGCAGATGAAGTGCACCAACTTCTTGCAGTCGCTTGAGCCTATGCCATACAACCTCATCGACTTCACTGGCGCTGGTGCTGTTGCCGCCGACCCCATGTCCATGACACCATCACCCATGATGGCTTCTGACTCGATGCAGATAATGGCCGGCAACGACCTTGGTTTCATCAACGGTCCTCTCATGAATGGCAAGCTTCAAGATCCCTTCACCACCATGCAGGGTCTGGAGATGCCCGACCCTACTCTGCTCGCCAACGCTGGTGCCGCCGACATGGCCATGTCGTCCATGTCCATCGCTTCGGCCATGCCCACCGATGTTTTCTCGAGCTCAACACCGACGCCCGCTGCTCCAGAGTGGGTTGCCTAGATTTGTCTTCTCCCTTCGCAACTTCAAACTTGCATCGTCGTCACCGTTTTCATCGTCACTGCTGCATCTCTCGCCTTCTCAAGTCTTTAATGTCTCTCGCCGTACAGCATCCCCTTGCTCCTCTCCATTCTTTCCGAGTAGGCTGGCCGGTCCTCGTTAGGGCCTTTGGCACACCACTCACTTTCACTCACAGTCTTTACTTAGTATCCAACTAGGCTTTATCAGCCTCATCACACTCATTAGTTCCCCCTCCCTTAGTATCTCTGTCGTGGCTCTGTATTTCTATCACTTCTGCGCTCTGTCCCTACCTGACCTAGTCAAGGCTATCTCACGCCTATCTTGTATTTCTACCTCTGACACCAAAACGACGAGATCGTTGTCAATATACCCAGTTGTCCAAAGCATATGTCCAGTTTGTACTGTTTGCCTATCTTGATACTTCCGAGACCATGGACAAGCTTTGGAAGGCTTTATTGATCTGGCGTCCAGGACGCAGACTTGTGTGATCTTTTACTTCAGTCACTCAATTTGCACCCATTTTGTCCACCTGACATTGTTCGCAGCGTAACCATGCAAAACCTGGCTGAATAGTGACATTACCTCGTGAGACAGGATCCGACTGTGTCTGGCACGCACGAGCGCTATCTCTTTGGACGAGTAACCCCAACGCCAGCGCGTCCGACCCAGTTGTAAAGATTGCTGTACCTACCGCGAGTGACGATGCTCACGAATGGATGATGGCATGCAGCGTAGATAAACCGACCACGTGTCTGCGCTTTGAGCAACGGAGTTCAAGGTGAGTCCTGCACCGACATCGAGGGATGTGCCACTCATGAATCGCATTCCGATACTGGACAGCTCCGACAGGACAATATCGGCCGCACGATCTACATGGAGTCTTGTCGGAGAGCAAGCGTGGGTACGTTCGGCGAAGCCTTGTGATGTTCTGCAAGGCATCGACAGGCTTTGATTGGGTCGGAGCTGTCATGGACGTCGTTTCTACCCCAGACGGATCGGAAGTGTCGGTGCAAGTTACAGGTATGCACTGCCTTGTGCATGTGCGTAAAGTGCCGTGTAAGTTTGTCTTCCCTTCTGCCTCCGCTACTCCGCCAAAGTCCGATTGTGGACATTCCGACTCCTATCATCGTGTTGTAAATTCGTGCCACCCGTATTCGCACCGAGCTCGTCCACGATGCCCTCCTGATTCGGATTCAGACCGGATGTGACCCGCCGATGCTTGCCGTGAGAACTCAGTCGTGACCCGACCCACACGAGCTCAAGATCGCCGATGTCTTCGGATGTGTCCCCCAGCGTCGCGCTTGACTACCGGTACCGATTCGTCGTCGTCCTATCCGTCTTCCTCCTCGTCCGCTTCACCTTGCAACAGCAGCGCAGCGAGTGGAAATGTCTCGGGCGGCAAGATGAGCTCGTGCTACGCCAACGCCAAAGGCATATCCACACGACGTTCACTCTGCCCGCGTCTCGTGTGGTCCCTGCCAAGAGAGTCAGGCCACCTTAATTTTTTAAAGCTCAAGGGCCCCACCTTATTTTGCCGAGGTGGAGGAAGGAGTCAGCTTATTTCTCTGAATCTCCTGCAGCCATCTGTAAGGGGTGCAAACAAAAATCCGTCGCTTGATCAAGATGTTGTTCCGCCAATGACACTAGCGTCAGCACAATCATCACAACAATTACCATACGAACGAATCAAAGATTTTAATCATGGCAGCGCAAAGACCTTTGACAAGCCAGCCCAACGTGGACGAGGACGAAGCGTACCAGGAGCAGCAGAGACGAGATGCTCTTTGGTCGCCGCAACAAGCTGCGGGAGCAGCCAGCAAAGCATACAAGCACATTCACATCGATTGGCCCAACGCTTCGATCAAGAAGACGATCGCAATCGGTGCTTCGGCACCTGATGCCTCACCGCCAGTCTATGACCGTCCTAACGCAGATGACGAAGCCAACTTTGCAGCGTCATGTGTACTTTCAACCAAGTCCAGCCCTATCAATGCGACCGTCGTCATCCAGAAAGAGAAGAAGACCCCAGGCTCCGCTTCTGCTACGCCTCCTCCTCCGCCGGGCACAGGCCATCTGAACAAGATCCTCACGCAGAAACCAATTCTGATCACCGCTCAAACTCGTTCGGTCGGGTCCGTCACGCTCTCCGTTCCCGAATACGTTGGTGCTCGGCCCTTGCATATCCGGGCGAAAGCAGCCAATGGCAACATCACCGTCTTTCTGCCAACTTCCTTCTCAGGTCTGCTCAACTGGAGCTCGGATACAGGGACACTCAAGCTCTCGCCCGCAATGCAGCACAGATTTCAGAGTCTCGACACCGAGCCACATAAGCACAAAGGTCTTGCCAGGATCGTGCCGAGCTCTGCCTCCGGAATGCGCGGGGACGTCCTGAATCTAACCAACAGCCACGGCAGCATCACGATCAAAGAATATGGCGAGTCATCCTCAAAGTCAGACTCCAAGTCTTGCATCATCCAGTAGACAGTCATCACCACTGCCACTCAAATCTAACGGACAATTTCACTGCTACAGCACCTCACGAGTTACATATAGGCAGATGCACAGTCTCTCGCACTAGCATCACCTATGATGGACATGAAGATGGCATTGCAAAACAAGTACAGTCATAAAAGGATGATGAGATATCTAAAAAGGCTTGATGTTCATCGGAGTTCCCTTGCCTAGCCTTTTGCCGGTCTCGGAACGGCCTTCGCGCCTGAGCTGCTCCACCTGCGGGTGACGAGCCACCTGAGACGGCATGATAGCAGTGGCGGAAGCGGGTCGGGTGATTCCGTCAGGATCCGAGATAGCTAGCTCGGGTGTTCCGACACTAAGGTCGATGAGTGTGTGATGGGATGAGGGAAGTGATGCTGCGTCTGTGCCAAAGTATCGGCCTTTAGCCCCTTGCGCAGAGGAACCGTGCGAGGCCAACTCTTCGAGCGCAATGCTTGATGTTGGAGAGGTCGCAAGGGTGCTTGTAGCGCTCGGACCTGTCGGTGTAACCGCTCCACTACCTCTCTCGGAGCTAGACAGGTCGAGAGAGACGAGACTGGCTCCCCAGCGTGAGCTTGCGACCGTAGTCATGTCGCTCTCCACTTCCTCCTCTGAGATCATGCCAATGTCACGACTTGAACCACCTGCAATGACATCCCGACAGATATCTTTGAAAGACCGCGATCGGGATCTAAGACCGTCCCCATTCACACTGCTTGTTCCGGGAACTGGTAGGGCGCCAGTCGAAAGCGCGAGATCAGAGTTGGATTGCTTAAGCTGCCTCTGTCTCGCCATCCTCGCCTCCAGCCTCGAAAGTCGCATTCGAGCCTCACCGCCGTCAGCGATGTTTGCATAGCTGTAGCCGATGCCGATACCGAAAGGCAGGGAGAGGTAATGTAGGTCGGCGTGCGTCCTGCGATCCACCTCTTCATCGCCGGAGTCAGGACCATCTTCGTGACGCGGCGAGGGGGCTAGAGACGATGTTGCTGCGCTGCTTCGGCGTGACAAGGTGGGAGGAGTCTTGATTTGCTCCTCTTCATCCTCCAGCGAAGACGGTGCCAAAGGGGTTAGGGTGGATAGTGAGGTAAAGTTTGGGTCATTTCGGTAGGAGGTGCGCGTCTGTCTGCCCTCGGTTGGCCTTCTTCGTAGCGGAGAGCGTGGCTGGCTTGCTCCTCGCAATCGTCTGTACGCCTCCTGAGCAGCAAGGGTAAGTACACCAACAGCCACAATGCAGATGATGACAAGTACGATGAGCAATCTTGAGTTCGAGTTGGGCAGTAGCGGAGGATGGACCAGGGACGAGTCACGCCGCGAGAATAGTGTGGCAAGAGCTACACCTGCACCAGAAATGTACGGTTGTGGCTCGTTGGGCCGGGCAAAGACATACCCGCTGCCGGTCTGCTTGCCTATGAGATCTTCATTGTAGGGCTTGGGTTGGCCCGAGACTCTCTGCGGACGTTCCCGGTACCCATCTAGCAACGGTGAGATAGAATCGGATGGCAGCATCAGCAGCTCGTCTGCCTCTGACTCGAGTGTAGCACCTGGTCGTCCGGATGGCGAATAGCCGCTTTGAAGAGAGGGGGAGGATGTGGATTTGTCGAGGTTGGGATTTGATGGATCTTGCTGCTGTTCCGCATACTGGAATGAGATATGCTTGCGTTGGTTCAGACTATCGGATTCGTCCAGAGCCTTTTGATCTCTTAGAGATGTGAGGACATCCTGAACATTTGTTAGCGGAGCGTCTTTATGGTCTGATCGGCCCTGCAATGAAGTTGGAGATGTGGAAGCGACGGCTGCCGTCGCACCGAGAAGCAGAATCAGCAGCGCAGGCGTGGATATTGTTACTTGTGCGGCAGTGACCTCAGTCCGGTGAGATCGTCTTTGCCTCCAAGGCGGCAAGCTTTTGGCGAGTAGCATGATGGCCACTCTTTTCGAATTGCTGAGCTATCACACTCTGATTGCTTTGCAACTCTGGTCCGGTAGAGACGCAAGATGGAGCCCCTTGTTTCTGGAACACCTCGCAACCGTTTCAGCAGCGCGGGTTGCAGCCGGCAGTTATGCTCGTGACTGGCTCATAGCGGCAGGGCGCGAGTTCTCAATTTGGTCGGAGGGGCTGGTATATTTGGGATTCGGATAGCTGACTTCGAAGAATGATGCTGTTTGAGCGAACGTCAATACGCTAATTGGAAAGGCGTACAGGATCGCTGTCAAGTTTACAGCGAGGCTGAGCGGCGATGCGGTGAGAATGCGGTGCGTCGGTTGTGGATGCGTAGGATATGACGGGTCTGGAGAAAGATGTCAATCTCGGTGAAGTGTTGGTTTATGCCTGACGAAGAGTCAGGTACAGAGGGAAGCCGAGGTCGCAGCCAAGTCGAAGGAATGGATGCCGTTGCAGGCTAGGGATACGTATCGAAAGAAAGTGCCAGAAGACGAGATGGAGTCAGCTGGATGATCTCGATGATTGCAAGCTTGCAGGCTGATGGGGGTGTGTGCCCTGCACTGCCTAGTGCTTACAAGGCGTCACAATGCGGACGAGCGGGGAACATCCGCGATTCTGCGAGTCTGACTGGGGGCGCAAGAGCCGACTGAGTGGAGATTGGAAATTGCAACCCAGGCAGCAGAGGCGCGTCAGCCGGGTCACACAGTTCTTGCACACTGGGGCTGTGAGCAATTTCTACATCATGCACGCAACGGTCACGCACTCGCCGCAAATGCTGGGATTCACTCTTGAAATTCCCCTTTTGTAAATTCCACTTCACTTACAACCGAAAAAGGGGCCAATCCAAGGGTGCATTTACTTTGTAGATCACTCAAAGAACGCCGATGTCACCTCCTCTGTACCTTTTCTCCAAATGATGCACGAACAGAACAAAAAAGGGTGCGGTCTGGAAGAATCGAACAT
Organism: Ustilago crameri; assembly: GCA_024271935.1. Classification (NCBI taxonomy): domain Eukaryota; kingdom Fungi; phylum Basidiomycota; class Ustilaginomycetes; order Ustilaginales; family Ustilaginaceae; genus Ustilago; species Ustilago crameri. The sequence continues at coordinate 208,828 of JANBMJ010000005.1, read as the reverse complement.
CCGTCTGCTCGGAGCAATATCCTTAGCGAAAAGGATACCAACCACAACGAGCCGTACTAGACCACTATACTAAGACCGCTTACGCTGCCGGGCGGAGCTCAAGTTGCGTATATATAGCGTGCGACCGGTACCATTGTTTTGCATCACATCACGTTTAGCACCTATCCTTCGAAACCATGCCGATCTCGACTCCCTTAGACCTTGAACATTGCAGAAACACGGCATAAACAAGTGTCTTACAAAGTGAGTTTCATTCGGACGGTATATTACTGCTCAGTGCCTGACAGAAGCCTGCGATGTGTACAAGGACAAGGGTTGGAATGCTTTAGGCTCGCTTGTATATGACGCCTTGGGAGGATCTCGACGGTATAACGAGGCGATAGCGTCCTGACGCAAGGAAGGAAGGGGTGTTTCCGTGTTCAACAGGTCAAGATTGCCGATCGATGGCAGCCGTGGGCGGCGAACATGTGTTGGCTGAGCTGTAGCGGTGATTGCTGGCCACTTGACCGGGCATGGTGGAGGTGATTCCAGCTCATCTGAAACATCCGAGGAGGCTTTAGAACTCTGCTCTTGCTCTCGACAGCAAGAGTGCTTCGTGCGGCAGAAAGAGCCGCATGACCAAGTCTGTGCCGTTGGTCTGTATTTGAGAGGAGCATGGACAAGGCTCAGACCATCATGCCCTGTTGCTGCTGCGGTGGGGAGGTGGTGTACAAGGCCAAGGTCGAAAGCGGACGGCGATTGAGCTGTTCGTGATGAAAGCTCTTCTTGGCTTGTTTGAGCCTTTGTTGGAGTACATCTGAGACCGCAGAATCCGTTCCGGACCGCAGCTTCTCGGACGTCGTCGCTGCCCCAGTGTAGCCTTCGCTTGGCTGGTCGAGGCATATCTTCCTGTAGTAGTCCTCCCTGGTCTGAGAATGCTAACGAGCTAGAGCGCTTCTTGTTGGTAGCCCGCGACTGATCGAGAACATGGGATTGGAGGTCCCCAGATTCGTCGTGGCCATGTAATTTACGGTAGTGCTCGTCAAGCTCGACATCGCTATTGCTGAGAACACGACGTTCCGGCTGACAGTCACACAGCGCTCGAAGCTCTTTGTTCTCTTCTTGTAGCTTGACAACAAACTCCAGCGTGTGGCTTATGATGCAAAGCTTCTCCAGCACCATTCTCGTGCCAATCTTTTCGCTCATCTCGCTCCTAGCCTTGGCCACCCTCTCTTGTTCTCGCTGGCGCTTGACATTCCTCTTATTGTTGGGGCTGCCAGGATCAATGTCAGCTTCTCTCTCCTGTGGAGGAGAGACAAACTTGCGATCAATCAGATCTTGGCACTCCTTGCGGCAAGCAGGGACGATGTTCTGCAAAGCCACGAGCTTCTCGTTGATCTTTTCTCGTCTTCGTCTCTCTATGATGGAATGATCCGTCTTGCGACGCAGCACTCGCGATTTGCGGCGGGTGCCATCTTTGTTAAATGGTTGTTCTTCCTGGTGGGCTTGGCTGCGCATGGGTGAAGAGCCAGTCGGTGCGGAATGCTTCCTGCTCTTAGGCGGAGCCATGGTTCAGACGAGATGTGGCAAAGGGTGGGGCAAGGAGGGAGTCAAAAGAGCTAGGCGTATGGTGGCTTCACGATGGGTGCTTAATGGGAGGCTTAGGCCGGCATCCTGACATCAGTTCTTCACGGGTGCTGTCGATGTCTGACGCCGAGGAAATTATTGCGAAATGTCCCCCTCTACAGGAGTGCATCAGATTAGAACACAAGGATGGAGAGGCCGGCGGAGAAGGGATGGACTGGGTACATGTACAGGCTGCTGGAACACACGCGTGGAGACGAGTACCGCCCCGGTCATGGCAGCGCGGGAGGAGCAGTTTGTGTACGGTACCCATACACACGACATCGCCATCGCTAGGCCAGACACAGGCGTCTTGCGCAAGCGTCGGCGATCTTTCTGAGCGAGTCAAGGAGGGCGAGGCATGAGCTTTGGATAATGTCGTGATTCTTGCGCTGTGGAGCGCGCTGTCAATCGACCAGAACAGTCACTTGCATCTTATCGTTCAAAGATGACGAGGACCTTCCCAGTCATGGCACCATCGTGTGCACAGCAAGCCCGTTGTTAGGCCCTGCCCGCGTCCAAAGCTTGCCGAAAATTTCGGATCACGGTTACAATTACAGACTCCGAGATCCGATGCGAAGACTTTCTTCTCAAGCTATTCACAAAGGACACTCCGACAAAGCTAGTATCATTCGGGCCTCACTTGGATCATCTCAGGCCTTCGACTCCACCAAAGGAGCTTTGGTCGATTCTCACCACCGCTACAGGTCATGAGCGCCGCAAACCTACGAGCGTTTCGTGGCTCCTATGCCTCGAATGTAGCCCACGCAGCTCGAATTCCGCAACTCAGACCACTCAAAGTTACGGCAACCGCTATACACTGTCACTATTCTCTCAGATCTCAAGCTCCCAAAAGAACATATCAATCTATACGATGTTCGCGACCGCTGGACGTCCCGGGACCTCCCCGACTATATACAACACAAGCCGGACTAGCTCCTGCGGATGCAGAACCTTCCTTAGATATTGACCGTGATCCGGTTGTACGTCTAGCGAAGCTCAGAATGGACAAGCACAAGCGTCTGCTAGAGACCTCCGAGCGAGCTGATAGCGCAGAGGTCGGCAAGCAACTCAAAGAGCTTGAACCGCTTCGGCAGGCATGGGAAGCGTTTTCCGGCAAACGCAAGCAGCTGGTGAGCACACTCAAGATGAGCGAGACGGATCCCGACGAGGAAATGCGTACGCTCGCACTCGAAGAGGTACCACTGTTAGAAGAGGAGCTATCAGGCTTGCGGAGCAGCATGGAGCAAATGATTCTGGAATCGGTCACAGACGAAATCGAGTCGAAAGCGGTTGGCGCCGTTCTAGAAGTGCGTCCTGGCGTTGGTGGGCAGGAGTCGACTCTCTTCACGGCCGAAGTGGCACGAATGTATGAGCGATTCTGCGAACAGAAGCCAGTGGAAGAGGACGGTTTCGGAACATGGCAAGTCGAAATGCTGTCCAGCACGAGTGTCGATGTCTCTACGTCGTCTTCGGGATCCGGCTCTGGTCTTAAGGAAGCGATCATCGAAGTCAAGGGCAAGGGTGTGTTTCAAAAGCTCAAGTTTGAAGCAGGCGTACATCGTGTGCAGCGTATCCCAGCAACACAAAGTCTTGGCAAGCTTCAAACCTCAACAATTGCTGTAATGGTGCTACCGATCTCCGAAGGGTCGGAAAACAAGGCGGACGATCTTGTGGATCTCAAGGACGTCAAGGTCGAAGTCATGAGATCACGAGGCGCTGGAGGACAGCATGTCAACAAAACCGAATCGGCTATCCGATTGACCCATGAGCCAACGGGCATCTCAGTCTCCATGCAGGACAGCCGTTCTCAGCACCAGAACCGTACCAAAGCATGGGCCGTGCTCCGAGCGAGATTGCTAGACCGCAAGCTCAAAGAGGAAGTGGAAGGTAACCGAGAGCGCAGGCTATCGCAGGTGGCAAGTATGGACCGCAGCGATCGTATCCGCACATACAACTTCCCGCAAGATCGCGTCACGGATCATCGTATTAATCTAAGCCTGAACGGTATCGATGCCATCATGGAAGGCGAGCACGATCCCGGGACCGGCTTGGACTACATCATGGAAGAGCTGCGTCTGGAAAGCGAGACACGCAAGATCAAGGCCTTACTCGAGAACGAAGAGGCCGAAGCTGCCGAAGCAGTGTCTGGGCCATCTTCTAAGGGGCGCAAGTAGAGCGATCCTACTGTACCAAATCCTCTAATCTTGACTATTCCGAGAGACGGAGAAACTTCATGCAGGAAGAAGTCCTGTACCGGTGATCAGTCTGTCTCAACATCTCTGCTCAGCACTACATCGTCACATTGACTGTCGCATTCGCACGCAGGCCCTCGGAACTCATCGGCAAGCATCGCATGATGTTCGGATAGACCGATCTTGGATAAAAGGCGCTTGGGCCCCTCGGCAGCGCGAACAATAGACGACCCACCAGTGGACTGGATTTTGCTGCATGCTCTGAGCTGTGCCATGCACATTGCACCCTGCCAACTGCATACACGTCCCACTCGAGCCGCTCAGCCACTCAAACGGCAGCCGACAAAGTATCTAGGATCTGCGTTCACTTTGTCAAGGAACAAAGCGAGCCACTGGCTAGCTTCGGTTGATCTCGGTCCGGCACATTGAAACGACAAGCTTATCTGCAAGGTCACCTGTTGCCCACGGACTACCGACTAGTCTTTACATGTTCACTCGACTACTACATGCACTCCAGATTCATCTCCCTTTAGTTCGTCATCATCGAGTTCATGCAACAACGGTCACACCACTCATCGAACAACATTTGCTACTACCCACCTCCATCAGACACCTCACAAGGGACTCGAGATGACGATGGCAGATGCATTCAAGAAAAGCAGCCCAGCTCGAGCCGGCAATAGCCTCGGGGCAGGCTATGTTCCGACTGAAGCGCGAACTCTGCGCCGAAGACGATCCGCTGCATCAGCAGCGCTGTTATCACGCCCGTCAATGCTCACCCTTGGCGACCTTGTGCCTTCTTTCGAGACGTGCGTTCTGGTCTACGCGACATCCTGGCCCGCCGGAAGCGCCGCTAAGCTGGTGTATGCCCTGTTCGAGCCCAACTTCCTGGTAGATGGCGTCAGCTCCAGCGTGCGTAAACTCGACCGGGCCTCTTGGGAGCGGCTGCGGTCGCACGTCGAAGAGCTTCGGATTGTAGCGCTACAATCACGCTGCGGAGATGCGTTGGAAGGCAGTTTCGACTCCTCCTTATCCGGTTCCGAAATCACCAACCCAGCTCCACTTCGCAAGCCCGACTGCATGTTTGATCTGTCCGTTCTTGCCGACGAGGCGACACAACGTTCAGTGTCTCACATCTACCTGCAGCCAAAGTCTTACACATCAGTACCGGCACGAAGCAGAGACGAACTGCTCGAGATTGAGATTCATGGTCCATCGGATGCGACCGTCGCGGAAGAGCGCAGAATCTGCCTTCCGACTCAGGTTCGAGCAGTACTCAACGACGCAGAGGAGCTCACGCGCGGCCCAATCTCGCCTATGCTAACATCGATCTGCCCGAACGGAGAGCAGGGGGGCAGCCAGAGCCAAACCAAGAACGCAGAGACGTGCGCCCGCATCCTGCAATTGTTCGAGAGTCCGCGCCCGTCTGTATAGCAGGACAAAGACCTCGATCACATGTATCACCATCTAGGCATCAGTAACACCGCGCCAAACATTAAGCGACAAGCACATCATCTTGTGGTAGATAAAGATGCCGTCTTGGGCAATGCAAACAGATTGTGATTAGACTATGCTGGCAGAAGCAGATGAGAGGCACGGAAGAGACTCGCTAAGGGGTATGAGATCTTTGGTGATGTGTACGCGACGAGAGAGAGCGATGCCGCTTTTGTGGTGAAGACGTTGCGCCGGAGAGCGGGGGTGGGGACAGAGCATCGCTGTTGAGTAGAACGTCAATTGAGTCGACCGACGATGGTGACCGTACATCAATCGTGATCTGCTGCTCGAATTCTTCCACTAATAGCGAAGATGCTTGTTGTCGCTGCTGTTGCGAGTTGCTAGATCGAGACTTGTGAGAAGAGGAGCCAGAAGTCGGTGTTTGGGTGCCAATCTGTCGTCGCTCTAGCCAAGCTCTCCTTGCATGGGCACTTGCGATCGAGATTTCTGTGGCATTGATGCTGTTGTCAGCAGGTGGACGGATGCTGCCCGCACTGACACAGACCATCAAGCCATCGTAGACGCCCGTGTTACAGTCGACGTTTGGGTTGTTGTCCAGCAACGTTTCGGTTGTGATGCCATATGCATTCGCGATGCTATCGCAGGTATCTTGGTCAGTGCACCTGTGAACGAACTGACAATCGTTTCCATAGCGACCAAGACACAATTGCGAGCCGATCTCGAGGGTATAGCAGCCAGCGCCAGCGTCGATCAAGTTGAAGGCGAGAATCTGATAGGTGGAAGTCAATGTCTTTGCGCCGATCTCATCGCAAGTGTCGCCTTGTATGACGGTGTAGTGACGGGTGCACGCTGTGTCGTTGGAGTGGAATGCAGCAAGTGCCGCTAATGGGAGTAGCGCTGTTGAGAGGAGCGCGGAGACGACGCGCATCGTGTCTATGGAAGTCCAGCGAGCAGGAGACGAGATGATCCGCGAAGGACGTTTGGAAAAGGTAAGTGCAGGGATCTGCGGGGCAGACAGGAGACAGAATCGCAGATGTATAAGATGCGACACAGATGGAGCAACAGATCCGTGGTCGCGACGAAATCAGAAGTACAGAAGGTCTAGCGGCGAGATTGGCGGTCTATCGGTAGTGTAAAGAGCGTGGAGTGCTGAAGAGCAGTCGGAGCAGTTGGAGCAATTGGAGATATCAGAGAACTCGGGAGGCTGATTGTGGCCTTGAGGGGAATAGGAGAGCGATCAAAGGTGATGCTAGGGGAGAGGGGCAAGGGGAAACGATTCAGTGGTGATGGTGATGAAAGACTAAGTGGGTTTCAAGATGATGTACCGACCGATACCCACACGCGCTGCACCGAGTCCACACATGTCGAGATCCTGGCTGCAGGGATGCGTGAAATTTAGCACAGCGCCCACTCTGCGAATTGTTTTGATGCATCACCATCACAGCGTGGAAGAAACACAGAAGGGGGCGCTGCATGACTTGACAAGTGGTTGTCTCCTTTCGACAACGGCGCAGAGCCGTCGATGCCACCAAAGTACAAGCGTGTATCTCATAGGCCATGTCGAGCAGCTTTGACCAGCAGTCGAAATCTTTGCACGTTGACAAGGATTGAAATGGAACGCAGTGACAAAGCTCGGTCCTTCAATAAGTTACATGCGCTGTCGATCCTCAATTTCTCTAGTGTGTGTGTGTGTGTGTGTGTGTTTCGGGTCGGATGTTCCGTACAGCAGATCAACTTCAAATTGGTGCGGCGCGCCCCTCAGCCCGAGGCTCGGCAAATCGCAGCGCATCACTGAGGGGAGGAACGCGTTCTTGGTCATTAAGCCGGCCGGGACAGATTTGAGCAACTGGAAATCAGCTAATCTGACTCCCGATTCTCGCAGTCGAGGCGGCACCTTTGCAGTCGGATCTTGCTGAGTCGCGAGCGCGCATCTGCCCAAATTTGTGCATGTTTGGACAGACACGCAAAGGCAAGCGGAGCAACTGTGCATCCTTTCAATCAACACCTGAATCGCTCTTTGCCTGTTCACCAGCGCACAATGTCGGCACACCACTCATCCTTGTACTTCTAGCAACATCTCGACCTTTCCGCATCTACACCATAGATCTGTGCCAGCATAGCTCATGTAACAACAGGCAGCACTCCCATACCTGGAACACCTTCATCCCTGTCTGAGCGGCAGAGACGGTTCCGCCTCCACACCCTCAGCATACCAGCACTTGACCGGTTGGCACCAACGCTTACCATCGTACAACAACATCGAGCTTCTCAGCATGCCAAATCAGTGACAAGCAAAAGCGGATCGTTCACATTCAGGCGTACCAAGCTGCAGCGTTTCGGAGATGCCGCTCGCTGCGACTGCGCCAAAGTCGAGGTTGGCTTCAACCAAATCGCGCCAAGCGATCGCTTCCACCTCGACCACATCGGCTCGTCCGACCATCGTTTCTGCTCGAGAAAGGACGGCCCCTCCAACTCAGCCACCACCGCTTCCCGTGCAGCTTCAACTGCCTCCACCGCTTCCAACCATATACGAACTGCAGTCAGCACTCGCCATCAAGCCTTCGCCGCAACTCATAGCTAGACGCCTCGTATCACTGGCTCGTTCGTACCTCTCCTTGCGACACGACAGTGCGACCAACGACCCCCTCGACTGGGAGCTCGACTTGTGCTCCGCCACTTTCTTCTCCATCTACGCTGTCTGCCTAGAACCTTCCTCCACTGTTGCTCGCAGAACCCTAGCCCGATGTGCCCGTCTTGGCGGCTTCAACAGCGTCCTGCCCTTTAGCCCATCCGGAAGCTCTGCCTCTGCCACCGTAACCGCCACTAAGCTTAGCTCACACGATCCTCACGATTATGCCGGCTCTCAGGCTTGCGTTCATATCCTTCAGCAGGGCTCTACCTCCACTTTTCAAGATGCCGGAAGCGCAAGGGAATATCGCGACGCTTGTCGCACACTCGGTAGAGACTCAGATGCCGTGCAGGGGGCACAAGTGATTCAGGAAAAGGCCATTGGCAAAAGGAAGGCGGTCGACGCTGCTGAAAGCACCACATCACTTCCCGATCCGGTTTCAGCACAATCTCGTTACAACTCGCAGCTGCAGACCGATTCGGCGTACGGTGCTGCAAGTCGCGAACGCATCCAGGAAGCCCGGACAAGCTTCCTCAAGGCTCTTGAACAAGATCCCTTCAATTGGCGTGCGTGGACAGGTCTTTGCGATACGGGTTACGGCGCTGCAACTGCCAACCAGCACTTCGGTCATTCAACGCTAGATCGACTCTATTCCAACGTTGTGATGGACATTCATGCGCCATACTCATCGATGGAAGCAGCGCTTAAGGGCACGCCAAATTTCTCCAACGAGCAAACTCAGTCCACATCCATGGTGCGGAAGGTGTCTGAAGATGGCTCCAACAAGAAGTTCAAGGTCTCGTCCGACATCCCTCCAGTACCCACCTTGAATGCCAATGCTGTCCGGCTGGTAGCTTCTTCCAAACCGACAGACAAGGTCACACCCCCTCTGCCAACTACCTCAGAGAGCCCTGTCACAGCCACACGGCTTCATCCCGCCTCTCGTGCACTTTCCACCGCTCAGACAAACACGACCCGCGTGGAATCTCTGGCTTCCGAACAAGACGACGTCAAGGCTGCAAAAGTCAACGTCGTTGTTCCCCGTAACCGAACCACGGCTGTACGCACAGCAACCGTAACGAATCCAGCGACAAGTCAAAATGGCCGGCAGCTTAGGTCCACGGCGCTTCGTGGCGAACGTGCCGCGGCAGTGCCAAATAGGGCCGGAGCAACAAGTCAGGCCGGCAGCGTGTCGTCGACCTCGTCCACTTCCTCGGCGTCGTCCGTGTCGTCGCGTGCTACCGTTTCGACAGCTCGTACCGCAGTGTCTACTCGCAGAGTGGGTACAACTGCGCCAAGCCAAACCACTTCGCGCCTTGCGGTTCCCAAGTTAGCCTCCGCGACCGCACCTCGTGGTGCAGCAGCGGCCAATGGCACCAGCACTCAAGCTAAAAGAATGCCCACTACTGCATCGCGTCTTGCCAATGGTTCAAGCTTAAGTCGCCCTGGCAGCGCCATGTCAAAAGCCAGTTCGGCTTCTGGTGGCACTGCAGGTGCAGCTTCTCGAGCCACCGGTAACCTAGCATCGAGTCGTACAGCTGCTGAGGCAATGCGTCAGAAGGAAGAAGAAACAGCAAAGCTGAAGCTCGAGCAGCTGTCTGCTCTCCGTGAAAGTTGTATGCAGCAGCTTACCACCCTTGCGCATCAGATGGCCGCAGACATGTACATTCTTGCCCTCCTTGCTCAGGTTGGAGAAGCTTACAGGCTATTGCGACTCTGCCACGGTGATAAGGCCGCCGCCGTGCTTTCGCAACCCGTTCTCGGCAACGATGCCACCAGCACCGGTGATTATATGCAAGCAGACGGACAGGGGTCCGACGGTGCATTGATTGCCGCGACGATCGAAGCGAATCGATCGCTTGATCTTCAGGTCAAGGACAGCTTAGTACACCAGCTTCTCCTTGGTAGGAGCTATGCAGAATGCTCTCAATACGCCTCTTCCGAGGTGCACTTCGCAGCTGCGCGCAAGCTGAATCCTTACGTGGCCTCTCACATGGATGTATATTCACTTGTTCTCTTCCACCTCTCGCGCGAAGCCAAACTATCCGCACTTGCGCAGCATCTTTCCATGGTAGCTCCCGGGACAGCGTCGACCCACATTGTGGTCGGCAACGCATTCTCGCTGCAAAAAGAGCACCAGACTGCTTTGGTCTGCTTCCAGCGTGCTGCAGCGGCAGCGCCCGAGTATGCTTATGCCTATACGCTAGCTGGCCACGAAGCGCACGACTTGGGTCTGTACGACGAGGCGATCGCATACTTCCGCAGTGCGATCCGATGTGATCGTCGACATTGGAATGCCTGGGCTGGTCTGGGTCGTGTCTACCTGGGCATCGGAGAGCACGAGCATGCGGCCTGTAAAAGCTTGCAGCAGGCCGTTCACATCAACCCTTCCAACCATATCCTGTGGGACTTGGTCGGGTGGACTTTCTCGCTCATCAACGCGCCGGCCAAGGCTCTGGAGTGTTACAACAAAGCGATCGAACTCGCACCAGGTGCCTCAGCGTTGACATACTTGCGACGGGCGGAACTGCTTCTGCAGAATGGCGATCCCGAGTCCAGTCATCACGATCTAGTGCGCGCGCATGACCTGGCTCCGGAAGAGGCAAGCATCCACATCTTGCTTGCTCAGTCGTACATGCGACTGGGTGGCGGGGCATTCTGCCACCTCGAGTCCGCCGGTCTTTCCTCGAACTCCGGAGCTTCGAAAGCCAACGCCGTGCTCCGAGCCACAGGAGTCATGGTGCTCCCGTCGCGATTCCAGGCCGAGATCACGCACCATCTCTCGGTTGCAATCGACCTTGACCCCTCGCTACTGCGCCTGGTCAAGAGCATCTGCGAGGGATACAAGACGCTGCCCGCCAACAAGCTTAGCCTGCACCCGCACGAGGTGACGAATGTATCGTTTACACAATCGCATATCTCGATGGCCGAGAGTGGGATGATGGCGTACGAACACTCAGGAATGGGGATGGAGGGACAGAGTTTCAGAAGTGGCGGCGCCAGTGGGATGGTCGGGCTGACGCCGCAGCTGCAGCACGGGCATGGATTGATGGCGCCAGCGGATTTTGCCGTCAGCAGAGTGGCGAGTGGTGGCATGGATGGTAGCTTTCTGAGCATGACTCCAGCTCATAGTCAGGATATCGTACTCGAGGATGCAGAGGCATCGTCTTGATTCTGTAATGTGTATCTCTTTGTATTGCTATCAATATTCAATGTTCAACCGAGTGCGTCTTCGCACTTGCTGAAAACCGAGCTCATTCTTAATCATGTCTCTTCCGCACCGGCTTGGGGACCTTGCAGTGTATTCATGCGAGTTTCATATTGTTTGTGATACTATAAGCGGCTTAGTCGGCGCAGTGTTTCATCGTCTTTACGCTTTGGGGCCAAACGCGGTGGTGTGTGTGTGTCTAAGGCGGAGTCTGTTTGCTTTACTTGTTAGCCTGCTGTTGGGCCTTCTTGTTTTCAAAGATGGCGTTGATGCTTTGCCAGACAACCTTGGGGCTCTGGCTTGCGTCAACGGGGGCCCAGATGCCCTGTTTCCTATAGTAGTCGGTGACGGCGGCGGTCTGGGCGTGGTAGGTGGCGAGGCGCTTCTTGAGGGTTTCGGCGTTGTCGTCGGAGCGCTGGATGAGTGGTTCGCCGGTGACGTCGTCGGTCATGGGCTTCTTGGGTGGGCTGAACTCCTTGTGGTAGCTCCTGCCGGAGGCCGGGTGGACGAGACGGCCGGTGATGCGCGAGATGAGCAGATTGTCGTTGATCTTGAGCTCAACGGCGTGGTCGAGCTTCTGGTTCTTCGACTTGAGCATTCCATCGAGCTTCTCAGCCTGAGGCGTGGTTCGGGGGAATCCATCGAGGATGAAGCCAGCCTTGCAGGCCGGGTTGGTCTCAAGCTGGTCCTTGATCATCGAGACCATGATCTCGTCCGACACAAGTCCGCCCTGGTCCATGATCTTCTTGGCCATCTTGCCGAGCTCGGTCTGTTTGGCAACCTGTTCACGCAGCATGTCGCCGGTAGCAAGGTGGCACACGCAGTTGTTGAACTTCTCGAGGATCTTGGGAGCCTGAGTACCCTTGCCGGCACCGGGAGGACCGATGAGAATCATGCGAACACCCTCCTGCGAGCCTCCAGTAGCCGAAGAGAGCGCCGAGGACGCCTTGGATTCGAGCTGCGCAATCTTGTCGTTAAGCTGCGAAACGAGCGACTTGAGGTACGAGAGCTCGGTGGAGCCAGCAGAGATGGTGTCGCCCTTCATGCCGAGCTCCTTCTTGACCTCGGATTCAGAGGCTGTGTATTTCGCATTGGCAGAAGGAGATGTTAAAAGCAAGGGTGATCAGCATGTACGCTCTTGATCCATGCGACAATGGGTTCTGGCAGAATGCTTACGAGGAGGAAAGGGGCTATCCCTGGAACCGCGGGTGGTGGTAGTGGCCATTTTCGCAAGACTTGAACCAAGAAAGGGATGGATGTGATGGTGTGGAAGAAGTAGAGGAGAAGGTCGAAGAACAGGTGGGATTGTGGAGAAGGATGCAACCCGCTCCTCGGCATCGGTCACTGTCTTTCACTTCTCACTCAGATGCTGGTGCGGGATGCAAAATTCCCGCTTCTCAACACGACGATCTTCTCAGCGGCACACTGACGCACCAACCAACATCACTTTCTTCTTCCGTCAACTCTACCCTCAGTGCCGATCTTGTTCGACTTATCACACACAACATTCCCATACTTGTACTGGAAGGAGTAACGAATGAAGCTACTGCGCACACCTGTTTGTCCAATCAAGGTGCCATTGACGTATGTGAGCAGCCGGCTGACAGGCGGATCAAAGGCGTTGGGTTCAATCGAAGCGAGCAGCCATGCGGCAAAGCTCCGGCTTCTCCGATCCAATCCATTTCCGTTTTCCTGCCAAGATCGCGATCAAAGACCCCCGGACTTGAACTCTCTCTGTTCATTTATGAAAGTTGAGAGTGAATCACCATGCCGGCCTGAGTGGAGGCGAATTGAATTTTTTGCGTTGGTATTTTCTCGTGCGAATCAGGGAGGCAGTCTCACTCACACTTGTACCACAGGCATTTGCGGGAAAGAGAGATAATTGGCGATTGCAGCCGTCCATGACATCTAATGAGACAAGGGGAATTGTGACGACAAGAAAAGAGATAAAGCCCATGAACGAGTGGAGACGGAATACAAGCGTGACTAGAAGGGGAAGAAGAGTCGGAGCAGAGGGTGCCCGGAACCAGAGAGAGAGAGAGAGAGAGAGAGAGATCGAATCTAGGTTTGGGGAAGAGGAAGTTGTGGCTGCAAGGGATGTGTGAACTATTAGACCAAAGCCAGCTGACCGAAGATTGCGACGACTCGACAAGAACAACACTGAAGAAATACAGCGACTTTGTGACCATGATGAAAGACCAGAGAGCGTGATGTCTATGACGAAAAGTATAGGGTGGCCATGATGAGGTACCTCCTCAGGCATCGGCACCACGCGCGTTGGCATTGTGGTGCTCTGTGTTGAGCCCAAGCTGCATGCCTGCATCTCCAAGCGCATCGAAGCCGACGTTCGAAGCCGGGGACAGATGGGCTTCACCCTTGATGACGTTGGGCGCCATGCCACTGGCAAGCGACTCATTTTGCGGGAGCGAACTCAATGCTGGAAGCTGCGAACCCATGTCTGTGGGCATCGACGACATTGGCGTATTCTGTCCAGATGCTGGACGCGAACTTTCGGCTGCGATCGCTGCTTTTCGAGACGGAATCGACAGCATGAAGTTGGCTGCTTGTGCCTGCTGTTTCCTTTCGATCATATTTCGCACCTGGTTCACTTGAACCTCCTCGCTCGACGCCTTGCCGTTGGGCATCTTAGGTTTGCCCTCAGGCTGTGATGCAACCAGCGGTGCCGTTTGTGGCGGAGGTACAACGCCCGACTGAAGCTGCTGCTGAAGAACCTGCGAAGAGGCCGGCACTTGCAATGGCTGGCCACCAGCAAGCTGATTGGCATTGGCGTTGTGGAACGGACTGTGATGCATTGGCGATGCCATTGCAGATGACAGTTGCGAATCCGATCTAGCCACTTCGGGGCCCGGACCAGGAACATCCGAAAGCTGAGGCGTCAGCATAGCTGCCTCGTTGCTCATATGTTGGAAGAATGGCGGACGAGCGTCAGCATGAACGGGTGGAGTGAAGGGGAATGAGATCGCGTTGAGGACGGCGGGTACCTTGGAAGGTTCGACAATTTGATGGTTGATCGACTCGCTGCCAAAGTTGGCCGGAGGATGACCGTTGATGAAGGCATGACCAGGAGGAGGCACACCTTGCTGCATGGCTTGCGGAAGCATGCTAGGAACGACTGGGGCTGACGGCATGAGACCGTTGGGCATAGGTGCCACATGTCCTGCCTGTGCAGCGTTCATTCCGGCTGTCAGTTCGGGGGCAAGGGCGGTGGCGCCGGCAGAAGGTCCTGCGTCGTTGACTTGAAAGTCATCAGCGGCGATCGATGCTACTTGCAGGTAGAAAGAGTGCTGCAGCTGGTGCAACTGACCGCCGTGAACGTAGTGTGCCGTGACGCTCACTTCGCCGCCCTCACTGCCAGCAGTAGGGGTTCCTGACAGGACTCGCTTGTCCTCCTCCCAGTGGATCCATGACGGCACCTTGTTGCACGAGAAGACAGCCTTAATGCTCGTGGACGATGCTTGAGGGTCCCAAACCTTGAGGGGCCACGTCCACTTGAGGCCGACGTAGGCAATTTTTTCGGGCGCTCCTGCGATTTTTCGGGTGAATTCGCGGAACTCCCAACCGCCTTCTGGTTTCTTCTTAGCTTCGACGATCCAGATGTGATTACCCTTGGACTTGGCCTTCTTGCCGTCCTCGTTGAAGCGAGAAATGTAGGGCTGTGTCCAGAGGAATTGCTTGATCTTTTTGATCGAGCATTCGGCCTCACTGATACCATTGCGATACACTTCAGCCTGGAACGCATTCGTGAAGGCCTGGATGCGGAATTTGAACGGTCGGAAATCAGGAGACTCATCCAGTTTCGCCATCTTCTTGGGCATCAGCGTCTGGTGCAGAAGCTCGCCACGATCATCCTTGATCTCAAGGTCAGAGCACACGGCTGTCAGGAAGCTGTGGAAGATCGACTCGAGCTTGTTGCGCAGCTCGGGAGAAAGAGCTGCGCCCGGGCCGTTCTTGTCCGCGTTCGCCATTGAGGCATCTGCTCCTCCATTCTCTTCCGCAGCCGCAAAGTCGAAAGAGGCTCCGCTGGAGAAAAAGCCGCTGCTGCGGTGTCGACGATGTTTGGTGAGATGGCGTTGGCTAGCGCCGCCGACCGTCTCAGCCTCGTCGCCACTGTCACCAGACTCGTCAGGCGACGAGGGACCTGAGTCAATCGCTGAATGATTTGCAATGTTGCTGCTAGAGATAGCCGACATTTGCAAAGCGCTCCGGGCAATTTTCTGCCCACGATCGCCGCTGGTGAGAGCATCGGCGCCGCCAAGCTGTTGCTTCTGGCTGTGCTGAGGCGTCATGGTCATGGCATCATGCAAGGAACTACCACGGGCATGGTTGTGATGGCGAAGAGCAGGACTCGATGGCATCGACTGCGCAACCGCGTTGCCGTTGACTGCAGCAGAGAGACCTTGTCCCTGCGCAGGAAACTCGAACGGCGTTTGCGGCGTTGTAGGGGAAGCGTTGAGGGACTGCGAACCATGAGGAAGCGACGCGGTGGCCTGAGCTAGCAGGTTGTGCGACGATCCACCTTGGGCAGCACCTTGTTGGTGCATGGGCGCCTGCATGTGCGACATGGTCATGGAGGAGCCTCCTACGGTAGGAGGTGCTGATGGTGGTGCCGGAGGAGGCTGGATGGGCGTTGCAGTCTCAGAACGCTGAGTCTTGAAAGGCTGTTCGGAAAGGTCGCTGTCGGATTGCACGGGTCGCTTGCGCGCAGTGGGACTCACTTGACCGCTAGCGAGAGCTTCGCTGCCGCCCACGTGCTGCTGTTGTTGCTGGACAGAAGACCCTTGCATCTGGCTGAGCGTCAAGTTGCCGTGCGGCGGGAGGTCTTGCTGATGTTGAGACGGCTGAGAATGGTGCTGTGCTGTCTGCTCCAGAGCCAACGGAGGGCCAAGTCCCTGCTGGCCAGACTGCAGCGGTGGCTGAGGTGCTTGCATGGGCTGTGTAGAGAACGAAGCATCTCCGAACGATTGGCCAGACTGCAGACTCGGCGCGATGGCAGGTGCAGAGGCTGGCGCGGAAGGAGCAAATTTTTGATGCGCGAGGTGCTGAATATGTTGCAGGTCCTTTTGCAAGTCACCGAGACAACGGTTGCTTAGCTGGCCGTTGCCGCTGTGGAAGGACTCTCGGGCAGTGTTGGCTTGCAACACAACGTCGTCCAGCAACTTTGCGATCTGGTTCATCAAATCTGCGTGTTCCGAAGATGGTCGCTGAGTGGACGCGGAGGCAGCACGGAGAGCTGCAGCCTGGGCTTCGGCCTGAGCTTGCTGAGCCTGGGCTTGAAGCTGAGCCTGGGCCTGAAGCTGGGCTTGTGCTTGTGCCTGCGCCTGTGCGTGAGCCTGGGTCTGGGCTTGTGCCTGCAACTGCGCTTGTGCTTGTGCCTGCGCCTGAAGCTGTGCGTGGGCCTGCATTTGAGCCTGGGCTTGGGCTTGCGCCTGGGCTTGTGCTTGGGCCTGAGCCTGAGCATGAGCCATGTCCATCGGAGTAGAAGGAAGAGCCTGCATGTTGATGCCGAGCATCTGTGCGGCCATACCTTGATTGGGACCCATGCTGTGAGAAGCCGCTCGCTGATGGACAAAGCGTTCAGGGGCTTGAATTGGCGTAGCCGACATGAGCATCTCGTTCTGCGCTGGTGCAGCTGGCCATCCAAAGGATTGGAGGCTGTTGGCTGAGGCCGGCATAGATTGCGGAGGCAACGATTGAGATGGCAGTGATTGCAAATGCAAGCCCAGAGACAAGGACCGTTGGTGTGCCGAAAGGGCAGGCCTTTGTCCTGCAGCGGATTCATTCGCCAGAGCCGGAGGTGCTGGTCCAGCGGGAGAGGCCTGCGACATCGCTTGCAGTTGAGGCTGCGCCAGATGCATGGGAATGACTTGAGCCTGAGTTGGCGCGGCTTGCGACTCTACTTGCTGAGCATGTTGCTCGCCTGCTTGCTGTTGTTGCTGCTCTTGGTGCTGCTGCTGGTGGTGGTTGGGCTGCTGAGAGTGCTGCTGAGCACCGAGCTGCATAGGCTGGATGGGTTGTTGGGACAATTGCACCTGCTGCTGCTGCCCTGACATCTGTTGTTGCATTGGCGAGGGCATTGCCGAATACGACTGCGGGGGCTGGTTCTGTTGCATGACTTGTTGCGACGTTGTTGGCGTGGGCGGCTGCTGCGCCGACATACCAGCATCCGTTGCTGAGCCATGCTGTTGTTGCATTTCACCGTGCTGCATGCTCTGCTGTAAGGATGCCTCAGCTTGTGGTTGAAGGTCTTGGGGAAAGTGTCCTGATGGATCGGCAGAATTGGGCTGAGATGTCATGGGCGAAGCAAGAGCAGAATGAGAGTGCTGTTGCTGCATTTGCTCTTGATGCGACTGGTGCTCTTGCTGCTGTTGCTGTTGCTGAAATTGCTGCTGCTGCTGCTGCTGCTGCTGCATATTAGCATTGAAGGTCGGATCAAAGCCAGGAGGATGAACCATTTGTTGCGCATGCGCCTGTGCGGCGTTCATGACAGGCAGAAGGTTCAGTGCGGCAGGCGATCTAGGTCGCCTTTTCACGTTGTCGTGGTCAGGGATGACAAGGCTGGAGTAGGTGAAGTGGCTAGAGCTGGGCGGGACTGCCTCCGAGGCATGTACAGCACCAAAGCTGAGGCGGGGTGAGGGACGGCTGGTGTGGGCAGCGTCGGGATTTGTGAAGCGCCGTCTAGGTTGGGGGATCGGAAAGCCTTGATTCGAGAACTGAGGAGAGTCAGTGGTCGAGTCAACGCTTTGATGGGAGAAGGTGCCCGATGAGGGAGCCGAGTCGACCTGAATAGAGTCTTCAAAGACTGACGGAAGCTGACCAGAGCTCCAATAGGAGGGCTGATCGTGGCCGATTTGTTGGTGCAGCACCCCAAACGTCTCTGGATGCACCGATACCGCCTGTGGCTGTTGCGAAGAGATCGTGTCGGGCGAGTTCGAATGCGCAAGCACCTTGAAAGGAACCTACGCTAGGTCAATGGGATATGAAGGGTCTCAGTGCGTGTAGTGAGACGTTGAGATGCAATTACGGTAGATCCGAGTGGAGAATCTAGCCGAAAACAGATACCCTTAAGATAGGCAGTGTCCATATGCTGTGAGAGCAAGAGTACGTATATGCGAGCAGAGGCCGCTGACAGGGAACGCGGAGTAGAACGAGGTCGAAGACCAGCTTCGAAGGTCTAATTGATTAGGTTGGGAACGAAGACGACCCAGTATCTCTGGAGAAGATGGCCCTGTTGGGAGCTAGAACCGACTAAGCCCAGCTAGCAGCGATAGTGGATGTGTTGGGGCAGTCTTCTGACGGCTTCGTGTCAATCGGCAAGATACCGAAAATCTCCTCAATACGATGCCAACTAGCGCAGATTGGCTGAGCTGAAGATGACCGGCAATTCCGATGCTTGCACCGGCACTAATTAGATGCCGTCGGATGGTCGCAACTTCAATGTCGAAATGTTCTGTGAATGCGACACTTTAATATGTTGCGTTTGCCGAAATGAGTCTGCTACCTGCAAGTGTCTATAGGTCTGGATCGAGTGAAGATGGTGACGAGAGATCAAGCTGGCCGTGAGACAGGAAGACAAAGTCGGCGAGCAAAGTGGCTAGTGTTATTGTGGCGCTAGGTGGATGAAGAAGCGGAGACAGAGTGTGGGGGATGGTGGGGAGTTTGGTGATGTAGGAAGGGGAAGATAGAGAGGTGGGTGATTCGAAGCAGGGATGGTGACAATTGAAAGGAAGTGATGAGCAGAACGCAAAATGTGCCGCTACTCTGGCTCCAGAAGCACTAATTCCAGGCAGGGATGCATGGCTCATGTCGGCTGGCTCTGCGTGCTGCAACCGGGTTGCAATCTTCTCAAGCCAGAAAAGGCCTTCAACCCACTCTCTCAGCTTGGCTCAAGTTGTGCTGCCGCTTAAGCTCAATTGCATAGCTGCGCATCCATCCATTCGTCAGCTCCTTTTTTCCCTTTTTGACAATCAAAGCAGGCTGTACAAGAAGAATGTGTCGTATGCCTCATCAAGCGCTGCCTACCAGATACCATGCTTAAGCTCAAAACTGTTGCCGTCTAACTTGCTGTTCGCCGACTTTACAGAGCCATGCAGTGCCCTTTCAGCACAGCGTTTGCTCGAGCGAATCCGTTCTGCGCTGAGAACCCTTTGTTACTCGCAACTGCCGGTGCCTAGCCGGAAGCCGACTATGTAAATCATAGTGTGTGGATGCTCTTTTGTGCTCATTCCTTTCACGGCAACCACACTTCTGGGATCAAGAAGAAGCAACAAAGTTGCAACAGAGTCGAAAAAAACTCGCTTGGTGAAATTTTCTTTGGATGCACCTGGACAGAGCAATTTTTCAATTCAATTCAAGGTAATTAGAATCTTTCAAAGCGACTCTCATCAAAGTGCCGCTTAACCAGGGGTCACGAAGTTGGCCTGGACAGGCCATGTGCTGCGGTATAACTTTGTAATGACTTTTGTAACGGTCTGTATTTGAGGTGTGCTGCACTTCCTGCAAGGAAATCAATACAAAATCACCTCAAGTCTACCGATCCCTTGAGCTTGGTGTGGCCCCATTGATGTGTGCAGCATCATGCTTGCAATGTCACGCGGCAATCGCGACCGTCGCTATGCTGACCCCTTTCCACCGCTCGAGTTGCATCAACACAACCAGGACGATCAATCAGTCTTGGGATTCCAGTCCGACATGAGTTCCGCTGGACGCGCCTTAACTCCCCCAGATTTCTTGAACTCTATTCGAGTTGACCGATGGGCAGTGCTCGACCATGCCGCATGGAGCACAGCTCACACGAACCTAGTTCGTCTCGTCCATGATTCTATTTCACCTCGCCGTCCTTGTCAACGATGTGTTCTCTCGTGTATCCTAGAGAGGATATTCGAATCCCGCGGCATTCATGTAGTTGGACATTGCGAGGGATGCAGCCAACGCACCAGGCCTCGACTGAGAATCCCTGGGCGACTGTCGAGCTGCTTACGACTTGTCGCTGTCTGACAGCATCATGACAATGGGCTTCATTCGAGCCTCTGACGCAAGTGTGGCTTCGTTGCCTTCGATTTTGGCGCACGATGCACTAAATTGATCTGGAGCAAAGCTCTCCGGCGGAGCTATAGTGGGAGGTGATTGCTCAGACGGTACCACTGTGTTCCCCAAAGTTCACGCTCAAAGCATACACACCGGTACAATGACACCGTCGGTGGGCTCATGTTGGTCTTGGCAGGGCTTGGTCTGGTAGTGAACCTTGTCCGACGTCGTGACTGCGGATCACATCGATTGGCAGCACGGCTCGATGCTTCCCTCACGATCGATAATTGCAATATTTGGTTGCTCGGGTATGGGCGTCAACAGGAGCTTCAAGCTATTCTTCGAGATGTGCATCGCCTAGAATTACCCGAGCATCAGCTCACACTGATTGGATCGCTTCCGCTCATCTTTGGTTGAAATTCGCTGCACGCCTGTGTTCCTGCCGGCATCTAAGCACGGCACCCCGCCAGAATTCGACCCTTTCCTCTCCGTAGTTCGCCGAACAAAGCGATGCTTGCCTCTCCTCGAACAGTCCAGGTCTCTGCAGAAGCACTCATGAGTTGATCAAGGAATGGTCGCGAAGGAGCCGTTGATGTCGATGAAAATGAAGTTCAGCGCACCTGCACCAACGCCGCCAGATGGAAAGAAGGCACAACTGGTTGCGCCTTTTTGGAACACCGGCTGAGGTGGCACATGGCAACACGCGGTAAATGCACGGCGCCA
The DNA here is from genome assembly GCA_024271935.1 of Ustilago crameri. NCBI lineage: Eukaryota > Fungi > Basidiomycota > Ustilaginomycetes > Ustilaginales > Ustilaginaceae > Ustilago > Ustilago crameri. The sequence goes on along the minus strand of JANBMJ010000005.1, from coordinate 187,971 downwards.
CAAGCAGTCGGACCTTCAAATCCGCACCCACCCACTCACCAGCATGCTGCCGTCCTAAACCCGACTTCCGGACCTTCACTGTGGGCAGTGATTGAGGGCTCAAAGCCGAAACAAGCAACAGCGTTGAGACACACAAAACAGGCTGGCCAGATCGGGTTTCTGACCATCCAAGAGATTGATTGAAGAGATGAAAGTGGAAGACCACCGGCTCCTTTGGCTGCTGCGCGCAGCTGCCACGAGGCTACAGGACCAGCTTTCTTTGTTGCCCGAGACACTTGATTGCCGTGAACTGCTGCTGTGACCCTGCATGGCTTCAACCAGATTCTCGGCGGATTCGCGCTGTTCCATCTTCTTTTGCTTTTGCGCCAGACACCGGAAGGCCATTTTCTACCGGTACAGAAGTTGAGACTTGAGTGCTTCTTGAGACAACCAACAGTTTGCAGGGTCGCCCTCGAACACCCTTATCGTATCTGATTGGCCGAGCTTCTATTTTCGTTAGCGGAGGACAAACGGCTCAAAATTTATTTTTTTCCGGACGAAGCCTGAGCTCGTTAGGAATGGTGTTTTGAACGACACAGCCCTGTCCCAAGAGAATGCCGGCCGCCCTTCGCTTCTTGGCTAGGTGTTCGATATGTTTCGCAAGTGAGACAAATGGGGTCTCGGACATGCGTGATGCTGCTCAGAATGCTTTGTGCGCCACCAAAAACGCTCCTCAAGTGTGAGCTCTGGCCATAGCCGCAGCATTGGATTCGCGCGCAATCTTGATTTGCTGGACGGATCCCTCCCGATGAGGCTCATTCACAGTGAAATCTGCAACCAAAGTTGAGCGCGGCTACCAAGTGTTTCCACTCCGAGCTGGCGCTCCTATGCACAATCGAAACGATCCTGAGGGCAATACAAACTGACAATGAGATCCAGAGGGTTAGAGTTAGGGTTAAGGTTAGAACCAGAGTACAAGAAACTGAGTGTGAACAGAAAACACAGCGAACCTGAGAATGCGGAACATCATGACAAAGGCGAAAGGTTGGCTATGGTGATGAATGCGATCGGACCGTTGATATTGTTGGACAAACTACCTCAAACTCCTGAGAACAGGCGCATTGAAGCTGCCTATGCCGCTCGATGCCGTCTTCATGTACTCTGGCACGGGCGCTATGGAGCTCAACACGCTCGCGGCATCCTCGGACTCTGCCACTGACGCCACACTATCCTTCCTGCCCAATCGGATTTGACCCGACGAGGACGGTGTGAGACTAGCCGCTCGCTCTGCGGATGCGGCCAGCTGAGCGACCCTGCCTGAGCTCGCCGAGCTCTTCATCGGAGACGCCGAGGGAGAGGCGTCCGTCACTGCTGAGGTGAAGTCCCGCAGGGCGGCGGATCGACTTTCGAGCATGGCAATCTTGTTGCGCACCGAAGGCACCATCACCGCCGCACCACGCAGATTGTGCGTGCTGTGCGAACGCGAGATTGCACCAGAGGGTGTCGAGGTTGATGCGTCAGAGACGAGGGATGACGTGCTGTCCGAGTGTCGAAGCGCAGGTTTGGCGGGTGAGAGGTTTTGGAGTGTCGATGAGCGAGGCATGGATGAGGCTGGTTTGACAGGAGAAGTAGACGCAGTGGCGAGCGAAGCTTCAGAAGGCTTCTTAACAAGAGCGGACGGAAGTGCTGACCGACCAGGAGCCGTTTCGTTGGTCTTCTTGATAGGCAAAGAGCTGATGGAAGCCGAATGCGAATGGCGCGACGCACTCTGTGCAGTCTGCAGGACCTCGTCGGCAGTGCTCTTCGGGGACTTGCCTTCTTCACTGCCCTCTTCGAATTCAGCAGAGGCCTCCCTTGGCGAAGCAGTGTCAGGGCTCCTTGAGCCTGAGCTTGTTGCCTTGGGCTGCAGGAGAAGTGGCTTCAGCCCCGTGACCGAGTGCGTTGATCTGTGCCTGCTGTGCTGTTGCTGTTGTCGATATGTAAGGTTGTCCGAGTGACGCTTGAGATTGGCGGCGCTAAGCACTTGTTGGGGCGCCGTCTTCGACAGGGGTATTCTTGTTGATCGTTCGGGCAGCTGATCGGAGGATGCCTGAGTTCGAATCACCTGCTGCGGAAGTGTTGCCGCACTGGGGCCTTTGATGATTTTGAGTGGCCTCGTGACAGATTCCGGGGCGCCCGACAAGCTGGTGGGTCGAATGGAGATAGGACGTGAGTCGTCACGGGTAGGTATGCGAGGCACTTGCTCAGCCTTGGTGTCGGATGGATCAGCAGGGTGGGAGGCCGGAGCGATGCTGACTGCCTGCATGATCGAGGAAACTTCAGCGACATCATCTGCTTCTTCCTCACCCATCCATTGCTCACCGTGATCATCCCGGTCCTCCGAGGAGTCACGGCGGCGGAGTGACCAGCCTTCGTGTCCGGCGGTCTTCACATTCGAGCTTTCCTCGATGACGGGCGCCATCTCATGCTCGAACACATCGTTGACGTGCATGCTGTCGTCAAATTGACCATAATCATCATCGTCCAATCTCGCAGACCCGATGACCATGTTCATTTCGGCCATCGACTCGTCGTTAAGAGCGAGAGTCTGGTCTGCCCCATCGTGTTCGTCATCATCGTAGTCGTCTCCGACTTCATCGAGAGTCACGGCGTTGGTGTTGTTGATACGCAGCATGGGTAGAGTGCTTCCGCCCATCATTGCGGCAGGGTACGATGTCCTCGCGTAATCAGGCTGAGCCAATTGTGCCATCTGGTACATTTGCATCTGCATTTGCTGCATGTGATGCATGCCACCAGGGAGATGAAGAGCGACCGGCAGCTGAGAATAGGCTCCGACATATTGAGCTTGGTGTGCTTGGTGATGATGCGGCTCGTACGGCTCACAGCCGGGTGGATAGAGTGTGGAAGGCATGTTCAGACCCCTTGGAGCCATGGGTGTTTTAGAATCGCTGTCCTCGAGCTCCTCGTCAGCTCTAGAGTTGCCATCGGTGCTGCTGTTCCCACCTGGACTGCTGCTTGAAGTGCTGCTCGATGAAGGGTTGCTCTCAAGTACTCCGATGCCCAGACCTGCTGGACTGGGCGTGCGGGCCGATGAGCTCGTTGTCGGGGTCACGTCCACACCGCGCCTAGCCGCAGCGCTACGAATTGCGTGGTTGATGACATCGAGCGATTTCTGGTGCTGGATTCTTCGTGTCTGTTCTGCAGCGACCTCGCCGGGTGACAAGATCCTAGCAGCCTGTAGGTGCTGGTCGTGATTATGGAGCGCGATCTCCGTCTTACCCGGGGATCGCATGGCATCGACGGATTTGAGTCGGGCAATTTGGTCCGCATCGCCACCCATAGCCCTTGCACTTGGACTGGACGGAGACTTGACGCTGCTGAACGCGTTCCCAGGAGCCGTCCAGCTTCGCGTAGCATGAGCGCCGACAGCCTTCTTGAGAGGCGGAGGGTCGAGCGAGACGAAATTGATGACCCGAAGAGGAAGCTCGACCGAGACGTCAGAAGACAGAGAGCTTCCAATTGAGACTTTGATGCTGTACACGACCTCGACGTGACGCCCACGAGAAATGGACAGGGCATCAGCAGGAATATGCATGTAGTGTGAAGTTTCAACCCGCTGACCTGGCTCGACACCTGTCCACCAGCCCTTTGCTGTGACAACACCCTTGCTTCCTTTCTGGCCCATTTCGAGCTCTTCTTCGGCGATCTTCTTGCGAGTCGTCGAAGTTTGGCACGCATCCGGGTCCAGGTCTTTCCTCGCCTTCTGAATGTCTAGATCCAGCTCTGGTCGTGGCTTGTACAGCGTCACGGTGCGGATCAAGGAAAGAGTCATGCCGTTGATCTTCTTGGATGTGTCGTTCTGAATGCCGACGTTGATGTACATCCTTTGACCAGCTACCCATGTGTTTCGATGCAAGCTAGCCACAAGATGAACCTTACCCGTTCCGCCGAGGAACAGACCTTTTGAACTGCTCGCTTCGATCGGCTTGAGTGAGTTTGAGAGAACCACGGCGGGGTTGAGGTAAGGGAAGAGATCAACATGACGGTAAAAGTGCGCGATCGAGCGATTGGAACCCGAGGCAGACTTGAGCTTGACGGAACCGATTACGATGTAGCGAACGATGGCGTTTTTGCCGTGGTAGCTTCCCTTTGCGCCTTTCGAGACAGGTAGTTCGAGAGAGAATGGGATCGAGTGCGAACCAACCTTGCCCTCAGCGTAGCCTTCCGCATCTGGGCCACCGGAGAAGCAGGATAAAGCAGAAAAAGGAGCGGTTTCGAGTGAGGACAACCTGGGTGATCCATGTAGATAGTATGGCTCGCTTGGACCATTGTTAGAGCGATCGCCGTCGATGACGGAAGCGTGGTGGTAGAAGATGTACCTCGTGTCGTCCGCCAGCAACTCCTCGAAGCCCACAATTCGAATCTTCGGCTGGGCGAGATAGACACCGCCTTCCTTCTTCGAGCCCTCCCGGACACGAATCTGCATACGACCTTGTAGCGTTCCTCCCTCGACGGCCAGATCTGACTCGAGCACGAGGTCCACTTCGACTCGTGCCTTCCTTGCTTTACCTTGCTCAAGGACAGCCGGAGGTGGTTCCACACTCGTACCAACGGCATTGCTCCGCTTGAGGCCATTCGCATCATTGGAAATTGGCTTGGCGACAGAGGAGGGAAGCTTGCGGTCAGAATTACCAAGAAGGCGGTTGAGCTCCTTACTTCTTCGGAGCGGGTTGGCCGTCGTGCTCAACAGCGTTCCTTGGCGCTCGAGAAGCGCGGCGTTGATGTTGGTCTCGGAAAGGCTTCGACGAGGACAATTCTTAATCTTGCTACCAAGGTTCGTATTAGCGATTTCGCTCACATTGCTCTTCGTCGCAGAGGAGGTAAGACTACTTTGCAACGCAGATGGCGGCATCTCGCTCTGACTCAGGGTCATCTTTGTAGGCTGAGCAGAGCCAAGACGAGCGGAACCCATGACACTATCCTGGTCCAGGGCAGTGATCTCGTGGGGAAGGACGTGAAGGCCGGTGTCGTAGGTCATGCGATAGCTGTCAAGGCTCACGAGCGCTCCACCCCGCTCAGCCTCCTCGAGACCGTGGAGACCGCGCTTGCTGCGCATCGAAACGCTCGCAAGTGACGTGCGCGATCTGCGATTCTGTGCCAGTGCTGCAGCCTTCGTGGACACTTCGACTGGCCGATCCTCGTATTCGTCCTCTTCCTCGTTCTTGCCAGCGGATTTCAGGTCGGCAGGATTACTGGGACTCTGCATCAGGCTCGCCTTCGGTCCGTTGCTGGAAGCTTGAGAGCGAGTCATCGAGACGCTCGAGCTATTTGAGCGAGCCTGCCCTGCATCGGAAGCCGAAGCATGTCGGACAACTTCGCTTATAGTGCCAGTATCAAGGTCGAGTCGGGCGGTCTCTGCACCGTCAGGTCCATAGAAGCTGCCCACTCGCCATTTCGTGGTCGACTCGGCAGACAAGGTGTCAGCATGAGAGGAAGGGACGACCGAGGCATTGTAATCACTTCCCATGTCAATGCGCTGGAGAAGAACAGGAGCAGTTTTGTTGCCATCGGCACGCTGTTGAGATCTTGGTCGCTTTTCACGAGTATGACCACCGAAGCCATCGGGTATCATGACCTCGGTCTCGTTGTCAGATACGACGTCCTGTACAGCAGTTCGATCGGCATCGTTGTCGGTAGCAGTCTTCTGTGTCGAGACCAAGCTCGCGCCGACCTTTGGCCCAAGACGCGCTTGAAGGGATCCTTGACGCCTGGCGGCACCTTTGATACTGATACGGTTCCGTCCAGCGCCGCGCGAGATTTCTGCAGACCTGCCCAGACTTGAACCGCCGTCCGAGCGGTAGCCAGAAGCAAGACTGGTATTGCTCCTACTGTTACGTACAGTTCTGTTCTCAGCACGCAAGTGCTGGGTCGAAAGAGGTCTTGAGGATGCAGCTGTGGCCTCATTTTGCTTGTGAGCCACGGAGCTACTTGATGCCGAAGACCGACTAGTGACCGAGGATTCAGTAAGCGTGGGGCTCTGGTCGCTGTCGATCTCAGTGCTGCTGGTAGCTGTGTCGGTTGTGTATCCGCCCATGGCCGCGACTGCAGCACTGAGACTATGGAGCTGATGAGGCTGGGAAATGACCTTGCTGGTGGTCAAAGGAGGAGACATGAAGTCCTCATCTGTGTAAGCACCATAGCCAAGGACATCCGGCTCGCCGGAAACGATGCGAACACGTCTCGCATCTTCTTCAGCAGTGCGTGGTCGGAGGCCACGCATCTTGTTCATCGAGGACTTCTTGGGGATCATGTGTGCTCGTGTGCGACTGTGAAAGCCCGAGGTCGAGGTGGAAGCGGCTGTTCGGCGCGAGCTTGTGTCGGTGGAGTAGGCCTCCGAGTCGTGGCCAAAGTCGATTCCTAGTCCTGACATGGTTGTGACGACAGGTTTTTGCGTTCGCTGATACCTTAGCACGCAATGTTACGGGGACTAGGATGGCCTTGAGAGGGCCTCTGAAAGAGCGAAAGGCTACTCTGGCGAGATGACCTGGTTAGGACAGTGAAGAGGTGTTGGTATATGTAGCTGAGTCTGAGAAAATGTTGTGGTAGTGAACGTTGGTAGAGAGGACTGGAGCGAGAGATAATGGTCTATAGCGAAGGTGAAGAGAAGTGTGGATGTAGACGGGATACAAAGGTGATAGCGCTCAATGCTCCGATCATATAGCTCAAAGGCAACATCAGACAGCGCATTGAACGATCTACGACCCTAGAAGTCAGCCCCATCCGAGATCATCGTTCCCGGCAGGCGAAGAGTCAAGTTCGAGCACTACAGCACATGGCGGGGATGAGAATCTATAACATCTACGAAGACCGGCACAGAGACGCTAAGGAGGAGGGACATACAGCGATGTGTGAGGCCGTGGTTTGACGGCGCTGTTGTGTGGCTGTGAATCACAGGACCACCGCAGATAATATCTGGATGAGAAAGCCTGTTTGCAAGTATCCATCGTTTTTGGGTTGGGGCAGAAAACATCTCTGGAGGTGCATGCAGCAGCTGAAATTCTTGCTTGGTGGGCGTCGCTGCCTACTGAATGAGAGGCAGGATGATGGTATAAAGCACGCAAGAGAGAATCAGGTGCAGCGCGTGTTCTTTGAGCCATATCATTTTTATGGTTTGCCAGTCATTTCCTCAGCCTAATTCGCTGCTCCAGTCCTACTTGGACACCTCACATCTGCCATCTCCGAGTGCGATTCAGACCTCCCTTCGGACTCGACATACGATATGCAAAGTGAGGGAAGCGGCTTGAACGGCTCAAGGGGCTGCACTGATCTGCGATGTCGGTCAATTGCAGTAACTGACAGTTGGGATCGTGACAAACCATAACAGGGTCCAGCGAGCCATCCGGACGATAAGTTACATTCGATGCATTTTTTAGCTTTTGAGACTCTGATACAAACAGTTTAACATTGGAAAGTTTGAACTTTGTTAGACTTTACCTCGACAGGCTCGCTTCTGCAGATTGCTTCGAATTAGGAAAGTCGACGACGATTGGGAAGGGACACTGCCGCCGCCCTGTGCGGAAAATGACGCAAAATGGAATCTCTCTCCACCTCACTCGTCCAAAGTTCCCCCACGCAGCTCTTCAACGGGATTCGCATTGGCAGCGTACCGCACGCAGCCACGGCACGCACGGAACGTCTTTTTTTTTTTTTTTTTTTTTTTTTGGCATTGGCCGATACGATTCTCTGGATCCTCGCGGCAGGAACAACTTGGACCCCATCCAGAGGCGTTACCAGGGATCAGCCTCGCTTCTGTCACATCATCCACCGAACCATTCCTCTCTATCCTAGTCTCTCCAACAAACTGGACGTAGAGCTTCTCCTTGCCTCGTCCACGGCAAGCCTGCCATTCTCGCCAAAGGCTACTGCTTTGCTGTCCGTCACCCAAAAGCAAGGCTTTATCAATTTCGGTTTCTTCTCGGGGTGCTCTGTATTGTCTCCAGCAACACAGCTAAGTCTCCCCATGTCGATTCTTGCTTGAACGATCTTCTTTGGCCGCACTTTCTGCTTCCACAACGGCCCGACAATCACCCTTCAAAGCGCCGGCCCGTGCCCATATTACGCCCAGTCCGGGGCTTACAGGACAAGCCACTTGCTGTGAGGGACCATGTCAGACCGCGGATCGCCACAACGGCCTGGATCAGGAAGTCCGAGCGGATATGCAGGGACTCGAGATGGTCGTGGGGGTACGTCTGTAAATACAGTGCAGCGCCATCCTTTCGTAACACGAACACCTTCGACAGAACCACCACGCTTCCACCTGTCACGAGAGTCTGCCAACCAATCCCCTGCTTCGCATTCGTCACCTGCCCTGGATGGGACGCTCGCCGTCGATCTTAGCTCCTCCAGTGATCATGACCGACCTTCACTTGACGCTTCCGCATCTGTTGATTCGTATGCCAGCGTCAACAGCGGCGACGCTGCTCGAACGTCATCCTCCACGAACAAGTATTGGCCAGAACCTTCGCACTCGCACATCCAATCTGCTTCCTATGGCGTCAACTCTCCACAAAGACACGATGGCTATGTTGCAGACGAGAGGGTAGGACCTTATCCAAGAACTGTCAGGTCGCCCACCAAGTCTAACGGCTATGCCTCCTCCGCAGATGGCGATCTCACGCCCATGGCTTCTTCTCGACCGGCAGCGTCAGTCGGCGTCCGCATGACCCCTCCTCTCGTTGGTGTCAACCTCACTGATCAGCAGATAGCCGACATGACTGAATCTGATGTCTCAGAGTATGACGACAATGCAAAGTTGCGGCGTGTTCGACGCGGCAGTGGCGCAAACCCATCCTCTACATCCATGTTCAGCACCATCACCAAGGGCTTTGGTGGCCAGTCGTTCTGGAACAAATCCAGCGGGACCTATGCCCCTTTGACTGCCACTCGTTCACGCAGTCTCAAGAAGAACAAGTGGAATCGCAATTCCAAGACGGACAAATTGCTCTTCTCCTCTTCCACCTCCGGCGCTTCCAAAGATCGGGCTCGGGGTCGCAGAGCTTCGTCGATATGGACACATCCATTGCGCATGTTTGCCGGCTTCTTCAGCAAGATCTTCAGGACGGCTTTTGGACCGATTCATCCCGTCACCATCATACTAGCGCTAGTGCTCATTGCAAGTTTTGTGGCGTCGGTGACCAAGCTGATTATCTATATCCTCAATCCAGACAAGGAGCCGTTACCATGGCGCACGTATTGTCAACAGCAGCCAGCCTTCCCGCACGCATACGCGGATGCGCTCGCACCCGTCGACGTATTTGTGGGAGTTTTCAGCATCGACAGTGCCTACGAGAGGCGCCACCTCATTCGCAGCACCTACGCAACGCACACGTTGCCAGTCGATCCATACACCGGGCACACCACCAGCAACGTACAGGTCAAGTTCATCATCGGCAAGCCACGACAAGCCCACGCTAGACGTGTGGCTCTCGAGATGGAGACATTCAACGACATTGTGGTGCTCGACATGGATGAAAACATGAATCGCGGCAAGACGCATGCCTTCTTCAGATGGGCAGCAGAGAACGCTACTGTGCCGTTCCTACGTGCCGTTGACGACGATAAGCAGCATGCACTTGGGACTAGTCAGAGTGCCGGTCAAGGTCAGACACGCGACGTGCTTGGTGGCCTGCCAGGGCAGGAGCAGCGATACCAAGTGCTGTGGAAGAAGGCCGACTACGTCGTTAAAGCAGACGATGATGCCTACATCATCCTCGAGGAGCTGGAACGACACCTTAGGGTAGCACCCCGAGAGATGACATACTGGGGCTACCTGATCCGCAACTGGTTCATGGGAGGCGAGTGCTATGCTCTATCTAACGATCTGGTGCAGTATGTAGCCAAGTCCGAGACCATTCTGCACTACACCAAGGGCAAGGAAGACAAGAAAGTCGCGCAATGGATCAATCTGCATCCAAATCGATCCTCGATCCATTGGGTGTCGGAACACTGCTGGATTTACGACCATCCTAAGGCTGGTACCGCCTATTCGCACGGCTTCCTGTATCCAGACTACGTGGAGAAGATCAAGTTGGAAGGCAGACGTGGGCTCACCGACCAGGAGATCGCGCGCCGTGGAGGCGAACACCGCTCCAAATCCTACTCCACTGTCTCGCGCTGGCACATGCCGTACGTCGAGCCGCGGAACGACCTGACGATTGAGGAGGAGGTGGAAGCTCTCGTCGAAGGTGGGGGTCGTTGGGCTGGCACTTGGGTTCGAGGTGAAGAGGGCAACGAGACGCAGATCTGGGTGCCTTGGCAGCAAATCGTATTCGAGGCGAGCGACGACCGACTCAAACCGTCAGTGATGAAGAACCGTGGCAACCATCCGGCATTGGCTGAGGAAGTCAGTGTGGATCCTGCTTCAGGCCTCACGGTGCGATACATCAACACGCTCAATCCAAAACCTATTGACCCCGTTGCTGCCATGGACGACACTTTGCAACCATCGCGACGGCGGAAACGCGACATCCCCTTCCTTGAGCATCTGCCATCCGTTCCTGGCTTCGACTTTGGCGCCGGTGGCGTGTCGCAAGACGCAGCAGCGGACCGCAAGCGATCCTTCGCCAACTCAGCATTGCAGCCCCGCATGATACCCTTACCCACGCACAAGGATGGCAATGGCGAAGCAGAAGAATTGCGAGATCGACGCTACCTGGGACGACGATTTGGCGGGACCGTGGTGGTCCATTACCTCAAGAAGAGCGAGTGGTTCTACGAAACAGCTCTGGCCTTCTCTGGGCGTGGCAAATTCTGGCCAAATGGCGCAGGCGGATCAGGAAGCGAATGGAGGATGTACGGTAGTCCATTGGTTCGACATGAAGATGGCTACATTAGTGGAGGCAGAAGTCAGCCAAGACCTGACATGGAGATGGCATACCTGCAGCAGGCAAGGATTCAGGCACAGACCAATGCTGCGAGGGCTCAAGCAGTGGCAGCGACAATGGGCAGCTTCACAAAATCGAAGCCGGCGAATTCTGGACCGCCACCCGCCAATCCAAAGCCACAACAGCAACAACCTGCACAACAAGCTTGAGGATCTTTTTACGATCTGTTGACGACGCAATTCTATTCTCGCAATTGCTTATGCTTTCTGAACGGCTGTGGTGATGGCAGTGTGTCCGCTCTATACACTTTGTGCCTTCCTCTCATGCATCTATGCAAGATCGACGAAGTTTGAGATGGTTGTGGCTACTTTGCTCGCTCGGATTGTCCGACAAGTGCGCGAATGCGAAACTTGTTCCTTTTCGTCGCGTGACTTTACGCGACTCGCGAACGGGAAAAATGTGTAACTTTCCGAGACCCCCCACCTTTCACTCTGCCCAAAAAAAAATAAAAATCTAAGCCTACGCGACAAGGAAGTGCAGCGATTCATGCAGCCAGAAGAGTCACGGCTAAGCCGAAGCCAAGCTGAGCTTTGGCCTCTCTTCTGCTACCAGCCGGTGGCGTTCTCATCTCTTTCACCTTATCATCATCATCATCTCCGTCTCATTGAGCTTGCCAAGTATCTGGTACAGATCGAGCTCATCCCAGCTCAACTCCACGCCACGTCGCGGCAGATTGCAGATTCGTGCATAGAGCCGTCAGACCCAGCTGCGGTCAAGCTGAAGCAAAGCTGCATTGTTGTTGTCGGCATCGAGGACACCCCCGCTGTTCACAGATAGGAAGGTCGACGGAGACAATTCGTCAGGCATCACCAAGCTATCATGCGCAGGAGTGTCATTCTAGCTGCGCTGGGCGGCTCGCCATCACCAGAACCGAGCGACAGCAACAAGGATACATTGACGCCACTTAAGGGCAAGAGCTCACCATATTCTCGTCCATCACCCCTGGCAGATGTCTCACGCAACGCAAATGCGGCCGGCTTCGGTCCTCTCCTTGGGAGGAAACCGTTCAAGCCACCTTCGTTTGCCAATCAGCGCGAAAAGGACAACTCGGATGGCGGCAGAAAGAGAAAGAAGGTCGACTATCGTGGCATGGACTCGGGTGCAGCTGATGATGGTGAAGCAGGAGCAGGGTCAGCCTCAGATGACGATGGCGCTGGCAAAGGAGCCAAAGCGAGCAAGAAGAAGGGCAAAGCTGCCATGAAGACGCTCGAAGGTGTGTACAAGGGCATCGACGCCACCGGTGTGTCACTCAACGTAGACCGACGCAAGTGGAGCGTCTTCGAGGTCAAGCCGGATGCCATCAAAAAGGGCTTCTGTGTTCCAGTCATGACCAACAAGCAAGGTCAAGTGGTTGAGACACGGCTGTCGTATGCGGCACTGGGCACGCGAAGAAAGATCGACGTCCCGCCACGCCCTCTGTTCGACCCTATGGGCGAACACGCCATCGTGCTCTTCGATCCGACGGTTGACGATCGCGAAGCAGAAAGAAGAAAAGCTGAATTGCAGCAAGAACAGGAAGCAGAAGAGGCTCGCATCGAGGCTGGTGCACCTATCCCAACTCCGCACAAAAGCCTTGCAGACATTCTTGGTCTCAATAAGGCCAAGTCGAAAGAGATCGAAAAGGTGCCGGTGGTCATTGACCCTCGCCTCGGCAAGGTGCTGCGTCCACATCAAGTCGAAGGAGTCAAGTTCTTGTATCGTTGCACCACCGGCCTTGTCGTTGAGAACGCGCACGGCTGTATCATGGCCGACGAGATGGGTCTCGGCAAGACGCTGCAATGCATTACACTGATGTGGACGCTCCTCAAGCAGTCGCCAATCGCTGGCAAATCGACGATCGACAAGTGCATCATCGTTTGCCCTTCATCACTGGTCAGGAACTGGGCAAATGAGCTGATCAAGTGGCTCGGTGCTGCTGCACCTGGCAACCTAGCTCTTGACGGCAAGCTCAGCAAGGATGAGATGATTGAAGCCACTCGTCGATGGTGCAACGCATCTGGACGTGCTATCACGCAGCCGGTCATGATTGTGTCTTACGAGACACTGCGAAACTTGCAGGAAGAGCTAGGTAATACCGAAGTCGGGCTTCTCCTCTGCGATGAAGGTCATCGCTTGAAGAATGCCGACTCGCTCACATTCCAAGCCCTGACGCAGATCAAGGTTCGACGCCGTGTCATCCTTTCTGGCACGCCCATTCAGAATGACCTGTCAGAGTACTTTGCGCTGCTCAACTTTGCTAACCCAGAGCTGTTGGGCAGCCGAGTCGAGTTCCGAAAGAACTTCGAGATTGCCATTCTCAAGGGTCGTGATGCTGAGGCGACCGAGAAGCAACAGCAAGAAGCCAACGAGAAGCTCAGCCAGCTTTCAGCGCTGGTGAGCCGCTTCATTATTCGACGAACAAACGACTTGCTCTCAAAGTACTTGCCAGTCAAGTACGAACATGTAGTATTTTGCAAGATGTCGCCTTTCCAGCTCGACCTTTACAGGCTCTTCATTCGGTCGCCGGAGATCAGGAAGCTACTTCGTGGCACGGGAAGTCAACCGCTCAAGGCCATCGGCATTCTCAAGAAGCTGTGTAATCATCCGGACCTGCTGGATCTTCCCAGTGACTTGGAGGGTAGCGAGCAATACTTCCCTGAAGGCTACACGCCACGCGATCGGCGCCATGTCGCACCAGAACTATCAGGCAAGATGATGGTTCTGCAGCGATTCTTGGAGACGATTCGAGCCACGACCAACGACAAGATTGTGCTCATTTCCAACTACACGCAGACGCTTGATGTGTTCGAGCGCATGTGCCGAGCCAATCGATGGGGGATGTTCCGCTTGGACGGCACCATGACAATCAACAAGCGGCAGAAGCTGGTGGATCGGTTCAACGATCCCGAGGGCAAGGAGTTCATTTTCCTGCTATCGTCGAAAGCAGGTGGATGTGGTCTCAACCTGATCGGCGCCAACCGCTTGGTGCTGTTCGACCCGGATTGGAATCCGGCGTCGGACCAGCAAGCGTTGGCACGAGTGTGGCGTGACGGACAAAAGAAGTCTTGTTTCGTCTATCGCTTCATCGCCACGGGCTCGATTGAGGAGAAGATTCTGCAACGACAATCGCACAAGCAGTCGCTATCGTCTTGTGTGGTAGACGAAGCACAGGATGCAGCTCGTCACTTTTCCGGCGAGGACTTGCGCGCGTTGTTTACCTTCAAGGAAGAGACGGTGTGCGACACTCACGACACGTACAAGTGCAAGCGATGCAAGAACGGCAAGCAATTCATCAAGGCGCCTGCGCTGCTGTACGGTGACACAAGCACGTGGAACCACTACGCGAAGGACGAGATGCACCACTTGCACGACGATCTGCTGCGAGCCGAGCAGGCGTACGAGGATGTCAGCTTTGTCTTCCAGTACTGCAGTCACTAGCTTGCTAATCTGTGGCGGCTAGCACTGAAATGCGTCGTCTCTTCACCTGTTCTCGCTGTAATCTCTTTGTCCCTTGTGTTGATCGCAACATTTGTATACCCTCGTACGCCAAGCAACTCGATCCATTTAACGCACTGCTTTGAGACTGGCAAATGTGAATCAAGTCTGGTTACGCCGCTTTTGGAGATGCAATATTTTGGTTGGCCATCTCTGTTGGCGAAACTGATAAGGAGGCTGGCTAGTGTACATATGCGTTGAAGAGAGAATGCTGAAACGAGAAAAGAGGAGGAACATCTTGATGAGATGTTGCTGGTACTGGTGAAGGGGTCTTGTTAGTAGCCGACGGGGTTTTCTCTGATGGTTTTCCTTGTCCATTTGGGTACTTTGTGTACGCTCTTTCTAAAGCCACGGTCATGTTTGCTGAAGGTTGTGTATTTGTCCTTGGCGGGCATTTGTGCTTCTGTTGGGAGTGCTAGTGCGCGTTGGAGAGCGTTGCACTGGACGTTGGATTGTTGGAGGGTGGTTATGACGTCGTCAACAGCACGCAGGCGCATGCGGACACGGTTCTTGCGCGGTGTAGACAGACGCCATGGGTTCTTCCATAGGAGACCTCCAAGAGAGGGTAGCGAGGGTCGGAAGGCTCCGCCAAACATGATTATGGAAAAAGTGACGAGTTGTGAGAGAGGACGGTGTGCTGTTCCTTCAATTCAGGATCGAGATGGCTCGTTGAGAGTTTGTGTAGGCCCGAGTAGATGGAGAGCACGGCTTGCAGGAGCCTTGGTCGATGGTGATGAGAAGGTTATCATAAGAACGGAGTTGACAGCAAGAACCAAAACTTCCCGACTTTGCTTTGACGGAGCCCATTTTTGCACATTCTTGCAATGTTAGACTGGTTCGAATAATATCGGGAAGAAGATCGGCGATGGTCGATGAGAACTTTGTCGCTGTTTGTTGCTGTTCAATAAAGACGCTCCACGTGTCGATCACGGAGAAGAATGACAGAATTCAGCTCCACTTATGTGCTCGACTGTGCCTCTCTCTAAGCGCTTGCTTGTTTCGACGCACCAATTGAAAGTACTTTGCTTCTTCTTCTGTCCAGAAAGGCTTCTCTATCCGATAAGGTGTCTTGAGAACCGTCAAGAGCCATGTCTTGCTCCTACAAGGCATCACTCTACGCTAACGCACCCGGCATTGAGCAACACTCGTACAAAGTCAGGGCATATTCTAAATTC
The DNA here is from genome assembly GCA_024271935.1 of Ustilago crameri. Classification (NCBI taxonomy): domain Eukaryota; kingdom Fungi; phylum Basidiomycota; class Ustilaginomycetes; order Ustilaginales; family Ustilaginaceae; genus Ustilago; species Ustilago crameri. The sequence continues at coordinate 172,400 of JANBMJ010000005.1, read as the reverse complement.
TTGTTAAATTTGTCTCACACAGCGAGCGGTACACAACGATTCTTCGGGCACTTTCTTCGAGCCGCGTCAGAAAGCGTCCCTCGCTTAATGCCGACGTGGAAGGCCGACGTATCATTGCCAAGAACTTAGGTCTGTGGGCTTCTGCTTGACTCAGATGTATCCATGTCACTTGATCGACGAGAGAGCGGTATGAGCTCCTGCGACGGTCAGTTCTGTTCCATGTGAGATGCACGGAAGTGAGGTTGAGGTTGAACGATTGAATGGAACGGCTAAGCAAAGTGGAGCAAAGTGACACGTAGCGTCAGGCTTGAGATGGATTTGTCTTTGTCGGAATCGGTTAAGCCGACCAGAGAGGCAACGAACGGCTGCAGAATCTTGATTTGTGCCCCATTGATTGATGCATTGTGGCCGTGCGTCTGTGGATTGCACACCAAAATTAGGGACTGCAGCTCCACTCTCCACTCTCCGAGACTGAGCTCCACGTTGACCGAGTTGGCACAAACCTCGCTCTTTTCACCTTTTTCCACCCTCATCCATCCTTCAAGATCCATCGTTGTTGCTCTTTCCAACTCCCAAAGTAGAGTTAGAAGCGACTCAGGCGTACAAAGGTCCCCGCACGTCGTAGATCTTTCCGTCACCATGGACGCCGCTTGGACAAAGTCCGTCCACGAGGCGCTCGCCCAGCTCAACGTCGACCCTTCCAAGGGTCTCTCCGAGCAAGAGGTCGAGAAACGTCGTCAACAGTATGGTGCCAACACGCTGCCCGAGCAGCCGCCAACACCGCTCTGGGAGCTCATCCTCGAACAGTTCAAGGATCAGCTCGTGCTCATTCTTCTTGCATCTGCCGTCATCTCCTTCGTTCTTGCTCTGTTCGAAGAGGACACAAGTCTAGGTTCGGCTCTCATCGAGCCGGGTGTCATTTTCCTCATTCTCATCGCCAACGCGACTGTAGGTGTCGTCCAGGAGCGCAATGCCGACAAGGCCATCGACGCTCTCAAGGAGTACAGTCCCGACACTGCCAACGTCATCCGACAAGGCGACACCGACAAGGTTCGCGCCGAGGACCTGGTCCCCGGTGACATTCTCATCCTCACCGTCGGTGACAAGATCCCTGCCGATTGCCGTCTCATTGCCATCAACTCGTCCTCCTTCCGCGTCGACCAAGCCATCCTCACTGGAGAATCCATCTCGGTCAACAAGTCGCTCGAACCTGTTCGCGACGTCAACGCCGTCAAGCAGGATCAGACCAACATTCTCTTCTCCGGTACTACCGTCGCAAACGGTACTGCCATTGCCGTCGTTGCTCACACCGGCTCTCGTACCGCCATCGGTGACATTCATGCCGAGATCTCCAAGGATGACGATGACAAGACTCCGCTCAAGCAAAAGCTCGATGATTTTGGTGAGCTTCTCGCAAAGGTTATCACCGTCATCTGCATCCTCGTGTGGATTGTCAACTTCCGTCACTTCAGCGATCCTTCCCACCACGGTTGGGTGCGTGGTGCCATGTACTACTTCAAAATTGCCGTCGCCCTTGCTGTCGCTGCCATTCCTGAGGGTCTGGCTGCCGTCATTACTGCCTGTCTCGCCCTCGGAACAAAGAAGATGGCCAAGAAGAACGCTATCGTCCGCCACCTGCCTTCCGTCGAGACCCTTGGCTCGACCAACGTCATCTGCTCCGACAAGACCGGTACTCTCACCACCAACCAGATGAGTGTTACCCACTTCTCTGTGTTTGACACTAAGGGCGCCATCTCTGACTACTCTGTCTCGGGCAGTACCTTCGCGCCTATCGGTGAGATCACTGATGCACAGGGCAACAAGGTTACCGGCCTCAACCAGCCTCGCACCGCCTTCCATGCTCTTGCTGAAGTCTGCTCCATCTGCAACGACTCGCACGTCCACCTCGAGGACCACAACAACTACACCATTGTTGGTCAGCCCACTGAGGCTGCTCTCAAGGTGCTTGTCGAAAAGCTTGGTCATCACGATGCTGCTATCAACGACTCTGCTGCCAAGCTCGACTCTGCTGACCGCACTAGTGCCATCTCCAACGAGTACGGCAAGGCTCACCCGCGTCTTCTTACTTTCGAGTTCAGCCGTGACCGCAAGAGCATGTCCACTTTGATCAAGCGTTCCTCCGCTACCGGCTGTCTTCTTGTCAAGGGTGCTCCCGAGACTGTTGTCGAGCGATGCGAGACTGTACTCATTGGTAAGCAGACCAAGCCGCTCGACTCTGCTCTTCGTGCTCAGATCGGAGACAAGGTCCTCGAATATGGTCGTCTCGGTCTCCGTACTCTCGCTATTGCCGTCAAGGAAGATGTGCCTCTGGATGTCGAGTCTTATCGCAGCAGCAGCCCCAGCGAGTATGCTCAGTTCGAGCAGCGCATGACTTTGGTCGGTCTCGTTGGAATGCTCGACCCTCCTCGTCCCGAAGTTCGCAATGCTATCGCTCGTTGCCGCGAAGCTGGTATTCGTGTTATCGTCATTACTGGAGACAACAAGAACACTGCCGAGACCATCTGTCGTCAGATTGGCGTCTTCGGCAAATCCGAGGACCTCGAAAGCAAGTCGTTCACCGGTCGCGAGTTCGACGCTCTGACTACCCAGCAGGAGAAACTTGAAGCTGTCACCAAGGCGAGTCTGTTCTCGCGAGTCGAACCTTCGCATAAGTCGCAGCTTGTAGATCTGCTGCAGAGCCAGGGATTGGTTGTTGCTATGACTGGTGATGGTGTCAACGATGCACCCGCGTTGAAGAAGGCTGACATTGGTATTGCTATGGGTTCGGGTACGGATGTGGCTAAGCTGGCTGCGGACATGGTGCTCGCCGACGACAACTTTGCCACCATCGAGGCTGCCGTGCAGGAGGGACGATCGATCTTTAACAATATGCAGAGTTTCATCCGCTATTTGATTTCGTCCAACATTGGAGAGGTTGTCTCGATCTTCCTCACTGTCTTGCTTGGACTTCCCGAAGCGCTCATCCCTGTTCAGCTGCTTTGGGTCAACTTGGTTACTGATGGGCTGCCCGCCACTGCGCTTGGATTCAACCCCCCTTCGACTACCATCATGCGCGAGAAGCCGCGTTCTCGTAATGACCCTCTGATCTCGGGCTGGATCTTCACGCGCTACCTGCTGGTCGGCGCCTTTGTCGGAGCAGCTACTATCTTTGGCTATGCATGGTGGTACATCTTCAACCCGGCCGGCCCGCAGATTTCGTACGCGCAGCTGTCGCACTTCCATCAGTGCGCGCTGCCGTCGTCGCAGGCACCGGGCGGGCTGTTCTTCGGCGTCGACTGTGGCATCTTCACCATGTACCGCCAACCGGCGACGATCGCGTTGTCGGTGCTGGTGGTGGTCGAGATGTTCAATGCGCTCAACGCGATTTCCGAGACCGACTCGCTGCTCACGTTCGGCCCCTGGAAGAACCCGCTGCTGATCGCAGCGATTGCGCTCAGTTTGGCGCTGCACTACGCGATCTGCACCATCCCTTTCCTGCAGGATTGGTTCCAGGTGACGAGGCTCACCAAGGATGAAGTCAAGGCGGTCATCTACATCTCTGCGCCCGTCATTCTGATCGAGGAAGTTTGCAAATTCGTCACCCGCCAAGTGTTCCTCAAGACGCCAGAAAAGGAGGTCGATGAGGGCAAGAAGAACAACTAAAATATCACCAGCTCCCGGAGAGGAGGAGGAGGGTTAGGGGGGGAACCCTTAAAGTTTATACGGCCTGCACGAATAATTAGATTGTCCTGGCATGCGCTAGAATGTAATGATGCCCTTGCATGCGTTTCACGAAAATACACAACTGATATGATGCGAATATGCATTGGAGCAGGCGTTGCGCTAGCTGACTTATATACAAGACGAGAGAGTATGTATGTGTGTGGACAAGGTGGCTTAAGTTCGACTGGACTCTAGTGCGCATTGCTTTACGCCGAGCTTGGCTCTTGGGTTGGACAACCCTGGACTCTCCAATTGACGATATCGTGTGGATCGGAGAGGTTGCGTTCTAGCATTCTGCAGCCTTGGCAGAACTTTTCTCTGGGTCCTTTGCACTGCCACGTCTGGCGTCCGTGGACTTGGCTGACGGAGGTGGGGAAGTGGCATTCGATGCCTTCAATGTCTGGGAACTTGTTGGGGGAGAGCCAGCAGACCGCACTGTGGCCGCCGAAAAAGTCTTCCAAAAAGTACTGGTACGGCAGTCCCTCGACGGTCTTCGGGTCAACGCCTGGTTCCACGCCGACAGCGGCAGAAGGAGGGGTGAGCGAAAGGAGCGAGATGAGTAAAACGAGCAGCGTGAACGCGAAAGCGTAGAGTGTTGGTGTGCGCATGGTGCAAGATGTTTTGTGTGAAGTGGGGTTGTTGGAGTGCGGTGCACAAGTTGTTGGAGCAAGACCGAGGGTGATGGCAATAAGGAAGCGATCTGTAAATGTGATGGTGGCAGACTGTTATCGAGTGATGAATCGACAGTTGCCACAGATCTCGACACACGTAGCGTTGTTCTCCACTGCAGTCTTTCTCCCAATTGTCCTCTGTGTTGAAGCTGCTAAGTAGTCTCTCAGATACCAGCGCTGGTGGCTGTTGAGTGCATGCGTGGTATGCGCTCTTGTGTGGTATACGTATTGTGGTCGCAACCCAACCGCGATCGATATATGATGTGATGTGATATGAGAGCGAGGTGAAGATGTGCAAGTGCGTGCAGTGTGTGAAGGGTCTCTTTTCAACATTTCTCGAAACTCGACCCGTAAATCGGGGCTGCACTGCATGCGGGCTTGGCAATCTGGCAGACAGACTGCCTGGTTGCCCGAGTTTTTCTGCAGCAGCCGCCCAGTTCTACATAAATTTAAGAGACGTCGTCAAGCGCCAAACCGGAGCGACGCTGGTTCGTTATTTCTGCGTCGGGAAACGAGTTGTTAGATTGTTTCAGCAGAAGAGCATCGGGGGGAAACGTGGCGATATGCGGAGGTGAGTGAGCAAAAACGTCACTGCTAAGTCAAGGGTCCAACTACGCTCCACTTTGAGCTCTCTGCCCTGCCTGCCCTTGGGTCGGTGTCAAGGGTGCTGCAGTCAAGATCTCTTGAGCCAATGCTGCGAGCGGCTGGCTAGAGGGGAAGAATGTATATATATCTCAAGTGCATATACAGAGTTCAACATCATCGCAAAGAACTTGAGGCTTCCATACTGAGCTGACCAGACCCACCGCCATGATGCTGTCTTCACTTCGAACCGCCGTTTCGCGCCGCACGCCCACCTTCCTCCCAGCTCGGACATACACTACCGGTACAGCAGCGTTGCGCCCTACCACACCAGCGCTCTCTGCGGTCAAACCAGGCTCTGAAAGCGAAGCCACCACCCCCGGCTCTGGCTCCGTAAGTTTCCTCTCCCCCCCCTCCTCTCTCTTTGAAATTATTGCTTACCCTTCACTTTGTTTCATGCAGACGGAGGACATTGCGAACAGCAAGGGCGCATACGACGGCTCATCTACCAACCCACACTCGTCGACGAGCCAGATCGAGAACGAGACTGATGCCAACTTCAAACAGTCCAGCGCCAACGAGAAGACATCCGAAATGGCCACCAAAGCACAGCACCAAAGCGACAGGAGGCCGAGCAAACAGCAGCAGTCCAAGCCGAGTCGAGAAGATCTCGGCGCCACCGAAGCGCGCAAACAGGGCGGCCGCGGAGGACCCAACCAGTGAACTAAAACATCTCATCTCACTCGCTCAAAGCATCGCTGGCGGAGAGACAGTTGAGGGGGACTGTTTTTTTGTTTGACAACAATGCGAATACAACCACAAAGTGAAACGATGGAAAGGATGGGGAAGAACAGATGGACTATGGGCGCCTGCCCGACGTTGGATATTCGCGGCTTGTAGGTGTAGTTGAATATGCTCTAAAAAAAACAGTCGAGAAAAACGGAGATACACCTAGAAACGTTGGTGGAGAGTTTGCGATCCTACGTGCCCAACTGCATCCTGTTGTTGGTTTTGGGAAGGGATGGAAAAGGCGAGACCAGCGTTGAAGAAAAGAAGGCTGAGAATGTCTCTTTTGGTTTTCTTGTGCCTTGTCGAGCAAAGAAGCGAGAAGGATCACGCTACTGAGCGAACCCTTGATCGTTCATCGTTGCGAAGGCGTTTACTGGCGGGGAGCGCCACGGCCGACACCGGCGAAGCGGGGGCGGTACTCGCCGGAGGGAGCACCATCCTTCTTGTCACCGGCGGGGGCACCACCGTCGCGGCGGCGGTACTCGCGGTCACCGCCGTCACGGTCACCGCGGGGGGCACGGTAAGCACCGTCGCGGCCACCAACGGGGGCACGGGCGGGACGAGCGGGGCGCTTGTGGGTGGCGGGCACGATCTCGGCGGGGAGGTGGAGGAACTCACGGAGGTACTCGACACCCTCGTCGGTGAGGGTGTAGAAGTACCACTGCCACGAGAACTGAGTGTGCACGTAGCCGCGTGAGGTAAGCGACTGGAGCGCCTTGACAACCTCGAGGTTGGGGATCTCGAGCTCAGGGTGCTGAACAGTGAAGTTCTTGGGAGCAACCATAACGCCCTCCTTGAACAGAGAGGCGTAGATGGTCTTGCGGTTCTCCTTGCTGATGATCATTTTGGCTGGGTCACTGTGAGTGGTGGAGCAGGGGAGGTGAGGGATGGGTTAGTCGAGTTGACAGAGCGAGGTGGTTGCTGGAATAGAAGCGCAGACGCTAGACAGGCACGCATTGACTTCAGCTGAAGCCTTCATGATTGTTCATCATAAAGTCTCCGCCCCTCCTAGATCAATCTGTTTTCCGCCCTTGGTCAATGCACAACGTGCAAGAATCCCCCAATGCTTGTGATGGCCATCACATGTATTGCTTCCTCCATCGATTGTCCATCGATTGTCGAGTGTGTACCCTGGTGACCATTATAAGATCCATGCGCCTTTCTCTCCGACATCGATAGCTGTCCTCATGCTGCTTTCCTACTCGCCATGACCATCCCGTAAAGACTGCCTATGCCGGTGCTGTTGGATCCTTTTCTGTTGCTTCTGTCGAATGGTGCGTGCGCTGTTGTCGTCCGTGCTCCTATTACGAGCCTTTTGTCGACATGGTACTTACGTTCTTGATGAATGAGTTGGGTCTTAAGGGGAGGGAAGGAGTAACGATGACGAACACAATACTTTGCTTGAAATGGCAGGCTCGCTCGCATGGCAAGCCCGTCTATCATTCTTCCTCACGCACAAATCAAAAGTCTCAGGCGTCCAAGCCTGAAAAACAGAACAGGGTAGCAGAGCGCGATGTGCAAGGATTAGACAAGAGCCCACAAAGGTCACGTGTGCAAATTCGAAAAGCTCCCACGATGGATTTAGAGAGTCACTCAAACCGGGCAGAGATGCAAAATTTTGGACGCGGCCAAACCTCGCCAGTGAGATTTGGGCGGTTGCAGACCGGCAATCTCTTGACCAGGTTGAAATGGGCTTGAAACACGCGAAATTCAACCATTGGTCTCAAGTGACCGGCCTGCTGTGCCAAATTTATCGATGAGCTCTGGCATGGCGGCAGCAGAGGGCGAGGGCGAGGGCCTCACGGAAATGTGGATGGCTGGGCGCGCAAGACTGTGGGAATCCAATTACGAAATTCGCTCAAGGCTGTACAGCACACTGTGACGCTCGAGGTGAGGAATGTCAAAGTGCTCAGCCAGAGTCTGTGTGAGGCGGCGGCAGCAGCAGCGGCGCCGCCATCACTCCTCCTTCTGCCCTCCATATCGTCAAGGTAACTCATACACGTAAGCATCCACACCATCCTGCATCGTTTTTGCATCGGCACAAAAGGTCTGTTCGACACAGGAATGCGTATCCGACATTCGGCGCAGCATCAGCAATTCCATCCACATACACCAACAACTGTTTCAAAGCGAGGGAGGACTGGGATTCAGAGTGTAGCATCGTTTGGCGAGGGATCGTATATAGCACCATCAGCATCCAGTGTTATCCAAGTGCTTCTCGATCAACACTTGCAATCATTGTCGTCGCTTGAGCAATAGTACGGACATACGGATCCAGGTCAGATTGTTGGGCAAGGAGAAGAAGGCAAAGATAATCACGTATCCGTTAACTAGTGGGTTGCACCAGGTCCCAGTCTTTCGCAAACGGCGCCGTGATCAGCTGTCTCACCGGAGAGGGAGGTTGCCCGACCAACGGAGGATTGCGACAGGCAGGCCAAACAAGTAACAGGATTCGCCAATTTTCCAACCAAGTCAACTCAAACAGACCTTTCAGCCAGCTGCCACGCCTTGCAAGATCCACGCACTTTTATCCACCGAACCAGCATCTGACTCTTCTTCCCTTCCCCCATCATCGTTCACACTTGTCCAACTTGCAGACCCTCGATAACACATAATCCAACATGGGTAAGGTTCACGGATCCCTCGCGCGTGCCGGTAAGGTCAAGTCGCAGACCCCCAAGGTCGAGAAGCAAGAGAAGGCTAAGCAGCCCAAGGGTCGCGCCAAGAAGCGTCTTTTGTACACCCGACGGTAAGTTTCCTTCCTCATCAGCGTTATTGGCAACGACATTCAAGGAGAGCATCGCTATTTTCGAAAAGGCTCCGACGCCACCCGACAATTGGCTATGGTTGTCAGCAGACATCATTCGACAAGGTCACGAGTGCCATCAGCATCATCGGCAACTTGGTGCAATCATAGAGATTTGGCCACTGATTCTCTCGATGGCCAAATGGGAATCAGCGTCGGTGGAATGTTCACGGCCACGCACTCAATGCCGAAAGAAATGATCATTGCGAAGATTTGGTGGGAGGCGAGTCTTCAGCATCAACGCCACCCAACGAGTGCATGGCAACAACCGCAGAGACCGATCAAATGTAATGCCGACAGTTCGCAGAATGGGCCTCACTACGTAGAGCCGACATTTGACTGGAAACGCGGTTGTCTCGACTAGTGTTCCGAGTCTCGCCCCTCTCGAAGTGGCCCAGCAAACGCTCAGCATGCTCCCCTTGATGTGGCCACCTCAGACCCCTTGGTACTCATCTCGTGTCAAAAACTCACACTTTTGCCCGCTTCTGCTACGTCTTCATCCTTGATAGATTCGTCAACGCTGTCGCTGGTCCCGGTGGCAAGCGCCGCATGAACCCCAACGGCGAGAAGTAAATGCGCACATATTCCTGTCAGCATGCATTTCATCTCGTTCTAGGAGTTGCTGTCGTCGTGTTTCCCTCACACATCATCTTCATAAAAGGGTTCTCATCAGCTAGCTCTCTTCAAACAAGCAAGAGCAGCGGTTCCCACACATCTCACACTCGCAATATATTGGTCGAGCACGACCGAGTTTGTATCATCATCATCATCGGTTTCGCTGACAGGCACAGACTGTGAGCTAGCATTTCATGTTGAAGAATCTGGGTATATTCAAAGAGAAGGCAGGCGACTATCCTGAGTGGAGGAATATGCGAGGGGTGTGATCTTCTATTCGGCAATAGGTTGCTGTTGAGACTCGTTGGGTGTCTTTATGTCAACTTGTTTTGTAGTTGCATCTTGCTTTTCGCCGCTCGTTGCTGTGGGCATGTCAGTAGGGCCAGTCGAGCCGAGGCGTAGCTTCTCGAAGCGCTCTTTGAGGCTCTTCTCGGCCTCCTCATCCTGCCTCTGCTTCTCCTTCTTCTCCTTTTCCGCGTCCTCCTCGGCTCTCTTCTCCCTCAACAACTGCTCCAACTCATCCTGCACCTCGTCTTCGTCCACACCTGCTGCACCTACGCCACCGACATCGACGCCGCGGATCGCATCGTCCACTTCGCGCTGACTCGCGAGCCGCTCCTCCAGCTCGCCGACCACCCTGTCCACATTCTCCATTCGCAGCTCGTCGCTCTTCAACACACTCCCCAGCACATCGGAACTGGCGCTGTACGCACGCATCACTTCGACATCGCCCTTGGCCTGCTCGATCTTGAGCACCACCGCGGTGAGGTTCTCCCTTGTCGCCATGCGTTTGTCGAGCACCTCCTGGAGCGCTTTGCGGGAGCGCAGGTAGGACGTGGCGTGTGGTTTATTGTTGGCGCGTAGCGAGGACTTGATCTGCTCATTGCGGGAGTTGATCTGCCCCTCGAGCGAGGTGATCTGGGCTTCGATGCGGTTCAGCGTGGATTTGACCGCGACAATGCCGCGATCCTCGTCAGTGATCGGTTGAGCTGGCTCATGCTCGGTGGGAGAAACCTTAATGATGTCCGGCTGGGAGGTGACCACCCCGCCGCGGTCGCGAGCGAGGTGTTTGAGGACGAGCTTTGCATCGCGCTCGCTCGGGGTGAAGCCGAACTCAGCTCGACACACTTCGGCAAGCTTATCCCTAAACTCAGCTGGCGAGAGGAGAGACGAGAGCGGGCTGAGCGACGCCTCGTCAAAATGACGCGCTAGGAAGGCCGAGGCGATCCTGTGAACTAGTGCATACACCACCCAATCGCCACGCTTGGCCTTGAAAAGCTGCTCGTCCTCGCTGTACTCGCCATCATCGGCGTCACTGCCTCCCGTTGCTAGCGATATCAGTTGCGATGCAGCCCACTTGGCCGGTGTGAGCAGCAGCGCCGAAGCGACCCCGCCCGGCGTGGGCAAGTAGCCCCTCAACCCCTTAGCTCCCGTTCTGAGGCTCGCTGGCCCCTCGATGGGCTTGCTCGAGCGCAAGAACGAATCGAGCCGGACGACACTCGCGTCCTTTTCGAGCTCGCTGATGACAGTGCCCAGCCCGAGCGGGCGGCCGACGCCGTCGACGGTCCATTTCGCTTTGACGTTTTCGTCGAGCCGCAGCACCGTGCGATCGGGGAGCGAGTCGGAGGAGGGGGACGAGAGGAGGCCGAGGAACGTGGTGTCGGTGAGCGTGGACGACCACCAGTCTATCGAGGCTCGGTAGCCGGAGGGGTTGGATTTGCGTTGGCGCGAAAGGTCGGCGTAGAGCGAGGGGAGCGGAGAGGCGTGTGATTGCGGGTTGTCGAAGGATGCGTTGGAGGCGATGTAGTCCGCGAGACTCGACGGCCCAGGGGTGGAGCTCATTGTTACGGAGGTCCGTTGTCCGCACGTGCGGGATTCAGGTGCTATGTGGCGTTCCAGCTGCAAGTATTGAGGCAGCGTGTGTTCCGTTTGATGGTGATAGGTGGGGCGATAATGGTGGTGAATTGTGTGAGTGTCATAACGCAAACGTGTGAAATTGTGGAGGTGTTGTTCTCCGCTTTGTCCACTCGCTGTCAAGAATCGCAACACCATTCCATCCTTCCACACATCCATGATCTCCTACTTCCGCACCGGCTTCCAGCTACCCGCTCTCATTCGTGCGCAACGCAATGAGTACCTTCTGGAAGCCGGGATCTGCGCGCCCCGGTAGCTCTGCCGACCGCGCCTCCGAATCCTCCTCCTCATCCCTCCTCATCGCACCCGCACCCACCTCGACCTCCTTCACCGCCCTCCCGATCGCCTCCTCCCGTCTCTCCATCCTGCACGCCCTCGAGACCCACCAGGTGCTCATCCTCATCGCCCCCACCGGTTCGGGCAAGAGCACACTCCTCCCACAATTCCTCCACACCGCCGGCTACTCCACCTACGGCAGCATCGCCATCACACAGCCACGCCGCGTCGCTGCGGTCTCGCTCGCTTCGCATGTCGCCTCTTCCCTCCGCGTCAAGCTCGGCCAGGAAGTAGGCTACGCCATCCGGTTTGAAGAGAACGCTACAGATGCAGTGACCAAGATCAAGTACATGACCGATGGGAGTCTGTTCCGCGAGCTCGTGCGCGATCCGTTGCTGACACGGTACAGTGTGGTGATGGTGGATGAGGCACACGAGAGGGGGATGTATACGGACTTGCTATTGGGATTGTTGAGTAAGGTGGTGAAGAAGAGGCCAGAGTTGAGGGTGGTGGTGAGCAGTGCGACGATCGAAGCCGAGGTGTTCAAAGACTTTTTTGAGGACAGTGTCGTCCTCACCGACAACAAGCTGGGGGCGAAAGAGAGGGCCAAGATCGTCAAAGTCCAAGGCAGGACATACCCGGTACATATCGCATACCTCACCTCCCCATGCTTCGACTACGTCATGGAGACGGTTGAGACGATCTGGAAGATCCACCTCACCTCGCCACAGGGCGACATTCTCGCCTTCCTCACGGGCCAAAACGAGATTCACACCGCGCTGCAAATCCTCTCGGACCGCCAGCTCGATCTGCCTGCCTCCGCAGCCAGAATGCACCTCCTACCACTCCACTCTCGCCTCACCACCGCTGAACAAACCGCGATCTTCGACCCGGCACCCACCTCGGCGCAGCGCAAGGTGGTCGTTGCGACCAACATCGCCGAGGCGAGCATCACGCTGCCCACTGTCAAGTATGTCGTTGACTGCGGGCTGGTGAAAACGCGCACGTTCGATCCAAAGACAAGAAGCGAGGCGCTGAGTGTAGTGCCCATCTCGCGCACGTCGGCGGCGCAGCGCGCCGGTCGTGCCGGCAGGGTCAGCGAGGGCAAGTGCTTCCGTTTGTATACTGAAAGTTACTTCGTCGAGCGCATGCAGGCGTGCACCCCGCCGGAGCTGACACGCACTGAGCTGAGCGCGGCGGTGCTCATGCTGAAATCGCTCGGGATCGACAACCTCGTGCGCTTTGAGTGGGTGCCCCCCTCCCCCCCGCCAGCCCTTGTGGCCGCGGCGCTCGAGACGCTCTCCTCGCTCGGCGCGCTGGACGACTACGCGCGCCTCACCCAAACCGGCACGTACATGGCCGAACTCCCGCTCCCTCCTCATCTGGGCAAGGTGCTGATCGAGTCCGCTGCACGCGGCTGTGCGTCTGAAACGCTCAACATGGTCGCGATGATGCAAGTGTCCTACCCGTTCTACGCGCCGGAGTCGGCGCAGACGCAGCTGTCGCTCCGCGGCTTCACCGCGCAAGAAGGCGATCTGCTTACGCTGCTGAATGTATACCTCGCGTTCGATGGAGTGGGAAAGCGCAGTGCACGATGGTGTACCTCACATCGGGTGAATTTTCAAGCGCTCAGCCGGGCGGTCTCAATTCGACAACAGCTGAGCAAGTTCCTCATCCGCTTCGGCCTCAACCCAACCTCCTCCATACTCGGCAAGGAGAAAGGGCAAGCGGTGGAGACGCTCACGCGCACACTGTGCACTGGCCTGTACGTGAACTTGGCGCGCTACGACGAAGCGACAATGACGTATCGCACCGCGCTAGGCGGGAGGGAGGTGTGGGCACACCCAACAAGCGTGTTGTTCAACCGCCGTCCGGACGCAGGCAAGCTGTGGGTGATCTACGGCGAAGCAGTCGAGCAGGACGATGGGAAGACGTGGATAAGGGACTTGACAGTGCTCGGCGATCTAAGCTGGGTCACAGACGCAGTGCCTGGGTTCTACAAGGTCGAGACAAAGTGGGGCAGCGCGCACAGCAGGACGGCGGTTCACCCTAGTGCAGAACCGGGCGAGAGGTTCATGGAGTGATATTTCACCATTGTACAGTATACTAGACATTTGCAAAACAGTGTAGATCAAGAAGAAAGAGGTGCGATGGCGACTTTGTGTAGAGATCGATTGACTCGTCCACCAGCACCGGGCTCAAACCGCCGTGAAGCTGACTTTGTTTGCCGTGTAGACATCAATCGCGAACTCGGCCTGTGTATCCCGCTGATACGTCGAGGCGACTAAGCGGTAAGTACCATCTTTCAGCTTTGTGTTTTCGATCACTGCGCCGCAGGTGAGATCCGTGTATGCTCCACTGCTCGCGATCTCCCTCATCCCTGGTGCTGCTTCAGTCTCGACGTAGAGCGCGAGATTGACGTACGGCCTGATCCCGTTCGCGTCCGCTTCGGTTCTGATCCTGGCGATCAGCCCGCTTAGCCCGGGTCGGTCGACGGTGAAGCGCCAGGATGGATTGTTGGAGTACGTCGGATCCTTGCGTGATCCTCCCGCGGTCGAACCGCTCACCCAAGCAGAAGTGAGACGGCGGTGGAACATCCCCGCGCCTTCCTGCGGGATGGGCTTCAACTGCACAGGCCGAGTTGATTCGACGCGTAGGTGAAAGTCGCCCTGTGTGCCCGCTTCGAACGTCGACACGATTAGCGTGTACACTCCTGCCTTGAGACCCGCCCCTCCTGCCGCGTGCGAGGTCGAGCACAGCGCAAGCCCATGATGGTACATGCCACTACTCAGCACCACATCGCCTTCAATAAGGTGCGTCACTCGCCCCGCACCTGCACTCGACCCGGGATACGTCACCAGAACCTGCACAGGAATTTGCCGGTTCGCCGTCTCGAGCACCACCTGCACCTGCACGCGCTCATCCGACCCACCAGACGGAGGGACAGTCAAAGCATACTGCGGGTTCGACATGAACGACGCATGCATCGCATTCCCCCCCGCTGTCCGAGCTGTCCAAGATCCAGTGACCGCCTCGCAGAAAGGCAGTCGCGTGCGCAGCTCAGACAGCTCCATGTGGTGTCGCGACAAGACGCTGAGCGTGTAGTTGACATCTCCCGGTGCCTTGTTCACCGCACCGCTGCGGTTCATCGAATTTTCATCCCGCTCGTGTCGGCGGGACACGACGACGGTAAAGTTGCATTGCTGCTTTTGCTGTGCACCAGAGGTCTGCTCGGAGGGTCTCGAGGCCCTTTCTCGCAAGAAAGATGGCTTGAGGCGGACCAAACAGTGCGTTCCATCGACGTAGGCGCCCATGTGCTTTGCCTTGCGCAGGGGCATAGCCGAGGCTGGTGTCGCAATCGGTGTTGACTCAGCACTTTGCGATGCTGGCAGGTCATCCTCAAAGACATGCAAAGCGATAAATTCTGCCGAGGTTGTGCCTTCTGAGGACAAAGTCGAATGCGACGTGCTGGTGATATGGCGTGTGAGCAATAGCCAGACTTCTTCAGAGGGGTCCTTGGCGGTCCCAGCATCGCTGGGTGCATTTGGGGGCACCGTGATGGTTAGCCGGAAGTGCGGATCGGGTTGCTTGAAGCTTTGTGAAGGAGTGGACGGTGACTGCGACGGATTGATCCCGGACCAGCACGAGTGGACTGTAACGTTGTTGTCGAAGAGCTTGGGGTCCCAATTTAGGAACAACGAGTCGAAGTGGCTGCACAGATCATCCCATGTAATCGTGAACGTCGGCGATGCCTCTGAATTTTCTGCCAAGCCGCCGTTGTCAGTCATACTGACCTGCTCGAGGCGACCTTCGAGCGACGTTGCGCCATAAATGTGCCTCTCTTCCGCTACTGAAACGGCAATAGACGGTTTGAGCCCAGCAGCTGTGCGCCACGGATTCATGAGTTGGACGTATCGGCGGCTCCCGAATTCGAGTACATTAAGAATGGCGTAGTTGTGACTGGAGACAAGTCCAGATTCGAGCTCGACGGCTGCGCCTTGCTGTTGCGAGGATGCTTTGCCGGTACCGGCTGTTGCCATGCATTGACCCGCTTTCCAGGCAGCGAAGAACCTGTTCCACGTCTTTTCACGCTGAAAACCAGCATGCCGCAGGAAGATGTGCTCCGGTAGCCAGCCAGTGAGCGCATATAGATCAATGCTGCCGTTGGAACCGGCAAAGTCGTAGCCGCCCATGACCTGGAGATAAGCTTTCTCGAGCAGTGCAGGCCAGATCGCTTGGCCATTGCGAGAGGTGGCACACATGAGTCGTTCCTGCACTGTTGACGGTGAACTCGTCGCTGGCTCGCTCGACCCCTTCGATGCTTCTTGGGTCGGGTAGTAGGGGAGGTAGTCATCGATGGCGACCATCCGTGGAGTGCCATTGATGTGAAGCTTGACGTGATACTGCCCGTCGGCACTGGGCTGAAATCGACCTTGTGAGTCTTGTGGATAGAGCGCCGAAGTGGCCAGCTGCCCTCCGAAGAGGTGATCGTGCTCTGCAGCAACCTCAAGAGCGGCTACGAAGGAGCAATCCGTCACGATATCTTGCACGATGTCGCTCCCCCTTAGCTTCTTTCCCCATCCTTGAGCATCGGACGAAGCATTATGGCAAGCTCGTTTCAGCTGGGCACGTTTGCGTACTTGGACTGGTGAAAGAGCTGGTTGTTGGCCGCATGAAGATGAAGAGGATGGTGTTGTCGAGTTGGCGAATTGTGATGGGACGCCTGTCCACACTGGATAGCGCTGACCATTGATAAGCGATGAAGCGACGAGGATGGATGATTGAGACTCTGCGCTCAGCACATCGCGTTCTATTGGACGCAGATCTTTTCGAAGCGCCTTGATCTTTTCGGCTCTGGCCATAACTTTGAGAGCCATCTGTTTGATCCTTGCCCGGCTTTGTGCTGGATCCGCATAGAGACTCGCATATTCGATTGGGGAAGAAGGCGAGCCAGGCGCCGTCCTTGGAGAGACAGCACCATCGTTAGATACCTCAAGGGTCGACTTGCCGCAAGAGCCGCTCGAAATCGAAGGTTGGTTTGGAAGGTTGTTGATAAGCCAGAGAAAGACTTGTCCAGAGCGAACGTAAAGCTCAAACGCCTCGTTGTAGTTGCGAGCAAACTCGGCCTTCGTGGCTCGTTGTGCTTGATCCTGTGCCTGCTTGAGTTTTGAGTCCCATTCAGCGCGCGTGATGGGAGTCGACATGACCCGAGATTAGCACCGGAGCCTCCTTTGCTGCGGGCAAATTTGTGACGCCCGTGCTAGGTTACAGCACGATGTGATGAAGGTGCAGAGCTAGCCACGCCAATGCTTGGCTGGTCGTAGCCAAAGCGTGAATTGATCGAACGGAAGACAGGTGTGGATTTGAGACCCTTAACTTCTTAGGTGGAGGGATCTACGTGTGTCGCGTTATGTGAAGCGCCAAGAAGACCAATGACGGAGTGGAAATCGCTTCAAGATTGGCTGCTGCCGCTCGACGATCAGATTCGCGTGATTTGTAAGGGTCCGAAATGGCAGACACTTGCGAATTGACCGGCCTGAGCGCTGATGGATCGCGCACTCGTGTGATGTTTCGTTCATTGCCTTTGGTCACTCATTTGGCCGATCTTCCTCCCCAGGAGGCCTGAAATCGTTGCACTCGGCTCTGTTCTTCGGTCACTCTCTCATCAGCAGTCACGTTGTAATGGATTGGGTTGAGACTCTGAGCCCTTTTTTCATTGATGGCGGTTTGTGCCGAACAGGATACGTGGTGACAGTATAGATACATGAATGAAAGAACAGCCAGTGACCGCTCATGATCAGGCAGAGCCTCGCACATGAGCAAGGAAAGGATGCTCGAGTGCATCTTTGGGCTTGATGCGTTTGGCGGGATCCAACTCCAAACAGCGCTCCAGCAAGTCGATGAAATGATCCATCCTCTTCAACTCGTCAGCCCTGAGCTGCTGTGCCTCATCTCCTGAGAGTAGACGAGAGCGCAAATCCGACGTTGGCTTCTGCAGCATGACTCTCTTTACCACGCTCTGTCCCTTGTTCTTGTCCTGCTCCATCGACAGAAACGCGTTGGTGTCGTCGAAGTGTTGTGCGCCAAATTGGCTCTTTCGAATCTGCTTGGTCGTAAAACGCCCGCGAAGCTCCTGCATCAGGAGCAGCATATTGTTGTTGGTCTTTCCAGGAAACAGAATCTTCCCTGTCGCTAGCTCGAACAAGGTGCAGGCCGTGGACCATACATCGATGGCACAATCGTAGCTCTGTCCCAGAATGATCTCCGGAGCACGGTAGAACCGAGATACCAAGTATGGCGTGATCTCCATCTCGGTGAGATACGATGCCGAGCCGAGATCGCAGAGCTTGAGCAAAGTCTTGTTGTCATTCACAAGAATGTTGTCGGGCTTGATATCTGCGTGCATGACTGAGTTCTTCGCGAGGTGAGCTAGCGCAAGGAAGAGTTGATGCGCATAAGCTCTGACTGCCTGCATGTTGAGACCTACGTCGCGACCGTATCGCCGCACCAGATCGCGCAAGTTCATGCCGAGAGATTCAAAGACCATGCACAAATGGCCCTTGTAGTCGAAATGTCGTTCGAGGCGCACAATGTGTTTGCGATCGTCGGGATCGGACTCGTTGAGCTTCTGCAAGATGCTCACCTCCTTGAGTCCAGCTTTGTACATGCTTTCCTGCACTCTGATGATCTTGATGGCGACCTCCCGTCCATCCGCGCGAAGATCACGCGCGCGGACCACGGAAGCGAACATTCCCTTCCCCAGCACTGCAAAGATCTGATAGCGGTCATCGAGGGTCTCTCCTGAGATGGTGCGCAAGTATCCTTCGCTATCATCCCAATTGCTCGAGAGGTTTGACGACGATGCAGCTCCAGCATCGGTCACAGGCAGCTTCGGTGTCGGGTTGCCTGCCGAAGTAGCTTTGGATGCAAGACGCTTGGCTATACGAACCACCTTGATCTTCTTCTTCTTCGGCTTGTCGATATCGTCGTCGGAGATGGCGAACATGTCCATGTCCTCTCCGTCTTCATTGTCGGTGACTTCAACTTCTTCATACTCTTCTTCGTCTTCCTTGGTTTTGATTGGCCCTGGCTGCGCTTGATTTGGGACGGCCCCTTCGAGTTTGGACTGTCGACGCTGCTCCAGCCGCGCGAGCTCTTGAGCGCGGTCTTCGTCCGGGTCAACTTCCGCTGCAGATGTTCGAACTGTAGCATTACGGTCGGCTTCAAGAGTGTCGTTTGTGCCATTCTTGACTAGAGAGAAATGCTCTAATGCTTCGAGGTTCGCAGAGCTGCTATTAGAAGTTGATGCAGCCGGCTGAGCATTGCTTTCTGGGCGTATTTCAGGTGCGGTCGTTATGGAGCCCTGAGAATGCGATATGCTCTGCGCCGGCGTCTGCGAGCCACAATGCTTTTCCATGATGGCCTGTCGACGCTTGCGGCTCTCCTCCAGCGCCCTTCTCCGTTTCTCTTCCTCATCAATGCCCAGGTCATATTCTTCGAGCAGATTATCGAGGTTGGCTGCTGTCCGATCATCTTGCTGCGAGTTGCTGGCACTCGTTGGCTCCGACAAGTGGATGTCCTTATCCTCATTCCGCACGGCAGCCGAAGTGGACTGGAGTCTGGAACTCCTCGGATCTTGGTTCAAGTCATGGTGTCTAGGCCTTTTATGCGATGGCTCGCGCGATGAGGATGACGCGCTGTAGGGAGGAGAACGGGGACGATCATCACGTGGTTGATGACGCTCAAGCTGCGATCTGGACGAGCTGGAAGCCTGTCGATGATTAGACATATCGATGATTTATGCAAAGAAGAGGCACAGCAGAGCAGGTACGGGAACGAATCAAGTCAGTAAGTTAGATCCCCAGCGATGCTTTTCCATCAACTCGCACCGCCCATGAGCCCACAAGTGTGGAGCGGCCTGCGGCGGCGGGCAAGGGTGGAGGACAGCGGATGAAGCTTGCCTATAAGATTGGCGAAAGCCACTTTGTTGCCAAGGTGCGTGCCAATGGTGTGTGGATCTTGTCGAGGATCGAGGCTTTATCTGAGATAATCCATTGAGGGACCGAAGAGTGGAAGCGATGAGATGGACGACAAGAAGAAAGGGAAGGTAGATTCGACGATCGATACTGACGCGCTTGTCGATGGCAACTAGATGACCAAACTGCAACAAAAGCAGCGACTCAGCCTAATCTTGGTGAAATGTGAAAATCGCCGACGCCCTTTTTCAGACTCAGGGTCCAGTGTTCCGAAAAATCTTGATGCCTCCACCACGGTAATGCAACCTGATAGACACGATGGACGGGCTCGGCACACATGGAGCCCTGTGAAGCCAAGGCGGAGCAGGTGCATTTCAATATCGATTTCGCTGATGTGTATCGTGTCGTCATAACGAACACGAACGATGCAGAGCGAAAGGCGCCTCCGCAGGCAGTTGTGCAAGGCGGGTGGATCGTTTCCAGCTCCCGAAGAGGGGAATGTCTGCAGCTCTCTAGCTTCGGCGGCCTCCCGCTGATTTGAGTTGACGTTGTCGGCACATTCGAAGGTCTCGAGCGGCGGCGTGCTATATCGGTGCTGACCCGACGCACCTTTTGGAAGAAATTCTCCGGCGTGCGACATCTGTCACTTCGGCAAGTACCGGCGAGGCAAATGGATGACTTTTGCCCTGTGACCTCTTTCACTTACTATAGCAGTGGGCAGCAGCATTTGGGCTGCGGGTTATGGCTCAATAGTTGCAGGGCTCTATACCGAGCTCTCGGAATAATTTACGGCAGAGTCTGGATCGACTCTGAGTTGCTACCACGTCATGAGTCAGAGTGTCTTGACAGACCGGCCGAACTTTGTTCTCAGGTCCGAGGGTTTTGACGTGCCAAGGTTTCGGACATCAATGACGGGGACATCATACAAAGGTACAGTGTTCGGCATGTCTCGGTCGTAGTGAAGGATCGACAAGAAGAAAAAAAAGAAGAAAACGTGGGCCGTAGGGTTGCGTTCGGCTTGAGCTCTGACGTGCTCCGAACAGGGTCTGGGTCTGGCCCACGTTTTTGCGGCAAAGGGTCGAATCTCTGGTTCTTTTCCTCGCACTCAGCGAAAATGACGCAGCCGTTCCGTCAACCAGGCTTTCTATCAACAATCGATAGGCTTGGGTCGGACCAGATGGAATTGGAATGAATGATAGAGCACTCTGGCGTCATTGCTAGGCCAGTCTGCATCGACCGAGGCAACACCGCTTCAAGCTTTCTCAGAATCGGGAAAGAACGGTATATCAGACAGCTTTCTTGGAAAGTGCTGGACAGAATCTACTCCGACCTCAGTTCGAATTTGTATTTGATTAGGAAACCCTCGGCCCCCGATTGTGGCGATATTAATAAAGTCTGGCCCTTTGTCCGATGTGCAAGGCGCCCGTGCATGCATCACTAGAAAACCGCAATCGATTTTGCTGCGATTTTGAATCGGGCGATTACAACCACCGGTAACAGCCTTCCATTTCAATTTGGCCGATGGGTGCACAGCCTGGAAATTCACCCTTCAGGTCAGCTCACCATCGACGCGATAAGCATTGCATCGGCTCGACTTCGACTCGACTGAGCCCTGCCTCCACGCTTTCTAATTAGCCGCGTCGGGCACTACACCAGTGTTGGTGGCGGCGCTGGCTCAGCTGTATCTCACCTCATCAACCGAGATGGCGCCGCCCCGTGCGCTGCCTCTGCTGCTGCGCCCTATTTCCGGCTGCTCAGCGGGCCAAACTGAGGGTCTGTCTTCCGCTTGGGGCGCCTCGCCTGTGCCTCCCTATATAATCCCAACACTACTCACGCTTGAACCCGCCATCATCATCTTCATCCACAACACCAGCTATCATCCGAATCACTGGTATACTCGCTTACTTTCATACCAACAGTATTCCACGACTCGGCATCGCTGTCACACTCTCGTATCCATCCGCTCTTCATCCACATATCTAGCCAGTAAGTGTTGCCGAATCCATCCGCCACTGTATGCGATATATGCATGCTGTCTGCAGGGTCTGCGTTCAACGCAATCCAGTTCGATCAATTAGCAGCGATTCGCATCGTTCATATCTTGACTCAATGCAATCATACTGACCCGCTCCTTTGCCCTTACCGGTCTTCTGGTCCACTTTTCGCCGCATCTAGGTCATGCAGATCTTCGTCAAGACTCTGACCGGTAAGACCATCACCCTCGAGGTGGAGTCTTCCGACACCATTGACAACGTCAAGGCCAAGATCCAGGACAAGGAAGGCATCCCTCCCGACCAGCAGCGTCTTATCTTCGCCGGAAAGCAGCTCGAGGATGGCCGAACCCTTTCCGATTACAATATCCAGAAGGAGTCGACTCTCCATTTGGTCCTCCGTCTCCGTGGTGGTATGCAAATCTTTGTGAAGACCTTGACGGGCAAGACCATCACGCTCGAGGTCGAGTCTTCTGATACCATCGACAATGTCAAGGCCAAGATTCAGGACAAGGAAGGCATTCCCCCTGACCAGCAGCGATTGATCTTTGCCGGCAAGCAACTTGAGGACGGCCGAACCCTTTCGGACTACAACATTCAGAAGGAGAGCACGTTGCACCTCGTTCTCCGACTCCGTGGTGGTATGCAGATCTTTGTCAAGACGCTCACAGGAAAGACGATCACCTTGGAAGTCGAGTCCTCGGACACGATTGACAACGTCAAAGCCAAAATTCAGGACAAGGAGGGTATCCCTCCTGACCAGCAGCGTCTTATCTTCGCCGGAAAGCAGCTCGAGGATGGCCGCACTCTTTCGGACTACAACATCCAGAAGGAGTCGACTCTCCACCTTGTCCTGCGTCTGCGTGGCGGTAACTAGGTGCAATCCTCTTTTCATACTTCGATTTGATATGAATACAAAGTACCCTCGGGACTAAGGTCCCTGCTCTTTTACCCTTTACTTTATCCTGGTTCTGTGTGATTCTGTGTTCCGATTCGGATGATACTGAGATGCGGTTGACCATTGCTGAAAGAGATCACGGCTACCGACGAGAGCACACAGCCGTGACAGGCTACAAGGCAGGATTGGTCAGTCGTGAATGGAATGCCACACACTCAGCGGTATAGAGACATGTTTGATTGAGTAGATTCTGCTTACAGTGTCGGGATCGGGGGGTGGAGATTTCACCAGCAGAACATGATACTCGTCCTGTTGAACAACGCTGGGCTGGCGGCGGCCTTGCTTCCTGTGCCTCCCTCTGGGGGGTTCATTGTCAGCGTCACATGGAGATTCTTTGTGATTTCGCTGCGGAAGAAGGCGAAGAGCTCCTCTTCCGCATCCAACATCAACCCGTCCCTCTGCGAGGCTTCTTTGAGTTGCGAGATGAGCGAGGCGTGTTCATCCCCTTCGAACAAGCCTGCTACCTCGGCGTTGGCCAGGAGCGTGTTGAGCTTCTCGAGCCGCGCGGCGTTGGACATTTGCGACTCGTCGATAGTCCAGCATACTTTTTCGCTCTTGCAGCCAACGCGGCGGAGGAGCGCGCGGAGATCGTCGTCAAAGTTGTCCTCGGTATACTTGTTCGAGGTGGAAATGCTGAACAGGCTGAGTCCGCGCAGCCACGCGCAGAAGCGCGTGACCGTCGTTCGACCCGACCCGCTCGCGCCGATCAGAAGCAAGTGGCCAGCGGGTTGGCGCAGCACGCGATCGCACGAGAGCGCAAGGTCGAGAACGGAATCGTGAAGAACAAGGTTGGCATCAAGCTCCTCATCCGAATACCCCTTCAACCTCGCCTTAGCATACTCGCGCACACTCTCCCTCTCCACCGACCTGTACTCCTTGCTCAACCAATTCGAGAACAGAATCGGCCGCTGCAACGCCACGCGCGTATCCACCGTGGGGAACCGCCCCGATGCTACGCGATCGATCTCGCCGTCGGTCCACTGCTTCTCGTCCATCCCGACCAACCGGTCCTGGAACAGCCGCAGCCCCTCATGCGCCCACACTCTCACGAGGCTCTCAACGCTCAAGCTCTCCAGCGGCTTGATCGCCTCGTAAATGCCCCTCATCCAACGCGTAAGCTCTCGCGGCGAGTAGATGTAGTGCGCCTGGATATCCGGCGTAAACCTTCTCTGGCTGGCAAGGTAGAAATCCACCATCGCCGCCGTCAGCGCCTCGGCGTATCCACGCAGGTTCGGCGTCACCTTGAGCAACGCCCGGTTGAACGTGCCGTAGATCTGGTTCAGCGAGATCTCACCCGGGTAGTCGACCATGATCAGCGGCGCATGTCGCAGGAACCTGTGCGACAACGCCACTCGGCCCGGGTCCGTCGGCGGGTTACACGCGCCGACAAACTGGATGCGCTCCAACTTGACCCACGCCTTGTCCGAGATGCGCCAGAATCCGCCGCTCTCAACAAGCTGGCGAAGGAACGAAATCACCCTCTGCGTGCCGTACTTGTCGGTCGCCGGCAGGTTGATTTCGTCGCAGAAGAGCACCAGCCAGCGCCCGATCTGGGTTGGCGAGAGAACAATCCCGTTCGGTGTCTTGCGGTACTCGCAGTACTGCTCGAACGTCTTAAGGATCAACTCGGGCGTGGTCGCTGACGAAAAGTTGAGTCCCACCACTTCCATGTCCGGCAACTTCCTGAGCGCCGAGAACAGCGTCATGGTCTTGCCCGAACCAGGAGGCCCACACAGCATGAGCGGCTTGTGCTCGGACAGCCACGAGTACAGCACATCCTCGTGGCGCACTGTATCGATCGTCGGCACCACGACGTCCGCAGACGAGACCGCCGCAGTATCGATCTCGATCGTCGGCACCTTGGACAGCCACGACGACCACTCGACCGTCTGCCCAGCGAAGCCGACATCGTAGTCGATCAGCGACGCGCCCGGTCCGAGCGGCGGCAGGTCGACGCCCGTATGGCCGCGCAGGAACTCGCCCATCTCGACACGCACGTCTAGCTTGGCATCGCCGGTAAACGCCCACACGATCGCGAGCAGCAGTCGGCGGGTCGCGTACGCCTCGATCTGCTCGCCAGCCAGCGGGAAATCCGGATGCTGTGCATTGTAGTCGAGCACATTGCGGATCGTCTTGTTGATCAGCGAGAAGAGTGTCGACAGCGCTCGCGCCTCGGTAAAGTCCATAATGTGCGGCACGTTGCGGGCAAACTCGAACGCTTGGTTGACCAGTCCCTCGTCCTCGAAGAATGGCGCAAGCGCATCAGCTACGGCGCGCTGCACGAGCAAGTCTGGACTAGCTTCGCTCGGCCCACTGGCTGAGCTGGCAGCCGCAGCCGCACGACGAGCAGCGACCGCACTGGCCAGCTCATCGTCGTCGAGCTCGATCGGCGTCGAGCGCAAACCACTCAGGTAGCGCGAGTACAGCATCGCTGGTCTGACAATGTCGTCGCTAAACCAGATCATGCCACATCGCGAGACCGTCGCCAGCGTGGCATACCGCAGCGACTCGACTTCAAAGATGATGCGCACGTTGGGTGGCAGGTTGAGACGCTCACCGTTGGGCAGCGTCAGCAGCTTGTTGTCGTCGAGCACCGAGTTGAGGTTCTCGACCCATTCCGGATCGACGTCACCGTCAAACACGATCCAGTGGCGCTTTGCGCTCTCGCCACGCACATTGTCGATGATCTTGCGCAGAACTTGGGTGAAGAGACCGTCGTTCCACTCACGAGTGGTTGGGTCGAGCGTGCCGTACAGGCTCTCTTTAGAGACCGCTTTGGGGTCGATGACGTACGACACGCCTTCCTGACCCTCCAGTCGCTCGAGCGCCGCAAGCAGCACCTGCCATGCCTGCGTCTTTCCTGTACCCGAAGGTCCGACAAGCATCAGACCGTGAGAAATCTTCTGAATCTGATACAGCTGCAGGACCTTTTCGGTCCACAGCCCACCTTCGACCAGATGGCGCTCGGCACAGACCGCAGCAATGTGACTGCGCAGCGCATCGAGGTTGACAGGTTTGTAGGCGACACCGGGGAAGACGTCTGAGAGCAAACTCTTGAGCAGCGGCACATCTTCCGCAATGAGCTTAGGCACGATAGTCTCGGAGACACTCTGGATGAGAATCTCCTGTTCCGACACATCGATCGAGTCGTCCGCACTGCCTTCACCGCCGTTGAGCATGTGCTCGCGCTTGAGCTGACCGGCGCTGACGAGAACCGCCTTGAGCGCACGCAGACCAAAGTCGTAATGCGGCTGCGGGCTGAGCTGCTCGAGACACAGATTGAAGAACGGCACGATCTTGGATGCCAGCGTCTCGGCAGTGCGGAAGCCTTGCGAGAAGAGCATGACCTGAGCAATGAGCTCGCGGTCAGGATGCGTCATCGCCATGTTTCGGAAGAGCTTCTTCAGGTTGTCCGGCAAGTTCGATCGCCCAGCATACGTGGGGTTGGTGGTGATGAAGATACCGACGCGGTCGTTCAGGGGCACCTTCTTGCCGAGGAGCTCGATCTCGTTGGCGCTCGGGTTGGCACTCGAGTCTGCGAGACCTTGCTGGATACTCTGGATCTGTTGCGAGACGGCAGAAAGAATACGCTCCTCAAGTCGGTTAAATTCGTCGAAACAGCCCCATGCACCCACTCGGCAAAGACCGACAAAGATACGGCCCATGGCCTGGAAGTCGAACGTCTCGTCACAGCAGAAGACAATAACAAACATGCCGAGTTGCACACCAAGCGCCTTGACCGATTCCGTCTTACCCGTTCCGGCGGGACCAAAGGGTGCACCACCGAGCTTGTAGTTGAGTGCCTGCGTCAGCGTCAGGTAGCAGCGATCGGTGAGTGGCGTCTGCACCAGGCGGTCGGGAACACCAAGATACTCGTAGCCGTATGGGAAAGTGGCGTTGGCCATCTGGACACTGAGTCGTTCCAGCGGCTTCTCGATCGAGCGGTTTAGGTAGAATCGCATTTGCGACAGCCAATTGAAGTCCCGTGCACTCTCCACACGCTGCGACAAGAGCAAGCGGATCACATCCCTCTGATGGACCAGCTCGGTGATGAGATGTTCACACTTGCGTCGTTGCAGCGCTTCGACATCGGTGAGCACCGTATCGGCGAGCAAGTCAAGCCCACGCAAGACAACGTCAAGCGGGTGCTGCAAGCCAGCACCGGCCTCAAACGCCTGATCGACCATTGCAGTCCAGGTCGCCTGGACAGCAAGGACAACAAGCTGAGCCGGGTACTTGGCGATCCACTCCAAAAAGCGCTCGAGAGTGAGCGACTCAGTGGTCTTGTAGAAAGTTTCGAGCTCGGTCGATGCCTCAGAGAGAAGCTCGGCAAGCGAGATGCGCATCTCGCTTTCGATCTTGGCCAGCCAGTCGTTGATCTTGGGGTAGTCCTTGAGCAAGATCGGCGTACGGAAGGGCACCGACTCGCCTTCGCGACTGACCATGGCTGTGAGCATGCCCGCGTCCTCGTCGAGCTCGACGGTGGCGATACCGGCAAACATCTTCTTGAGGTGTTTGAGAATGCGCGCTGTGTCCTTCGAGTTACCGATGATCTCGAGCAAGTCCTCGTCACCGACAAAGTAGAAGCGTGGGAAGTTGGCACGCTCTCGCTCGAGGTACTCTCCCAGCGCCTTCTGGATCTTGCTGAGCAAATCGGCCAAACGCTCCAGGCTCTTCTGCACGCCTGGAATGTTGAGCACATCTAGCACAAAGGGCGACTTGTAGACCTTCTTCATGACTGTGAGGAACTCGGTGTTGATGTTCTGGAAACGCGAGCTCTCGACCGGCAAGATGTGACGAATCTCAGCACTGCCGCTGAAGATACCCTCCAAGTACACCCACTGTCGCTGGACATCGATCCACGTGTCGAACAACACCGAGATCTTGGACAGACGGTCTTCCCAGAGCGATGCCTCTTCCTCAAACACCTTGTAGTGTGGGCTCATAGACATCGCCCGCAGCGCATTGAGATTGTCACCGGCAAGCTGGAAGAGATTGTCCCAGCCACGAATGAGGCGACACTTGTTCTGGTAGTTGACGAGGTCGAGCGTGTAGTTGGTCCAGGCTTCTCGGACCTGCTTGAGGTACTCCTCGAGCGCCAATTCTCCCTGGGCCTGGGCAACGACTGCCTTGATGATGGCGTCGTGTCGCTTGAGGTCGAGATCCCACACTGTGCCGAGTGTCATGCTGCTAGCCGAGTAATGGTCCTGCACCTTGAGCTGCTTGAACAGCGAGCGCCAATGACGCTCGCGCATCGCTTCGGATTTGAGGTCAGAGATCACCGCATTGCTCTTGAGCAAAGCACGGAGATGCTCCTGGACGTACTCGAAAGCGGCGTACTGGCGCATGCGGCTCGGCATGTCACGGGTCTGTGCCAGCAAAGCATCGAGCTGCTGTCGCAGCTTTCTAGGCTGCACATTGCTCCAGTTGGTGTCACGGATCTCGGCGAGCTGGCTCCACGTACCTGAGAGCGCCGTCCACACTGTCTTGAGATCGCGCAGCTCTTCAAACACCGGTTCGAGGCGTTCATCCTGGGTGTGTTCGAGGTCAAGCGCCTCCTTGGCGCGGACGACCAAGGCTCGGTCCTCGGCGAGCTTGGCTACGCGAGTCTCGAATACGTTGATCATATTCATCGCGGCGTCGGCCTTGAGGGTGCCCTGGATAGGCTTCTGCTGCTCCCACTCGCTGATGATGGTGGTCATCTTGTCGCTGACGATCTTGTCTTCGGCGATGATCTTCATCTGGAGGCCGGCCAATTGCTCCTGGATGCTTGCGTTCTTGCGGCTGAGAATCTCCTGGAAAGCACTCCATTCGCCCTCCACCTGGTCGACGTAGAGCCAGTCCTGCGGGAACATGTATCGCTGTCGCTCTAGCGTCTTTTGGCCGGTGCCAAAGATATCGATCTGCGGCTGCCAAGCTTTGGTCTTGCGCTTTAGATCTTGGACGAAGGTGATGAATGTGACGGTCTGGGCAGTCGAACTGCCCTCGATGCTGTGCTGCTCGAGCTCGACACGGGCTTTGGCGACGGCGGCATGCACTTCTCGCATCGCAGTGCCGAGCTTGGTGCCGAAGCGGTTGAGGATGTCGCGCTGCCAGGTGTCGTACTTTGCATTGACTTTGCTCTGAACTTGGTCGTAGTCGATGACGCAGATGCCGAACGAGCGTTGCGTATCCGAATTGTCGAACGTGGCACGCGTGCGACGGATCTCGGCAAGCAACTGCTGCCAGCTGGCAAGCGAGTCTCCAAGACGAGCAAAAACGTGCTCCGACTCGAGATCCCACAGCGACTGGAACTGGAGCCATTTAGCGACGTAGCTGCCGACTTCGGCGAGCTTGGCCTCGATCAGTACGAATGGTCGCTCGAGCGAGTCATTCTGGAAGCGCGTGAGCAGTGAAGTATAGTCCTGCTCTGCAGTGCGCTGCTTTCCTCGCATCTGGAGGCTAATCTCGTAGCGTAAACTCTGGATTCGGGTGAGGCAGCATACCACCGAGAGCACCTCATGGAGCTGTCGGAACCACGATGCGCGCGCATGCTCGAGGGGAGGGTCGAGGAAGATGACTTGGTTTTGGATGCGCACCTCATGCGTGATGGGTTCGAGAACAATCTGATCCGCAGCTGCGCTCTCGGCATCGGTAGCTCCAGCGGTACCGTTGACAGTGATCTTGGATCCTCGATCACCGCCTCTAGAGCCGTGAGCACCGCCTTGGAGACCGTGACGAACGAAAGCCTTGCACCAGGCGACGCTGATCGACTTGAGCCTGAGCAGCAACACGTCCTCGATCAGCTTGTCTAGATTTCCCACCCACTCCTCGAGGTTGGGATAGCCTTCCAGGTTGAGTTTGTCAATGGTGTTCTGGATCTTCTGCAAACGCTCGGCGAACGCCTCAGTGCGATAGGCACACTTGCCGAGCTCGTCGATGGTAGCATGCATGTCGCGCTGAATCTCGATGAGCTCGGCCGTCTTGTCCTGGAAAAGACTGACGATGCTGGCGAACTGGCGCACAAAGGTCACCTGTCGACTCTCGCGACCCGTCTCGCCGCCAGAGCCTGGAAGATAGGCAGCTGCGCGGTGGCTCTCGTAGATGTTGGCAAAGTGCTCCCAACGCAGTGTCATACCTTGCGAGATGAGCTGATGGGCATCGGTGTAGACCTGTGCAATCAAGCAAGTGATCTCCGGATTGGCGCGCACGAGGCTGCAGGTCTGGTTGTAGGTGCGAACAGTCTCCATGAGGGAGACGGCGTGAGGGTAGACTTTCTTGGCGTCCTTGGCGAGGTTGGTGATGGCGTGCGGAATCTGGAAGTTGAGCCAGATGAGGTTTCGGACTTCCTTGAATAGCGAGATTGTGTGACCGTCGAAGTTGACGCTGAGCTGGAAAGCATTGCCAGCAGCGCGATTCTTGGTGACATCGAATACACGACCAGCAATGCTCATGTCTCGGCGGTTGATGTCGTGGAGCCAGCTGTCGAAAAGAGGCTTGGTATCGAGCTTGCGGCGGAAAGTGTCGCTCTCGCTCTGCAGCTTCTGCCCCTCAGCGTAGAGCTCCCAGCCTTTACCAAGCACGTCCTCGACGCGCTTCATGTAGACGTTGAGCTGACGCTCGATCTGACGAGCCCAGATGATGGCGCCGGCAATTTCAGGAACATCGCGAAGCTGGCTCATGTGGTTGGCCTCCGAGGGTCGATACTGCGCCTTGAACCTGTCGTGAAGCGCCTTGATATCGGCCTTGACGCTGTTGAGCAGCTGTTGCTGGTACTCCTGGACGGCACCACGCACCTTGGGACGGACGAAAAGGCTGTTGAATTGAGACAAGACGCGCAGCATCTCACGAGCCGACTTTGCCTGGCCGAGCAGATCGCGAAGACGGGCGATGAGGGTGTTCTCGACTCGTGCTACACGCTCGTTGTAGGCGCCTTCAGCTGTCGTCCAGATTTCGGTGCCCTCCTGAGAAACATCGAGGACGTCGATGACCTTGACTTGGTCATATGCGGCGCGGATCTCTTCGCTCATTTCGATGCCAGCCAGATTCTGAGTAGCCAGCTGTCTCTCGTTAGCTGCTGGAGCAGCTCCAGCACTGACGGCGCCACTGGTCATGGTGAGGCCTTTGCCCGAGCTTACCATTGCTCGCAGCTGCTCGTGTGTCTTTCGGAAAGCACCGATGTAGTTGAGACGCTCACGGAGCTTGGCGTGTGCTGGGTTAATCTTGATGGGCAAGAACTTCTCGGAACGCTTACGCGTGACCTCACGGGCGATGTTGACAAAGTCCTTCATGAGATCGTCCCAGACATGAAAGACTCCAGCGGCGGCGGATATTGTGTCCCAGAAGCGAGGGAACTCTTGCCACATGATCCTCTGCGAGGCCAAGACCTTGAGCAGAGTCTCGTTGAGGTCACGGCTGATGGCTTCGACCAGCGGGAGTGCACGCTTGACGGGGTATGGACTGATGCGGAGCTTCTTGTTGAGATGGTTGAAGATGGCACTGAGCGCCTCGGCACACTTGTCGAGATCGGTGGCAGAAAGGAGCTCGTTGATAGGGAAATCCTTCATGAGTAGGTTGTAGTTGTGCACCTTTTCAGCACAGTCCTTGAGACCGGTGTCGGCGAGGAACGAGACGGTGGCGTGGAAACGCTTAGCATGCTTGAGGATGTCGAGCGTGAGTACGATGGGATCGGATCGAAGCTGCTGCTCGATAGATTCTTGTGCCTTCTCCATGGACAGCCAGAAGTTGATCTCTTGAGAAGCGGTACCGGACGCAACACTGCGATCGAGCTTGGTGATGGTCTGGACCTCCTTTACCCAAGAGTTGACATCGGACTGCAGCTTGTTAAGGAAGGAAGAGTCTTGCAGAAGTGACGCAGGCTCGATCGCCTCGACACTGACACGAGTGCCGGCGGCATGGCATCGTTCGACCGCGGCACGGACAACAGGGTGAATGGTGAGCGTGATATCTGGGATCTCGACATTCTGCTGGAGGTGGAAGAGACTGAGCTCGAGCTCTGCAAACTTGCGCTTGGCCATGGGGATGCCCATCTTGGTATCGCTGTCTTTTGCTTTGGCTCCTGAGACGAGTGCTCTATCCTTGGGTATCTTGCTGGCTACGAATGCATCGAACCAGGGCGACATGACGTTGTGGACGACACTGTGGAGAGCCTCGTATGGGCTTTCTCTGACTGCTGATGAGGCAGATGCACCGTCTGCTTCTTCGTTGGCGTCCTTGTTGGAGGCTGATGCTCTGGCTTCTTCAGCTGCGGCTGCGGCTGCGGCGGGACCGAAGAGAGTGAGGACGTGGAGCTGATGCGGTAGAGGGACGGTGGCATCGAGGACCGAGACTCGCTTGATGAGGGCGATGCTAGAGACGTGTCGAGAAGAGTAGGAAGCCTGTGTTGACATTTCGTAGTCAAAGAGCTCATGCTCTGGTGCATCTGAAGAGGCATTCTCGCGACGAATCTTGTTGACGTAGGCAGTTATGATGCTGGGGTCGGCAGCAAACGAGGACGCGTGATCCTTCCATGTTGGCGTATCGAGCAAGAGTTCCGAGATGACAGATGGCTCGGTATCCAGTAGGATTGGTAGAAGGGATCGAAAGTATGCCTTGAGCCTGGAGGTGTCAAAGAGGCCATTGAAGCGCGTGGTCGAGGACTGTGAAGGCGACATGTCTGTGGATTTGAGATCGGCTGGCGGGAGCATATCGGTGTCGCTTCCCCTGCGGCTGGCGAGGCGGCCATCTGTGCCGCCTAGATCGTCCTCCATCTTGGGTTACTTTTCGATGCAAAGTATGGTTATACGAGTGTCGTGAGCATCCGTGCCGCGAATGATAAGGAGATGCGGGCGTCAAGTGAAAGGGATGCTGGTTGCTGATGCGGCGCGTGCGGTGTCCTGGTTGCTCGAGAGAAGCAGAGACGTGCGTGACTCCCAGTTGTACACAAGGGTGTCTCGCGACTGTTGCAGCCCAACCGCGATGATGATGAGGGTGATGATGTGGGTCGGTGGGCAACGTTGCAGTTTGATATGCTCAGTCGAAGTGAAAGCACGCAAAAGTGTTGGTCTGACCCCTTTTTTTTTTTTTTTTTTTTTTAGAGTGTGCCTTTGGTTGGCCTGCGCGCCTCGCCTCTCACAGTGTCAGAAATGCGTGCGTGTTACACTTTGTGTTACACTTTGGAATTGCAGCGCCATACTTGGGCGTCGCGCTGGAAAAATCGCAAGCATGTGAGATCGACACATGGGTAACCAGATTGACATTCAAAATGGGGATCAACCCAACGTACCCATCAGTTTCTTGTCGACGACCGTTCCGTTTGCCAGTCCCTGTCGGCTGAAGCTGGCATACATCACCAGCTGATAGTGACTGACTAGCACAGCTCTCAGCTGATTGACATGCAGCACGAGCGGCAAGAAGCGCAGATTGGGTTCGACTGACAGCCTTTTCTTATCGACCATAAAAGAACAAAAAAAGGCGGGAAAAATCTGGACAGAAAATGCCGACGGAAAAAGCTCGAAGAAAGTAACAGGCTATCATCGTAGCTCACCTCGAAACGAGACCGAGTGTACAAACCGACGGACTACAATCGGATCGACATCGCTCGTCGTCCATACTTTCGACAGACGATCACGCAGACCCTTCGGATGTGATTCGAGAAGAACTACAGCAGTCGAGCTGGCTGACCAGCTTTGGGTGCGATCATCGATCTTGACCATGGCAACATACCGGCGATCGGGCTGGATGCAAGGCAAGCATACACATTCGACCTCCTCCTCACACACAAAGGATCCACCGCATTCGTCAACTCGGTTCCTGAAAGCTACACAACAAGCCATCCTTCGATACCTTGATCATCCCCTACCGAGGCTCGCATAATTGGATCATCGACAGGGCCACAAAAAGTCTTGTTCTCTCTCTCTCTCTCGTTCCTTTGCACGCGTCGCGCGCCGCCGAACCAACGATTTGCACCTCGAACCGAGCGCTTGGCTTGACAGCTCGACCTTGTGTTTCACCTCAGCCACGCTGCCAAGAAAGCTCAAAAACGCCAACACACAACCCTCTGAGATCGTCGGTTCTTCGCTTACATGGATAACTTCGAGGCTTCTTTCTTGAACGCCGAAAAATCGCACTTCATATCGTGCGATTTCTCAAACCCCGTCCAATCAATCAAGCAACTTCATCGTTGTGCAAAGTGACTTGAGGGCGGAACCACTTCATTTTGACAGCGGTAAGGGCCAAGCAAAAGCGGGGCCCTACTCTGGAGGATCTGCAAAGGACAGCTGCGACTCCGAACGCCGAGCCCTACCAGTTTTAATTTTTAGCGATGTCAAAGCAAATTGAAAGCGGCCACAGAGTGCGCATGAATAAATCTTCCGCTCTTGCCCCTGCTCCGACTCCAGTCGAGTTCCACACCTTGCTGTTGTGAAGCTCTGGACATCGACCGAGAGTGTGGCCAAGCGAGCCAAGGGCGATACAGTAAGAAGACAAGGTTGACGATCTTGGCCGTCGATCCCACCGCTCGCTCGCTCGCTCGCTCGCTTGCTCGCTCCCTGTGTTCCGAGGCAGAGATGCCCTTTCAGCGCCAACATGCAAGCGCCCCCGTCCCTGGCGTTTAGCCGCCGGTGCAGATTGCACTCGCTCTTCTTCTTCTGCCCTCTCTTCTGCCTTCCTTTCTGTGCCAGTGCCAAGCGATGCCATGCCGGCTTTTGTTTGCACTTACGAACAACTGAGACCTCTGCATCTGCAAACATGTCTGCTGCCAGTGGGATGAATAAGAAGTGCCCGTACCTCTTGACTTCGTTTGTGTACTTGGCGGACTAGTCCCAGCTCACCCTGACCCTTTCTTCTCGACGCTCTTCTCTCCATCATGCTTCTCTCCACTCCACCATCCCGCATCTCACCCCTCGAGCTGGGTGTTGAGCAACCAGCATGCGCACCAACCTGACCTTTGCTGCCTCTTCGCAGCGCCATCGTCTCACCCGTTTGGCCACCTTCTTGCTCTCACTCGCCCTCCTCACCCTCACCGTCACCACCTCTGCAGCGGGGCATGCACACAAACAGGACGCCTTTACCGACATACGCGGCACTCGTGGCGACAAGAGCCTGAAGACCGTCGGCGCACGCCCCGCGGGAGCCTACGCACGCTCTCTCCCCGTGACGCGCACCACGCAGATCTTCACATGGTACTCGAAAACGCCGCACAACGAGGCGGACGCCGAGTCCGCGTTCATCATCGTCCACGGCGTCAACCGCAACGCCAACACCTACTTTAGCATTCTCAACAATGTGTGGACCAAAGCAAGAGATGCGGGCCAAGGGTCTGCGAGGCAAAACTCGATCCGCGTAGCGCCGCTCTTCTTCAGCACGCAAGAGGATAAGGGCGCGTATGAGAAGCAGCACCTCGCCTGGGGGGACTCGAATGCATGGGTGGCGGGAGAGGCGAGTACCAACCCGCCGAGATCGTCAGTCTCGTCGTTCACAGTGCTCGACTCGCTGCTCACCAGGTTCGCCAACCCCGCGGCGTATCCCAAGATGAAGACCATCACGTTCGTCGCGCACGGCGGAGGCGCACAGATGCTGCAGCGATATGCTGTACTGGGCAAGGCCAACCCAGCGCCGGCGAGGTTGAGCGTGCGGTACGTGATTGGCGACCCGTCATCAAGTCTGTACTTTACGGGCGATCGACCGGTGGGAGTGGACAAATCTTCTTGCCCGGCCTGGAACGACTACCGCTACGGCGTGCGTGCATACACCGCCAACTACGGCGCGCTCAATACCGCGGTCGCGCCCTCACTCTTCCGCTCGTACGCCGCCAAAGAGGTACGCTACGTTGTTGGGCTGGACGATACGAAATCCGCGAACGGCGACCAGACGTGCATGGCGCACGCGCTAGGCGGCGAAAAGCGCCGCAACCGCAACCTCGCCTACTGGAAATACATCAACCTCCTCTCCGGCGCCAACGCCGATGGGCTCACCAACTTGCCCGGGACATTCCCAGCGCTCGACCCGAAACACAGCGCCAACGCCCCCGCCAACATCCCCCAAGCGGGCGCAACGACGCTGAATAAGTACAAGGGCAACAGGCTGGCGCATACGCTATCGACGGTGCAGGGGGCGGGGCATAGCGCGTCAGCGGTGTTTGGATCGCAGGCGGGAAGGAATGCGTTGTTCGCCGACCAGGCCAGCTCCGGCAGTGGAGGAGTGCCGGATTTGAGCGCCGAGCTCATTGGTTATACGGCGGACGCTAAGGGCGCAAAGACATATACTGGTGATACCGACGATTGATTCAGGAAAAAGCTGTTACAAACTCAACTTATACATAGAGAGGCTTGCTATACGATGGTCGACTACAGCTTTCGAGTGCAAAGTGTCAAGTGTGAATGGTGTCGAGGTCGTGTGAGTCGAAGATTAAGCTCGAGAGTGGAGGTGGAATCGGCGCGGAATTCGGAAGAGGTTTTTTGCTCTGGCGAATTTGGCTCTCGTCAGCAAAGACCCTCTTCTACATCTTCTTGCTTCCACCAACGTTCTCCCGAACACTCTATTCTCAGTTGGATCAACCCAGCTAGCGCACTATCTTGATCATGGCAGGTCCCAATCTCGAACTGTTCAAGTTCGGCATGTACCTTTTCTTCCCACTCGCCGTTATGGTCCATTTTGGCGCCCCCGATTGGTACCACAACAACGTCGTTCCCGTAAGTTGCCCACCCTTTCCCTGCAGTCCACCATCCTGCTGCATTGTATACTGATCCCCTTTCTTGCTGGCTGACTGTGACAGATTCGGGACCAGTTCTGGCCGAAAGCCGACTTGCTGTATAAGCCGCCGCGCGATTCCGAGGGAGTACGGAACGCACTCGAGGAGATGAAGGCAAAGAGGTTAGCTAAGCGCGAAGCAAGGCTACTGGAGGAAGGGAGAGAGGCGATGAACGCACCATCAACATCATTGAGGCAAGATACATCGGGAGAGGGGGAGGCGAGGGGGACAGTAGGGTCAGGGTCGAGAGTGGCGGATTTGGTGCGCGAGAAGCAGAGTCAACGCCTTGTATGATATATCGGTACGGAAGAAACAAAAGTAGATGGAGTAGCACCACAACTTGGAATGGCGGCTGATGCGGACAAGGGTGTGCCATTTGACGGCTGTGATAAGTCTGAGCAAACGATGCCGATGCCAAATCCAGAGATGCACAAGGATTCAAGAACAGGCGAGGGGTTCGCACAAAGGTGGTAGCGTGACCAGCTGTCGTTTCTCAAAAAACACCACATCCTTGAGCATGACAATCAGAGTCTGCGCCGCTAGCAGACAGTCGACACCCGCCTTGTCCTTGTCTTACAATCATGTGAGGTTGCGATTCTTCTATTACACCAGCGTGCCAGCGTTTTCTTCTATCTAGCTTGCTACGACTTGGCCTGTCCGCCGCTGCTCAGGCCCAACTCTCTCAAAAACGCATGGCTATACCTCAGCACCTGCTGGTATGTCTCTTCGAATCCGTTCCCCCTCTGATAGTATGGATCTGCGATTGGCTTTCCGTCATCCACCTCGCCGAATAGCCTGATCTGCGCTTTGCTGCCTTTGGGAGCCATGCTCTTAAGATTGCGCACGTTGTTGGTGTCCATGCCGAAAATATAGTCCATCTTGTGAAAGTCTTGGTCCTGAACGCCCCGTGCCAAATTGTTTTCGTCGTAGGGGATGTTACGGCGGCAGAGGAGCGCAGTGGTGCGCTCGTCAGGTTCCTCGCCCGTGTGGTAGTCGCCCGTACCGCAGGAGTCAAGGATGCCAAACTTGTCCCGCACGCCTGCCTTGACCGCTGTGTCTTGGAATACTGCCACTGTATACAGAGAGGGAGAAAAGGGACGAGAGGGGGTGTCAGTGGGCAGAAAACAGGAGAGGAGGAAGGAAGGAATGGTGAGGCAAACTAACGAGCCATGGGAGAGCGACAGATGTTGCCGAGACAGCAGAAGAGGACATTGATCTTGTCGCCTCCTTCGCCCGTGGCCTTGTTAGAAGAGAAGGATGATGCCATGGTTTACTCCGTTGGTCTACCGTTCTTTCTCCAAATTGGGTTCGTGAATGTCCTGAGGAGAGAGTGTACTCGAGCACAAGTGGCTACCACCGGGCGAATCAGATCTGTTAAAGCCGTGGGGCCGGAGGAGGAGGAGTGAATGATGTGCATCGGTTGGAAGAAAGGTGTGATTGTTGAAATCCACCTTTCAACTCGTATCCGCGGAAATCGGAATGCAAAATGCCAAAGCCCGTGCGCTCTAACAGAGGCCAAAGTCAAAGTCCGGATTTCACATTTTGCCTCCACAGCGCTGCCTCCACTCGACTCGACGCAGCTGCAGTGTGCGGTAAGCATACTTTGCCGCCTGCTTTGCTTTGCTTCAACCTTGTCCAACACGCCTTTAGGAAGCTTGCGATCCATCCTCATCATCGTTTTGACAAGGATATAAAGAGACCAGTCTACTTGCAACCTACCTTTCGCATTCTCATCACAAGTTCGCATCAAAGCATTCCAAGCATGGTGAGCTACTCGGAGCTTGCAAGCAAGAACGCCTCGGTCGACGTGTCCAACCAGCGTGCCGTGGTTTCAGGCGGTACACAAGGCATCGGCGCAGGGATTGCTTTGCGGTTCGCACTCGCCGGTGCGTCTGTCTGGCTCGTAGGCCGAAACGAGGCGAAAGCCAACCAGGTGCTCGAGCTGCTCCGCAACGCATCCGCAGAAGCTCAACGTCGTGCGAGCGCGAACAAGACTAAAGTCGAGGGGGAGCATGCGTTCTTCCAGGCGGACCTCTCGTCGCCAGCGGGGGTCAAGGATGTGGCTAAGCAGATCAGCGACCGTGCCGGCCGCGGTGGAGTCGACTACCTCATTGAGACCCAGGGCGGGCCCCCGCATGGCGCGATTGAGGTGAACAAGGACGGGATCGAGAAGCAGTTTGCTGTCCAGGTGCTCTCGCGTGTCGGGCTTGCCAAGCAGCTCGTGGAGGCGGGCACGGTCAAGCGCGGAGTGTTCATGGTCGCTGCCCCCGGCCAAGGCTCCAAAACACCACTGGACGTCGACGATCTTGACTTTGTCAAGCTCAAAGCCGCAGGCAAATGGTGGGGCGTCCCCATCGGCCTCTTGAAGAAAGGCTCTCAAGCCTCATCTCTCCTCGACGCCGCCTCGCAATACCTGGCTGAGACGAATCCAAACCTCACCTTCACCCATGCCTTCCCCGGCTTCGTCGCCACTGACGCCCTCGCCAACCAGGGCCACAGCGGCCTACTCGTAACACTCGGCAAAATCGCCTCCCCCATCATCGCCGCAAAACCAGGCCCAGGCGGATACGCAGAGCTGCCCTTCTACCTCCTCGCCAACCCAGAGGGCCAGAGATATTTGGAGACTGGCAAGGCTAATTTGATCGACCAGAACTTGAAGAAGCTACCTATCAGTAAGAATGTCCAGGATAAGAACGTTAGACAGCAAGTCTGGGATAGACTCGCCTCCTACTTTTGATCTAATTGCTTTGTATAATATAGTTTGCTCCGTCAATCCATCGCTACGTAGAAGTCAAGTGCGAATGCGACTTTGAAAGTAATCGCAATCCGTGTTGATGATGGTGATGTGTGACGCAAGAAGGAAGGGGAATATTTTACTCCATTACTAATACAGTACAAATTTTGATAGCAAAGCACATGGGGGTTCCACCTTTTAGTGTGAGAGGCCATAGTCTGTACAACGAAAGAGGCGTGGCAACGAATCAAATCAAAACGCGAGAGGAAGAGGGAAGGACCCCAAAGGCCCCGAAACGAGTGAGAGGATTCCATCGAAGAGATCATAAAGAGTTCGTTAGGCGAAGACCGGTGACTCGGCGCGTTTATGCAGTTCCCGCCGCTGCTGCTGCCTTCTTATCTGCTGGCAGCTTTCCATCAAGCATGCTCAACAGATCCAAGATCACCTTGTCAAAGTCCTGCTGTGTTGCATCGTCCTCGATCATGCTGCCAAACACACGCAAGCCTTGAATCTTGGATACCATCTGCTTGTTCCAAGCCTGTGTAAAGCTGCCTTTCGAGCCCGGTTTGCGTCCTCTTGGGTCCTTTGTGGGGATGGGTGCCTGTCCTGCCGCTTGGAGCGCTGCCTGGTGCGCAGCCGCTTGTGCTTCGGCTTCCCTAGCTGCCTGCATCTCGAGCTTGGTACGACGTTTGCGCTTGGCAGGCGGCGGGTTCATCAATGTGTCTGGTGCAGCGACCGGAGGTGGTGGAGCAGCAGCAGCGGCCGCAGCCTCAGCAGCGAGCTCGGCCTTGGACTTGCGCCCACGCTTACCCTTGGGCCTGATGCCAGCAACCACGGGAGGTGGGGCAGCAGCCGCAGCCGCTTGTGCCTTTTTGCCTTTGGGAGCAGCTCCGTTGGCCTTGATCATGGTCGCGGATGGATCGATGAAGCCGGCTTGCTGAGGTGCTTGGTAGCCTGCTGGCTTGCCCTGCGCTGGTGCTGGTGTAGCAGGGGCAGCTGTCGCATTCTTGGGCTTGCGTCCGCGCTTCTTTGGCACATTGGCAGGAGGGGCTGCGGGAGCAGCTGATGTGGATTGCGCAGCCGGGGGAGCAGAGGGAGCCACGGATGGGGAGGCCGACGTGGGAGCGTTCTGCGCCGTGTTGGCAGATTGCGACCGAGAAGCTGCGGTAGAAGCTTCGCGTGCCTGTTGGGGCACGGCCGAAGAAGCCTGGTAGTTGCTCCAGTCTTGCTGACCACCTCCAGAAGAGTAGCTATTGTCAAAACGAGACTCTCTTGCTCCAGCGGCATTGCTGCCCTGGTTGGTGAAGCCATCGTTGCCGGTGGGGTAGAGCGACTGTGCGGAGCGGTCACGAGCGGCGCCGTAGGAATCGGAAGGCTGATAGTAGCTGTGTTCGCTTCGATAAGACGCGGTGGGTGGCTGCTGCTGTTGGGACAGTTGTTGCTGTTGCTGACCTTGCTGCTGCTGAGGCATGAGCTGGTTACCGTTGTATCCACCGGTGAAGGCCTCCGAGAAGCTGGCAAATGTGTTGGGACGCGAATTTGCCGAAGACGAGGAAGCGGCGTTGCCCTGCTGCTGACCGGGATAGCCAGACGGAAAATGAGAGCTGGAGCCACCGGAAGCGTAGCCTCCGTATCCGCCTACATCATCTCTGGATCCTGAGGAAAGCATGTTGCCGCCAAAGTAGTTGGCCTGCTGCTGTTGCTGCTGCTGTTGGGAAGGTGACGACGCGTAACCAGATTGGGCCTGCATGTCCCACGACGAGAGACCGCCGCGATACTGCTGCTGTCCACCTCGGCCGTACATGATTGTATATGTCACTTGAGTGAGTGAGCGTCGAAGAAGAATGAAACACGATGTCTGCTAGGTCGTTACGACGCGTCCAGGATCGGCGGTTTGGTCAACAAGATTGACGCGCAAAGGAGGTGTATTTCGGTGAGATTCGCACGAACGATGGTGCGGCACGGATACCTGAATGAGGCCGTGTGGGTATACACGCGACAAGAGGCGCGGAGGGTGGCTGAATGAGGGTGGGGATGGTCGAGATGATGGATGGATGGATAGAGCCGACGAGCGGTTGGGTGTAGTCGATGCGATCGCGATTGCGATTTGTTCGAGATGCGAGCATCGCCAAGTTGCCTGAATTGCATGCACGGAAGCCCCGCCAACCGCGCTGCTGCTGTCGATGCTTCTGCCTGCTGGGATGCGGTGGACAAATGACCGGAAAAAAAAAAAAAAAAAAAAAAAAAAAAAAAAAAAAAAAAAAAAAAAAAAAAAAAAAGCGACGTAAATTGAGAAATCCAACCACGGTTCGGCTCGTCTGGACTCTTCTCCCTGCCTTTGGCCCTATGATTTTCGGAATGGGTTGGTTGGGGCCTTCTCTTCCTTGACTAGGAGCGGCAGCCGCTTCTACAAATCAATTTAAAAA
This sequence comes from Ustilago crameri, assembly GCA_024271935.1. Taxonomy (NCBI): domain Eukaryota; kingdom Fungi; phylum Basidiomycota; class Ustilaginomycetes; order Ustilaginales; family Ustilaginaceae; genus Ustilago; species Ustilago crameri. The sequence continues at coordinate 131,210 of JANBMJ010000005.1, read as the reverse complement.
TTAATCAAAAAAGCATACTTCTGCCCACGACGAGCACTGACCGACGCGTCGAGCCATGTGTGCGGCTTCCGACTTTCACTTTTTGAGCGAGCATCGATCGGAAGAGCAAACCCGATCTGCCTCAGTTCATGATCAGAGCCTCTTGCTTTCTTTTTCTTTTTCCCTTACAAATCCTAGAAGATCCGAACGACTGAGCCAATCCAAGAATGGAAGCCGACTTGCGAGAATCTGGAAGGTTCGTTGGTCACAGGCAGCGTTCCGTACTTTTGCGCATGGACCGTGGCCTCCACCGACTGCCCGCCAACAGCACACAGCACGTCCATTCCACTGTGCTGAACCACGGTCCACTTACTTGATTGAGTTTGTCGCAGCCATTGAGCTCCTCCAATTGACTTTGTGTCTGAGAGTGTCAACGATGCTGCCACCAATCTGAGGTTGCGGGGGAAGTTGTGAGAGCCTTGTCCAGCAAATGTCCACAAAAAAGTGGAGAAGGAGAAAAAAAATGCATGGTCACAATTTGGCAGAGTCGGGCTGCAAAGCATGAACATTGAACAAAGTGAAAGAGGGTATGGATCTTCTGCGTGCGACATCCGATTCATTCTTTCCTCTCAACCACTCATTTTTCTTCACGCATTCTCCTCCTTCATAAGGCTACCCTGCTTTCACTGCGCACATTTGCGCACCAACCTTCAAAACGGCTCGCTCTTCCCCTTGACCTGCCGCAAGGGTCAGAAGTCATGCCTACACCAGTAGCTCGCGGCGCAGTCAGCCGCCTCCCGCCGCTTTGCGGCCCCTCTTCGTCCACGGCCACCGCTTCTAACGCTGTGGCTGCCCGGCGCTCCTTCAGCTCTTGTCAGAGTGCCTCACTATTCCGTGCAGACGCATCGACATCAGCCTCGTCCAAGCTTCCTGCCTCGTCTCGCTCCTTGGTCAGCCTCTCCCGCTCCTCGTCTCGTCCTTCTTGCAGTAGCTGTGGACACCAGCTTCCCTCGCACGCAACATCTTTTCGAGCATTCTCCTCTTCCGCCACTCGTTCATCAGCTAAGGATCCCTACTCGGTTCTCGGAGTCAAAAAGGATGCTGATGCCAAGGAAATCAAGAAGGCTTACTACGGACTCGCCAAAAAGTATCACCCCGACACCAACAAGGACAAGGGTTCTAAGGAACGCTTCGTAGAGATTCAGAATGCTTACGATCTTCTCAGCGATGAAAAGAAGCGTGCCGCTTACGACCAGTACGGCACTACCGACGGCCAGCCCGGCTTCGATCCATTCGGCGGAGGAGGCTCGTCTCCCTTCGGTGCAGGAGGTTTCGGTGGCTTCCAAGATTTCGGTGGCTTCTCCAACGCAGGCAATACCGGCTCCATCTTCGAGAGTCTCTTCGGTGCCTTTGGCGGCGGAGGTAGGCCAGGTCAGCGTGGACCAGGATTCGGCGGTGCTGGGTTCGCGGGTGAAGCACGAGGCGAGGATCTCGAAACGACCATCAACCTCACTTTCGAAGAAGCCTGCAAGGGCACCAAGCGTAAGGTCGTCATCAACCCTATCGAACGCTGTGGTACCTGTACGGGATCCGGTCTCAAGCCCGGTGCCAAGAAGAGCACCTGCGGCACTTGCAACGGAACAGGAACTCGCACCTTTGTAATCCAGAGCGGCTTCCAGATGGCCACTACATGCCCGTCGTGTGGAGGCGCTGGCTCCACCGTTGCGCCTGGCGACAACTGCAACACGTGTGACGGAATTGGGCGGGTACGTGGTCGAAAGGAGGTGGAAATTGACCTCCCTGCAGGCGTGGATGATGGATTCCGAATCCGCAAAGATGGCTTCGGCGATGTGCCTCTCTCCGGAGCGGGCACACCAGGCTCGCTCTACGTTCGCATCAACGTATCTCCAAGTCGAATCTGGAGGCGTCAAGGCTCAACCCTCTTCTATCCGGCCACCATCCCCTTCCACACTGCCATCCTTGGTGGCAAGGTGCGAGTGCCCACGCTGGATGGTCCCGTCGAGGTACGAGTGCCAGCCGGTACCCAGGTTGGTGAAGAGATGATTCTTCCCGGACGTGGTGTGCCTTCGCCTACCCGCCGTGGTCAGAAGGGTGATCTGATGGTGCAGTTCGAAGTCAGCATGCCACGATCGCTCACCAAGCGCCAGCGGGAGATCCTGCAACAATATGCTGATGAGGTGGAGGGTCGTGCGTCGGCTTCCACCAACAGCTCTAGCTCTTCCAGCGCTCCTGACACAAAGAGCGACAAGGCGACCGCCTCGAAACCTTCGCAGTCAGGGGCTGCCTCGACCTCATCGGCAAGCACCAAAGCTTCTGCGGCATCTTCCGACAGTACTCAAACAGCATCGGCTAAACCGACAACCAAAAAGTCTTCAGGTAGGTTTTCAATTCACCCATCCTCACGCTCCGACGACATGACCAGCGCTTCCGGTCCCGCCTCCTCAGCTTCAGCTTCAGCATCGGGATCTCCATCTTCAGCGACATCTTCGACAGCCTCCACCGGAAAGTCTGAAAGCCAAGAGATTCAGTCCAAATCCAGATCTGAAGCTGCCTCAGAGGAGCCTCACAAAGGTCTTCTCGGGCGCACGTGGGATTGGATGACGAACAGGAAGTGAGGAGCCGAGCGTGGATGCGTCCAACGCGGCGCAATCGTGTACTCTAGAATCACATACATCGTATGCTAAAATCACCACTTCTCACATCCTTTCTGCTTGTCGTGAACGCTTCTGAACCCAACAGATTCTAAATCCGAGACGAAGAAGGACAAAGCAGTCAACAACAAGGACGCTAAAGCAGGCGACTCTGGCTCCAAGCCTTCCCCTTAATGTCACAGCCGTCCCCATTTCTTGTACTTTAGCAAATGCAATAGAGCCAAAAGCACATCTCACTTCACCCAAATGTACATCCGAGGTCGCCTTTGCTCACGCAGGCTGCCTCAACAGACAATGCGAGTTGTGCAGGTGGGTTTCCAACACCACAAGGCAGAGTGATCGCTGGGCGTTCGGGTCGGGTTCGTGTAACCTCACGGCCTAACAACTAAAAAATTTGCCGATGAAAAAAAAAAAAAAACGGCGCAGGTGAGCTCGATGCGACGATGAAGGAAAAAAAAAAAAAAAAAAAAAAAAAAAAGTCTTCGCAACAAAGGAAGAGGCACGGCTCAGTCAGAAGAGTGCATGCCAACCACATAGAAAGCGGCGTGCGGCGCTTGGGTTGGTTGGTCGGCTGGCTGAAGTGATTGATTGGCTGGTGAGCGCAGTTTTGAGCTTTGAGCTTGGTGCTGTGTGCTTTGTGCTCGAGCAGAAGACACAAGACTGTCACACCCTCGTGCGCCCTTGCCACTCTTCCAGCATTTCACCAATCGTAGGGTCCTCCTTCTGATACTCGCTTTTGCTTCTACCGTTCTCTGTTTCGCATCTCTACTCCTTGTCGATCACTTTGTTGCTCAAAGAGCAGCCGCAGCACCAGACTTTGCACTTCATTTCAGCATTACCACAACTCAGAACAGACCCTGGGACCATCTTCCAATCAATACGGACACCAATTGCCCTAGCTTCAAGCCCAGCATCATTGCTTTTCCAGCACACACTAGACTCTGTCTTTCAGCTGCAAGCATTTAGGACCCATACTTCTCGCCTCGCTCGTCATCTCCAGGATTAAGAGCTCCTACTTCCTGACATCTCATTCTGACCTCTCGGCATTCTCCCGACCTTTACGTGCTTTGCTCAATAGGCTAGGATATCGGCTTCGATCACCCACACATTCATCAGACGACTTTTGCAACAAAGATCTTCTATATTTCGACCAGGAAGAGCATTAGTATTGCTTCTCTTTCCCTCTCCCAATCAGCCTCAGCGTCAGTTCAACACCTGGACTTCTTAGCAGCTTCGACGACGTTGCTCACATTCTAGCATTCTCATTGCGCCATATTTCTAAACGTAGTACAGCTTCACCTAGCATTTCCAACCCCACTCTTTTCGACAAGATGGCGACTTCTATGCAATTCGGACCCGAATGGATGCGCAAAGGCCCCAACAGCAAATCAGGTGGAAAGGAAACCACTTCAACTTCACCCTCGACAGCTACAAGCCCTGGCTCTGGCCCGATTGCAGGTAGCACAGCCCCGCCCGGAGGCAACAATGGAAAGCGTAACGGCGGACCAGGTGGACTCGGGAATCTGTCAGGCCCAGCTCCTGTTGTTAGCCCCTCAGTCAGCTCTCCTGGTGCTTTCTCGTTTGCGGCTGCCGCGGCTGCGGCAACGTCACAAGGCTCAGAGCGCAGTTCGACCCAACCCTCCTCTGCTCATGGCTCTAGTCTCGACAGCGAGAGTACTGCAAGTCTGTTGAATGGCAGTTCGGCAGCTCTAGCCAAGGACAAGGTGACTCGCGAGAAGATGCTGAGCCTCTACAGCTCCGATCGCAAAACTTCGAGCGCAGAGCCTTCACACATCGAAGCAGCTGCCGGCGGGCCGGAGCGTTCCACCAGCACCTCGCGTAGGAAGCCGGGATCCGATCGGCGCCCCGGCGCATTCGCAGAATTCGGCGCCGTGGGTGGAGGTCCTCTCTCGCCCGGACTTGGCGGAAACGAACCTCGCGGTCTCAATGCACGTTCGACTTCCGGAAGCTCGTCAGGAGGCTTCGGTTCCGCCGGTATCTCAAACTGGGACAAGGCGGAAAAGGAGCGTCCAGGTCTTTTCCAGCGAGCTTCGTCCGGTGCTTTAGCGGGCGTCACCTCCAACTCTGGTTCTCGTCCGCTCTCACCCAGCGTCTCCCGCGATCGCTTCAGCGGCATCCAAGGCGGAGTTCTCTCCGGTGTGGCTCCTCCGGCACGCAAGAGGATGGATAGCAGTGACGGTAGTCATAGTGCGGTCGAGCCACCTCGAGCTGGACGCGGCACGAGAGCAAGTCAAGAAGACACTAGCAACCCAACGACCAATGGTGCCAGCGCTGCAGGATCTTGGGGCCGCTCAACACAGAATGCGTCGGGCCAGCCAAGTGCATCGGGAGGTGCCATTGGTGCATTCTCGGATGCTTTCAGCTCGAACCGGATCCGAGGCAAGAGTGCCGCTGCTGCGGGCGAGGTCGCCACCAGTCCCACGTCCGTTCCTGCTGCCACTCACGCTCCTGAACCGGCTCAGCCCATCGTCCCCAGTGGCAACCCGGAGGGACTAAGCATTTCGGCTCGCTTTGCACGTCATAAGGACCGCTTGCCCGGCGAGGGACCCATCGGACCACCCTCCGACGGCAGCATCGGCTTTGGCAAGTCGGCCGGCTTTTCCGATCGCAGAAAGGAGCGCCAGACCAGTCAAGCCAGGACCGTTCCATCGATTGGCACCCACAGGGGAGAGGCCGGCATCGGCGCCCCTGCTGCTGATGGAACCGAGAGCGCGAACCAATCCACCCAAAATTCTAATCATCGGAATGCCACCGTTCCTGAGCACGCACTCGGCAGCGACGATCCCGACCTTGCTCAGCACGCCTCGGCGGTTTTGGGCTCGCTCAGGCTCGACGAGGACGACAGCCCCGGCCTTCCCACATCCTCCGCACGCGCAGCTGACGAGCAAAGGTCTGGTCAGAATCACCTCGACATCAACACAGACGACTTCCTGCGTGGCGGTGACTCCAGACAGCACTTTGATCAGTCCCGCCAGCAGCACCAGAACCACGCTCCTCAGACACCCATGTCTGCCGCTCCCTGGTCTCCTGAGACCTCCATGTGGCTCTACCGCGACATGGCCGGCAACGTGCAGGGCCCCTTCAGCAGTCTGATGATGCAAGACTGGTATTCGCAGCAGTACTTCGCTGACGACCTCCTCATCAAGCGTCAGGAGGATGCTGATTTCAAGCCTCTCGCTCAGGTTGTTGCTGCAGTCGGCAACGCCATTCAGCCCTTCGTGATCCCGCCTAGCAACTGGCTCCATGCTCCCGTCCCACCCAGACCCACCTTTGACAGCAACTTGGGCGGTGACAGCCTGCTTGGTGAACAGCAGAGTCGCTTCAGTGACGCCTTCGGCTCTAACAGATCCTGGGCCGGACAGGCCGACAGGCAGCAGGGCTGGCCCGGACCGATGGCCCTCGGCGGTCTGGGCAATGCTGGGCCTGGCCCCGCTTCGCCGTTTGGCCGTCCCGATATCTTTTCGGCTGGCCAGGCTGGTCTGCGTAACCAAGACGACCTCATGTCGATTCTTCGCGAACGTGAGCTCCAGGAGCAACGTCAAGCTGCTGCTGCTGCTGCGGCTGCCGCATCGCGTGGCCAGGGCAACTTGAACCTTGGCCAGCTTGAAGCTTTCGGAGGCGGACTCGGCAGGTCTGGGTGGGCAGCTGAGTCGACTATGTCGCCTTCTCATTGGAGTGGCTTGGGCCACGGCGGCCTTGGTCAGTTCGGCGACGTTGGTCTTGGCGGTCATCAGAGCCCACTTGTTGGTGATCGACCTGTCTTTGACAACTTTACGCACCAGCAAAGGCAGGCATTCGAGCAGTCCGGCGGCCCCTGGACCAACAAGGCATCGCTTGCTCCGCGATCGCAGTACGACTCGTCCGTCGGTGGTATGCGACCTATGCAAGGCCAATGGGGAGAACAGCAGCAGGCTCCTTGGAGCAACTTCTCCGCAACGACGCCCGACGTGAGCAACCGTCATATGGACTTCAGCGAAGACATTCTTCGCAACGAAGCAATCAAGGCAGCTGATCCGATCGGGACGCCTCGCCGAGCTCGCTCGCCCGCTCCTCAGTCTGACGCTGCTGCAGCTCAACGTGTTGCTGACCAGACGGCTGAGCAGCACAAGTCGTTCGAAAATGTTTTCCCAGCTCTTGTTTCTCAGCCAGAAGAGGTGCAAGCTCAAGTCACAGCAGACCCGGCTCCCACGCCCGCGCTCAACGCCGCAGAAGAGGGCAAGGCTCTCGAACAGCCCAAGACTGAGACTGCTACTGAGCCAACCAAGACGGCCACTCCTCAGAAGAAGCTTACCAAGAAGGAAGCGCAGAAGGCGGCTGCCGCCGCCGCCGCTGCTGAGAAGGAAGCTGCTCAGCCTCCTAAGCCGGCCGAGACCGAGATTCCACCGCCTGAGGCATTCACTGCGGCCGAGCCTCGTCCTGAGGAACTGTGGCCGCAGAGCCCTAAGGCTGTCGAGTTCGCCTCGGAGCCTGAACTCTCTGGCATGCCCAACTTCACGCTCTCCACCAACAAGAAGGATGCCAAGCGCGAGTCGCGTTCGGCTCTGCAGCGCCAGGGCTCCGAGGTGCGAACCGTGCCTGGCTCTGGCGAGCCTGCTAACCGCGCTGCTGCTGCGGCCCGCTCCACCGGCGCGAGCAATGTCCGTGTCGTTTCGCAGGAGCAGTTCCGTCGCGGGAAGGATGCAGAGAACACTTCGACTTCGACGCAGGCGCCACTGTCGGATTGGCTGAACGACGGCTCAGGTGCGCCTGGATCGCCCGCTCCCACCAGCAAGCCCGCTCCCTGGGCGGCCAAGGAGGACTCGGCGCACCCGACTGGTCCCAGTCTTCGTGAGATCCAGGAGGCCGAGGCCAAGAGGGCCGAGGCTAAGCGTGCTGCCGAGAAGGCTGCCGCTCGCGCGCGTCTTGCTGCTTCGCAGTCTGCTGCCGAGGATCTGCCCACCACTTTGAGCTGGGGTCTGGCTTCGGCGCCCCCGGTCAAGGCTGTCAATTCTTCGACGAGCACTGACGGCGGGGCGGCTAGCCCGGCTGCTCCTGCTTGGAACGCGGGCAAGACTGCTCCCAAGAAGACGCTGATGGAGATCCAGGAGGAAGAACGCAAGCGCGCCGAAAAGCTCAAGGCGCAGCAGCAAGCGCAGGCGATTGCGCTGCGCAAAGGGTATGCGGATTCGGCGAGTCGCAGCGCCAGCGCCACCAACCTGCATGGCGCGGTCGTTGCACCCATCCAGACCAACGCTAATGCGTCCAGTGGAGGTGGAGCATGGAGCGTCGTCGGTGCGAGCGGTAAGCCTACCACTCCGAGCACGACGGGTGCACCCAGCTCGGCCGTGACTGCCGGCGCCTCGCCGCTGGCCATGCGACCCAGCGTCAACACGACGCGCACTACCAGCGTTGGCAGCATGGGCACGCCCACCACGACGGCGGGCTCGGCGTGGAACGTGGTTGGCACCAAACCCGCCGCCACTGCCGCTCCGGTGGCTGCCGCGTCGCCGGTGAGTGCAGCCACCAAGTCGCGCGCCGCGGATCCCAACGCGCCTTCGGCGGAATTCATCAAGTACTGCAAGGACAACCTGCAGGGCCTCACGATCAAGACGGACGATTTCATCGACATGCTTCTCCAGTTCCCACTCGATCCTTCTGCAGACGTGATCGAGATCATCGCCGACACGGTGTATGCCAACTCGAGCACGCTCGATGGCAGGAGGTTTGCACACGACTTTGTCAGTAAGCGCAAGCTCGACATGCAGGGCCGCACCGGCACTGGCACTGCGGCGGCAGGAGGAGGAGGAACGTCGAGGTGGGGTTCGAGCGCAGCTGGTGCGGGGGCTATGGGCAGTTTCGGTAAGCCCGCCAGTGCGTTCAGTGCCAAGCTGGGCGATGGTGGGGTTAAGTCTCAACAGCAGGGGGGTTTGCCATTGACAGTAGGTGCGGGCGCGGTCAGGCCGGGCGCAGATGCCGGATTCAAGGTCGTCAAGGGAAAGGGTGCAAAGAAACGCATCTAAAGATGTAATGTCAAGATAGTAGAAGCGGCGGGCGACGAATGCGAATCCCTAAAAGGGGCCTTTCTTTGAACATCTTAGTGGACTGACGTGAAAGTTACTAGATTTGATCATAGTTCGTGTTGAGAGCGCAGAAATACAAAAGGGCAAAAGAAAGAGGGAGATACAGAAGGGGTAAGTGACAGGGGTAGGGGAAAAAATAGGATGAAATGTCTAAGATTGATCGACGTCCATGCTTGCAACGCCTTCTGATGGTTGTGTTGGTGGTTGTTGGTCTGTGGATTGTTCAGTCGCTGCGGTTGCGGTGGTGGCGGGGGTGGATTCGGTTGGATCCTGCTGTTGGGCTTTTGGTTCTGCCTTTGGTGCGGCTGCTTCTGGTTGGGTCGTCTCGGCGGCTGGTTCTTGTTCCATCTTCGCTTCTGCTACACTCTCTCCATTCTCACCCGCAGCTGTAGTGGCTTCTCCCTCGGCCTTTTTGGCGTTCTGCTTTGCGATAGCGTCAGCTTCGATCTGCTCATCGATCTGATTCTCCACCTCCTGTGTTGTTGGGTTCTCCTTCTCCGTAATCCCCACCTTCCCGCCTTCTTCCGCTCCTGGCTCGTCCGCGATTCTCGTCGGGTTGGCATTCCCTTCGCGATCGAGCTCCTCATCGCCCTTCCTCGAGTGGTCCGCAAACTCCTGCCTGTCCACCACCCTCTCATCGGGGAACCTATCTTCCAAGCCCTGCAACCCGTTCTTATCCGCCAGATCCATATTCTCATCCTCGCCGCCCTCCTCGCCATTCGCCAGATTCTGCAGATGAAGCTGCTCGGCGATCGAGCGCGGCTCAACATGCCCTTGGACGGAGGGCGCATGGGCGGTGTGACGGAGGTTCTCAAAGACTTGGATCTTGATCTTTTCCAAGTACTCGCGCGTGTTAAGGTCCTCCATGTTGTTCGGGCGCACATCGAGGCGGTAGTCGGGGCCGAAGTACTCGTAGTACTCGTTGACGGGGATTTGAGGGTTCAGTTCCTGCCCCGCTGCGAGACCCGTCTCGAACGCCCAAGCTCGAGACACGTTGCGTATCGTATACCCTCCACCACCGAGCAGCAGGAGCGGGAGGCCGAACGATTTGACATACTCGACGCAGTTGGCGTGGCCGCGCATCGAGAGGTTGAAGCACCCGAGCTTGTCACCAGCAAGCGAGTCCGAGCCGCACTGGAGGACGACGGCAGAGGGTTGGTAGTGTTCCATGATTTGGGAGATGACGGGTTCGAAGACAGTCTTGTAGGATTCGTCGGTGATGCCGTCGCGGAGGGGGAAGTTGACCGAGTAGTTTTTGCCCTTGCCAATGCCGATATCGCGCAACGCGCCTGTGCCGGGGAAGAACTCGCCGTACTTGTGGAAGGAACACGTCATCACCCTGTCGGTAGTGTAGAATGCCTCCTCGACTCCGTCTCCGTGATGCACGTCAATGTCGATGTACAGCACTCGCGGATGGTATCGCAGCAGCTCGAGAATGCCCAGGACGATATCGTTGATGTAGCAGAAACCTGACGCTTCTCCCTTCTTAGCGTGGTGCAATCCACCCGCCCAGTTGATGGCAATATCACACTTGTCGCGACTCAACCTGGCGGCACCCTCCATACTGCCACCGGCGCTGATGCTGCAGTACTCGAAGAGACCGTCGAAGACAGGACAGTCATCGCCGACGCTGAACTTCGCCTGTTCGCGCACGAACCCGTCGACGTTGTCCGGAGTGACGCGGTTGAGGAATTCGACGTATTCGTCCGTGTGGAATTGCGACATCTCGCGCTTGGTCGCCGGTTTGGCGCGGAAGATCTCCATGCGCTTGTAGAGGCCGTAGTTCATGACGAGCGAGTGACACATTCGGATGCGCGTGGGCTTCATGGGATGGCCAGGACCATAGTGATAGTTGCCGATATCCGAGTCGAAGAAGTAGCAGACGCGCGAAGGGTTAGGATTGGAGGAATTGGAGATGGGCGCAAAGAGCGGCTCGTCGGTGGAGTGGGGGGCGCCAGAGGTGGATGTGCCGTTGTAGGTGTTGACCACCGAGTTAGGGGCGAGGTAGGTGGACGACATGGCGGTGGTATTCGATCGGCGAGTAGCCGACGGACCGGTGTAGTTTAGGCTGTATCTGCCCTCGAAAAGAAGCCGCAGAGCTATACGAGCGGGCTACGGAGCCAGGAGCTTGGTGAATCAGCCTGGATCCACAGTAGATCGAGTGTGATGCTGCGCAGAGGTTCGCAAAAAGTCGATGCGTTCGGGAGATCCGAGTCAACTTGTAAGCGGATGGAAGTTCCGTGTAGGTCACTTCACCGTGTGGAGGCGAATTTGCTCTACAGATTGTGTACTTTGTCGAGCCTATTCGGGGGATGTCAGCACGGGAGCTCGTAGTGTCGTGCTCAGAGCTTGATGCGAGGTCTAGGATGGTGGATAATTGCTACGGTCCAGGAAGACCAACCTGGAGAAGCAAGCTGCTGCACTGAATCTAGCTGGACCCTCTCGAGGAAGATTTCTCCACCTCGGGGCTTTGCGAGGAGCCTTTTTTTTTTTTTTTTTTTTCATCGCGTCCCGCACGAATAGCTCGCAAATGGGCAAAAATTCCACACTTGGCTCGAGCACTTCTCTCGATTAGGCTTCCTGAGCTTAGGGCCTTGCCAACTCCCGCACGTGATTGCAGCTGGACACAAGCCCAAGCCCCTCTTGAGCTCCACATAGACCTGCATAACGCACACTCCTCTCTGCTCGCGAGCTTCTCCAACACCACACTCGACTTGGCTAGCACCATCACATCGTTGCCGGTGCACTCAGCAGTAGGGTGGTGTCCAACATGTCAGCGGCAGATAGGACGCTGATCGCGCTCATTGCCGATGAGGTACGTCACACCCTCTCTTCCTTAGCCTGTCTTGCTAACTTACTGACTCTTATCTTTGCCTCGACATACATCTACATCCTGGATATTGGCAATTGCAAATCGTAGGACTCAACAACGGGTCTGCTCCTCGCTGGAATCGGCAATGTTGACGAAAAGGGAGAGAAGAATTTCATGATTGTCGATAGCAAGACGTCGGTAGCCGACATTGAGTCGACGTTCAACCACTTTACGCAGGAACGCAAGGACATTGCTATCCTCCTCATCAACCAGCACATTGCAGAAAAGATCCGCCCCATCGTAGATAGGTATACCCAAGCCTTCCCTGCTCTGCTCGAAATCCCCGCTAAAGACCATCCATACGACCCGTCCAAAGATAGCGTCCTCAAACGTGTCCAGAAGGTGAGTAGCTCAAGGAACCCACCGAATTCGCATAGGATGAGAGCTGACGGTGTGCTCCTGTGTTCTGCTTTGCTTTTGACAGCTTTTCGGAGAGTAATTCGGACCATCCAGTTTCCTTGGATCAATGGACAGTCTTTTGCGCATACCCATACTTTTCTTCCATCGTTTGGCAATCTAGTCATCAGTTCATCTTTTCTTAATCTCCCGGTCATCAAACAAGAGATGTCATGCCAGAAGGACTCATCAGGCTCGCAAGCAAGGTAGCATTGCTACAGAAATTGTCCGTGTTTTTCTTGGTCTCCTGACCCTTCGTTACAGCTCGATGGACAACCACTTTACGATCTTGTCGAAATCCTCTCCCCCATGCATCAGCATCTCGCCATGAGCCTTGCCCTTGCCATAATGAATGTTCTCCCTCGGACAACCGCTTTCCACCAGATACTCTAGTGTCTCCTTGGCACTCAGAATTGCATCCTCGTCTGCCAGGTAGAACCTCGTCTTCTTGCCGTCCCTAAGCTCGCCGATCTCGTTGGGCCAGAGAATGTTGGAGCTCCAGTCAAAGTATCTGCAGAGTGTGTTGGCAATGCCGACTTCGCGCGCGACAAAGTAGCGCATGAGCAGCTCGATCGGCGTCGATGCGCGCTTGTAGACAAAGTTGGAGCAGACGAATGGCACCCACAGCTGGAAACAGACGGGGTCAACGAAGCATGAGCGCCGGACCTGGGAGCCGAGCGACTTGATGAGCCAGGAGTGTACGAGAGAGCCGTACGAGTGCGAGAGCACGTCGATCGAGTCCCACTGCCGCTTGGCAAGAATACGTCGGAAAGCGGACGTCGTCTCGTGGTGACCGAATGGCTTGAGGAAGCTGGGCGACAGGATGGATTGCGAGATGTTGGGTTGCAGCAGGATCAGGATCGGGCGGTGCGCGAAGATGGGGGAGTTCAGGAAGAACGTGACTAGCGAGGCATACTGAGCAAGCCCGATTCCAAGCCCGTGCAAGACGACCAGTGGCGTTGTGTCTGCTTTGCCGGAAACCGTGGTGGTGGGCAGGCGGAGCAGATAAGGAAGACGGCCTTCAGTATGAAGTTGAAATCCACCGCGGATGGCCCGTCGGATGGTGAGCCGGGATAACGTGTTTGTAACGAGGTAGCAGAGCAACGGGCGCGAGCAGGTGCGCACAGGGTCGATGGTCAGACGCATCATTCGGATGCCTGGTCCGGCTTTGGCGGCTGCAGTACCTTGGGGCTTGAGGAGTGTCTTGCGCTCCGAGTCAGCGGTGTCCGTGCGAACGTGCTGAGACAGCCTAGCATCTGCTCCTGGTGCATGTTCCGGGTAGCTGCGACCTTGACGAGTTTCGAGAAGCTCGAGACAGTACTCGAGGAAACGCAGACGATCACCCGTCGTTGGATCCCATTCACCCTCTTTAGCCCGAACTCCCCTCACATCCTCTTGCTCCTCGACGGAAATAGGTGAAGCGACCATGTCGCTTGCAGTGAAAGCCGGCTTCACACCGCCGAAAGTATTGATCGATGGCGGCATGAGAGAGTTGAAAGTAGATGGCGTTGTCGATTCTACTCCCGTCTTGTCCTCTGCCTTCATGTTCAAGGCACCGTTGCCACTGCCTGAGCCATTAGGCTCTGTGAGCAACGAGCCTTTTCTCTCATCCTCGAGCTCTTCCAAGTTGGTCCCGAACAGCGCCCATGCGAGCCAGTGCATTACTTCTCGTCTTGTAATTTGTTCGAAGGGCACCCCAAAGAACCACCTTGCTTGATCTTCTTGAAACTTGATGGCGCGCGGGTCGTCTGCCGAGATGGGCGCAGTGACAAACTGCGGAACGAAACTCGCAGCTCTCAAGCGTCCGAGCCGTTGACGCACATTGCTAGGCGCCGACGATTCGTTCAATGGAGATTGCGATGATTGTCCGTTTGCAATTCTTGAGATAAGACTGGAGCTGTCGGGTGATCCGACGGTAGCCTGTACTGCTGATGCATACGACTGTGTCGGCTGATCCGTGATATCTGCGTCCATCGGCTTAAGTCCCGCTTGCAGCGCCTGTGCGAAAACACTTCTGAGGAAGCGTCGTCCGTAGAGCGGTCTTGGACCAGGCCGCTGGATGATCCGACACAGGTACCAGTAGTAGATGGAGAATACCGCTTCGATCCCACAGTAGCCGTAGAAGAGATAGGAGGTCCATCGCCATTTCGGTGAGAGCAAATGCGCAAAAGTGCTGGAGACGAAGCGCGGAGAGTGCTTCACAACCGCGTTCCAGACCTTGTCATCTATCGAGTACGCCGTGTAGTGGTGGAGGTAGTACCGGACGGCTCGAGCGATGAGTGCAAACCAGCAGAAAGGAGTGACACTCCAGACGGTGAGGATGATGAGGCGCATGATGACGAGCGACGCATCGCCCGGTATGAGTTGTGCCATTGCGGCTTGGCCAGCTCAAGCCAACTCTGACCTGTGGTTCTTGTAGAGGCGCACGGTTCGAAAGACGAAGCAGACTGGTCTGAAGGCGAGTCGAAGTTGTAGAACGTAGGTCTCTAGCAGTACGAATGGGCGTATCGCATCGTTCAAGCCCACTGAGCCTTGACCAAAGAAGTAACGACAATGGTTTGAGCGATTCTAGAAGCCGAGAACTTCGGATGGAAGGGCCAAGCGTGGCCAAAGGTATTGACTGAACGTCAGACGTCAACAAGGGCTTGCGCAGAAGAGCAGCGGCTCAATCTGGGCCGTTGAGTATTGGGTATAGAAACGTTCAGCTATCGTTCATAACTCGAGCCGCTGGTGATGGTCAGACGATAACCGTTGCAGAGGAAGATCGGAGGGTTAATCATGACGCATGACGCACTAGCACGTTTATTTTCGTGGACCCTGATTTTCCGGAAGTGGTCTGAGCCGAAAGCCCAAAAACCCCAAAAAAAAGTGCCACAACCAAAAAGGTTTCATTTACGGAGATGTTTCGAGAGGGTCGGTGTGATCAAGCCACACCAAGCCCACCAAGGGTCATTCGGGTTCCACGCAGGTCCCGCGACGCTTCACAGTGTTCTGCGCTCAGGCCTACCTGGCACTAACGGACGTCTGAATAGATGCGCTAAGAGCAAGGAGTTACTGCAAATTACGGTATACTGTGTCTAGCTGAGAAACAAGTGTATAAATGTATGTGACAATGCTACAAAGTCTAAGAGCGGAGAGTTTCCTCTTCCGCCGATTCAGGGGTTTTCGCCTGTGGGTTCTCGGGATCCACAACCTTCTCCTTCTTTTCGACCTGGGGCGACTGCTTGGTGTTCCTCTTGAGCGAGTAGCCCTTAACACCAAGTGTGGCCAGGAAACCAACACCGACCATGGGTGCGATGACAACCCACACAATCCTCAAGCCATCTGCGTATGCGTCGATGATCTGTCGGCTGAGCTCAGGCGGCTGGATGTTGCGCAAGCCCGTCAGATCCTGCGCACCTGCGGAGTTCAACACCATGGATGGGTTGAAGCCGGGAATACCTTCGAGGTTAGAGCGGCTCTTGGTGTTGAAGATCGCTCCTGAGATCGCAATACCCATGGTTCCACCGAGCGAACGCACAAGAGACATGGTCGCCACCGTGACCGACAGGTCGCCGTGAGGCATGGCCGCCATCAAGCCTACCAAGGGCGTCTGGAAAAGGAATCCCGCTCCGAAACCAGCCACGCCGATGTAAGCTTCCTTCTTTGCTGTGCTTGAGTTCGCACCAAGCGTAGCCATGAGCGCATAGCCCTGCACCATGGCGGCCCAGCCAGCCCACAAGAAGGGACGGTAGGCGCGGTATCTGGTGATAGCAAATCCGACAAGACTCGACATGATCGAGGCAATAAGCGCATACGGAAGCATGTAGACACCGCTCATCAATGCGGACGCGCCAAAGACCGCCTGGAAATAGACTGGGAGATAGTACGTGGCTGCGAAGAATGCGAACCCATGGAGCACGACGGAGACGAGGATCAACGACGTGGTACGTGTGGTGACCAAACGAGGAGGGACGATTGGCTTCTTGGTCGTCTTGAACTTCCAAGCCATGAAGGCGACAAGCAAGCAACCACCGACCACAAGAAGTGCAATGGTTTCGGACGCGTTCCATGATTTGGTCTCGGCGTAGTTGAAGCCAAGAAGGATGAGAATGACCGACACTACGACCATGATGAGGCCGATGAAGTCGAACTCGCCGCAGGCTTCATGGAAGGTGAGTCTGGGACGAGCGGGGACATTGAGATAGAAGAAGATGATGACAAGGGCGATCGCGCCCAGCGGAAGGTTGACGAAGAAACACCATCGCCAGCCAGAATGGCCGGCATCAGTGAAGGCGCCGCCCATGAGGGGACCGATGACAGATGCAATACCCCAGACACTGCCGATGAATCCAGTCAGCTTGCCACGGTTCTCTAGCGAGGCAATGTCGCCGACAATAATGTTGATCAGCGCGATGACGCCTCCTCCTCCGATACCCTGGATACCTCGAGCGGCATCCAACCAAGCCATGGATTGCGCTGCACCACACAAAGCCGAGCCGCCGAGGAAGATGATGATGGCCACATACAGCAGTGGCTTACGGCCAGTGAGATCCGAGAGACGGCCGTAGAGAGGGATCAAACTTGTCGAGGCGAGCAGGTAGGCAGACCCTACCCACGAATACTCTCCTGGACTGCCGTCGAGCCTCTGAGAGATCACGGGGAGTGCCGTACTGACAATGGTTTGATCCAATGCGGCTAGGAAAACTACTAAGCAAATGCCGGGCATGACGATTTTCATGTTGTTGTAAGGGATGACAACCTCGTCCTTCTGTAGCCAATGTCCATTGCCCTTTTTAGTAGCGTCTTTAGGTGAAGAAGAGCCATTTGCACTGACCGAAGTCGGAGCAGTGACATGTGCTTGGCTCTTCTCATCTAGGTCGGAAGTAGGCGAGCTTGCATCTGAGGTATGGGTGGTTGTGGCATACGGGGTTGGTTCTGTTGTTGCATGGTGGGCGTCATCGTCTACAGCCGCCGCGGTGGAGTCGAGGGCGCCAATCTGAGCGCCCTGGAGGGCTGCGACCTCTACTTCGGATTCCCTTGCTGAGGGTGTCACCTCCTGCATCTGGTGTGAATCCTGAGTCATATTGCCGTTGACTATCCAGGGTTGCCGGGGGTAGAGAAGGATGAGGAGGAATTATCCGTGAGGTTGAAGAAATGTGCGTTGCCAGAATTCGCGTTCGTCTCATGTACTTCCTACGGCGGGACTGAGCGCTTGGATCCTTGGATCGTGATAAAGGAGGATGAGAGCGACGGACGCACACGATAGGGTCACAATAAAGGAAAGGAGGAAGAGGGTGAGGGCAGAAGGTCAAGACCTTCGGAACGCTGAGCAAATATAGAACAATATATTTACTAGGAGGAAAGAAAAAACGGGAAGCTGTCCAAGAGCGTGGGGTTTGGAGTGACAAACGCAAACCGTTGGCTCGGCGCCGTGTTGGAAAAGACAAATTGACTGGCGAGCTACGCTGTGTGCAACTTATTGGTGATTGGTTAACCGTATGTTGGTGTATAGCCATTTGGTTGAAATGGCTTACAGACAGGCACACCAACGCGTTGGATTTTTCCCTGCGAATCCCGCGGAGGCTCGGGTATTGAACTTGCTTAGCCGTCCTCGCGCCGATCGAACTTTCGCCCCGGATTGCCTGCTAGCCAGCTCCCAATTACCGTGATACGTTCTGCAAACGCTGCTGTACATTCCAGCTCCCCGCAAGCAAGCCCAAATGAGTGATCCATCGGAACCACATGCTCCTAACCTCCAACCCCGAGCATGTTGCTGTTTCCGTTGGTGCTCGGCAAATTGGTTGCAATTTGTACGTTGCATGTTGCCGCGAGTCATAGAATGCAGCACCCTGAGTTGATCACATTCCGTCCGACTATCGTGAACTTGATCTGCTACCTTTGGAAGTTGAAAAGCTGGGAGAGACCGCGAGCGTTGAGGGGAACAGCGTGCCATGAGTGCGCAGCAGATCGGCGACGGGACGATGAAGATTTGGCCGAAGTATTCGCCGGCGTGGTGCCGTGATGGTTGCTACGCGAAGCCAACGTGGTGAGCTAAGTGACTGTGTTTCGGATTCGCCGCGGTCGCATCTAACGTAAAAATCGCATGTAGCGGTCCGAGTCAACGCGCTCAGCCGACGCGGCAATGTGTGGACCTCTTCCATCACCATCAGCAATGAGTCATGGCTGAGCTCCTTACTCCTAATCCCACCATCAGACCAATGACAAGCATTGACAGCATGGTCGATAACGAAGACGCTATCTTGCTAAATCCATGGCATGTTGGATCTGTCGTCTCGAATTTTCAATGCATAGAGGATTTTCATTGTGTTTGACCTCGGCTTTGCCGCGGGGGTCTTGTTACGGTGGCTTCTGCCTCCCCTCCTTTTCCGACGGGAGATCCAGCGATGGAGGAAAAAATTCGCGTCTCATGGTGCTACTAGCGACATAACAAACTTGCAAAAATCAAAGCCAAAAAAGAAACTGCAGCACCTAGGATTCCCGCGTGGTCCCCCACCGCAGTACTGACTGGGCGATACCTTGCTTAACTTCGCAGATCAGACGGGATGCGGTGCTTTCAAGGTTCTATGGCCGCAGATGTTAGAAAGTAAGAATAAACTTAACATGAACCAGCCAATCTAGCAAACGAGCAAGCTTCTCCTCGTCTCGACAGGCAGGCCTCGTTCCCTTCAGCTGGCGGCTGCCTGTTTAGGCGCTTCTTGTCATTACCTCCGAGGGCAGAGCATCAGTGATCAGGACGCTAGTTCTTGATCGACCGAGTGCAGAATGTCAAAATCAATTCATTATACGTCAAGACATGACTTGTTTGACATGGACTTCATTGGTCATGCCGCCGGGTATCCTACATACCGGTACCGGTGCCTACATCCTTGCCACGCTCCCTTGTCACGTTGTGCTCTATCCATCGTAGAAGCTGCTGTTGCCGAGCGATGCGAGTTGCGGAATCCGAAAGGTGCTAGATGTCCTTCTTTGAGAGGAACGTGCTTCCCCACAAAATCGGATCGCAGGGTCACTCTTGACATACAAACTGTATGTCATATTGCTTTTTGCGGGGAAATTGCATGTACGTCCTCCACAATCTGCTTGCCTGTCACCGCCATGTGTTACTTTTCTTAGCTACCTCTGTTCAGGGTGCAGCTGTCAAGGCTACTTTGTTGCCGTTGGAGCGACCGACTTCCACGTCTGAGTGGCAAGCGACCGAGGTAACTGGTCAGGATCAGGTTCGTCTATAAAAGCCCGACTGCAATCATTTGGATCATCTCCTACAAGCCCATCCCCTCTCAATTCATCTCGTTCACAGACAAGATGACCGACCTTCGTCTGGTAGCCACCGTCTTTGCTGGCGTGCTGGCGCTCGTCATCGTCCGCAACGTCATCCTCCCTCGCGTCTCCTCGCCGCGCAATCTTCCTCCTGGCCCACCACCGGACAGCTTCCTGAGCGGCAACCGCATTCCCTCCACACATCCTTGGCGAACCTTCGAGAAATGGACGCACCAGTACGGCGATATCTTCACTTTACGCATCGGCTCGACATATGTCTTCGTGCTCGGCGCCGCCGCCTCGGCAAATGTGATTCTGGATAAGCAGTCCGGCTCCTCCTCCGACCGTCCGCGGATGGTCATGGCAGGAGAGCTCATCTCGGATAACCGCCGCATGCTCATCCTTCCCTACGGCGCACGCTGGCGACCCTACCGCAAGATTATGCACGAGACGCTCCAAGACAAGGCGGCAAAGCTGTACGAGCCGATCCAGCAGAGAGAGGCGGGGATTGCGATGTTGCATTTAGGAAGGACTGGCGACAAGTTCCAGAGCATCTTCAAGAGGTATGCAGCAAGTGTTATCATGCAGGTCACATACGACCACCAAATTACTACGCTTCAGGACCCAGTACTGGCTGAGGTTGAGCAGTGTCTGCAGAGCTTGGCGTACTGGGTCCGACCGGGCCTGAGCGTGCTGGACAGGTACCCGGCATTGCTGTATCTGCCGACCGTGGTGAACCCATGGAAGAAGAAGGGATTGGAGCTGCGTGCCAAGGAGCAGAAGCTGTTTATGTCGCAGTGGTACAAAGTGAAAGAGAGGGACAAGGCAAACGACTGCCAGCCCTGCTTTGTGAGCAAAGTCCAAGAGAGGCAGAAGGAGTACGGCCTGACCGACGGTGAAGGTTCAAGCATGGCTGGCAGCCTCTTCGGCGCCGGGTCGGATACCACAGCGAGTGGCCTCGCCATCTTTGTTATGGCCATGTGTAAGTTCCCAGAGGTGCTCAAGAAACTTCAACAGGAGATGGATCGAGTCTGCGGTGGAGACGAGGATGGCCACCTTCCAATATTCGACGACATCACACCCGAGCAGGCGCCTTATCTACACGCTACCGTGCAAGAGACTTTGCGCTGGCGTCCAATTGCTGCTGGCGGCTTTTCGCACAAGCTCACGCAAGACGTCGAGTACAAAGGCTACGTCCTTCCCAAAGGCTCCACGGTGGTCGCTCCACACTGGTCGATCAGCTTGGACGAGAACGAGTATTCCGAACCCCAGATCTTCCGTCCAGAGAGGTTCCTGCAAACCGGCACCGACCCTGACCACGTCGAGGTAAAGGGAACGTGGTTCGCTTCGCAACGCGGCTCGGTCGCGTTTGGCTTTGGAAGGAGAATCTGCCCAGGCTTGCACGTCGCCATGCGCTCATTGACAATCAATCTTGCGTGCATGGCCTGGTGCTTCGATATCACGAATCCTTCAGGCGATCCGGAAAAAGTCGACACTTTGGCGTTCAACTCAGCCGCCAACTCACATCCCCTGCCCTTTGACGCCGTGTTCAAGTATCGGTCCAAAGCTCGTGAGCAAGCAGTGCTCGAGGAGAATCGCGACACGGGCGAGCTCGACCGACTTGCCGCCAAAACTTGAACGCACAGACTGACCTGCAGGCAGGCGACAGCCTGTGTCTCTTGTAATGCATTCACCTGATCGAACAGACCGATGAAATTGTTGTACAATGCTTTGCTGCGTCCGATAGCTTTTCAATGGTTTTGTATGATGTCTTGAACAGAACATGCGACTTGATGTTCAGCCCAGGAGTGCACGTGCAGAATTGGCCAACTCGAACACAGCTGCATCTTCGATCGAAGCTGCCAAGGTGGCGATTGAGACAAAGTCCGACTCTTGCGGTGGCATGGGTCTGCCGCGACTCGCATCCTGCCGTGGAATGGGAATGAACTCCGAGACGGCTTCGATCGTCCATGTAAATGGTGAGATGCAGATCCGTCTATAAGTGTCGTACTCGCGTTTAAGTGCGACTACCGCCCTGGCCAACGAGTAGTCCCGATCGAAGCACGCTCCGCGCTTGCTGAGTGCCAGAACCAGAGTGGAGATGTCGGCATGAAATTGGTCGAGTTGGGCTTCTTGGAGGAAGAGAAGCCATCTTGCTGCAATGAAAAAGGCTGTAGAGCAGAACGAGGGGAGCGCATACAGCATTGTCGTGTTCGGCAGAACCATATTTGCAAGGCGCGATAGCCACACTGCTGCATTACAGATCATGCTAGAGGCTTCTCCCGCCTCTAGGAAGGGATCCTTGACATTGATGGCGGTCTCGAACAAGCTGAGCACCGCCAGATGATGTGTGACCTCGGCTGCAAATCGAATTTTGTCGTGGAGAACAAGAGTCGCGACAAGATTCTCAAGAGCCCGAACCCCGATGGCGGACGAACCTGCATACTTGTCCGAGCGTGCGATGGTTCGGTCGTCGAAATGCGAGAGCATCATCCTCGAGTTGCGAATCGACTCGTGAGCTGCAACAAAAGCATTCTCACGCTCGTCTTGGGCTGCAGGGCTTCTACTCGTGGAACTCCTCGACACGTGGACATCTTGGCGATTGTTGTCGGCGTATTCACAGCATTGATCGAGCACCAAGCTCACTTTGATCAACAACGACATGGAGTCGTCAGATGCTTCGAGCCTTGGAAGACCTCGTCGTCTGTGCAGATATGATACGACTACTTCTGAGCTGTGTTGTGCAGGCTCTGTCGCTTCGACCTCGACGCGGCGAGGAAATGGTGTTCGGATGCTTGTGCACTCGATCAAGCTAGGCAGCATCGCCAAACAACTCTGGAAGCAGTCGTGCAAGAAGAGACTCCAAAAAATGTACGACTCGTCTTTGCCCTGCATCAATCCACAGAGCGCACTTGCAAGACGGGACGGTCGGTTCAAGCCTGCAGATATGCGTGGATGGTTTCTCGAAGTACTGCTATGCAGATGCATTAGACGCGCTTCTGCAGCTGCCGAGCCCAGGTGGGTTTGGGCGGATCGAACACCAAGCTCTCCATGCGAGATTTCGACCAAAAGCAACCGCACGATGAATGCTGAGAACGTCATGAAGCCTGAAGATACCTCTTGAGCTTGATTCAGTAGAATGCGTGCGCCACCTGCGAATAGCTTGATGACTTTTGGCAGCCACGTCGCCTCTCCAAGTCGGACAAGATTCAAGTTTGTGAGTCGCCGGAGTGTGTCGTCGATGTCTTTGCAAGAAGGCGAAGAGCTGATTCCATTGGGAAACCCGGCAGCGAGTAAAGGAAGACCGATGGCTACAGTCGCCATCATGAGCGCTCGGGCCTTGAGTTGATCCAGATCAGGACTCGGTGTATTCTCTATCAAGGCAGCCACGTCGCTGAGGGCGTAGCCATTGATGGCAGAGAATAGCCATGCCTCTCTCTGGCACGCTTCGATTAAGCGGTCCAGAGTCTGTCGGCTTGGCATTGGTGGAATGATGGGCTGAGCAGAAAAAGTCGTCTCGAGCGTCGGTGTAGAATCTGGCTCTTTGGTGTAGTGAGGAGGTCCAGCCCAAGTAGGCACTGCGATCGGTCTCGACGCAATTTGAGTTGAAGAAGATGGCATAATTGTTGATGGTCGGGACTGGCTAAGGGGATCGATGATCGAACCGACGGACGGTTTTGAAGGTAGGACGGGACCATCGTCACGTCTCGTCAATGCTGACTGTGACTGTGTCGGCGGCGAGATGAGGCTGCTTCGAGGTGCAAAGGTGCTGATTTCATCGTCATCGGAAGACCTGAGGCGCTTGTTGGGCGCGAAGTCACCAGAATGCGATTCTGTGAGAGGTTGTGCTAATACTCTTGAAAGGATCCGTGAGCAGCGGGTGTTATGAATGCTTCCGAGCCCCACTGGCTTGGTTGTGATCGTCCAACATCCCCTGTCCGACGCAATTGACCTTCCAGATAAGCTATACATGATGGTGGTTTGATCAAAAGAAAAGCGTCATCCAAGTTAATTTTTGTGTTCCAAGCCGTGATATCAAAGCAACGCAATTGCTGACGTTTGTTTTCCACAACTCGTCGGGGCATCCAATTTTGCTCTTTGCGCTGGCGACGGGACTCATGCGGTCGATGTGACGAGGGATGGCGGCACACGATGGAAGAACGGTGGCAAACTTACCTATGTGGGAGCGAAGCTGCTCGTTCATCTCTAATATTTGCCCATACTGGTCGCCGTGAACAGAATCACGTAGGCGTACGGCAGAGGGTTGAGAAGCGGCTGAACTTTGAGGATCGCTAGAACTTTCTCGTTTGAAGATCTTGGCGAGAAAAGACGTGTCATACTCGCATGGTGGTGGTGCTGTATGCTCAGAACCATCGCCCGGTGGATGGTACGACAGCCATGCTTTTTCACATCGAGTGCAGGTTGGCTTTTTTGCGTCGCATCTCAGCTTGCGCTTGCGACACGCTAGACAAGCTTGAGAGCGACGGAGGGTGTCTGATGTTTTAGCTTTGCTGCCTTTTGGATTGGGCTCTGCGTTGTCGACATGAATATTGCCTGAGCTAGGTTGGTAAGGCGACTCAGAAGGACCTTGTCCCCGGTCGTCGGCTTGCATCAAGTCATCATCTGGCGGAGGACTGGGTTCTGGTGGTCGAGTTTGGCCACTGCTCTCTGGCAGCGGCGCTGAAGGGACTTTTTCCTCGTCCTGATCTGGCATTGCAGCTGCGCTTAGAAAGTTGGAGAAGAGTGGTGGAGGCGATGCTGGAGGAACGTAGAGAGGTCGCTCTGCCTTAGAGCTGATGGAACGATGAGATCATGACGAGACCTGAAGCGGGTTGGAAATGCTTAGGAGATGTTTATCGACGTGAGAGAGGGCGAACGCTGCAGGGCGGAATGAACAAGGTTGAGAATGTGGAGAAAGGGCGCTGAACGGCTCGCTTTCGACTCAGCGAGGCCAAGTGATGCAGCAGTGATGTGAGAGAAGGGCGAAAAGTAAAGTCTACTGTGTCGACATGAGGACGTCAGGAAGGTAGAGACGGATGGAGATGTCAGGAAGTGTAGGGGGTTTGGTGGAATTGATGCGTTGATGTCGCAACAAATAAGAGAGAATGCTGACAGGATAGCTGCCTTAGCTTGACTGCAACGATGGGCGCGGGGACCAGGCCATGTCACGGATCTTTCAGGAACCGACTCACCAACAATTGTGAGCTGATCGACGCAGCAGTGCCAACGGCTCGGGAGAGCGAAGCACTGAAGGAGTAACGGGTTGACGTGGGTGCCGAAACCAAATAGGATCGGAAGGGCCGTGTGCGTACCACAGCACCTGAAGCGGCAACTAAGAATACCGAGCAGACGAAAGACACCTTGTCAGAATCTATGCAGGAAGACTTGCGGAATCAAGGAGCCAGAATCTAAAGCGGTGCAACAGCAAGGACCAGGGGCTACAACCCAATTTTGCTGGAGAGAGCCCGAGGCGGAACAGAAGAAACTCGGGGGTGAAGCACCCAGGTTGGGGGAGCATACGAACGCAGCAGCTAAGGGAAGCGAATGAGACTCTACGAATCAACTGCTGTAGAACGTCGTCGCGTGATGCTGCTTATCACATGCAGCAGGGGAATGCCAGCGGAGGAGCTCAAGAACCCCGTCTGATGGGTCTCCGGCTCCTTAAAGAGACCTGGAGCACTCAGGAATCAAATTCCTGCAGGTCGTCGGGAACAATGGAGCTAAAGTCGCGTATGAGGAGCTTCCGAAATGGGCATGAACAAAGTGATACATGCGTCTGAAACTGGCAGTTCAGTGGTAACTGAAGCAGTCCACCAAGCCTCGGAACAAGGAACAGGCACTGATGCAGAGGACCTCGGGATCCACTCCCGCTGGAAGTTCCGCAAGTTTGAAGTAAAGCCCTCTTCGCGCTACGTTCGCTTAGTCTTTCGCCAGTCGCCTTCCAAGTGAAGACTCAAGGCGAGACTTGATCGGGAATCGCCAAACCGAGGTGCCAGTGATCTTGAAGTTGTCAACAAAATTGTTGAGGGTCTGAGTGACGCAACGTCGAGGATACAGAACAGTTGTCATGCGGACGTAACTTAGCGTTGCAACGATGTCGTGACACCACCCGGATTGTTTCTGGGCTTTGCAACGCCGACTCGGCTCGAGCTTCAGGAGCCACATTCGAGCCAAGTTGTCCGAGAACTTTCACAGGTACCATTCTCCGCAATGGCTTAAGTGTGACATACGCACGCGGGTACAGCAGAACAGGTAGGGGCACCGCAAAGGCAAAGCTGGCGACAAGGGTCAAATCGCAAGGGAAGAAACTCGAGACGCGAAACAAACCAGGTGATCGTGCGTAGCCAGGCTAAGAGCGCTCCTGCTTGTCGACATGAGGCGGGGCGAAGCAGAAGCCGGTCGGGAGGGGACCTTTGGCATTCAACAAGGCAGGTACCAACGCAGCATCGATATGAGACCAGCGCATCCCAGCTCTGTGTACGACCGTAATTCGATGACGAACAGAGACCAGAACAAATTCGTCGTGCGATCTCGAGCCA
The DNA here is from genome assembly GCA_024271935.1 of Ustilago crameri. Classification (NCBI taxonomy): domain Eukaryota; kingdom Fungi; phylum Basidiomycota; class Ustilaginomycetes; order Ustilaginales; family Ustilaginaceae; genus Ustilago; species Ustilago crameri. The sequence goes on along the minus strand of JANBMJ010000005.1, from coordinate 105,412 downwards.
CATCTCAGCATCAAGTTCCCGAGTTGAGAGGGACATACTCAGCCCGTCTGCACATTCGGGAAAGTCTCTGACCCGAACTGTGGACCGGCTTCACCGTCTGTCGCACCTCAAGCAAACGCCAAGAAGACATTTGGTTGAAAGGATAACTCTCTACCGAATAATTGCCTGAGATCAGACCGAGACAGCAGCGAAGAGCCGACGATTCTCAAGCTCGAACAATAATCCCAAACTACGCTGACCAGAAACCAGAACAGACTTACCCAGCAACAGAGGAGATGCTTTGGCCAAGATGGTGATAAAGGAGGGCCCCGGGTACGAAGAATTGAGAGGAAAGAGGTGGAAGGTGGAAAGAAGTTACAGTATGATGGTGTCTCGATCATGTCACATAGGATCTAATGAATGACTTTGAATAGATGCATGCGTGCAGCGGAGTCCAGATGCATTGTTGTAGCTGGTGCAGCGTGATGAAATCAAAGAAGCCCTTTGCTGATTTCGGGAATGCTTCTGACATACCGCGCACACCTCCATCATCCTCCCGAAGATCAATATGTAGCAGAGTAAGCAATGGGTAGTTGGAAAGCCAAATTTGCTTCTTGTTGTGGAAGCTTATCGGTCGAGATTCGGCCACGTCTGGACGATGATGTGAAAACACGAGCCGCATTTAGGTGTCCGAGACATGGACAGCAAGCAAGGTTTGCTCAAAAGACTGGTATACGCAACACGGATTTGAACTCGGAACAGGAAGGCCCGCAAGTTTTGCCGGCGAGTCTATAATTCGGCTATCTTGCGTTGCCTCGGAACGACTGCAGGATTTCATGTCCAGCCTGGACTGTATGGAAGCCTGGAATCATGCGTCCACACCGAACAGCGCGACATGATGTTCCTTCGTCTTGTTCCTAGATCATGAATCCCCGACTGGTCGGCGAGCTTTCGGATATCCGCTACTCGACATTTCCCGTGGAACTGGCGTATCGAGCCACGATGCTTGTATACATATCGGCCCTCGTACGACTCAGATCAGCAGGAGTTCGGCAATGCGTCAGGGACTTCATTCCTCATAATTCGTGTAGTCTGGAACGAGTGAGGCGGATCAAATGCGTGATGTCACTTTCGTTGAGCAGATCAGACGATTTGATCACGAAGCTGCAGTCCAGGGTCTCTGGGAACCGAATTCTGGTTTTCCAGACATTCCGCAGGAAGTTGGCTAATCGTGACTTGCTGCGCCTGAGAAACGCCAATCGGCTTGTCTTTGCGAGATCTCCGAGTTGACCGGGTTTCTCTTGTGGTCATGCATATGGCCATTGAAACAAGAGCATGAGGGAGTGATGCTTGGATCAGGTGAAGTCAGAAAGGGAAGGGTGGAGTTGTTCCGACATCAGTTCGGCCGCGGGGAATCAAGGCAAAGGAAGGAGCACCCCCAGGTTCCTCGGGTAGCGAGCCGTGGGTAAATCGGCGCGGACGAGTCTGGCGTTTTCTCCTTGACGGAGTCAACGCGGCGATCCAGCAATATGGACGTTCGTGTTTACGTTCGTGTCTACGTTCGGTTCTGTTGGGTCCGGCAAAGACACGCTCATGAAAGGATCAAGCCGCTTTCCTTTGCACAAAGCATAACATGCCAGGCATGGTTCTGCTAGGTCGAGCGAGTTCCTGGTTCTTTCAGATGTGGCGTGGTCTAGCTTATCCTGGGCTGACAAACTTTTCGGGAACTGCAAGATTTTCTTTGACAATACGCTGTCGGAGAGCAAAATGTGCTTGCATCAGGGCAACATCCGGTCTCATTCAGCAGCCGAGGCTCTAAACAGCAAGTGCATTTTCGCTGGCTCGAACAGCAGCGGTGCTTGAATATGATTCGGCTTTGTGAGGCTGAATTTCGGACATCTATTCTTAGAACTGCTTGGGTATTTTGTCGTGCTAATGACAGACGCTGTTTCGCGGTCGACGGGGCAGGACCAATGGCAAAAGATTGCAAGCATACTGTAGCCACACATCTGTCTGGCATAACGCGGGCCGGTGGAACAGCTTTGTCAACGTTACTTTGACTCTGTGATTATCAGATGGAAAACCGAGCCAAGACCGTTTTATGACCAGACTAGTGGCTTGATTGAGCCTATGTTTCTGGATCGCAGCGTCGGCCATCTGAAATCATTGCATTGCCGCGGTTTGGAACAACGACCCGAGAATTCGGTGGAGTGTCGCCAAAGGAACGCGCTGCTCGGAATCCGTAATTTAAAATTTCTGACGTCGCCGAGTTCTGTACCCGGGTACCCAACCCAAAGTCAATCTTAACTTATCCCAAATCCATGGTCGCGTGTCCAAATTGGTGCGACATGATGGGTTCCTCGCCGTCCACATTCCGGTTGACTCTCCCCTGTCCGCCTTGCAGTTGGTACCTCTAGGTCATTCGATTCTTGCTCGACTCAACTGTAAGAGGCTTGCAATTTTCTTCCATCTTTAGACTGGTCGAACTATTTCAGAATGAGGTTGTAAGGTGACAACACACAAGGACGTGCTTGAGTCAAGTCGGGCTAGGCCTGCTGTGGTTCGCCTGATTGATCAGCTGAGCCGGTCTTGGATCGAATGGAGTCCGTGAGCTTCTGCCGATCCTCCTTACGCCGCCGCTGATGCAAACGTTGCACATCCGATCGAATCTCGTGGTGCTCTTCGTTCCGATGTAAGACGAGTTCGGAAAGGAGTTTCGTGACCTCAATTTGCCAATCCACACGATTGCGCGTCTCAATTTCCGCCTCTTGACGCAGCGCTGCAATTTTTGCTCGACCGATTATTTCCCGAACGTGAACCGGCGGTGATCCGTCACGAAGCGGATTCCTCATACAAACCCCGGAGTCGCCGACTTGGCCGCCTTCATGCGTTCATAGTCCAGCCCTTTGATCGGCGTCATGCATGCAACCTGTCTGACCCCATGTGACGGAATGAATAACAACATGGACAAGCAGTTGCCGCGGATTATCTCCAAGCTCTCCAACCACGTAGCAGCCGAAAGCCATTCTTGATCCTCGAGGCATACTCGTAATGCAAAGCGAGTCGTCCTGCCGATGACCTGCGACCACATTCTCACGATTTGGTTTCCGACGACATTTCGATATCATCTAGTTGATCCCGTTCTACATGAATGCACAAATTCATGTATCGACCTCAATCGAGCTGACGTTAGAATTCCAGTGGAGTGGTGTGACAGAGAAGCTTATTGGGACTGACGAGATCAGTTGCTATGTTCTCACAACATTGTCGGTTCATCGAGCCACTGCAAAGACAACTAAAAGAAATAAAGCGTCAGCATGATGTGTCTCGTCTATCGATGGCAACGAGCGTGTAACACTTACGTCGAGGAACTCTGGAGTAAAGTAACTGAGGATGATGTTGGCACCAGCACGAACCATGCTCTGAACTGACTCTTCCGCCATCCTTCGCAGCTCGTACACGCCAGCCTTGGCGCCGGCATGGATCATGGCGAACTCGCCGCTCACTTGATAGCAGGCCAGGGGGTGATCGGGAGCCAAGTCCCTGGCTTCAGCGACAATGTCAAGGTAAGGAAGCGTAGGCTTGACCATCAGCACATCGGCACCTTCCGAAGCGTCTCGCACGATAGCCCGACGCGCCAATCCTCGTGCTGTAGGGGGAAGCTGGTAGCATCGCCTGTCGCCGAACGATGGCGCAGAATCGACGGCATCACTGTGGGCATAGACAAGAACATCCAAAGTCAGTCAATCGCATAGTTACAGTAGTGGGAGAAGCGTGCTGCTGCTGAGCAATACTTACCGGAAGGGGCCGTACAGGCTGCTGGCGAACTTGGCGCTGTACGACATGAGGGTTACCCTGTTCCCAAACCCGGCATCGATCAAGCCCTTCTTGATCGCACGAATGCGGCCGTCCATCATGTCACTGGGAGCGACACAGTGGGCTCCAGCCTTGGCATAGTTGACGGCGACCTCAGCCAGTCGCTCTACGGATGGCTGGTTGTTGATAGTGCCGTCGGGATGCAGGATACCACAGTGACCATGAGAAGTGTACTCGCAGAGACAGACATCGGTAGCGATGTAGAGTGAAGAGAACGCTTTCCTCAACACTTTGATGGCTTGGATAACTGGGCCGTTCGGGTCGTCGGCAAGTGTACCTTGCTCGTCCTACAGGAAACGGCGAGAGTGATGTCAGTTTGACTATAGTCCAAGTGTGCTGTTCAAAGGCCTCTTGAAAGACCAGTACCTACCTTGGGTGTCTTGAGCGGGACACCGAACAGAATGACAGAGGAGAGACCCTTCTTGACCAAAGGTGCTAGGAAGCCTTCCAGCTTGTTGACTCCCCAGCGACATTGTCCAGGCATAGAAGCAAGGGGCACGTGGGCATCCTCGTCATCAGTGATGAAGACGGGATACATGAACATCGACTTGGTGATGTTCCGGCCCTGGTTCTGCCATGCCCGAGTGACGGGATGCTGGTAGCCGGAATGGAGGATCGAGCTGTTTGATGAAAATAACGAAGAAAGATGCGAGATCAGGAAGGGTCCAGTACTGGACATTCGTGCTGTTGCACATCCTCAGGAAACTCACTTGAGATCGGAGTTCATAGTGTCGAAGAGTTGTCTGGTTGATGGAAGACGCGAGACGCAGTCAAACGGGAGGAGAAGAACAAGGTTGGATGTCGTCCGCGACATCCCGTCCCTTCCTTCGGAAGCCGGGGTAAGTAAGTTCGCAAGCTGTCTCGGCCTCCACGTCTGCGGAGCTGCAGGAGCTAAGGCTTAACAATGTAATTCCGTTCACACTTCATTCACTTCTGCTCCTAGCGTTGCAGAGCGAAGCGCCCCTCGCCTGATTCGTTTTCGTTCTAGTCGTCTTTGTCAAGACAATTGGAAACATTATCAGCCTTCGAAACAGCCTAGTCAGGTTCGATCGACTCCGAACGGTGTATAGCCTTTCGAGCCTCTGTGCAGAAGCTGACACTTCGTGGTCAGACATACTGGTCTCGAACACCGCCGAGAAGGTTGGTGATGCAGTTGAGATTAGATGGAATGAGTGTGCGGTACAATTACAGATGCTGTGGATATAGGAGCTGATGAGCAAATTTGAGATCGGGGGCGCCGCGCTACTAGTCGTAGGCTGGCTCGCCACCATCATCATCGCCGACGTCATCGTCTTCGCCATTGTCGAAGTAGTTCTCAGCATAGTCGTCGTCGACTTCGTCTTCGTAGTCGCCGAGATCTTCTGGCTCGGAAGATGCTTCGCCCATGTCGTCCTCGGCCTGGTTGTACGGAGAAGAGGGAAGGAGTATCAGCAAAATGTGTGCAGCTTTGGACGGGAGCGCTGACGGAGAAGAGACTTACACCGACACGTTCTTCGAGGTCGAGATTGTCCCAATTGATCTTGCGCCGCGCTTTCTTTTTCGCTGTAGAATGAGTCCGTGCATAATGAAGAGGAGGCCGAGACATGTCAGTGCTGCAGATACGAGCCACGGATAGCATTGAGGTGATGACCGACGCAGGATCACCACAGGTGGAGACATACCTTTTTGCTCTTCTCGTTTCGTCTCCCCCTCCATGAAAGAATCCCATAGCCCTTTTGGAAACACCTCCTTCTGCAGTCTGATGGACTTGAGGGACGGAAGGTCTTGAGCTTCTGGTCGATATCGGTCCGAGAATCGGGTGAGATCGCCTTGCTTTCTTTCCTCTAATGTTGGCCAGTATGCGGATGTCTTCTGCTCTTGGAGATACATGAGCTGGTACGAAGCATATCGGATCTCTTTATCGTCGGGCCGCTCCATGCGTGGAACCGTCGGTTGCTCTGGATACAGCTTTGAAGGAGTTTTGTCCAGATTCCCCAGCTCTTGGAAGCTTAGACCCATGGGTGGCATGTTGGAGCCACCTCCGGCTCGACCGCCGCCACGACCAAAACCGCCACGACCTCCCCTTGACATGATGGAGACGGCGCTTTCTTCGAGTGTAGTGTGCTTTTGTAAGGTGTGATGCGGAGCTATGCATGCTGCTAGTGTTTCGGTTCGGAATATGGTTTCTGCAAAAAATCAAGAAGGCTGATCTCCACCAGAATGGGGGTCAATTTCCATCGGGTATCATTATCGGCGATCTCGAGTTTACATAGTGGAAATTGAACTTGGGCAATTTCATAGAACCAGCCGATCTGCGCTCTTTTCATCGAAAGGCGCGTGTGAGCCAAGCCTTTGAAAAATGAGCGGCTAGGGGCCGAGTCAGGGCGTGTGCTCCAAGGCGTGGGCGATGAAGCAACTCGAGAGTGGAGTGATATTCGGTGTGATTGCGTGTGTCTGTCAGTGATCCATGCGTGAGGAACTTGCAGCTTGTTGAATGATTTTGGTGATTTCCCCAAGACAGCGATCCAGTACCAAGTAAAGTCACCGGATGCCACCGAGCGTGGTTGCTGCTGCTGCTGCGCCCAAGCCCACCTTGGCCCTTTGCCCCAGATGGACTCTCCACCGGACCCTCATCAACGCCTGGGTCTCCTCAAATTCACCGCTTGCCTCTTCATAGCTCCTGAATAGCCTCCCGGCTGTCCACATCACTCGAATCCAGCTGCTCGACGTTCCGATCCGAAGCTGCTTAGGGACTCGGTGACTCGGCATCTCTATCCCCTGCTCTTCCATCTGCTCGTCCGAAGGTGCTGGTCCTTAAAGCAAGCCGTCCATCGACGCTTCGAGCTTAAGGACGGCTGACTCTCCAGAATGCGCCATCCAGCGTCGTCTCGCCAACACTAAGCGTAGCATTGTGGATGAGCGAATCGCTCCGCAATAATCGGACTTTGCATGTCGAATCCAACACGTCACTATGTCGATTGCATCCTCATCAAAGCCACCTCGGCCACCATATTCCCCTGACGAAGAAGGAGGAAGAAGTGACACGGCATCACCATTAGCAGCAGTTCCGCCAGAAACAATTACAAGTGGCGGAGACGACCACCCTCAACTATCTGTTCAGGTGCCAGAGAGCTGCGAGACACCGCCGTTCCCCACATCTCCGAGGTTGGATCCCACGTCTCCGCGCAACTTCTCCACCATATCTTCTCTAGCTGGCTCCCGAGAGCTTGGACGCGCAGTAATCGAGCCGACAACCAAAATCTCTACCTCGAGCCCATCGCTTTCAGCAACAAAAGCGGCATCCGTACCCAGCCATCTTCAGACTGCGACGTTGAGTGACAGTATGGTGCCAGACACCATCGAGCAAGGCTCTTCTAGTGTCACCTTTCATGCCGAGCCTCAAGGCTTGATGCAGATGCTCAGTCTGGTTGGCAGCACTTTCTTCGAGGCCGACAGAGAAGGCTTCACAGAAGACGAAGCAGTTGACTCTGACCTTCCTCTGCCAGACTTCACTGCGACTCGGGACCCTTTTGAAGATCTGCCGCAGAGCGCCGCACAACAAGAGACTAGGCCAGAGATCGAACAGACAGAAGCACGTGTTTTCGACCCTGCATCAATAGGTCCGGCCAAAGGTCGTCTCCGAGCTCGTCTGCGAGACGACGCTTCCGATGATGGTTCCACCCCGCAAGGTGGCAGATCGCCATTAGATGCTTCGGTGCTCACCATTGGTCCCAGCAAACCGAAAAGGCATTCCTTGACTCAGAGCGATATCATCGGCGTAGCTCGAGATCAGATGGGCGTCAGAAGCACTCGAAGATCGTCCAACCTCAGATCGCAGCTTCACAACGTAGCACTTACATCTTCCCTCGTGTCTTCATCCAGGTCAGACGAATGGACGAGCGATCGGGATGCCACCGACTCATGCCAGGCGGCCAGCAGTCCGATCGATGAAGCGTCGGCAGACGCACACAGCACAGCCGCACGACTATCCCCTGAACACAACTCGGATCCACTTCTGATCAGGCCCTATTTCGATGCCCATACCGATGAGGCCGCTAAGTCGGTAGCATCAGATTTCGACCGCGACCGCTTGATCCAGCAGCTCAAAGAGGTGTTCCAGCTAGAAGCACATGAGCTTCTGCATATGGCACAGCCCTGCTGGCTCTTCCGATCCTTACTACTCCAGGGTCATCTCTACCTCACCAGCGGGCATGTCTGCTTCTACGCATACCTGCCTTCGAGAGACGAGAAGACCGTCAAAACAGGCATGCTTGGCAAACGCACACGTAGGACACATCGTTTTAGCAAACACTTCGCCTCTTTGAAAGGCGGGAAACTCAGCTGGTTCGACAGCGACAGAGATCCATACTTCCCTCAGGGACACATTGATCTTCGCAAAGTATCGGCAATTGAGCCTTCACAGAGCCACAAGGATCGATTTAAGGTCGTCACGCCAGTACGACGGTTCACATTTCTCTCAGAGGACGAGCAGAGCCGCGATGCATGGGTTGCAGCCTTGCGCAAAGAAACCTTTCGCGCTCAGAATCAGGGCGAGAGCGTTAGGATCAGTATCCCACTCGAAACGGTCATGGATGTCGGGACAACAGTCTCGGTCGATGGCACCGAGACGATCTGTATCACGGTCGTGGACGAGGCTGGCGATTTTTCGGTCGACGAGTACTATTTCTTGCATCTATCCAAGCCAAGTGCTTTTGTTTCGGCGCTTCGGTCGCTTGTTGACAGCATCGGCCAAGGCTCTATCGCATCCCTGCAGTCTGGCGAGAACATCCTCAACCTCTCGAGACTCAGCATCCGTGATTCCACTGGCACAGCGCACGCATCCACAACAGGTCGCAAGTCTCTGGAGGAAGTGCCCATGCTCCACAACGTGCCTGTCCCACTCAAGGACGTGGGTTCTGACCCCACTGCACCTTCACCAGTATCTGACGACCCTTCTCGGTCGAGAAAGTTGCAAGGGCAAGAACTCGAACCCAGCGACAAGCCGGATGATGTTGTCAGAACGAGCAGCGTCACTGGTACGGCTGCAATAGCAGTACCGCTTAGCGCGAGGAGAAAATCGAAAGAGGAGTCAGGAGATACGGTGCTCTCGACCACACCACGTGCTGCAGTGCTTAATCGCCTCTCAATGGAGTCTTCTCACACATATCCACCGTCGCCGTCGATTTTCGACCCGCCCTCGGAGTTTGATCAGATTCAAAAGGAGGCCGAACGCGGCTGGGCAATTCCAGAATGGCTCAAATCGGCGCCCTCCAAAGTACTGGGACGATCAACTGATGCGAACTTTTCATCACCCTCCAAAGCAATCGGTGGTGCTTCAACAAGTCGCTCGAATAAGTCGCAACGACGTCGCCGAGTCCTCGAGAAGTGGTCCGACGATCGAGCCGACGATGCAGGCAGAGAGGGCTCGAGTACAGACACGGAGGACGATCTGCTCTCGCATTCGATGCACTCAACTCAGTCCAGCTACTCCATGCTAGAAGCTGATGAGGATGTCGAGGCTCAGCAGGACCATTCGAAGATCGCTGCAGAATTCCGCGACACTTTCGGCATTGCCGAAGACGAAAGGCTGATCAGTCATACGCATGCGTATCTCTACAGGGTGCTGCCGGTGGCCGGAAGATTCTTTGTGTCTGAAGAGCATCTTGCCTTTCGATCGTCAGGCATCGCAGCCAAGACTGTTGGCCGAACTCTGATGCTCGTTCCACTTCGGGATGTGATCTCGGCAGCCAAGAACATGGCCTTCCGACCCGGTCACCATGGCATGGTCATCAACATCCGCGGTCATGAGGAGCTTTTCATCGAGATCTCATCCGGTCATCGCCGCGATGAGTTGCTCTCCTTGATCGAACACCAGCTCGAGCTGGTCCGGGGCGGACGAGGCAGCCGGACTTCGCTCGAAGCAGTCACACGCGAGCGTTCCAATGCACTCGTGCTGCGTGATCTCAGCGAGAGGATCAACGATGAGCCTGCGACGCTGTCCACCGCGTCCTCTGCCGACTCTTCTATGCTGTCGCAGCAAGGCTCCGAGTTAGGCAAGTCTGGCAGTGTATCGCAATTGGGCGAGGGGTCGAGCATGTTATCTTTCGCACCGACCACGCCTCTCACTTTTACGATGCTCACGATCGGATCAAGAGGTGATGTCCAGCCTTACATCGCTCTTGCCAAAGGCCTACAGGCTGACGGACACCGTGTCAGAATCGCGACGCATGCCGAGTTTGGAGACTGGATCCTGGGTCATGGCATCGAGTTCAGCGAGATCGGTGGCGATCCTGCTGAACTGATGCGAATCTGCGTCGAGAACGGTACTTTCACCGTCTCCTTCTTGAAAGAAGGCGTGACGAAGTTCCGCGACTGGCTTGACGACTTGCTAGCCTCGGCGTGGAGGGCATGCCAGGGGTCAGATGTGATCATAGAATGTCCAAGCGCCATAGCAGGCATCCACGTGGCCGAGGCATTGCGAGTCCCGTACTATCGTGCATTTACCATGCCCTGGACGCGCACACGAGCCTATCCTCATGCGTTTGCGGTGCCCAACAAGAAGGCAGGTGGCAACTACAACTACATGTCGTACGTCATTTTTGATCAGATGTTCTGGCGCGCTTCGTCGTTCCAAATCAACCGGTGGCGCAAGAACATGCTTGGCCTCAAGCCTACCAACTTTGACAAGTTGGAGCAACACAGGGTGCCGTTCATCTATAACTTCAGCCCCAGCCTAGTACCGAGACCCCTTGACTGGTTCGAATGGATTCACGTGACTGGCTTTTGGTTCCTCGACAACCCGGACAACTCATCGAGCAAGACATGGGAGCCACCTCAAGATCTGGTCACTTTCATCCGACGGGCTCGCGAGAACAAGCGCAAGCTAGTCTACATTGGCTGGGGATCGATCGTGGTGCCTGATGCGGAAGCTATGACTCGATGCGTGCTACAAGCGGTGAAGAAGAGTGGAGTTTGTGCCATTTTGTCCAAGGGCTGGTCGGATCGATTGTCGGCTGATCCGAAGAGGAGAACGGCAGCCCTGGACCCTCTGTTGATCGGAGACGTCTTCCAAGTGTCTTCAGTACCCCACGACTGGCTTTTCCCTCAAATCGATGCCGCATGTCATCACGGTGGTGCAGGCACTCTTGGCGCCAGTCTTCGAGCGGGACTTCCGACTGTAGTCAAACCCTACTTTGGCGACCAATTCTTTTGGGGTCAACAGATCGAAAGTCTTGGCGTCGGAAGCTGTGTTCGTCAGCTCACGGCCGACAACCTTGCAGCCGCTCTCACGATGGCCACTACCAACGCCAAGCAGATTCAGCGTGCGCGTAAGCTTGGCGAGCAGATTCGGGCCGAAGACGGCATCGGCAATGCGATCAATGCGATCTATCGCGATCTGGATTATGCCAGGAGCCGGGTCAAGCGCGACACACGCATCGTCACAGCTAGCGCGCCCGCAAAGAATGACAGTCCCGTGCTGCCCGAGAGCATTGCCGGCATGGGCACAAAGCAGGGGTATGAAGAATCTGAGAGAGCATCTGCACCACTTACCAAGAGCGCATCTGCGGATTCTCACTTGGCTACCGAGAGTGCCGATGAAGGCCATTCGTCAGACGATTGGTCGGATATCGGTGGGGGCACACTGAGTCCAGGTGCAGACAGTCGCGAGGACCCCTCGGCTTCCCTTATTCTCGGTGAAGCGTGAAGATTAGCAGAGCAGTAGAAGAGTCGACCGGCATTATATGACTTTGCAATTGATTATACGCCCGCCTTTTCATCGCTTCTTGCTCACCCGAGCAACGGCTGACAGCCAAGTTGACAGCACACAAAGTTTGTCACAACCTTACAAAAAAAAAAAAGGGGAAGAATACAGGATGACATTGCATGAAACACATTCTGCGAGGTGAAATTTTTAACGAGTGCGGATGATGCCGGCAGCGATGAGTTTGTTGACTTTTTCGCGGATGATTGGGCTCTTCATGTGTTCCTGGAGGGCGGCAGGGTTTGACTGTGCCTGTTGGAGGATGCTCTGCATGACTGGGTCCTGCATGATCTGGGCCACCTCGGGATCCCTCATTGCGCGTTTGAGAGTCTCCTCCTCGCTTTCGCCGGACCTTTGCGAGTAGAGCTCGTTCATGCACTTGCTCAACAACTGCTGGATCTCTCTCTGATTCTTAGCTCCACCTTCCTGCTGACCATCGACGTCCTCTGCCTTCTGACAAGCCTCCATGGCCTTGGTGTACTCCTTCATCGAGAAGAGCACGTCGGCCTTCCTGATGTAGCCCTTGACGAACTTGGGGTCGACCTTGATCGCCTCCTCTGCGTCCTTGAGCGCCTCTGGGAGAGCGGCGAGCTTTGTGTACGCCGAAGCACGGTTAGTGTAGCCCCTAGCATCCGATGGATCTCTCTTAATGGCTTCGGTAAACGCAGCAACCGCACCGGGGAAGTCACCCGATTTGTACAGCTCGTTACCCCTCGCCCTCTCCTCCTCAGCCTTGGCTGGGTCAATGTATGCCTGCTTGGTCCTCTCCTTCTGCAACTTCTCTGTGTCCCTGAGTTTGGCCAGGATGTCTGGCGTCCTGTGCTCGGTCAAGCTCTTTTCAAAGTTGCTGATCGCCAAATCAAGCTTGTCCTGCTTGAGGTATGCACTTCCAATGCGACCATATGCCTTGGCGACCAGCTTGAAGTCAGCACGCATCGATCGTCCCTCCTCGACCGCCTTCTCGCAAGCCTTGATGCAGTCGTCGTACTTGCCCTGCTCAAAGTAGCAGGCGCCGAGGTTGTTGAGGTAGGTGATGTCCTTGTACAGCTCCCATGCCTTCTCGTAATGCGGGATGGCAGCGTCAAAGTCGCGCTTAAGGTAGCGTTCGTTGCCAAGCTTCTTCTCAGCGTCAGCAGCAGCTTGAGCTTTCTTGTCTTCGTCCTCTTCCTCGGTCTCCATGGGCTCGGGTGCGGACGCGGCGGCAGCGGCAGGTTCGGGCTTGGTGGAAGTCGAGGCAGAGGCGGAGGAGGAAGAGGGAGGGGTCTGCTTCTTGATCTCTTCGCGCTTGTTTTCAAGGTCGGCAGGGAGCTCATCAGATCCCTCTGGGCGTTCGAAAGCCTGGAGGTCGATGCCCATGAGCACACCCATGACCTGGATCATGCGTGGGTCCTGGAAGGCCATAGCTGCCTCCTTGGGGTTAGCTTGGATCGACTGAAGCTTAGCCATGAATGCTGGGTCGGACAACAGGGAGGCGGTCTTGGGGTTGGCAGCGAGCTTAGCAAACATTTGAGGGTCACTAAACATTTGACCGATGGAAGCCTCTGGGCCAGGACCGTTGGCAGCCTCGTTCTCCACAGCGCGCTGAACGTCGGAGAGACCCTTCTTCAAACCAACATCCTCGGGAGCAATCTGAAGACCGGCCTGGTAAGCATCGACGGCCTCCTCAAGCTTTCGTGCACCATGGAGCGCGGCTCCCTTGCGCCCATAACCCTTGGCGAACGAGGGGTTGGCCTTGATGCAGGCCTCGGCGTCGTCGAGGGCCTTGTTCCAGTCCTTCAGACCGGCGTAGCACGCGGAGCGATTCGAGTAGAGGACGTGAACCGCATCTTCAGGCGAAGAAGCAGCTGCAATGGCATCGTTGTAGTTCTGAATGGCACCTTGGTAGTCCTTGGCGGCAAAGGCGGCGTTGCCCTTGGCTTTGAGCTCCGCTACAGACATGATGTGATAGCGTCTGGATATGGAAGAGTGGTTGACGGCGGATAATAAAAGTCTTGGGTGGAAGAGATTGTATCCTGTGCCGAACGGATGATGGGTAAGAGAGAAAAGGAGGAGAAGAGGAGACTTGAGGCCATTGATTTCTTTCTTCCTGAATCGGTGCGCAGTGGAGAAAGAGCGTTGTGTACATTTCCATCTGTGCGCAATTCCCACAGCGCCAATAATCCTTCTCTGAATCCAAACAGCCTTCTACGATTTTCTCGGGCTTTCCTCCACAAAAGACCCTTTTTTCGCATTTTTAATCATGTTTGAGATATGCGTCTAACACCGTTTTGTTTTTTTTGTGTCTCATCCAGTCTACAACCTATTCTACCATGAGCTCGAAGCTGCTAGTCACATGTGGATAGAGGCAGAAAAGCATCAAACGAGGGGAAGGAGGTAGTAAGGTATCGATATAGTACAGAGCTAGAGCGGATGCCTGCGTCCTAGGCATTCTTGTTGGCCTTGTTCTTCGCTGAACGGGCTTGTTTGATGCGTTGCAAGCGTTGTTTCAAAGCATTGACTCTGAGAGATCGTTGGGAAGATTCATAAGTGCAAGGGGTCAGTGACTGGAAGAGTGTCAGCATCGCGGGCTCTGTTGCAGACTTACCTTTGGTCTGCTTCGTCCTGTTGTCTCTGCTCTTCTTCCATGCGTGCCAGGATCTCTTCGCGCTCTTCTTGCTCCTTGCGCGCTCGCTCTTCCGCCGCTAACCCTTCCGCTGTTTTCTGCTCCGCTTCTTCCCCTAGTGCTGCCGTTGTTGCGTCCGTATTGTCGTTTGATATGAGTTGAGCCTCAGCCTCAAGCGCTGCTCCTGCTCCGTAACGCTCGATCGGCCCATCTTCTCTCGATTCTGTCGCGTCCATCTGCGACTTGAACAGCTCCCATTCCGGATCGATCGACGAAGATTCATTCGTGCGAGCCTTTTTGCTTTCAGGCTCGGTGTCATCTTGAGCAGCTCCGCTATCAGCAACAGTTTGAACGCCTTGGACATCTGCCAGACTGAGTTCCGAATCTTCCGCTTTGCGTTTGCCATCCTTGGTACGCTGAATCTCCGCCTGCCGCAACTCTTCTTCTCGAATTCTCGCCACGTTGAGCCGGTGGCTTTTGCTCAGGACATGCGCACCCCACAGGCTCTCGTGCTTGATGGTGAGGTAGTTGCATGCAGAGCAACGCAGTCCGCCCGAGGCTGAGTAGGACGCAAAGGGATGCGAGATGCCTGAAGCGCTGGTCTTGGCCCGCTCGTTTGCGGCGGCTCGAAGAAGCAATCTTGCGTCTGCCGACATGGTGCGAGGTCCTCTTGTGATAGGAGTGAAGCAGAGTGTGATTGCTTCGTGATATGCACGGGTTGAGTCGAGCTTCAAATCAGCCCCAGATTTCCTCCACAACCAACACGCCAAAATCTCCCGATTCTTCAAAACATCCCGATCGACTCACGGCTGGCTGTTGAGGTTAGAAGAAGAATTGGCGGTAAATGTCGAAAGTGGATTGCAATCGACGGATCATCGTTCACCACCAACACTCAAAACGCTTGCTTGGCCTTCCGTATCTGCTTGACAAGAGCTTGATCAGCCCAAGTGCCAAGAGTGAAGATACAGAAGGCATACTCCCTCGATTGTTGCCTTGGCCTTTGTCGCTTGCACGTTTGAGCCTCTCGGGCGATCACTTGTCAGTATCTGAAGACTTCCGAGCTGGAGAATAGGCAGCACATCTTCGTCATGTCTGCGGAACCCACTGACGCGCAAGATGCGCAAATCAAGCAGGAGGTGGACGACAAGACCTCTGAGATTTTGGACTCCACCAATGTCAGCAAAGCTCAGGAAGAACACGATGCAGACGCAGACGCTGATGCAGATGGCGATGGCGACCATGACGTGAAAGACGAGACGAAAGCCGAGCCTGATGCAGCGGATATCAAGGCTGGGCTAGAAGCACCAAATGCTCAGCAACAAGGAACAGCAGGTCAGGCTTCGAACCAAGAGGAGTACCAGCCAGAAGCGGCATCGTATACCGACCCGAACCAGCCACCTCAACCTCACAAGTACATGACGGTGGAGCAGAGGAGACAGCTCTTCGAGGAGCGCATCCGCATCGAGCCCCGTGACGGTGAGGCTTGGCTCGCTCTCATCGAAGAAGCCCAATCGCGCGAAGACATGGAGGCTACAAGAACCCTTTACGATCGTTTCTTCAAGGTCTTCCCTAACCAGGGTCGTCAGTGGCTTGCCTATCTCGAACTCGAGCTCGCTCACAGCAACTTTGCTCAGGTCGAGGCTATCTTCACACGATGCTTGCGCACGACACCATCGATCGAACTGTGGAAGTTCTACTTGTCATACACACGTCGAGTCAACCCTCTCCCTCCCTCCACCGGTGCTGAAGATGATGGCCCACGAGAGCAAGCGAGAAGGGTCCTTGAAGGAGCTTACGAGTTTGCACTTCGCTTTATTGGTAACGACAAGGACAGCGGGCCGATTTGGACCGACTACATCGCTCTGATCAAGGAGAGGGAGGCGAGAGGTGGATGGAAGGAGGGCCAGAAGATGGACGACTTGCGCAGGGTCTACCAGCGTGCGGTCAGTGTACCTCTCACCAACATCGAGGCCATCTGGAAAGACTATGACTCATACGAGAATGGTCTCAACAAGCTGACCGCCAAGAAGTTCCTTGCCGAACGCTCGCCTGCATACATGACAGCTCGTCGCGTTCTGCGCGATCTCAAGGCGTACACCGATCATCTTACCAAGCCGCTCTTGCCTCGTGTCCCGGTATGGACATCTTCCGCAATTCCAGGCGATGCCGGCGAGGATTCGGCGCAATGGCAACGCGAACGTCAACAGGTCGAGGCATGGACCGAGTACCTCCAATGGGAAGAGTCCAATCCGCTCTTGCTCGAAGACCAGGCCACACTGCAGGCCAGAATCACGAGCGCATATCGCAAGGCCACCATGTACCTTCGCTTCTACCCTGAAGTCTGGTACCTCGCTTCTCGTTATCTCGTGTCGACCTCGCGGCAGGATGAAGCGGCCACGTGGCTCAAGAATGGCATGGAAGCTTGCACTGGTAGCTTCCTCCTTCACTTTGCATATGTCGAGCTCGCCGAGACAAGAAAGAACACGAGCGACTGCGCGGCTGTCTTTGACGGCTTGATCAGCCAAATTCACACCAAGATCGATGCACGACAAGCCAAGCTCCAGCAAGATCTCAAGAATGTCGATACCGAGGCGGAGATGGCGAAAGCACAGGCTGCCTCTCGCCGAGCTAATGATGGTGATGGCGATGTCGATGTTGATGGAGAAGAGCGGGAACGTAAGCGCAAGGCCACGGAGGACTTGCAGGCCCGCAAGCAGGCCCTGCAAGCTGCCGCTAGCCCCGAGATCGAAGGACTCAAAGAGGCAAGCGCACTCGTCTGGATTAAGTACATGCACTTCCTCCGCCGCACTGAGGGCATTCGACCTGCACGAGGTGTTTTCAGCAAAGCCCGAAAGAGCCCACACTGCACATGGCAGATCTTTGAAGCAAGCGCACTGATGGAGTACCACTGCTCGAAAGACCCCGTCGTCGCCACCAAAGTATTTGAGCTGGCACTCAAGACATTCGGCCATGACGAGGCGTTTGCTGTCCGCTACTTGGACTTTCTCATCTCGATGAACGACGACAGCAACGCGCGTGCGCTCTTCGAGCGGGTCATCGGGACTTTCTCCCCCGAGCGCGCTCGTCCCATCTGGGACCGATGGGCTAAATACGAGTACAACTTTGGCGACAGCGTAGCAATTCAAAAGCTCGAAGCTAGATTGGCCGAGACGTACCCGAACGAGCCGGCGGTCAAGCGCTTCGTCGCCCGAAACTCATACATGGATCTGGACTTGGTTGGACCACGAGACCTGGGAATCCAGCCCGCGGTGGTTGGTGGCAGCGCGGCTGACCGTGCCGTCGAAGCAGCCAAAGAAGACGCAGACGAGGGTCCCAGACGTAGGACCATGCAGGAGATGAAGAGGCTCGCAGCCGAGGCCAACCCGGACGACAATACTGGTGCCTGGGCTCGTCCCGGCGGCGCTGCTGGAGCCTCAGCTGCGGGTGGACCGCCGTTGAAGAAATTCAAGCGCGACTCGGCCTCGCCTGCACCAGGAATGGGCGGATACAAGCCCGCTCCGACAGCGGCTGGTCGTCCTCGAGATGCATACACAGAGTTCCCAGAAGGGGTGTTGATGTTTATGGAGATGCTGCCAAGCGCCAATCTGTTCGACGGACCTGTGTTCAAGGCCGAGGATATCATGGACTGTCTGAGGAGTGCCAACCTGCCGGGTGGCGGACAGGTCGGCGGTGGAGGTAGGGGCAGGGGTGGATATGCGGCTGCACGAGGTGGAAGGTTTATGCGCTGAGACGCTCTCACTTTCCTTACTCCTCAATCTCAACCTTATGATGAGACACATGTCTATGAAATTGCAGTGATCGTCCGTACCTAGTGAGTAAATCGGGTATATCAGCTTCGGGTAGCAACACCAGCCTTCTGGACCACCTTGCGCAAAGCTTGATCGGACAGTAGCCAAGCAGGTCTTGATGCAGGAGCGCGCAAGAAGTGGCGCATATTTGTCCAGTCCGAGCCGTGAGACAACAGTCCTTCGTTGACCGACAGACTCACCAGCTTTTCTTCGGTCTGTCCAGATTGCTTATGCCGCACAATCACCTTGAACCATTGCACCGGTGCGAGCCCTGCCATCTTTGCGTTGATCTCTCCTAATTCGCCTGCGTTTTCACCGGACTCCATTTCTGATCTTCTCCTCTCCGCCGACAGTTTACTGTATGCTTTGCTGCGTTCAATGTCGATAGTCAGCTTACCATAACCCAAAGAGCTGAGTGAAGAATTGGCTAACACGCATGCGATGAATATGAACAGCGCGCCAAATGCAACCACGAGCGGCGCTCTAGTTGTCTCGTGCGGCTTCTTGTGTTGATCTACGTTGCTCCATCGCATCGCGCCGAGCACAAAGCCCACGCCGTACCTGAAGACGGGCCCGCCGAACCAGCTATATTTATTATTATACCACATTGAGCGCACGCCCGGGTCGGTCGAAGCAAAGCCCATGATGCGCCTGGCAATTCTCCATGCGGTCGGAAAGAGTGGCCCGACAGCCAGCAGGTACAGTGGCGGGACCGAGAGGAGGAAGGCGATGAAGGAGGGCAGGGTGGAGGGGGAAGCGACGTCGTTATCGAACCACGCACAGTGGTGGTCGAAACCAACCCGACATGTGCCGCAGTCACCACAGTGGCGCATTCGGAAGCACTTGAGTCGACCCGCGCAACTGCTACGGTAGCACCGCAAGGGTGACCCTTCAGGATCACACAGCTCAATGTCGGCCTCTACATCGCTTCCGCTTGGCAGGAGGGAGGAGAGACTGTGTCGGATGCGGCGTTGCTCGAGCTGGCGTGCTCGTTCGGGGTCCGGAAAAGTCGCGCCGAGCTTGGCTCGAAGCCAGGAGAACAAGCCGCGTCCGCTGGTCGAGGAGTGGCTGTGCGCAAAGAAGACGCGAAGATATGCTCGGAGCGAGTAGAGGAAGAGTCCGTGTGCTAGGACGAGCCAGAGGATGGGAAGGATTGTTCGCCTCTGTTGCAAGTAAAGGTAGCCGTAGCTGTAGTGGACCACGACAAGGTCGTAAGTGTACGATATATAAACGAGCAAGATGATCGGAACGATCCGACCCAGGACACGGTTGATCCTAATACCTTTGCGCTTGCTTCCGACGGGCACGTTGGATATGACGCTTTTAGGGCTATTCGACGAGGACGGCTCTTCCGAGGCTTCGGATGTTGTCCGAGCCGGAGTTGTTTGCGAGGTCCGCTGCCGTAACGACATCACACATTGACAACAATTGCGTGACTGTTTGATCCTCGAGCGTATGTTGCTTCACACTCATGGTCCAGACCAAGGAATGACTTCGCTGGCTGTAAAGTGAAGCTAGTTTCCGAATCCAGGGTCCATGCATAGCTGGAAGCTTTGCCAAGTGGAGCCGATCTTCCCGATTCGAGTGACCAAAGTCGAAATTCCCGCGCGGTTGGGCTGCAGCTGCAATCGCAAAGGGTGTTGGATTGAGGAGACGCGACGCGAAGGGGGAGTTAAAGTGCCTTTGAGCAAGCTTAAGCTTCCAAAAAGTCGAGCCTGAGCTTAGAGGCACAGAGGCGCGTGCTTGCAGCTCAAGTGTATGATTCTCTCTCAGATTCTCATTGCGCGTGTCTGTCTCTTTTGTGACCGCTGAGCTGCAAAAGAGATCAATGCTCAGCTCTTTCCATGTTGGTTTGCGCTCCACACCATCTCTCTCCCCTTTCTTCCCGCTTGCGCCTTTCTCACGACACAGTCACTCCCTCACCTCTCAGTGCAAGTGCTAGCGCCAACGTTGCGCGTTCCAAACACTGGCACGCGTCGATCGAAAGTCACAAATCGTAACGTTCACTTGCAATTGAACCACGCCAACCATCTCGAACGCCCAGCAGTGGAGACGTCTTACATAAGAGCTTGATAGCTATGGCGCGAAGCACACAGCGGAATGGCGCCGGCACTGCGACAAGCAGGGTTATCCCTGCTCGTACCGCTCCAGCCCAAGACGACGTTGATGATTCCGACGCCTCCTTGACCGAACTCTCCTCTGAAGGCGAGGAAAGCGACCAGGAGGAAGAGGAGAGCTCTGAAGAAGAAATGGAGGAAGATGACGACGAAAATGATGGTGACTTTGGTTCCAGTCGTAAGAAGGCGGCACCGCGACGTTCGACCGGTGGTGCCTCCAAGCCAAGGTCCTCCAATTCTACTCCACGCGCACGGAAGTCAGCTGGCGCAAGCAAGAACGGCGCTACAAAAACACCCCGCTCTACTACCAAAGGCTCTGGACCATCGCGACGCAGAGCCGCAGGCACCACAACGCCGTCCGCAGCCAGGTCACGCAGAGCTGCCAGCAAGGACGAG
This sequence comes from Ustilago crameri, assembly GCA_024271935.1. Classification (NCBI taxonomy): domain Eukaryota; kingdom Fungi; phylum Basidiomycota; class Ustilaginomycetes; order Ustilaginales; family Ustilaginaceae; genus Ustilago; species Ustilago crameri. The sequence goes on along the minus strand of JANBMJ010000005.1, from coordinate 84,892 downwards.
TTACCTATCAACGAGGACAACGACATTTTCAACGCAGTCAAGGACCCTAACTCAGCTTTACAATCCATCGCCGAGGACTGGGTAGTTGCATTCTCCGATCACCAAGGACGTGCCCTTGCTGAGCTCGTCAATTTCGTGATCCGCGCCTGTGGATGCAATGGCAGCGTCGATGAAAACCAGGTTGTGGATATTGACAACGTCGTCGACAACCTCGAAGAACTGCAAGAGGTCTTTAAAAAGCAGACCATTCCTTCCTACCCAATCGTCTCTCGCAGCAAGACGTTCAAAACCTTCCGCAAATCGCTCAACGAGTTCCTCCACCGCTTGGTCATGAGCGCATATGATGCCGAGGTACTCACAGCCGACGGCTTCATGGAGCCGTACCAGGCTTGGGTGTCTGCCATGTCTTCGTCCTCGCTGCGATCTTTCCGTCACACCGCCACTGTAGTGGCGCTGTGGACCATCTCGGCACTCAACGAGGTCAATGCGCAGGCTACAAAGGACCTCTCAACGGCAACCAAGCAGCGCGATGCCGAGAAGAAGAAGGCACGTTCGGACAAGAGTAGACTCAGAGACCTTGAGTCCAAGGTGGTTGAGTCGCGCAAACTCAAGGCTCGCCTCGATGAGTATATAAACGAATTCATCAACTCGGTCTTTGTGCACCGCTTCCGTGATTTCGACGCCGGCATCCGGTCCGAGTGCGTGGAAGCACTGGGATCATGGATGAAGAAGTACCCAACCGCGTACCTGCAGAGTTCCTACTTCCGCTACATTGGCTGGGTCCTGTCGGATGTCGACGCTAACGTCCGCATGGCAGCCGTCCAGGCCATGACTGGTCTCTATTCCCGCGACAATTTTGTCAGCTCCATCCGCCACTTCACCGAAATGTTCAAGGCCCGTCTCGTTCAGATGGCTACCGGCGATGTCGAGCTCGGCGTTCGTATCGCCACGATCAACGTTCTCGTCATGATTGACAAACATGACTTGCTGGAGGACGAGCAGCGAGACTTGCTTGCTACTCACATCTTTGACGTCGAGCCGCGTATTCGCAGTGCTGTTGCAAGCTTCCTTGCCAACATCCTTGATGAAATGGTGAGCGAAGGTGCAAGCGAGCTTGGCTCTCTTTCGGCCGCCTCCAAGAAGAAGGGAAAGCAAGCGGAGGAGCAGCAACAGGAGCAGTCTAAGCTTCGTTTCAAGTGCTTGGCCGAGCTGCTCGTCAAATACGGACACCGCCTCGACGACAAGGAGACCTCATCTGCCGGCACAAACGCCGACGAGCTTTCCATTGAAATCGACGGAGCCAAGGAAGGCCGCGTGGGAATGGCAGTAGAGGCTCTCTGGGATGCAGTTGAGGACATGCAGCACTGGAAGCCATTGATCGACTTGCTTCTGCTCGACCACTCGGACAAGGCTGCGCGAGCCAAAGGAAGCGCTGCTGAGAACGCCGCTCCTGCTGTCTACCGCCTGGAGCCCGAAGAGGAGGCCGTCTTGGTTGAAGCTCTTATCGCCATCTTGCGAAAGACGTACGCAGGAGCTGAGCTCATCGATGATCCCGAGGACAACACCAAGGAAGACGTCACACGTGCCATGATTGCTGCACTGCCCAAGCTTCTCGCCAAATACCGAACGGACGCTCCTCGCATTGCCGACCTCCTGCTTCTTCCGCAAGTCATGGACCTCGAGATGTACACGGAGCTTCAAGAGACCGCCGCCTTCGAGGCGCTCTGGGACGATGTCTCGATTCAGATTCAACGACACGTTGAGCCACTCGTACTCAAGCACGGTGTTCAGACGCTGCAGAAGATGGTCGCAACCACATCGCAGTCCAGCATCAACAGCACCAAGCTGTCGGCGCTTGAAGAAGGTCTCGTCTCGTCACTTCGTGAGACGGTCAGTAACCGAGATGTGGAGACTGCTGGCTTCAGCGAGGACGAGGTGCACGTGCTGGGTGCCAACATGCTCCGGCTGCATCTTGTCAGCCAGGTCTGCAACACCAGCGATGCGCTTGAAGACGACGAGGGCGGACAGGCTACCACTGGCTGGGAGATCGTGCTCGGTATTGCTGGACGAGGTCGCCTCGCCTACCACGAGGAAGAGAGCCTGGTCCGCGACGCTGTCGCCACGCTTGCTCTCCACATCATGTGGAAAACACGCCAGGTGATCCTGCCAGAAGCTGGATCGCAGTCAGCAGTGGCCGAGGCTTTGCTCGAGAAGCGAACCAAGGTTCTCAGCCTCCTGGAGGAGTTTGTTGCCAGTGCACATTCTCAAGCCTGCGTGAGCGTTCAACGCATTGCATTCGAGAAGCTCGCTACCATTCACATGCTCTATGCCGCCATTCCACAAGCGCCAGCTGCTGCGGCTGGGGACGAAGCATCAGCAGCTGTTGCTGAGGACGACGCGGCTCAGAAGCGATCTGGTCCACAGCTGCCGGCGGTCCTGGCTCTGCACTGCGATGCTGATGTTCAGCAGCACTGCTCTCAGTTTGTTCAAGCCGAAATCGAACGCTACATCGAGAAATCCGGTACCCTCGAGAAGGACGCCAAGGGAGCGGGCGAAGCGGGTCACGACGGTTCAGACGACGACGGCAACGCCGATGGGGACGAAAACGAAGACGAGGACGAGGACGAAGACGCGGATGCCACACCCAAAGCGTCGCGCGTCCGTGGCGGTAAGGGCAAGAAGGGCAAGAAGGCTCAGAACGGCAAGGCTCAGAACGGCGCCGCAACCGACGTGTCCGACCGTCCCGATCAAGCCGTCCTCGAAGCGGAGCACACCTTCTGCTCGGTTATCAGCACGTTCGTTTCTGCGATTCGTGTTGGCATCATTGACGCCAAATACTCGACAGTGGTGCTCATCCACTTTGGCCGTCTCGGCGCCATCTACGATTCATGCTGCAAGGCGTTGGTCGAGGTGCTCAAGGAAGAAGCCATCTTTGGCGGCTACAACCGCGCCGTCATTGTCGAGAGTTGCATCTGGGATGCTCTCCGCGAAGCATTCGAGCTTTACCTCGATACGGGCGATGCCAATGGCGAGGCTCGCTTCATCTCTCTATCGAGACAGCTGGCCAATGCGTTGGTGGTTAGGGGCGCAGGCTTCACAGCGCTGCGCAAGATTGATGCGCGCTGTCTGATTTCGCTGCACAGCCGAGCGAGCGAGCATATCGCGCAGAAGGTGGCAGCCGCCGAGCGCAATGGAAACAAGAAGGTGCGACAGAAGATGCCGACGCTGTACAAGGGTATGGCGAATCTACTCATCACGGCGGCACCGACGGATGCGGTCAAGATCAAGAGCGCCATGGACCGTGCGTATCGCGCAGCGAACGTTCAGATTCCCCTGACGGCCAAGGCGTGGGATGCTCATCGATCGTACGAGAAGAGGCTGCTCAAGGTCGCAGCCAAGAGTGCGCTCTTTGCTCCAGCGATGGCCAAGGGCGATGCGAGTGTCTCTGCGAGGAAGAGCGGCAATATTTCAGATAGCGGAGGAGAGCTTTCAGAAGATGATGATGGATTGCCTGCCAGGGGCAGTCGCATCCTGTCCACGCCTCAGAAGACCGCACAGAAGCGCGACAGGCCGCAGGACGATGAGGAAGAGGAGGACGTCAGTATTCAGGCTCCAGCTAGTGAGCAGCTTTCGGACATCGACGTCGAGATGTCGGCGTCCGAGGCTGGATCTCTCAATCTGGACGAGGACGATGAGGCCGGAGACCGAACCGCTTCGAAGCGAAGGAAGGTGGGCGAGTAAGGGCCTGGGAATCTCACATGATTCGTAAGAATGAGCGTATCCAAATGACATCAGTATGTAAGCTTTAGTGTACAATAACGAGCCGTGCCGTGCGAAAAAGCAATCGACTGCAAGGATGAAGAATGAATGTGATATCTGAACGTGAGCACCAAGCGAGCTGACTCAACAGCCGCAGTTTGTGCGTGCGCTCGGATGTGATGTTGAGCATGCGGTTGCTTTTAGTGCACTCCACTACGTTAGCGTGGTTGCCTGGCAGGTGGCGGTGGCGAAGCGGTGCTCGGGAGAAGAAGGTGCCAGTGCACGGTACCGGTGTCGGTAGAGCACCGGGAATGAATAGATAGCCTGTTGTAATTAAGGGTGTGTGGCTTTACGCGCGCAAACGGAAGCGAGAGCCAATAGGTTAACAGAAGCAATTCTAGGGCGTAAAGAAGCGCGTGGGTGGACCCGTGGGTCTAACGCTAAGACAGCGCCTGACAGCATCTCGTGTTACCGCAGCATGCTTCTTTGCCACCTCACCTACCAGCACAGTTCGGGAACGTGATCTACTTTCTTGAAGACGCATGAGTAGACTCGGTGCGCGGGAGCAATAATCCATGCTCTAAAGGAACAGCAAGCATTGTCACAGTGGAAAGGATTGCTTATCCCTGAAGCCTGTGCCTGTCCCGCGCCACCCGAAGCGATTCGGAGCTTGATTTCCGTTTATCACTCAATCAACCATGGAAGCACGCGGGTTGAGATCCAACGAGACATCAGAGAGAGAGGGTCCTGCAATTAGACAGCCGAGCGGATGTTGAAGCCAGCGCTGTCTGACTGTTGCAAGATATAAGCTGGCTCGGCTCGGGTGGGCGTTAGGGTGCTCGTCCGACTGTCTAGATTAGGGTGAGTCGAAGCAAGTCCACATGACCGACGGAACTGCTGGGGAAACTCTCAACGAGTAGTATCGGCACACCAGAAGACGCAATAACAGGCTGACCGTCTCCTGCGGCAAGGCGAACGAGCTTTAACTTTGATGACCTGCATGCAGCATCGACTGGGCCACCGACTCAGGTGAACACTTCGACTTGGTCTGGCGTAGCAATCAGTTGACAAGACCACACATCACATATCGCATTACAGATGACTGCAGCACACGGATTAGCCCGGCTCTTCCGTATGGCGTTGTCAGTTCGGGAGCCTGCACCGGAATTGCCATCCTTTCTTCTGTTCAAGCCGTTCAGCGGATTGTCAAATGAGGGCTAAGATGCCTTCTGCAAAAGTCGCTTCTCCATGGTTCTCCTGATCGTCGAGCGGAGCGCAGGATATACAACAATACAGTATCTTACCGGATTGTGAAGGCCACCTCGGCTTATGGCTCAATGATGAATCCCCACTCAAAGATAGCAAGAGGGCCAGAAAGGAGCCGGCACTCATAGGCGGAGCAGCAATTTCCAAGTCCCGCTGCTGTGCTCAGAATTAGAAAAGACGCACGGAATGGGTACGAGGAAGCAACATGGACGAGTCGGGGTCGCGTTTGTGGGCAGCATGAAAATTGCGACCTGGCGGAGCTGCGTCCCATCCAACGCGGCTCTGCAATGGCAAGTGACAAGTTCTTGACGGCCCTGAACGTGGCTGCATGGGGAGAGAGCGAGCAAGCTTGCAATTTCGAGTTGACCGTTGTTCCGTCTTTCAGGGTGCACGTTCCCACGCTCGAGCATACGCACCCAAGCGCTATTACCGCTGTACGATGCGCATTCGGTATCTAATCTCTGATCACTTGAGCGGCCACAGTTCTTTCAATATCAGCCAGCGGCCGAGATAGCGACCTAAAGTTCCGCACGGCAGAGAACTGCAATCTAAGTTAGCTGGGGTCATGAATTTCGTTTGCATTGCCGGTAATGCTGTTCTCTCATCTGCAAGAAGCTGCTACAAACAACTCAAGAAGCCAGCTCTGGAGGCGAAGTTGAGTTTAAATTAATGAGGATTGACACGAGATCCGAGCGTCATAGCGCATACATCTAGAAGCTACCAAGTGACCCCAAAAACGTGCTACCGTCCAGCCAGTGAAGGGAGATAGAGAGATATCGCATAGCTGAAAGGATCTAAGTTAGGCGAGATGGTTCAAGGGACTGGCGCGAGTATATGAAGTCGCGCTACAGTGCAGAGAACTGCGGCGGGAGAACCGTAATATGCAGGTCGAAGACGGAATGAAGTTTCTGCAGGAATAAAGCTTTGTCGCGCAAGTTGCGAAAGGGTTCGCTAGAAGCTTTGCTGCACCCTTGCCGGAGTCCATCAAGAAACTTCATTCTCGGCTGCGAGTGTGGCAAGAGGCAGGCAAAGCTGAAGAACGCTCGACGTGGACGCGGACAGCTGGGGTCGGTTCTGACAGCCGTTGTCACGCTCGACTCGCATACACGACAAAGGTCGCATTCATTTCTGTAGCAGCGGTGGACAGCCGACAAGCAACTTTGCACACAAGCTCGGGGCGAGACGGCGACAACCGGTGCGCCCACCGGCGTCTCACAAGAAATGAATGAAATGTACTCTCTTCTCGGCACTAGAAGACGAAACATTTTGTTTGTACAGCACAAGGCAGCACATTTTCACGCGGCTTGTCTGACGTGCTATTGTTGTTAGCGTAAATTAGCTCGCCTACGCGTACATTCCTGTGTGTTCTGTTCCCGAAAGCCTGACGCGGTGCTGAGCGCAAAAGCATCAATTTTTCCAGGCTTCGTCCGTGACCCTTTCGCTGTGGCGTAATTTTGCTGTTGCGTGCGAATCCCGCCACCGGGCACCAGGCCTGTCTTCGAACTCTTCGCCCCCAGCCACCGCATTTTCCTGGCTCAAGGGCCAAGGGTCCGTGTGTCAATTTGCGTCTCCGCTTCTGTCCCCGTATGAAGCCCACTTTCTGCGAATCCTCGGCTGCCCCGCCGCACTGCGCCGTTGCATCCCGCAGTGGCTGCGACCCTAGGGCCTACGCAAACCCTGGGGTCCCTCGTTCTCTCTGCAGCGAGTCGACGCTGTAACTTCCGTTCGAAGCTGTGCCTAGCATCCCCCCGTCTCACTACCAACCAACGTCCCGACCATCTCGTCTTGACATTAACTTCAGCTGCTCCATAGGCGACCATTCTCGACCTCTTTGCTGTCTCTCATTCGAGGCTAAACTGAGGAAACCATCATCAGCACCAACGTCTGATGGCCACCGCTAGCAAATTCTTACACTGATAAGGACTCCATTCAGTCCGACTTTATGCTGAAGCGCTCGATCTGATAGCTATCAGGCCCACTCTTCTCGATCGCATACACTCTCCAAGAGCTCCCTCCAGCTCTTTCTCAACAACGTCTTTCACCATCTTGAGGTAATCTCAAAACATCCGGATCCAGCTGCCTCCATTCAGGCCCATATCCGTATTCCTGGCTCTTTTCCGCCTTCGTTCGCTTCATCTGCACCATTCTGCAACCGACGAACTCAGCTCTCTTCCGCTTCTCGCTCACATCTCCAAACTCTCTACGTCGTTCGACCATCCAACCGTCGATCCTTGATCATTGTCCACGTACCGCAACGAACTCAGCCCCAAATCACACATACAACTACTGTTGCCAACATGGTGGCTACTCCTACTCTGCAAAACAACTGGGCCGACGTCAGTCCCCTTGACGTTGACACTGAAAAGATGATCAACTCCCTGCTTGCGGAGCCCAGCGCCGTTTCTAGAAACGACTTCGTCTCTGCCAATACCACTACCTATTCCAATGCCTGGCCCGGCAATGTCACTCGTTCTCTTAGCGACAACGAATCTTTCTTTGGTCTGTCGCCGTCGGGCCCACTCGGGGTGTCGCCTGGTATTGCAGGCTTCTATCAAGACCAGCCTGACCGCAACAAGCCGGGCAGCGTCTGGTCATTGCCCTCAGACTATACGGCCACGCCTTCGAGCCTTCCAAACATGTATCCGATGCTCTCGGATGCTATGCCGCCTAGCCTATCGAGTGGCAGCACACAGACGCCTTCCGATGCCCAAAGCCTTCAGGGTGACATGGTTCATCCTCTTGGCACATTTGTCCCCAATGTGCCGTTCGAGGATATCATGGATCTTGGCGACGCGGCCAAAGACATTGGTTCTACGCCTCAGTTGAGCCCCGCCAGTCCCACTAGCCCCACCAGCCTCGTGTCGCAACCCTCGCCTCGCGTTCCCAACAGCACTCTGACTGGTTACCACAGCAACATTGCCACAGATCACGCCCAGCATCTCGCCGATCTCGTCAAGACCAGCAACATTCTCAACGCCGGTCATCCAGGACCTCGCTCCTTGGCATCAAGTTTGAGCCGCTCCGTTCTCAATGTCGATGCCATCGGCCGTCCGGAGGCTTTGTCCAGCAACTACAATGCAAGTGTGCCCGGCCACAACAAGGGTCTCACGATTCAGCAGCGACGTCGTCTTAGTCATATGGAGCAGTCCTCCAGCAGCGCAGCTCCCGTCGATACCCAACCGCAATCATCCAGTCAAACTGGACGCGCTGCTGCTCCTGTACATCATCGTCGTCGTCGACAGAACTCTGCCCCCGATCCCGTGCTCCCCTCGTTGGCATCGTCGCCAGAGATGCCAAAGACGCCGCTGGTCAAGTCTCGTCGCACCCACCGTGCGTCCATCTCTGAAGTGGATGCGGCAACTGCCATGCATGCGGCTGGGTTGCCTGCCGCTGCCGATGCTGCCGATCATTGGCACGATGCCATCGTCGCCAACTCGCACGACCTCGTATTTGTGCTCTCATTGAAGGGTACCGTCCTGTACATGTCGCCTTCGGTGGAACGCATCCTGGGTTTGCATCCAGAAGAGATCATCGGTCGACCGCTGGTGGACTTTTCTCATCCTGCCGATGTTAGCCCCTTCTCGCGAGAGCTGAAAGAGGCCATGACGCTACCCAACGGCGACGACTCGGGCTCGGACTGCGAAAATACAACGGCAGTCAAGGCGAATCGCCGAGTTGACTTGATCATGCGCATGGCGTGCCGAGACGGCTCATTTTCGCTCATCGAGACTACAGGCAAGGTGTCCGTGGACCCGCCCAAGCATCGCAAGGTCGTAGTGTGCAGTGGTCGGCCCCACCCCGTACCCATGTTGCCGTGGAACGATGTCCGGCAAGATTTGCTGTCATCCGAGCTATCGGCTTGGTTGAAGATCTCGCACAATGGTATCTTCCTTGGCTCGACGGGTCCCATTCAGGAGATCCTCGGGATTGAAGATATCAACTTGATCGGCAGGCATGTCCGAGATTTGCCTATGGTCACGAGTTCCTCGGACATCCTCGAGGCACTGCGGTGTGGAAGGTGCATCTCGGTGCAGGATCATTACGAAACGCCGAACTCAGCGCAGAAGGCCCCGGTGAAGCTCACTGTCTACCCCTGGACGTCGAACGGTCGATCCAACTCGGTTAGCTTTGTCCATGTTCAGCAGCAGCCGTCCGAGTCGGCTATGACACGATCTTCGTCCTCCGCTTCCGCTTCCAGCGGTGCTGTCGGTGCTTCTAGCTCGTCGACAGTGTTGGGCAAGAGGAAGTTCTCGAAGAAAGAAGCGCAGGAGGCTGCTGAGGGCAGCGGGTCTTTGTCCGGTTCGGCGTACCAGGCGAACGGTACAAGTGTACCCATCATGACTGCGGGCGACGCGGCCAACACAGTCTTCAGCGAACTCACCGGCTTCCATGCAGGCAGTTGGCTCATTGAAATGCAGAGGCTGCATCACGCAAACAGGAGGCTCAGACACGAATTGAGCGCCCTTAGGAAGCGCTCTGCCGCCTGTTGATCAGCTTCATCGCACCCACCCTCCTTTCCCTTTTTCCCTCGTTTTTTTGTTTATGCTTCCTTGTGTATTAGTCTCCCTCATTCTCCTTTCCTTTGTCAAGCCTCGGTAGTCATCTCTGTACTATATGTTATCGTCGTCTTTATCGTGTCACGAATCAAGGTTCTCTCTTTTCGAACGTGCGATTGATTGATTGATCGGGTCTGCGTGGTGTATGATTCCTCGCCGTCCGGACAGCTTTGCAACGCTGCAATCTCTACAGTCCATCATCCCACACGCCCCTTTCAGCGCGATTCTCGCTGAACCTCGCCCTCAGTACACTGAGCCTGCTCCTGTAATCATCATGATTGACATAGGCGCCACAGAGCCTCCTGTTGCCCACAAAAGCCGATCTTCCATGAAGCACTCTGTGATTGTCGAAAATCAGCGCGGTACCCGGCTTGAGCTGCACCCAGTACTCGCCCTCAGGGTTGGTGAGGATCTCGTTCCACTTTGCAAGCGCGTCGTAGAACGCCTCGACCTCCTCGGCGTCAATGCGCAGGACGGAGCGGTCGTCGTTGTTGTAGCGCACCATGACGAGCTCGCCCGTGCTCGGATCGTGCTGAAGGATCGGGTAGCCCGAGTCGAGAAGCGGGCGGATCATGGTCGACTCGTCGCCCGCCGAGTGCGTGCGGATGCGGATGCGCGAAAGTGTATCGTATGCGTCCGGGTGCACGTCTTTGAGAACGGCAGCAGCGAGGAAGCCGTCAACCAGAAGCGACTCGCCACCACTGGGCCCCTTGCTGGCAGCAGAGGATGAGGAGGAAGTGCTTGATCCGGAACTCGACCCAGAGCCGGAGCCCGAGGCAGGCGTGGAGGCTGTCTTGCTCGCAGTGTGACTTAGCAGGTGGAACATCTGCAGCCCCGCTGGGTCGGTGAAGTAGGTAGTATCCGTGTGTGCCTGCAACGCCAGATCCGTGTAAGCCGTGTCTCCGTGCGCCAGATCAGATGTGAAGTCCCAGAAGCCTCCGTAGTGCGTCTCGCGAATGAAGGCAATCCTCCTGATCAGCGCCTCGGTATCTGTTGGCGTCGGTGGCACTCCAGACACGAACGAGAAGCCATACTGAGCGATCTTGGTGACCCACTTAAGCACGCCCTCTTCGCTGTTCATGACCTCGTCGAATTTGACCGTCGGCGGTGCCGAGCCGATGCCTTTGCCCCAGAGCACCTTTTCGATCGCCTTCAAGCCCGTATCGTCAGCAGCTACTGATACCGGGTCGGACAGTACGGGCGAGTACGAGTTGCGCATCAACCAGCGCCACGGGTATAATGATGGATGGCCCTGCTCGAAAGCGCCATTTGCATTTGCAGTGTCCGCAGAGGCTTCCGCCGAGGCGGACGATGAAGATGGAGGAGGTGTGGGGGATGCGCTTCGTTCAGACGGTAAGAGGGGCCAGTGCACTAGCAAGCCCTCTGTTGTTGCTTCTGCCGAGAGGGGCTGCGCATCGGCGGGGATCTCGAAAGTGTTGAGTAATCGCTGTTTGGTGGTTGGGTGGTAGCATTGGGAGCATCGGCAATGGTCGCGTAGCCAGATATTATGGAACTTGCTTGTGATGCCGCTAGCCCATGTGATGTAGACCGATCGAGATTGAGCATCGGCGGTGACGCCTGGTGTGGCCGGCCCACCGTCCGAGTAGCTCGAAGATGTCGCAGTGCTGTTTGATGAAGATGCGGACGGTTTTGCAGCTGGTTGAGCGCCTGATAGTCGAGTGGCCTCGAGGCTCAGTCTCGAGCGTGTGTGAAAGCTGGCGCGGTTGTTGGGCTGTGCCAACGATTTGGTCAGATGACGCGGTTTGATGACTGCCAGTGTTCGAGTGGATCCGAGGTGCTTGGTCAGGGCCGAGCGAGAGCTCAAGCCTAGACTCGGGACTGTCCGATACATTGCGGTATTGCGTGCAATCGGATCTGTTCCGATGAATGAGCGGTAGGAAGCAAAAAGTGATGGTGGAGGAAGGGATGAGCTCGGGCTGTGTACGCATTGGTCCGCGCGGAGCGGTAAAGCCGGCAGCTGACGGCGGACATGTCTTTCAACTGCGTCATGCGTTCTGGCTGTCCATGGCAATTGCAGTCTGCTGGGAAAGGAATTAAAATTGGGTCCAAGAAATGGCGGCTGAAAATAGAAACAGTGGCTCGGGCTTCGACACCGACACCACCATGTGAGCTTTGATGAGAAGGAACCTTTCCAACAAGAACAATCGGTCGGCATCACACCACGAACTCAGCTCATAGCATTTCAGGGATAAGTAAGGAATGTAAATGTCTGGTTATCTAATTGATCACTCTAATCCAATTGCTGTAGGTTTGCCAGGAGCACGTTTCGCTGTTCTACGAGAAGACAGACAAACGGCTGCATGTCAGTGATGATTCGAGAGTGGACAAACAACGAGCTTCTAGCTAACGTACTCTGAACATCTTCGAGCGCTGATTTTGAGTCCAAGTTGGGAAAGAGGGCCATTTGCGCGTGTGCATGCGGTATCGATGTGGGCTCGAGTGACGTAGGAACCGCACTGTATACTTTCTGTTTGAAGCGTCGACGACCAGGAGGGGTCGGGTGATTGTCAGTCGCTCTTCTAAGCTCCAACTCAAGTTTGTGGATGCCACGCAATACGCACCGAGTCTGGTCTGAGCGATTTGAGCTCGGACTCGAGTACGCTAAGAGTCTGGAGCTGTGTTGCGCAAGTTCAGGTGTGTGATAGGGTTGCTTGTACCTTCAGTAGCAAGATCAAGAGCTGAGCTTATACACCAAATCCAGACGCACCTGACGCTGGAGCTCCTCTCGTTTGGCGCTTGATGATGTTTCGGCCATTGTGAATAGTGCGATGATGAGCAGAAGGCAACAAGGTACGCATGCAGATCCACATTCGAACAGCAACAAGCCGATTCGAGCCTCCACTTTTCCACGCCGGGGTGTCCGAGTTCCGTGTGATGAGCCGGAGTGTTCCAGCGCATATGGAGGGCGGCGTGGAGCGGCGGAGGCAACTCTGTGGTCTTGTAATGTAGTGGTTAACATTCCAGATTTTGATGATTCACTTCTCAGCGCTGGAGGATGTTCAAACGTTCTGGCAACCTGGGTTCGAATCCCAGCAAGACCTTACTTTTTCATGCTCTATGGCTGAAACTAGCCTCGCTGCGAGGAGACGTGGGCTTGGCAGGGTCTGAGTCGGATTTCATAGTATGCTTTAATCAGATAGCAAGTGAGTCGTCTCAACGGCTGCAGAAGAAAAGGGTTCGTGAATCTTGCGCGCGTCGCAGCCTTCGGAGCGTCTCAAAGCTCCACATGAATATTGGCTGCAGGAAACTGTCAACACCGGACGGGCCGTGGGTTAGATGCAAGGCTTGCATCGTCCCGCGGAATGCAGACCTGCTCGCAATGCAGACATCGCTCATGCTCGACATGGTGATTGGCTGGTTAAGCTAGCATTTACGAGCCCGAGTCAAATGTCTTCATCTGTAGACCTCAGCTCCTCTGCAACTCTTATGGCAAGTATATTGCGAAAGAGGAGGCCCGGTGAGCGAATCCGAGGCATTTCCGATTTTTCGTGCAGGACCGTGCCAAAGCCGAATATGCAGCGTTCGTGATTACAGTCACCCGCCAACGTGATGACCACTTGGATCGTCTCCGCGGTCACCCTCTACTCCCCTATTCGGCTCTCCCGTCCGTCTGACCACTAACTCAACCACCACCACCACCACCACCACCTCAGCTGGTTCCGGTATGTCGATGCTGCACTAACCGCTCGTTCCTTCATCTGCTCTTCTCCCACAGCCATTATCTTCTATGTCTAACGATACCCCTCCACACGAACGACAAAATTCGTCTACCCGGCAGTGAACATCGAAGCACGGCTGATCACCTCTTCCTCACACCGCTATCCAGCCCAGCTCTATTTCATACTGTGCTGCTTCAATCGATGCACTTGACTCGAGATAGTACCGTCCAGCCATGAGCAACATTGCTTTTCCGTGGGCCTGAAACCGACGCCTCGTTACTGCTCTCTTCTCGCAGCGGCGACCGAAGCCTGCCACCTTCCAACTCGGCATCATGTCATCGCATCGGCAATGGTCTGACATGACGCCGTCACATAATGCTTCATCAAGTCTTCCCAGGTATCTCGCCGCCTTCCTAGTTGGCCTTGTGCTAACAGCCATCTTTTTCCGCTCAGTGCTGCCTCGTCTTCCACGCCTCTTCTTCCGTGGCAAGCTTCGCATCAAGCGAGCAGGTATTCGCGGTATTCGCGGCATCGAATACCGTTCCAAGCGCTTTCATAGCGACTCGGCAGCTTTTTCGAGGAACGAGAACCAGCTGGAGCTCAAGATTCAGAGAGTCTACGCCTCATACCACCTTCCTTACTTCCTGCGTAAACCTCAACATCAGCCAAGTGTCGTGCCCCCAAGAAGCGGTGCCATCATTACTATCCATCTCCAGGGCGTTGGCATCCGATTACCCCGATCCGAGCACGATGATAATACTCTGCGAGCCAAAAGGTCTCAAAGGAGGCCTTCTTCCGACTCGACGACCACCACCAATACCGAGGAGTCCTTGACTCTGGAACAGCAGGAAGAGCTCAGACTCCAACGGCTCATGAGTAGCCCTCCAATGTCTCCTATATCTCAGCCAAGGCCGCTCTTTCCGGACGTTGCCCAAACGCGCTCCCCATCCCCGCCCGAGCTCCATCGAGCGCGGAAAGATTCAGCTATTTTGCCGCAGGACCCTCCAGCATCTGCCTTCCACCGCGCTGGTCTCATGTCGGTCCAGTCGATTCTCGGCCTGGCCTCTTGGTTCCGTTGTTTTGCCATGCCAGCTCTCTACAGTCTCGTCCTGCGTGCCTTTCGAGCAGCCCTCTATCTGCTCACCACCAGTCTTCCTGTTCTTACCTCTCTCGTCTCCATCGAGATCGATCGCATCGAGATCTACGTTCAAGAAGCCGAGACAGTCGCACGGATCGGCCGAGCTGGCCTCACTTTCTCCATGTCCCCAAATGCTTCGGCACCAGATGCATCTTCCCACAAGCAAGCACGTCAGACGCAGAACTCTTCCACTTCATCGACGCCATACTCGTCTGCGCTTAGTTTCAGCCAATTTCTTGCTGCGATGCGGATGATGCCAACCAGGATGAATTCTGGTGCTCGTGGTGCCGCAAGCTATCTTGTTGCCGGAATGTCACGTAGCAATGTCAGGGCTCATTTGCGCATCGACAGCATCGACTTGTTTGAAGCCACCTTTAAGCCAGATATCAGCTCCAGGTCCGCATCTCGGGCGCCCTCGCGTCGTAATAGCCTTGTGACCTCCTCAAGATCGTCGACTCCATCTGCAGTTCATCCGCGGTCCAGCCTTGGCCCCATGTCGCCTAGCGCATCAGACAATGAGCTTGATTCGACGGCTGATCACACGCCAAATGTGGACGAGAGTTTCGACTGGCCTCCACGGCCGCGCCAACGACGCAATCGCAGCAACAGCGCATCACGCTTGTCCAAAATGTCGTCCGGGTCGCTGCGTGGCTTTGCCGACCGCTGGGCTGACTGGGCTCTAGAGCCGCTCGTCGATTCCGACTTCCACGCAGACTCTGGCTGGTTGAGGCAACGATCGGAAGACGGCTATTTGCCCCAGCAGCTGCAAACCATTCCACCTGGAGCGACAATCGTCTCGATTGCCGGCGTCACTGAGTTCACCGCATGCATGCTTATGGGTTCTGGCCTTGCACTCGCGGACGACGGCACCTTGGCCGCACAACTCAAGCTGGGAGACACGAATGTCGGTTTGGATGCCGCGTACCGAGTGCTTGCCATAATCGAAGAGCGTAAAGCTCGCAGGACTGGCTGGGCGCCAACCGAGAATGGCATTTCAAACGACGAGCGCTCGGTGCTCTCCAAGCATCTTGTGCAGCAGAAACCGTCCACAGCTGCATTGGCCCTGCGGATGGTGTCGTCCGTGGCTCTGTCTTTGCCATCAGTGCGAGTCACGGCGTCCTCCGAGGCCATTCTGTCCTCAGCCGGTCCATGTCGATCGTCGAACGAAGTGCCATGGCGCGAGCCTTCCTCTCTGCCTTCAAGGGAGATGGCTGTGTCTCTCACGGGATTCCATTTCGAGCTCAAGAACAGCGATCCCGCCGACCCTCTCCACCGCCGGTGGCTCGGAACATGCGGTGTACACTCCAAATCACGCTCTGAAAACGCTTCTCGAATCAAAAAGCATGGATCATCAGATAAACCGCGGCCCTCGCCGAGAGGCGCTAAGGTCATCGAACATCGTCGCACCTTCCTTGCCGAGATGGGCTTTGCCAGCTTTGACGTTCATTGCGTATCCCGCGGACGCAGTCGAGACTCGCAGCTGCTGTTCGTTGGCGACTTTTCCGTCGTCGCTAGATCCTCTTGGACGCCATTCGGGCTACTAGCTTCCTCTGCCGAGTATGCGTCTCTACTTCTTGCCGGTGATCCGAATGAGCACGCGGCCATGATCGAGGCCTCTATCGGCGGTATCGAGACCGATGTATCTATGGTCGACCTGAAAGCTTTGGTGCCCATCGCAAATGAATTCACCCGCCGAAGACAGCAACGACGAGAATCCATCGGAATTGATCAGCCTGCACGTCCAAAGACCGATCTCGAGAAGCTCCGACGCCTGCCCAAGATTGCAGCTGGCTTCCACATCGAGCGCATTTCGCTCTTGCTGGACGCAAGTCAGGGCGATTATGACGAGCGCAGCTTTCTTCAGCGCGGCCAGCCAAGCTCCTCCAAGCGACCTACCTCGAGAAAGCTCACGCTGACCATCCCCAATGTCGACTTCGTCTTTTTCGGCGAGTACCACGATGAATACGTCAAGCGTCCATCGGCAGAGAAGAGAGCCGCCTACAAAGCGCTCAAAGCTGACAGCCTCGAATGGCCCATCAATGGCCGTACCACCTGTCCAGCCGATCAAATGAGGAGAGTTCGCACGTCGGTTGACAGTCAGGGCGTTCTTGTTGACACTACAGCCAGCTCGAATGGAGCATCCAGACCCGCATCTTCCCAGGGTTCAAACAACTCTTCGCAACGATACACCGAGATCAATCTTCCGATGGCCGAAACCATCAAGCGCATGATGGAGCTGCAGGACCAGGCGGATGAAATGAGACCCCCTACGACTGAGAGACGTCCTTCGATTCGCGATGCCATGTCAAAGACGGGCAAAGTACGCCTGCCTGGATACACCCGCAGAGCTTCAATGGCAGCCGAGACTCGCTTCAGTCTCAGATATCAGTTCGAGACGGGTGTCCGCATGGACGCGGTCGAGTCTTTCCTCTCTCTCAGCTCTGATCCTAAAGATGAAAGCAGAGACTTCTTGCGTCACTCCGCTTCAAAAAGCATCCCGGAAGTGGGCTCTTCGCAACATCACCTGATTGCAATGCACAGCTTCGAAGTGTATGGCACAGGGCGGGTCCCGGGAAATGTTGAGCCACGCAGCGCGTCCCTTCAAGAAGACGTTCCCTGGCTCTCGGCACGAGACACTGTGGCCGAGTTCAGAGCCAATATTGAAGATGTTGATATCGAAGCATGGCAGCCCAGTGCACTAGACGCATATGCAGACATCGCTGCCGCTGTTGCGGAGGCCAAATATAGTAGAGCTTCGGCAAGCAGTGCGCCACAGACAGACGGAAATGGTCATGGTCATGCCCGCGGAACCGACGAGGAAGACAAAGGAAATGCCAAACTCGATCCACAACCATTCGTGGACCGTCTTCCGGGCGGACTGTCTTTGTACGTGTCTATCGGCCGCACCGTGGCTCATTTGGGTGGGCATGATCGCCGGATCCAAGACGGCATCGCCCGCGGCATGGGTTTTGAAGCCGACCGCATCGTCATAGAGTATGCCGCTGTGACAGAAACCAAGACCAATATCGTACCCTTGAAGACAAATTGGGGTGCACGCACCGCTTTGGAACTTTCCGAGGATCTGCAACTTCAAGCTGGCTCCGTCGCCAATCGCCATGGCCGTGCTCGCCTTGCACGCATCGTCTTACATCAAGCTGGCATCTTTCCAATTCTCGATGCTGCGCTCGCCACACAGCAGCATACAGAAGGTACTGCTTCGGAACCCTTCGCTCGCGCCAAGGCACCAAAGGGCGAGGCCTGGCCCAAGGAGCATCACGAAGACGACGCTTCAAGCCGTCCAGCGACCTCGCTATTAGCAAATAGCGTGTGGACATTCGAAAAAGGCGACGAACGCGTTCAACAGTCGACGCAGCACCGTCCCAGGTTTCGTCAGCAAGATCGCAGCAATTTCATCTTCTTCATGCCGTACGCTGCCTTCAAGGCCGTTGTGCGACCGCCGACCTCTGGGACAAAGTCCGCTCTGGCGGGAGACACCGAGGACGAGGTCACGATTACGGCGGAAGACACCAACCTGCTTGCCTTCAAGATTGACCTTCTTCACACGTACTGCATTCTGTTGACCTTGGCAACTTTCAAAAACCTAATGCGTCGGGCGAAGAACGTGCCTAAAGGTCCCGAAGCCAAGCAGCGTCCAGACAACAGGACCACGAATCGCCGTTCTCCCAGCATCGCGTGTCGATTCGATATCAAAGAGATACACACTTTCACGACTTTGCCCGGCTCGGTGCGCATCTTCATCCGCGTTCGTAGGCTCGAGCTGCGAAACGATCCCCGCAACGGTCTGTCGGTCACGACGGAAAGCATCATGGGCGCTGTAGAGAGCCCCAAGCACAGCAAGGGCGATGTGTGGGAAGAAGCAGTGCGTCTGCGCGATTGGAGAGTCCGGCTTCCTCCAAAGCAGCAGGGAACGAAGCGTGAGGTGGCGGTGGCTGGCGACGCTGGCCTCATCCGCGTTCCATATGGATACCCTGTCAACCCGATCATTGACAACACATCAGTGGCGATCAAGGCCACGAAGCAGCTTGTCTATCAATTCCTCAAGGACAAGGATGATTCCATCATTCCATGCTCGGAGGATCCAAAGCTGCTACCCGACATCACTTTCAGCCTGCGAGTGCTCACGATAGAGGCACAAGATGACCCCTTCGAGACCAAACTCAACCTTATATGGCGAGCAGGCCTCGCCGAGAACATTGCACGAGAGGAGAGAGAAGTCGCCTTCGCCGCCAAAGCCGAAGCAATCGCAGCATCCAGGACAGCTCGCAGCAGCGTCTCGTACCCATCGAGTCACGGTAACGGCAGCTTCTTTTCGGACTCTTCCTCCCTCGGCATCGACTCGAATGAAGAGGAGAGTACAAGCAGCATGTCTCACGGCACGCACTCCAGGGTCATTGGTGATGTACACGTCAGCTATGACGAGGCAAAGGCTGCGCTGGATGCCTTCAACTCCTCGAGCTGGGCGCGACGCTACCTCAGGGCTGAAGCAGAACAGACACGTCGCCAGGAGAAAGTGCTGAAAAATATCTATGGGCGCTTCCCAACGTCACACAGTCTCGATGACCTTCCCGTCAAGGTGCTACCAATCAGCAAGGCGGCACCCCTGTTCCGCTCGACCATGTACCGAGTCCGTCTCGAAGTCAGTCAAGCGCACTTTCCCATGGAGCATCTACGCGATTTCATTCACGACAAGGGAGCCGGCATGCCGAAGGATACGGCGTTCTCCCTCCTCGTCCCGATTCACATGAAGTGGCAGATGGAGGAGTGGCGCATCATCCTGCGTGACTATCCTTTACCGATGCTCCACGTACCACCAACGCACCGGAGCGAAACAGATCCTCGCAAAGCTTGGTGTTTCGAAGGAGATATTGTCATCGCTGAGCAGCTGGGTGGGCCAGAATCCATTCGGCACGTGCCCGCAGTGGTCGTGCCGGCTGCGACAGGTCGCCCGGAAGCCATCGAATACGGCTTGACCATTCCGAAAGTGGCAATGCCGGTCAAAGTGTATGGCACACCGACCGTCAAGCTACAGACGCCGTACCCGACACGGCTCGTCTGGGGACAGTCGATTCAGCCTACGATCCAAGATGTCATGCGTGTGATAGACGGCCTCACACCTCCGCCTCACGATCCATCGCCAAAGCTCGGATTCTGGGATAAATTACCGCTTATTCTTCATGGGCACATCAAGATCAAGCTGGAAGACGAAGGTGGCTTCAACATTCACTTCAAGGGTGGCCGAGATCCATACGCTATCCAAGGTCACGCGGCCGGTTGGGTCAAGTCTTGGAAAGGCAACGTCGAGCTTCGCATCGGCTATGATAATCCAGAGAAGGAGGTCTTCCAAATTCTGAGTCACGAGTACGTGCTTGCCATTCCCGACCTTTGCGATTACGTCGATCACGCAGCTACAGGTGTACTTGGCGGCAGCGATCTTGACAGCAACAAAGAACGCCAGCGAGATCACGAAGGGGATGAAAGCTACCACGACTCGCACGACCGCAAATCCACTGATGCTTCCTTCGCATCCAGCACACATCGCTACATGAGGGATCCAACTTTCAAAAAGATCGCCATCAAGCTGACCAATGGTGTACGATGGGGTGCTGGCCTCCATGGAGAACGTACTTGCGATGACGAATCTTGCCCACGAGAACCGAGATGCAAAGGCGAGCCTTTCTACCGCGAATGCCGCCACTTCAAGCGAATTGATCATTGGAAAGTGATAACGAAGACACGCGAACACTTTGACTCCTTGCCGGAAGATGAGCGACGCGACTCGTATCGCGGATGGAGATCACACCACCTTCACTTTTCGATCTCTGTCTTCTCCCCAAAGTCGGGTCTGCCAGGCTGTAGCAAGCAAATCGAACGCGTCTCACCGCTGGAGGCGGTCAACAACTTCTACTTCACTCCGCTTACGTGGGAGCATTTCTGGGCGTGGATGCGATTGTTCAACAGCGCCATGTCTCTTCCGATCCGAGCGGGCGCACTTTTCCCGGACAGTCCACCTCCCTCGCCGAAGTTCGGTCGCTATCTCGGTACTATCAAGTACAGGATTGACATGGAGCCTCTGTTCATCACGCATCAGTATCGTCAGTACAACAAGGATGACTGGGCCAGGGGCCTGCGAACCTACGTCGGAATCAAGGCGCGTGTCGATACTTTCACCCTCGACCTGCATCAACGCCAGCAAGAGACCATCAAAGATCGTCCAGAGCTCGGTGGGCCGCGTATCGTGTTTCACAAGCCGTTCTATGAGGCCGAGGTGTGCTGCGAGTCAATCGATCTCAAAGCGATGGCCGCGCAGATGCGCGAGGATTCCGAAAATCCGGAGGCTATGGAGGAGCGTGAGATCGGACAAAACATCTTCGATGACCTTTTCGCCGAAGACGTTCTTATCCCAGATGAAGAGCTCGAATGGGTCGATATGAACGATCTTGTAGAACTTGATACCGAACCGGTCAAAGATCCTAACCCCAAGATCCGCATGTTCCCTGCCATGGCTTGCCCCCGGTTCCACTACTATCGCAAAGTAGAGTCCAAGAGGGAACGTCGCGCCAGGGAAATGAAGGACCAAGCCAAGGCCGACAATCGTCGCCGAGAGGGAGAGAGTAACATCGAAGATCTGCTTGACCGGCTGGAGCGCAGCAAATTTGGCAACGAGGACACACATACCTGCATGGTGGCTAAGAATGACAGGCCGTACGAAGTGCAGCGGAAAATTGCTCAGCAGAGGTTGCAAGTCATCCGTCGAGAGATCGATCGCGTTCTGTCCACCGAGGATGCAACCTCGGGCTCTGAAGCAAGTTCAGATGGTTCAGAGCATCAGCAAGCACTTCTCAACGATCTTCATGACCGTGAGCGGATTATCAGCAATTTCATCTCGCATCTGACTCGCTTGCAGGAGCATGCAGATCGTTGCTCGCGAGCGAAGGAAGGCGGTGAAGCTCCGCCACAGCGCACGGCCACCGTGGATCGGAGCTTCTTGCATGCGTCCGAACTTGCTTCGCTCTACCATGACCTGGGCACTTTCGACAACCGATACGTGGCGCACAATCCCACAATCTTCTTCAGCAACGTCACGCGTACTCTGCTACTCAAGTACTACTACAGTTCGCGGCTGCGCCGTGGCTATGCCCATCACATGACGGCCACCGCGGTCCGCTACATTCGTGACTTGTTGAAGAAGAAGGACAATGTGAACGGGCGGCGTCATCAATACGATCGTTACCATTCATATTACACGTCACATCGCGTAACTCCTACTGCAGAAGGCACAAATCGTTACGACATTTTGCACGAGATGCTCGAAGATACGGTGAACCACATGACTGGCAAGAACGGCTACAGCACTTCCGGATGGGGTTGTCGTCCCGAGGACGGGGCGACGGACGGCATGGATGCAGAGATGCGACCTCAACATGGCATCTCGGATGAGTTTGTCGTGGACAAGAGTAATGCCTGTCTGCTTCTCAAGCCTCAGGTGGTCTTGCGCAGTGACGTGGATGACAATTCCACTGTCATTGTCTCTGCGCTCCGTACACGTCTGCAGAACTACACTGTGCAGGATGAGAGCTGTGCGGAAGACTCAGTCAACGCGATCGTGCTGCGACGTAACTTCTTGGCCCTTGAACGTCTTCAATGCTTCCATCCTAAGCCCAGCTCAAGATCGAACCGTCTTGCCGGCGACCATGCGAACAAGCATGGCTTTGTGCCCCTGCCTCTCGAGGCGCTCGTCGACACTCATGGCGAATCACGCGATTTCGAGCGTATCGTGCCACACACGAACGCGACCGTGTACTACGACAAGTTCAACAAGCTACGTCTTTCCGATTCATCCAAGTCTGTTGCAACCTTCCGCAAGGACGGCAAGCCCGTACAAGATCACCTGCACCATCACATGGACATGATCTTACTCAACTGTCCACGCTTCTCAGTCTCGGCCAATAGCCAGCACTTTGGAGCACTGTACAATGTGGTGACGGATCTCATTCTGTACCGCGATCCTGCCGATCGGGATCACGCGAAGAGGCTCGAGGAGATGATGTTCAGCTACGACTTCTCCGACGTCTCTGGACTTGCCGACATTGTGACTGCTCTGCAGCTGCGTATCCGCGAGGCTAGTGCTCTGGTTGATCAGTATCAAGCCGTCAGCGACCGACTCAACGAGCGCGGAAGGGCCGAGTTCATCGCCATCATGGGCGAGATGCTGGACTTGGTACAAGAGCTCAATTTGATTATGGATGCCATTACCACATCGCAGGATAGCAAGGGAGGTGCTGATATGGAGAAGAAGTCTGCGCTTCGGTTCATGGCCCAAGCACGCGAAGTGGCCTGGAACATGATGGGCGACGAGGCAGGCAAGCTCGTCGCTAAGCTCGCACTCAGGGGAATCAGCTTCTCTTGGCTCAACAAAGCTGACAATTCTGCAGCCAACACCTTGTCGCTCCAAGACTTACAGGCGCTTAATGTGGATCCTGACGCCATGTTTGCAGAGATCATCTCGAAGCATCTGCGTGCGCCAGACCATCCCATGGCCAAGGAAGGTCGATTTCTCGACGCTATGTGGTCTGTGTTGCCACCAGTCGGAGGAATTGCAATCGTGGATATGTTCGAATTCAACCTGCATCCCGTCAAGATCCAGATCGAGCTGGCCGTTGGTCGCAAGATCATGGACTACATCTTTGGCACTAAACGAGAGAGGGACAAGTTGGAGGAAGAACAGAAGCGCGAGAACGACGTGCGACAGAAGCAGAAGGCAATCACCAAGAAGAAGAGTCCGTTTGCTCGACTGCTTGGACGTCAGAAGCACCTCGCGCCGGATTCCGCCGCGGCATCTTCTCAGTCGTCGCGTAGGCCGAGCACAAACGAGAGCTCGCTGAATCTGTCTCGAGTCACTTCGCGAAATCCTTCAAGCACAGACGTGCTTTCGCTACGTGGACCGCCGTCGGATGGGTCCAGAGAAGATGACACGGAAAGCATCTCAGGGCGCAGCACTTCGAAAGCGGTGACCTCGAATGGCAGCACCGCCAAGACGTCTCTGAAGTCTAGGCCGGGCTCGCCCAGTGACAACAAAGATCAAGCCAGCGGAAGCGATCGCCCCGGTGATCAATTCGCAATTGCCCAACGCAATGCTGCGGAGATGCGATCGCGTGCTTCGGCATACCGCACTTTCGTCTACGTCAAGATCTCGCAAACCATCTTCTGCTTGTCGTATAAGGGCGAGAAGCAGAAGTCGATCACGGATCTGTATGATCTTGTCTTTCGCACGCCAAACTTTGAGTACCACAATTCGACGTTCGGCTACGTGGATCTGGCGGACAATTTCAAGAAGGACGTCTTCAAGGCGGCATGGGACCAGAAGAGTTCGCTGTTGCGAGCGATCATTACACACGGGCCCAACCGGAAGAGGAATGCATTGGAAAGTATCAGGGCCATTAGGCAGGCGACTAAGGGCAAGGACAGCTTGCCCTTGGATATCAATGTGACGGCGCCAGATGAGATGGATGCCGAGTCGATGGACGGGAGC
This sequence comes from Ustilago crameri, assembly GCA_024271935.1. Lineage (NCBI taxonomy): Eukaryota > Fungi > Basidiomycota > Ustilaginomycetes > Ustilaginales > Ustilaginaceae > Ustilago > Ustilago crameri. The sequence goes on along the minus strand of JANBMJ010000005.1, from coordinate 60,943 downwards.
AGCCACTTTGTCGAGTCTCCGACGGATACATTCAGCTTCCGCGGAGCCATGGAGGGATACCAGGTGGGAGATCAGAGTGGAGAGAGCGGCAACATTCTGGGATTCGAGGACCAGGAGGACGAGGATGGCGAGACTGATGGTCGACCGTCCCACACTCGACACGGCACCGGACAGACTCTAGCGGGCCAGATTCGGGATGCTTGGTCGGCGTCAGAGTCTCGTTCGGAGGATCGCCATTCGATGAGCGAGATCGACGACATGCTGGGTCATGCAACGCCCAGGCGCGAACCCTCGGAGGCGGAACATGCGGCCACAGCGTTCCCCTCGACGCATTCCAACGATTCGCCATCTTCGGAACGCGGTCGAGGCGGCGACTCTTCGTCAGTCTCATCATCGCCGTTCCTGCAGCTGCCCACCTCGTCGCCCATCGGTAGCGTCCGCCGCGCCAGCCTGAGCACGCGCCCTCACTCGCCATCGTCATTCAAACTCAACAAACTCATCCCCAAATCGCTCCGCCCACGCGCCACCAGCTCGTCGCTCGAAGAAGGCAGGCGCAACAGCTCTCCGCTCACCGAATGGGCGGCATCGGCCGGCAGCACCGGTGGGAGTGAACGACAGAGCTACTATAGTCACAGTCATCGCGGTAGTCTCAGCGGGGCAGGTGGCAGTGAGCACAGTCACAGTCGCGCACTTTGAAGAATGCAAGCAATGTTGATAACGTTTAATGTCACGAATAAAGATGTTCCACAAGCGCTTTCGCTGAAGAGTGTGAGCCGAGCGTCTTGTTACGATGAAGAGACCTTTCCACCGCGGAGGAGCGTGTAGATTTCGGCCTCGACGCGGCTTCTGTTGGCTTCGACGTCGTCTCCGTCCCAAACTGCGGCGCCACTGGCTGTGCTGTTGCGAGCGCCGGCAGAGGGGTTATTGCTGTTGACCGTGTGCGGCATGGAGTTCGAGGGTGTGATCTGGAACTCGAACTTGGCCGAGTCCTTGCCCTTGCTGAGGACGTTGAGGAGCGAAGCGAGCTGGGCGTCGTCGTGGTATACGATTCGCGTCACTTCCTTCTTTGCACCCTCCTCCCCCTCTCCCTCCCCTGCTTCTTCTCCTTCTTCTTGGTGATCGTAGCTAGGGGCTTTGCGCGGGATGCGCGGGAAGACTGGTTCATCAGGCGTCTTAACCTTCGCCTGTTTCTTGGTGAACAAGCTCCTCTTATCCTCATCGAACCCACCCAGCAAACTCCCACTTGTGTCTTCTGGAGCATAGAATGATGCCCTGCCCCCATCGCCCAGCGCGAGCTCGGTATCGGAATACACCGACGAATGAATCCCATCCTTCAAGCCAGCAATCACCTGCCACACCACCGATCCATCCGCTCGCTCCGTCACCTCAATATGCTGCTGCCCACGCACGGCCCCCGAATCCTCCCCCATCCCCTCACCCTCAGATCCATGATAGTAGTCGTACAAACTACCTGCATAGCTATCCCTCATCCCCGCACCACCGGCTGCGAGATTGCCGAAACTCATATCCTCCTCATCCACATCCAGCAGCTCCTCCCCATCCCCCTCTTCTCGGGGCACGCCGTCGAACGAGAGCATCGTCGACATGCCACCTTCGGCCTTAGTGGGCGAGTTGGGCAGACGCGATCGACGTGCTGCGGCGTTGGCATGCACAGAGCGCCGCTGCGGGCTGTTGTTGAAGTCAAACGTGGACGGAATGATGATGGTACGTCGGACAATGGTGTTGCGCAGTGTTTTTGGGCGGTCTGCTTCATCATCCGCGGTACTGTTGCTGGTACGGCTCGGTTGAGGAGGCGCCAACGTCGATCCGGGAATGGTCGTGTTACCGTCATCAGCGGTCTCGTCTGCGGCAACAGCCTGTTGTTGCTTCTTGCCATCATCGAGCCCATCAGAAGCAGTGCCGTGATCAAGCTCGGGCTTCGCTCCCGTAGCTGTGGCTGCGATTGCAGTGGCAGCCACGGATCCCGCCCCAGCCGCTGCGACTGGGGCGAGGATCGAGCCACGGTCTTGCCTCTGAGGCATATAATCCATCCTCTCAACCGGTGCTTCTGTCTGCGACTCCTGAAGTCCAGTTTCCCGGATCGGCTGCTGCTGTTGCTTTTGCAGACTGTCTAGCTCTCTTCTCCTCTCCTCCGGACTCCTTCCAATGACTGCCACCGGCGGTGGCGGCGGCGGCATCTCTCCGGGCAAAACTACTTCACTTTCCCTCTTGAGTTGGATCGGTGTATGCTTCTTGCCTGATTTCTTCCTCGTCATGCTCGTAGAGTCGATTGGCAAAGTATACTTTGGGCTCGTGGGCGATCTGACGCTGTTGCCTCCCATCGACGAGTTCGAAGCCATGCGCGGCATTGTCCACGCCGCGCCCCTCTCCGTGGGCAGAGGAGGTGGAGGCATCTCAGGCGTCTTCGGAGCGGCACCCACTGTTGCTGAAAGATTGGACGAGAGGTCTGCAGGGAAAGGCTCGATGGTTCCGCCTCCAAATTGGTCGTTCTTGTTGCGCTTGATCTTGGAGAAGAGGCGCGATAGAGACCCTCCGTTGGCTCCACCATTCATATACGGGTGGTTGGGATGAACAGCTTTGGGACTTGAAGCACCTGCGGCCGATGGGTCCTCCAGCCCATCATAATCAGGGCTAGCCTCGTGACCAAAGGAGCTGCTTCGACGACGATGAGGGTACTGGCCCGTGCTGCCTTTACTGGACGTAGCTGACGGACTGGCCTTGTGACTTCCTCGGCCGTAGTCGATGCTGAGACCCACAAGACTACCCCAGCCCGGCGACCGCCTCGTTCTCGAACTAGATCGACTCGCTTGACTCGGCGTGTCAGCGCTTTGAGGAATTACGGTAGCATGGTCCAACTTTTGCGTGGTCGAAATCAGCTGTGGCGAACTGATCTGCTTGGAGATCTTCTTCAGAGACTTCTTCCTGGAAATACTCTTCGTCCTCACCGGTGGTACAGGTGCACTGGGACTGTCTGTGCCCTTGAGCGCCTTCGTGGCGGCACTTGTCTGTGCGGCGACATCGTCCAACAACCTGGTGGGGTCACCCGAGTACATCATCGGCGAGCCATCCATCGTGCCGAGAACATCGTACGATGGTCTGCCCATCTGCGGTCCGAAACGGTCCCACACATCTTCCGGCAGTTCAGTCTGACCGTGGTGTTTGGGCGACATGTCGACTCCGCCGGACTTGGAGGTGCTGGGAGGGAAGGTAAACCCGCCTGCATTGTACGGGTCCGGACTCGAATAGCCTGCATTGTAGGGGTGGTCTTGGACAGGCTTCTGAATGGCATACTGGACGTCGCTGTCGTTGGAGGACTCGGGCTGTTCCACGATTGAATCCGGGCGCACTGTCTGCTTGTGTGGAGAGCCAAGCGGATACTGAGTGAATGAATCGCGTGTGCGGGCCGCAGCCCCGTTGAGCTCAAGCAAGCTGGGGAGGCCATTGAGAGACCCATTTCGGCTGTGGATCGACGGCGACATGGGACGATGGCTGGTGGTGACGTCGTACTGAACAGCTCGGGGAGAGACCGGAGGGTCTTGCGAGGTCGAGCTGATCTTCCTGCTGTGACGCCATCGCTCGGGGCTAGCGTTGACGGGGAAGACGTTTGTTGGACCGAGAGCAAGACCTTCACCCGGCTCAACCGTCGGTTTGGGTTTAGGTAGCTTAGACCAATCGGAACCTCCGAAGACAAGGTTTGGCGACGCGAGGCCCTTGGACTTGGCGTCTGCGAACTTTTGCTCCTTGATGCCATACTGCGGTTGATCGTTGGCCTGAATGCTTGGAATGGGAGGGACGACATCGCTTCCATTGGCAGTCTGTATAAGGCGGTCTTGGAAATCGGCGATCTGATCAAGTGTAATACCCGTGCCAGCGAGGCGTTCCTCAGCGGCGTTGGGCGGGAACATCGATTCGGGCCTCTCCACTTGCTTCGACTCGGATGCGGACGCCACTCTTGCCCAAAGATCGTCTTCATCCGCTTCAGTGTTGAGGTCATCGGCAGAGACAGAGCGGCTTCCGGTATCAGTAGCCTTGATACCATAAATAGCTCTCCATCGGTCTGCCTGATCCGGGTCTGAAGGCGCGGTAGGCATGAGACCTTTCTCGTTCATGGGCGGGGCGTCAGCCGCTGGGGCAGGCGGAAGAGGAGCAGATCGTGGGGTGAAAGAGGACGTCTCTTGCGTTGAGGACTGAGGCTGCTGCTTTGCGCTGGACAGTGACGAATTGTGCTGATGGACACTGACGCTGGTCGCGCCTGTCTCGGGAGAGCTGTTGGCAGCAGCGCGGTCACTACCCGATGCGAAAGCGCCCAGATTTGTCAGGTGAGGAGAGGTTATGCTTTGATTGGTGGATGCCGAGTTGCGCATGCTCTGAATGTTTCGGAGAGCATTCGAGGCATCCATGACCGAGCTCTGGTTACCCTGGGCATTCATCGACTGAAGTGCAGCGGCAGCAGCGGGAGAGATGGCCGACGGAGGCTTGAAACCAACTGCGTAGTCAGACATCGACACCTGAGAGGACGGCGGCGGGAAGTAGTTCGGCGAACGAGCGCTGCGACTAAGGACGGGCGGAGGACTCATGGCTCCGGATGATCGACGCGAGACCTGACCACCGAGCACGCTTCCCTCCGAAGAACCAGTCTGAGATCGGATGTGCTGCCTGTAGTTGCGACGAACACTTGAGAGCGAAGGCTGCTCTCTCAAGTGAGCGTGAGGCGCAACTGACCTCGCAAGGGCAAGTTTGTCTGCAGAACCTTTCCGACTGTGATTGCCGTGTTGTGATACAGAGACGACGCTTGAACGCAAAGAAGCTGCACTAAGGATGGAGTCGTTTCGCAACCTGTCCGAGTACGCAGGACTGGTAAAGAAGCCGGTTGTGTTGTTCATCTCTGGGGTTCTGGTGAATTGGTACTGGTTGTTGATGGCTGGTGATGGTTGTGCTGGAGCTTCAGGAGCTGGCTGCCTGTCCTCGAGTCGAGATTCAGGAACTGTCGTCTCTTGACCGACTGTCTTTGCGCTCGAAGGCGGTTGCTCATGATCAGGTTCGAGCGGCGCAAGAGTGGATGCTGTCGATACTATGCGTGAAGCCTCTTCAGGCACCTCTGTGGCAGTGGCGGTGGCAGTTGAGCTTCGATCGGATGGACGCATTTGCATGTGATTGGCCGTTGAATCGCCAGAGACAGAGAGGTATTGTGGCGCATAGGTGCCACTAGAGGATGTTGGCGCTGCAGGGAAACGCGCGAAGTCCCTTTCGCCATCTCTGACCGTCTGTGTGCTCTCCGAGGAGACTATGGAAGGGAACTGCGTGACAGTATGCGAGGTTGGCATGTCCGGTACGAAATCAGGATGAGTGCCTGGGACTGGGCCGGGATAGGACTGTGTGATCGGAGAAAGCATGGAGAGGTGTCCTTGTTCGATATGGACAGCGTCAAGAGAGGGCTGCGCTTCGGTGATGGTTTTGTCGGCAGACTCGTCGAGATCCTCGTCTGCGGGGGTGGCTCGCATACCCAAGCTGGATCCCGACTGGAGAGCTCGGACATTGGGCACAGCCGATGTGAACGAGATTGCATCGCTGTCGAGAGACGACCTCTGTGGCTTGAGGCTGGACTCTAGATTCGGCTTACTTTCGGCGCGTATCGGGGATGCAAGAGGAGAGCTGCCACGCTCGGATGCGATGAGCCCGAAGACTTCGTCAAGTGCGGTACTGACACGTTTGAAAGATTCAGGCGAGAGCGTGGTGAGCAGATTCGAGTCGCGTGACGCACGAGACTGCGAAGAGGCAGTGAGACTCGGAACTCCAAGATATGACGTGGAGTTGCTGTTTGACTGCGTTGGCTCCCGAGTTGGCTCTGCGATTGAGGGTGCTTTTGACGCTGAGCTTACTGTGCTGGTGTCGAATGAGCCTGGCATAGACGCGTCATGCGCTTCGCTCTGGACAAGAACAGGGGTTGAAGGTTGAGACTCGTTTCTCGAGGCAGTCGCTGCGGTATCATGAGATGACTGATTGCTCTCAGTCGTAGCTGCCTTTTGGTCCTTGGAGTTGTTGCGTCTTGTCTGGGCGTTGCGGAAAAAGGCCTGATCCCTGTCAGCGCTTCTCCCAGTGAAGAGAGAACCACCACCCAAGGCTCTAGGAGGCGACCTGGCGGGCTCTTCGTGGGTGTCAGACGAGAGATGACCTAACGATTCGGCGAGAGTTGAGAGCTTTTTTGACTCATTGGTAGGGGATGGGCCCCAAGAGCCAAAGCCATCTGTACCGGCAGCATATCCACTGCGCCATGAATCGACGACGACAGCGGCGTCCTTATCCTCGAGGTCGAAGTCGTGGCCTTCTGCGCGTGCTTGTTGTTTGAGCTGTTCGATGATGGCATTCTCCTCGTCTTCTGTCAAGAAGTGGATATGGTTAGCCATGTCAGCGCCAATGGCAATGTTGGCAGCCCTTGCACGAGCACGCTGGGCTCTGAGATGAGCGCGCATAGCGTCAGGCGAGACTAGAGACCCGTCAGGTGCACGAAGGAAGGTGAATCTTCGCGTCAAGTGAGGCATGATGAGTGACTGACGATAGTCACTTGCAGGAGGGAGGACATGATCCAAGTTCTGCTGCTGAACGGGCGTGGGTGGTAGTTGACGCGTCGCCCATGGGTGTTGTTGTGGCGGCGGGGCGGCGGCAATGAAGATACCTGCACGAGGCGGCAGGTTGTCGTGGGCTGGAAAGGTAGAATAGTCGGTAGCTGAGGGACTGGAGATGGTGGGCGAGCCAGAAGCCGCCGCGGCTGCCTTCTTCTGTGAGCGCTTCCTGAATGACTTGAGCATGGCGGCTGGTCGTTTCTATGATGAGGGAGTCGAGCCGCTTGGAAGCGTGACGATGCGGTGCATGTGCGCTGCGGAAGAGATCAAAGCATCCGAATTCACTGCGAACGAAGCCGAATCGCAAAGGCAATGAACCAGGTCGGCAGTAGCCCGAGACGCGTTCTGCAAGCAGTAGTGTATCGGAGCAGTTCTGAGTGACGATGGGATGTCGTTCGGAGGAAGCGATGGCGTTTGTGGTGAAGCTGGACAAGATCAGAATGAAGTGTGAAGATAGCTAAGGCGAGATGTGATTCTCGAGGGAAGGGTCCGTGACTGGAAGGAAAGGGTACAAGTCGAAGGCTCGGCAGCTTGTTTCTCGCTACCGTAACTTTTTTTGTGATGGTGCGAGTCTACTGTCACGCCCTGCAGCCTCGCAGCTTCAGTTTGCTGCAGCTCAAAATCATAAACCCGCAACAGCTGCACTATGCACAGCCGAACTCTCGCGGTTTCTCGCACACGGGGCAACAAAGGAATTTTACTGCGAGCGCTGTCAGAAGTCACTCGGGCTGTATATTGCCAAAAAAGAAAACGGCTGATGAGTATCGGGTGCAATTCGAAGCCGACGCTACTGCCTGATTTCTGTCTCAGAATTGCCGCCTTTTCAGGGTGCGCCCCAAGAAGTTGCACCATGGAATCCGCACATCAATTGACATCTTCTGTTTCAGCCTAAACGTCGCCGCCCCCTTTCTCATGCGGATTCAAGCCTGCGGCACCGTCTTTTACGCCCTCGAGACATTCGCCAACGGGCCGAGGCTGGTAAATGGCAGGATATGGTGCGATTCTTATCGTTCGACTTTGCGGAAAATGTTCGACAATGGCCCTGTAACCGCAGCTTGTCGGCCATGTGAGTGTCGGTGCCACTAACGTGTGGCTTAACTTGGTTGTAGGCGGGGAACGCTCTGATGCATCAAAAAAAAAAGGCAAGAAGAGTGAATTTTAGGGTCTGAGTGTTGCATTGCATCTGTGTGTGTGGTCTTCTGTTTCAGCGTCTGTTTCAGCGTCTGTTTCAGCGTTAAGTTCAACCTCGCGAATTCAATCGCGGCCATCGGCAGGCGATAGCTTTGCGCCAACGCGATCCATCACCCATCGATCGGAGTTTTCAAATTCAAATCGAGCCGATTGATTTCTGAGGTCGAAATTGAAGGTAGGCCATGAGGCCAAGGGGCGAGCAATTGATATAACCCTCGCATCTGTCCAACATGGCAGCTACTGCAAGCTGCCGACTCGCTTGTGGATCGCTCAACCTGTCCGTCGGGCGTCTGTCAGATCCATCACCTCAAGGCAAAGACATCGAAGCCCACATCCAAACTCTTGGCCATGCTCACGCGGCTCATATGCTTTCTGTGTCTTGACTACCGCATATGGCCGTCTTCAACTTACAATTCTGCATGGAGCCCTGGCCAATATGGTCAGCTCGCTTGGGTCTCACATCTACAGCCTGCCGGAGATGTTCTACCTCGCAAGCCGCTCAACCCTGAGCAGAGCACACTTCATTTCTAACGATGATGGCTTTGGAACGCGAATTCTGTCCTAACGGAGCCTGGTCTACTTGAAATTCACAACAGTCAATGGAGAGACCAAGACAAGTCACGGACAGAGACAATTCTCCGAATCATGTGGGCCCGGTAGAGCTATTGCGAGATCTTGGTCGTAGAGCCTGAAGCCTGTTCGAGGCCGGAACGAAGCTGCAGACCGGACGCTAGCTGCGGGCCAGATGACCAATGCCGGCAGCACGGAATACTGCTGCAGCTCTGTTCCAATCACCGACCGTATCAACCCGAACGGCGCGAGGGGCTCACCAATGCGTTTTTACCGCTCAGAATAGACACGATTGACAGACCCGTCCCGTTGGGCTCGCTTTCTACTATCAGGGCTCAAGTCATTTGAGCATCTACCATTTCTTCGGTATACCGCTCTCCTTTTCTTGACAACGGGCTCCGACGTCACGCCGCCGTCCACATCCCTCTCTGAAGCTGAGCCGGACGCCTACCCCCTAGGGCTCGTCTTTCAAACATACTTAAGGAAGCCGCTCTTACCACTCCCTCCTCCCTCCTTTCCTTTCCTTTCCCAGCCTCGTCTCAGATCTCTTTGCTTGCTTTTGCTTTGCTCTTCGCTTTTCCCCTTCTCAGCCCTACTCAGTGTACCCTGGCGGTCACCTAACATTCCTTTCCTTTCTTTCAGCGGAAAAACACTCCCTCGTTTCTCTCCTTTCCACTTTCCTTTGCTGTTTCTCTGCATTCTTCGCCTATCTCCTAGTTCATTGGATCCGATTCTTCCTGCGGAAGACTCGCACTTTTGAACCCCTCGACAAAGCTTCAGTACCGTTCTAGCTAGCCTAAACGTTCAGAGCTATTCCCCTGATCCTTTCCTCAACTTCCCCCTTTTAACACCCTACACAAACTTCTCCTTTGACCCTAGTCACCAGAGGCAGGCAGTCATGTACTTCTCTCAAGCGCTCACCGTCGCCCTCTCGCTCTCGGCTGCCGCGGTCAATGCGGCTCCCACTCGCATCAAGCGCTCGAATCAGGAGAATTCGGTCAACATGATGGTCCGATCTGTTCCTGACGGCCAGCTCGCCGCACGCGATGTCGCTGTTGGTATCAGCTCGCAGCCGCTCCAAGTGCGTGGTTTCGACTCGTTCAGCCACTACCGTCGCGCCATCGACCTGCGCTTTGGCAATCCCAAGCCCGAAGCTCGTGACCTCGCCATGATCACCGAGCTTCACCGCCGTGGTCTACTCGACCAGCTGATCGCCGCCATCCGCGACTTGATCATCACTCTTCTCGGTAAGGGTGGTGGTATGACTCGCCGCCAGGCAAGCGCTGATCAGATCGAGCAGGCGATCCACCAAGTAACGTGCATCCTCGATGCGCTCTTCGGTAACACCGACGACAGCTGCTCAGATGTGCTTGGTGGATCGACAAACTCGACCAATGCTACCACTGCAGCTGCAAACAAAACTCTCTTTCCGCTCGAGACGAAGCTGCACAAGCTCGGTCAAGAGCTCAGGAACGGCACGAGCATCACCCAGGTCGTTGATGGGATGATGCACCGTAATCAGACGGCCACCTCAACTGAGAAGACCAAGGGCGACAAGAAGAAGAAGAAGCACCACGACCAGGGTGCCAAGAACGCCACCTCTGATGCCTCCACGGCCTCGACCACCGTCACCGCCGCGGCTAGTGGCGCAGAGAAGCGTTCTTACGAGCTCCTCGAAGCCCGTCAGAACTCGGGTGTTGAAGGTCTCCTTGTCTCTCTGCGTGATGTGATCGACACGATCCTCAACACCCTACTCCCCATGTCATCCCGTAGCGATGAAACCCCTCCCTCCAACTCTTCGGCTGCCTGGCCTCCCCAGAACTGCCCGCCTCCCACTCCCAACGACGGCATGTACCGACCCGGCTGTCCCGGCTATGGTCGCCGCGACATTGCCATCCGCCGCAGCATTTCGCAGCTGGGCGAGCGAGACGCCAACATCCTCCAGACGCTCCTGCCAATGATCCAGATGCTCGTCCAAGAGCTACCCTCGTTCATTTCGTCTCTGTCATCCTCGCCTACTTCGACGGCTGCCAATGCCACCTCGACGGCCGCTTCGGCCGCGGGAGCTGCAAAGGGTGGAAGCCCGACTACATTTGTCGATGAAGCCTTTGCGCAAATTATGTCTGCCCTTGGCTACGGCACCCCTCCTCCGTCGCCTAGCAGCAAGACTGCCAGCACCGCTGCGAGCGGTGGCAGTTCGGCTGCTCGAAGCGCGGCTAACCTGAGCCAGAACGTCGCCGCGCGCGATCTCCTTGATGGTGATGGTATGAATCTCGGCCACAAGCGCCAGGCTGACCCCACTGATGCAACCGGTGCTATCGGAAGTGACAACTGCGATGCGTCGGGCAATTCTGGCGGCATCAACGTCAGTTTGTTGAACAACCTGCTCAACGGCCTTCTTGGCGGCTTGACGAGGCGAAGCGAGGATGCCGAGCCTCTCGAGTTCTTCAAGAGGCAAGCCGATGGCACCGACGATGGTCTCATCGGAACTGTCAACTGCAACGCCAGCAACAACACGGGAGGCATCAACTTGAGCCTCCTCGACAACCTGCTCAATGGTCTTCTCTTCGGTCTGGGTCGTCGCGATGTGGGTCCGCTTGACGCCGACCCCCTCGCCGCACGATCTGTGCCCGAACACCTCCTTCAAGTGCGAGCCGACTTTGCTCCTGTTTGGACTGAGATCAAGAAGATTGGCAACGAGCAGTTCCACGTCACGCGCGACGTCGCTGAGCGTGATGTTCAGGATGACGACGCTCCCAACTTCACCCCTGTTTGGGAAGCTTTCCGTGACCTGGTCGACTCTGGCTATTCGCAGGCCGCCGCCGCTGCTGGTGCTACCAAGCGCGACACCGGTGCGCCTCTCAAGCTTGACTACAAGCCACTCATGAAGGCTGGCATTAAATTCGGAAAGCAGGTGTTCAAGACGTTCACCTCAGGCACCAAGCACGCCAAGAGGTCGCAGGACTTCAGGCCCTTCATTGACGCGGCTAGCAACTTTGCAGCTACGGCGATCAAGGAGATGTTTGTCAAGTCCAGCTGATTGTGCAACGTAGGAAAGATGGATCGGCCCCCTCGGGAAGGGTGTGAACTCAAGCGGATGAATCATTGTGCAATTCAAAGCAAGCAAAGAAGATGTTCGTATAGGCTGTGCAAATGTGTGTGCATCATGGGGGTGTGTTGAAGACGCATGCTCAAGGTATGGCCCTGACGGCAGTGTGCAGTAAGGGTGGAAAGGGGCAAGGGAATCATCATTTAGCAACTGTTGACCAGCATCGGTGTTCGTCCAGGCATCCTGGACTGGATCTGATGTTCAGGTGAGAGTTGTGCTAAGATTAGCCTCTCCGACGAGTCTGTAAGACGGGAGAAAATCAAGAGCGTCCGGGTTCGTTGTGGCGCTTTTTCCTATCGCCGTTAGCAGAAAGCCACACTACAACGGCGTGCCTCACAATCGAGGGCTGGATTGTGATCAGGCAACAACACAGAAGTGGCAGCACAAGCGGAAGCTGCAGGGTCGGTAGAATGCCGTCAAGATTCGGTTGCGGCTCTGTCAAAGGGACTAGCCCTGGTTCAGCCTCCTTGCTTGTCAAACACCGCTCACTGCTGTGAATGCCGTCTGGACACCGGCCAAGTTGAGCAGCCGAGAACGGGTAGCAGCGTGGGCAACAACTGTGTAATTTGCTGGACCCCGTAAACTTGAATTGGGCCTTGCTGTGCACCTCGATTGGCGGCAGCCCTCTAGTGGCTGGCAAGTTAAGTTAGTCTCAGGGTCCTAAACATAACGAGTGCAGTCTTGCAAGACAAAAGGCTTGGTCGGAACGGCTTACAGTAGCCGACTCTGATCCATTTTTTTGTTGGGCGGCGCATGGTTCGGCTAAGATAAATTAGTGCTCGGACCTCTTTGAAGTGCATGGTGCTGCATTCTTCTTTCTCGTTGCCAAAGGTCGCTCTCACGATTCGGCCGCCATTCCAATGCTACTAGCACCACTACCACCATCGCTTTGGACAAAGGGGCGAATGGCAACAAAGTCCGATCTACCATCTACGCTCTCGGGCCCTGACAATATACCCCGCGAACATTGTTGAATCTCGACTGGACGACGGAGGCAACAACGTCGTTCATCACGCGCACCGGGTTACGACTTGAACGCAGACATCGTACGACACTTGCATACTCCCAAAGGCACAAGAAAGGTCTGACTACGCAAGCCGAGACGTCACTCCTTCCATCCGGTGCATATGCACAAATCCACGACTTCTCACGCATCACGGATAATCGGACCAGCCGACTCAGCCGACTAAGCCAAGGTCTCGGACTCATATCGTCACAATGAAGGAATTCCGCGTAGTCATCATGGGTGGCGGAGGCGTTGGCAAATCTGCGCTCACCATTCAATTCGTGCGCAACGTCTTCGTGTCCACCTACGATCCCACCATCGAAGACACATACCGCAAACTGCTCTACATTGACGGCACCCAATGTATGGTCGAGATCCTCGATACGGCTGGCACGGAACAATTCCTCGCGCTCAAGGAGCTCTACATTAAGTCAGGACAGGGGTTTGTCTTGGTCTTCTCGCTCACTTCTCTTGCTTCAGTCAACGAACTCGGTCCCCTTCGAGAGGCGATCGTAAGGATCAAGGACACAACGTCGATACCGCTGGTGCTAGTGGGAAACAAGAGCGACTTGAAGACGGATCGACAAGTGCCGAGGGAGGTGGGAACCAGTTTAAGCAAAGCGTGGGGGAACGTGCCGTACTACGAGGCGAGTGCGCGGAAGAGGGTCAATGTGGATGAGGTGTTTGCGGATGTGGTCAGGCAGATCAGGTCGTTCGAGGCAATCAATGGCCCTGTAGGGAGTTTAGGCGGAGGAGGGAAAGAAGCGGGGACCAAAGAGAAGAGAGACAAGAAGAAGTGTGTGATCATGTAGATCAGACCAGACTGCCCCACAGTCATGATACCCGCCGCCTTGTGGTCTCTCGGAAGGTTTTGCCTACATCGGAAGACTTAACCCCATAGATATACCCAACTGTCTCGATGTTACCGTATTACCATATCTGCTTATAGTGACGGATCACATGTTTAAAGTCTGTCTTGAGAGGATGTGTTTTGTGTGCGTATGCGGCCAAGTGGCTAATTCGACCGGGCGTACATTGAACACATTGGAGGGAAAGGGTCTGCGGTTAGCATAGCTACCGGTACACGCCAAGCGTGATGCTGTCAAGCTTGTATCCAACCTAACATTTATCTCAGAAAAAAAACACTGAAATCGGCATTGGACCTCCACACTCTAATGGAAAGTCGGCTTCCGGGCTGCAGTTGAGGTATGGTGTGGGGGACAAGGAAATGGGCAGCAGTAACGCATAAATTCAGAGTGATCGAATTATTGGTTGAGGCACAGAGCGTAGGAAATGCACAGACAGTTGACGCAGCGCACACGCCGCCCTCTTTCGAATACGTCCAAACCAACATTTTCAGCACTCCACTTTGCATCCTTCTCACGTCAAGCATTCTCTATCCTCATCCTCTCTCCTACCTACCTCGATTCGGTACCGACTCTTCACCACCCGTGTCGAGATAGACAGCACAGCCGGGGGCTCCTCACTCTCATATCCGATCTAGCCTTGCCGTATCCGTTGAGGCAGTAACAAAGCCATAATGTCGCGAAGGTACGACTCTCGAACTACCACCTTCTCGCCCGAAGGCCGACTGTATCAGGTCGAATATGCCATGGAGGCCATCTCGCATGCGGGTACCGTCATTGGCATCCTGGCCAAGGACGGCATCGTTCTCGCCGCCGAGAAGAAGGTGACCTCCAAGCTGCTTGAGCAAGACCAGTCGTCGGAAAAGATCTTTACCGTTTCCGACAATGTCATGGCGGGCGTAGCCGGCTACACCGCCGATGCAAACTCGCTCGTCAACTTTGCACGCAACGCAGCGCAGCAGTACCTCGCCAGCTACGACGATGACATGCCCGTCGAGCAGCTCGCACAGCGCCTGTGCAACTACAAGCAGGGCTATACGCAGTTTGGTGGTCTTCGTCCGTTCGGTGTGAGTATCCTGTATGCTGGATACGACGACCACCATCATTTCCAGCTGTACCACTCGGATCCAAGTGGAAACTATTCTGGATGGAAGGCGACATGTATTGGCAACAACAACGGTACAGCAACGTCGCTACTCAAGCAGGATTACAAGGACGATATCGGGGTGCAGGATGCAATGGGTATGGCGGTTAAGATCCTCAGCAAGACCATGGACTCCACTCAGCTCGACAGCGAGAAGCTCGAGTTTGCGACCCTTACGCTGAACGCAAAGACCGGAAGGCCACAGACCAACATCTTTACGCCAGACGAGATCGAGAGGCTGCTCAATAAGTTCGGCCTCGCAAAGAAGTCCGAAGAGGAGGCTGCCGCCGCCGCGACGGCGTCGACATCAGCAGCAGGCGGTGATTCGAGTGCAATGGCCGTCAACTCTTAAGGATCTCCCTATCTTGTACAGTAACATCATGCCAGCACAAGATTTCACAATCAACATCACAACAGTTGGATTTGGGTGGTGTCGACCGGTGTTTCTAGGTTTGCATTGCTTTGTGGGATCATGACTCGGCGACTTGAAGTGGTGGGAAGAGCGGCTGCACCTTTGGCTGGCCCGGCTTTCGTTGGATGACGTGGCTGACGAGTCTGCCATGAGCGTCGGTCTGTATCAAGTCTTTCTTGCTAACTCTCTTTTCCGGCGGGACTTGGAGCGTAGACAGCAGCTGGTCCATCTTTTGAGGCATGAAAGGTTTGAGGAGCAGCGCCGAGATTCGCAGACTCTCGGTGACGAGGATGACGGTTTCCAGGACGACTACGGGATGCGTCGAAGCAGACCACGGCTCGAGACGCTGGATGAGCTCGTTGGTGCTGCCGATTACAGACTCGATGATCAGCTCGAGCACTTTGCCCACTTCGAACTCAGCCATCAGCGCTTCCACTTGCCCGGGCAGCCCTGCCAATGTCGATTCCAAGCTGCGATACAAGGTATGCGTTTCATCGTCGAGGTGAGAAGCCACTTCCTGCGCGCTTGGTCGGAGCAGCGTGTTTGTCTGTGCATCGCGAGCGAATTCATCGAGGCGGGCATGGATCTTGGGTGCACAGATGCGCGAAACTAGATTCCCCAGCTGGCCCTGCAGATACTTGCGGTGAAACTCGACGAGCACGCTTGGATTGTAGTCGCTGTCGCTGGCAAAGTTGCCTCCGACGCGCATGAGGAAGAAGCGCAATGTATCGAGGCCAAACGTACCGATGGCTTCGAAAGGATTGGCGACATTGCCTCGAGACTTTGACATCTTGGCTTTGTTCATCGTCCAGTGACTGTGCGCAAGGATGACCTTCGGTGGAGGGATCGAGGCAGCCAGCAGGAGTGCGGGCCAGTAGATGGCGTGGAATCGGAGAATGTCCTTGCCGACTACGTGCACATCTGCTGGCCAAGCGTAGGGAGCCGAGGAGGAAGGATAGCCTGAGACAGTGAGGTAGTTGGTCAGCGCGTCGACCCAGACATAGATGCTGTGCTCGGGGTCATCTGGAACAGGTATGCCCCAGCTCAGCCGAGAAGAAGGCCGAGATATCGAGAGATCCTCCAACCCTTTCTCGACCTCGGCCTTGACCTCATCGTACTTCTGCTTAGGCTGGATAGCCTTGGGATTCTCCTCGAGCCACTTGAGCAGCGGTTCACGGAAGGCGGAGAGACGGAACTTGTAGTTGGTCTCTTGGCTCCATTCAACTTTAGCGCCTGTCTCTATGGACTCCATTTCCTCTTTTCCATCCTTGACTACTTTGCGAACTTGCGTGGCTGGGTAGAAGGCCTCATCAGATACAGCGTACCAGCCTTCATGCTTGCCTTGGTAGATCCAGTCTTCCTCGCGGAGAGTCCTCCACAACGTCTCGACAGCGTCTCTGTGGTCTGAATCGGTGGTGCGGATAAAGTGAGAGTAGCCGATGTTGGCTGCGTCGGCAAGTTCTTTGAAGCGGAGCGAGATGCGGTCGCAGAGTTGCCTTGGGTCTTCGTTGGCAGCCTCAGCGACCTTTTGAATCTTGAGGCCGTGTTCATCAGTGCCTGTACTAAAGACAGGTGCAATGGGAGACAGCGACGACGCTGAAGGCATTTCGACTGGAGTGCCGAGGCGGGAGAAGGATGAGTAGCCGGAATGTATGTACGCATGGTAGCGAGCCAGGACGTCGGCGATGATGTCCGAATAGAGATGGCCAATATGTGGGTCTGCGTTGACGTAGAATATCGGTGTTGTGACGAAATATGGCTTGAGATCGTCCTTGGAGGTGCTCGATGTGCTACTAGATGTGAAACGTGGTCGAGCTACTGTTGAAGGCTGCGTTGCCGAGGTGGTGGGTATTGAGCGCAGAGAGCGATTTGTGGAGAGAAGTGTTCTTGATGAGGAAAGGCACAATCGCCGCGCGAGCAGGTGCGGACGTATTGAGCCCATCATCATGTCATGTGCTCCACCACCTTAGTGCTTTGATGCCAATGATGGCCACTCTGATGAGTCGAAGGTTGATGCAGGTCACGGAAAGGACCCTTGATGAGAAGGTCGAGCCCAAAAAAGTCTTACAACATTCTCGGGAATCGGCATAAAGCGTGCAACCTCCACTCGGCTTCTCATTCGTCATTCCTTATCCGCCACACCATCCTTCACAGCATCCTATCGCCTTCCTCCTTCTCAACACAATCCAATTAAAATGATGACTCGACAGCTTCGCACAGTCGCAGCGCCTCTGCACTCCACACTGCGCTCGGCTGCTCCCCTAAGAGCCGCCTCGATTCCCGCATTGCAACGATATGCCTCATCTGCATCGCCCAACGGCATGCCACAACTCCCCCCCGGCTTCGAGAAACTCGCCCACTCTCCCTCAGCTCTCTCGGCCATCTCCAACCTCGTCGAGATCATGAAACAGAACGGGGTCGATCTCCATACGGGCGAAAGACCAAGCATGTGGCAGATGATGAAGCTTGCTCGAAACCAGGAGGTTAGGGATGCCACTAGCAAGGGTAAGTCTCCTTCGTCATATCCTTCATCACGCTTCCCGACTTGCACAACGAGTATGCTGACAACACGAAAATCTCTGCGAACAACTTGTCTCGCCGCTGTAGTTATGGAGGAATTGAAAAATGCAGGCATCGACGTGAGCCCTGAGAGGCTGCAGGCCATCATGAACAGTCAGAAGAGCATCTTTGGTCAAGACAACGACGGCGACAAGGGTGAAAAGAAAGAGTAACCTCATCCCTCATGTCTACTGACATTGCAATGTAGTAGCAGTTTCATCATCAAGTCTGTGCCGCTTCCTTCCCACGAGAAGATTACCATCCTGCCACCAACGCTATTGACACGGCCCTATACTTACATCATCAACCATTCAGCCGAACAATGTTGAACATGATGAAATGCATTGCACAACGAGTCAATCAAGTAAAAAGTCCATAATTTTTTACAGCACCAAGAAAGCGCCGGCCAGCGCAGCGACCACGCTTGCTCCACCCATCGCCATCATTGCGCCCAGTTGGTTGGCTCCCGAGTTGTTGCCACTACTGCTGCTTCCGCCGCTCGAGCTGCTGCTACTGGAGCCCGTCTGAAGACTAGGATTGTTGCTCATCACGCCCCCACTGGCACTCGGCGTTGGCAAGCTTCCGCCGCCCACTACACCCGTCGCCGTCGCCTGCGCAGGGACACTTGTGTCTCCCGTGGGGAAAGGCGCTCCTCCGCCTCCAGCCCCCATCGAACCGGACGCAGTGGTAGCCACTCCAGTCGCGCTGGACAAAGCTCCCTGCGTCACGCTGACAATCTGTGCCTCGCTGCCCCTGAGACTTGCGAAACCGACCCTGCCACTGCCGTCAAACACGGAAAACACATTCTTGAGGAACGAGTCTCCTACCACCCACTGTGGCACGCCAGCTGCAGTGCTGCCAAGGTCGATCTCGAACAAGGCTCCCAGGCACGTTGCAGAGTTGGTGTAAGGGTAGCTGCCCAAGTTGAAGTCTTGCGAGTTCATCTGCCACGACTTGCCGCCGAAAGTCAGTTGGATGTTGAGGTTCGCGCTGCAAGGGAACAGATAGTAGCCTGGCATACCGGCACTGCTGGCACTCTGAGCTCCGTTGATCTGGCTGTAGAAAGCCCGGATCGCACTCGACGGCCCACCAACCAACGTTGTACCGGTGTCAATCGCCGCCAAACTGGAACTGCTCGAGCTGCCGAGGTTGGCTTGGTTGCCGTTTAGAGTAATGCCATCCAGAGGAATCGTCCAGTAGCCCAACCCCTGTCGATTCTGCAAACCATTGGGAATGTTGGTGTAGGTGATGTCGCCGCTGTACTGGTTTGAATCGATCCTGCCAAGTGTGAAGACGCCTCCAGGGCTTTGCACGCTATTGATGTTTGGATCCGTGGGGCTGATGTTGTCGATGTTTCTTGCGAGTTGGAACGTGAATGCGTTTGTACTCAACACACCTTGCTTCGCCAGCACCTGCCAGAATGGCGTGGCTCCACTCGTCGAAAGACTCTGAAAGGCCATGCCCATGATGCCCGACGTAGGCGCATCGATGGTGTTTGGAGCGACCGCCGAGGCCTCCGCCACCGTGAGGTTGCTTACGGTGTAGCCTGCGAGCGAGACCCTGTCTGCTGCAAGGGTTCCCACCACGGCACCCGTACCATACTGGATCTGGAAGGGAGTCGAGGAGCCGACGTAGGTCGAGGATGCTTCAGAGTTGTACTTGATAAGATCGGAATTGCAGTTCTGCGAAAGGCCACACTGTGTGTCCACCAGCCAGAAATCAGCCGAGCCAGTGTCGAGAGTGACGCCAAAGTTTTGTGCGGGTGTGCCGACCGAGACTTGGGCAAAGTAGTAGCTGCGTGGTTTCGGATCCCAAATGAAGCAGAAATGAATCAACGTCAGAATGAAGTCCCAGAATCGAGTCCAGAATTGGGCGGGTGTGGGGTTGATCGCATGGAATCTTCTGTTCATATAGCACTCACCTGTCAGGGCCAACGTCGGTCAATCCGATGGTTTGCCTCTTCTGGTTTCCTTCGACGCGACCAAATTTGGCCTTCATGAGCTCTGCTTGTCGGAAAGCCCATTGTCGGATCTGCTCGGGGTCACGTTTCTTGATGTCCGGGTGAAGAGCCCCATGCCTCTTGTAGATCGGAACGGAGATCGAGCCTTCTGAGAGATCCCAAACGGAACGGCCGGCGAGCTTCAATGCCTGCGGGTCGGCGACATCTCCGCTCGAAATCCTAGAATTGGCTTGCAAGGGCACTACATATGCCTGCACCGAGGCGGCGCAAGCGAGCGCTGCAGTGACTGTCGAGATAAGCGCTGGAGCGACCATGATGACGGATTCGACAGCCTTGGAGATGTGTGTCGAGAAAGACGAAACGTGGGAAGATCCAGAAGGTGCCGGTCTCGAAGACGAAGTTATAAGTGACTGGCAGAAGGAGGTCGGGTGGTGGAGTCGAAAGGAAAGAGAACCCTTCCAGACTCTAAAGGTTGAAGGGTCGGAGGATCCGATGACGATGCTGGAGGAATGTGTTGGTTGATTGCCAACGTGTGCCTTGAAAGACGTCACTGCTGTGTCTTGCTAAAGTTGGGGAGAAATAGAAATAAGTCAGTTGGGGCTGCGTTGAGCTGAAAGAGAATCGCTTAGTTGCCGACGTGTGTTACTGTAACTAAGATCATCGCATGGATCGGAAAGCGTTGTGCAGCCGGGGCGAGCGACACAGAGACCGTGGGGGAGCGTGCGGCCACTTCGGTAGCTAGGCCCAAAACGCGACTCCGCCGAAGACGCTGCTTACACACTCTACCTTGGATTGCTTTCGAGGGTCTGTCATTCTCAACGCCTGCATGGCAGCAAGCGATGCAGCGCGGCCAAGCCGAACCACATGCTTTGAGCCCTTGCTGTCCTCCACCGTGTGGGCCGGTTGAAGCGGGGTTCTAATTCTGCCTATTCCTGACTTGTCAAATTGAAACTTGAAGAGGAAACTGCTGCACTTAACCTTTTGTCTCGGCGAGTTGAAACCGCAAGTCTCAAGCGCACTTGTACCGGTGCTCGTAGCAGTCTCACTCACAGGTACATTTCAACATGCATCCCTCGGCGCATATGAGTGTGGCTGTTCTGTAAGGGCCGTTCGTAAGTTACAAGCTTCCGACTTCACTCTCGGTTCCTAAAACAAAGCGCTTCTGCAAGCCCCCTTTTCTGTCAAAACGCCAGCATGGAAGCGGGGCTGCATACATTTCTCTTGGCCCTCTCTCGTCCGTTTTCTTGGACCATCATGATCACCATTTTACTGAAATGGACTACAATTCTGCCAGCTAGAGCATGCTGTACTATAAAGTGCTGCTCGGTATCTATGACGTTGGAGGCAATGGATGGACAAGAGTTTGAAGCTCAGCATGCCGTTGCTCAGCGATTCTTGTAGACATTGCCCATCTTCGGCTTCCATGCCGATGCATCTGAAAATCGTCGAGGCAGCGAGCGGTAGGCCGGTGCGTGCCGACCAGAAAAGCGTGCCTTCATGCCCATAGTGAAAACACATAGAAATTGGCCGTTAAAGTTGAACGCAACGTTTTCTGAGGAATTTGTTTTCCCGATGACGACACCAGTCGGCTATTTCGCCCTTTGCCTTGCCCCTGCCGAAGCCAAGCCTTTTGCCAAGTCAACCTAGCGGCACAGCCAAGTACTGCAAGGGTCGCTTCGCGAAGGCGAAGGCTCCGTCGTCGTCGAGATGCTGATCTGCACCGAGCCTTGTGACACTGGCGACCGCATCTCCTGATGGTTTCGAGCGCGGGCTGCGGAGTCTTGGGAAATGGGCTTGCTGAAGAAGCATTCAAGCGTCAGGGTTTGCGGAGATTCGGGAGCGACATTTAACGCCAATTTGCATACTGGCGCGTCCAACTCCGCTCAGAGATGGTGCAAAGGCCGATTCCGTTCCTGCCAAAGCATCACATAGCGGCGGTAGGATGCGGTTGAATGCAAGAGTTGAGTACTCCCAAGACCGACGAGGAGAAGCGGGGTCTTAAGACGCTTTGCTTGCCAATAGCGGCTTTGGCTTCTAGGCTCCCAAGCTTATGGTGAATTCCAGACCACGAGTGTTCAATTGCCAACTCTCACATCATGCCAAGTTTCGACCATGAGCCCATACAAGCGTACATGCTGTTCATCATGGCCCCCTACACAAAGCTGCGTGTAGGGTGCGGTATGATTCACGGAAGTCGACAACCTGTTGGAGTTTTGCTAGATTGTGACCATTGCTAGTATGCACCATCCCGCGTTTCTCGAACAGAGTGCCCAGCGCCCGTCAGTCTGTCAAACCATCCCGTAGCTTGACCGTTTCTCCTCATCTTCCACTGCCAACACCTCTGCATCTCCCTCTCCTTGGGCATACCCTTCTCTCCCAGCCATTCGCCCAGCCATTCATCCAGCAGGTCCATTTGCCGAGCTGCTACTGCTGGTGCTAAGCCTTCCTCGATCTCCAGAACCGTCAAAGCGACGTGAGTCTTTGAAGGTTTGAGATGCAGTTCTCGCATCCACCCAAGCACATCTAGAAGTTCCTGTCGAGTGAGGCGACTGTCTGCGAGCATGCCAGGTGAGTGCTCGAGCGACAGCAAAAGCCGCACGTAGTGCTCGAACAGCTGACTGGTGAACGTAAGACCCGTCAAGTCAGAGATTGTGACAGGAGCATCGATTTCGCCTGGTGCGAAGATTGATGAGAACCAAGTCTCCATCCTCGCTCCCACCGAATCGGACGAAAAGATCCAAGAGGCTGGACTTTCGGTTTCCAAACGGTCCCGCAAAGGGTTGTGACAGGAGGCGAGCTCGGGGTGCTTGGCGAAGAGCATGGAGCGGAAAACCTGACGACCGAAACGAGCGTCCATCGAAGAGCCAGTCTCGCTCTGGCAGCATGTCTTGAGAAGGAGAGCCAGGACAGGAGCGTCGGGAAAGAGTCGAATGGTCTCTTGGTAGGCTGTCCACAGCGCTTCGACCCCTTTTGCCCCGCATGAGTGAAGGCCGCTGAAGACGACCGAGGCCAAGACCGGGTCGGGCGTGAGCTTGTACACTTCGGCGTCAGTTGCGGGTTCAAACGCAGCAAAAGGATTCGAGCTGACGGGCAGAGATCCGAGTTGCGCGATTCGCTCTACTTCGATGTCCTCGAGCTTGTTGATGCCTCCTGGTGGTGGTGGAAGCACACCTTGTTCGCACCAAATGTTGAGTTGTCGGAGCGCGCTGCTTACATCGTGCATAGCGAACAGGTTCTGCAGTAGCACCGATAAACACGCAGTATTTGGCAAGACCCCGCGGTCTAGCATTGCCCGCCAGACCGTAGGCGCTATCTCGGGCTGACCGCGGACCAAAACTCCCTGCATGACTACCGTATACGCATAGACATCTGATCTCAGTCGCTTGATGGCTGCACTGAACTTGTCTCCAGCTAGTGTCATCGCGCCGTCGCCTCTCTGGATGCCATCATGAACAAAGATACCGAGCAACGAGAGCACTCTCTCAGGTGGTACGTCAGCACTTTGCGCCATGATCCGAAGAATGTCAATGCCAGTAGCGCCCAGTCGATTCGCTGCTGATCGCTGATTCTTCTTCGCGGAGAGTTCTTCGTGCTCTGATGGGAGAAGCTGTTCAGCCCGGGAGAATGCGTCGAGTGCCGCTTGACGACCTTGCTCGGTCCTGATAAGTGCTTTTGCGAAGAGAAGATGGTCTGAGCCGGTCAACTTTCCGCCTCGCTCTACGATGCATTGCTCGTAGAAATCAAACCAGCGATGGACGAGTCGAAAATTTCTTTCTCTTCCAGCTACAAAGATCGCACTGCGCAATGCCCGTTGCCGAAGATCGGGAATGTGGTGAAGTAGCCCGAGTCGCAAGGTGCGGTCCATGATTTTGACATTTGCGAAACGCTCTGAAGTGGAAGTCTTGCTTTCCGAACGTTCGATCGATCGTTCTATGCTGAGGATGCAGCAATGCAGCACTTGTCCTTGCATGTTGCTGCTGAAACTTGATCGTTCTTCGAAGTCTCGAACGAAGTCAAGGATGAGCATAACTGCATTGCGAGCCCGTTGATCTGCGATAATGGTGCAACGACGAACAAAATCGGTGACGAAACCGGTTTGAATAGCAGATTGCCTCGGGAAAGTCGTCATTACAGCCAAGAGAACGTCTATGAATCTCGGGATCAGGTGAACTGCAATCGCGTTCCCATCGAGTGCCTTCGCTGAAAGCCTGGTGAAGCAGTGTCGGAGAGACTTGAAAGATGCCCCGCCTCTATCCACGGACTCAGTAATTGACATGGCCAGAAGCGCCAAAGCGTCCGAGATCTCCGAAGCTGTGGCGACTGTCTGTGCTCCATGCATCAGCAGCCACGTCGGCCATCTCCTTTCTGGCACACTGATCATGATCCTACGTAGATCAGACCAGTTTTGTGCCAACATCGCATTGCGGAAAGCAACCAAAGTATCGACCTTGATTCTCTTGTAGGCAATATACTTTCTAATCGATGGTCCAAGCGCATGTGAGTCCGGCAGTGCGAAGAGGAGCTTAGACGGCGCCCATTCGTCCGCATCTGCAATGACCTGATCCAAGTCTTGCGCTTCGAGGTATTTGCCGCTGTAGTTTGTTGTGAGGAGGCGGATGAGATCGTCAAGGCTTAGGTGGGACAACGGACCGCCTTCTCTTGTACTTCTACACTTATCAAGGCGAGCTTCGGGTAAAGTCTGGGCATGGTGGGTTGTTGGCACTGCTAGGGCCGTAGTTGTCAGAAACGTCGATGAAGACGATATTGGTCTATACGGCGAAAGTTGAGAACGCAGAAGCAGCGGTCTGCGGCTGGCCCTCGATATGAGGACAGCCGTTTGGCTGACGGCTGTAGCCACCGGTCTCATCGACGCAGTCCCTCTCGCTGTCATGGTCCGTATGATGCCACTGATTGATCCTCCATCTCTATGGATGAGCCGGTGTGTCGACGGTGTGATTGATGATGGATCTGGAAGAAGCTGAATAGCCGCTTTGGCACTCTCTTCAAAAATGTTGCGAAGGGTTCCTCCGAGATCCGCAATTATCTCAATTCTTTTGTTCCTTGCCTGAATTAATGCCGCGAAAATGGAGGACGATAAATATGGCTCCAAAATACCCCGCAATTGACAGAACTGCCTTAATATGATGGCGCCAAGCTCAAAGAGAAGAGGGCTTGCTCGAGGAGAAGAAGAATTGCTGATCATTTCTGTCCGAGCAGCTCGATTGTGCGCTCGGCAACAACCTTCGCAAAGGCTTCGCTATTGATTTGATGGTTCTGAACCTCGATATCGATATCAACAACGTCTGCCTCCTTCTCTGCAGCATCCTGTATGCTGCCTAGCAATGCTTCCCTCGCCTTGGGGTCATCCCAAGGTCCGCCATCTGCATCCATTGCAGACAGTCCTGCTTGCGGGAAAACAAGCTTGATTTTGCCTCTGCTGCCCTCTTTCGCCCTTTTCGCACCTTTCACCAGATTCTGAATCAAATACCTACCAAGCTCCTTGTTCTGCTTGACAGACGTCCGCACAAGCGTCACTTGCGAGTTGTGTTCGTAGACCTTGGTCCCATTCGCAGTTTCATGCATTGGACCCTCACCTTTCTTGAGCTCGTACTTGGAGGGCAACGACTCGATGCCGCCGAAATTGATCATGTCCAGAGCTCCAACCGAAACAACCTGTGGAACACCGCATTCCGCAGCGGCAGTGAGCCTGTCTTCGCCGGCGGACAGCGTTCCTCCATAGAGATGGTCGCAAATTTCTGTGGTGGTGAGGTCGATCACCGCAGAGAAGTAGCCTTCACGGATCAGACGCTCCATGCTCCTCCCGCCAGAGCCGGTAGCATGGAAAGCGACGGGCTCGTACCCTCGCTCTTTGAGAATCTCGGAGATCTGGCTGACAGCGGGCGTAGTCACACCAAACATGGTAAGCGCGACCATAGGCTTACCATCGTTCTTCTTTGTTTGAGAGGGAGAAGTCTGAGTAGAGTGATGGGCACGAGCCATGCCGCTGATCGCCGACAGAGCGGAGGTGAGAGTCGTCAGCGTAATGGCATTCAACGAGCCGGAAATGTCACCGATGGAAGGCATAATACAAATGTCGGATTCGCCGAGGTAGCTAGATACGTCGCCACTAGCCATGGTTGTGAGCATGAATTTGGGAAGACCGATAGGAAAAGCAGGGTCTCGCATGATCGAGGTTGCAAATGAGGTATTCTGTGATCCGCCAAAGGATGCGATTGCATTCAGCGAAGTAGCTTTCTGAAGGCTTGAGAGCTCTGTGAGGCACGCGCCGCGCAGAGCATCACGGACCTCAGCCCTTTCTGTCGGCACATCCGACTTCGAGACCGCGTCAAGAAGGTCATTCGGCTTGTGCAATCTGGAGTCGGGACCGAGATCGAACGAGGACGGTCCATCGAGCGGTTGCTGCGTGCTGCAGTCAAAGACGACGACATTGCAGCCATGATCCTCAAGCCAGGTGGTAGCATATTGATATTCGGCCTGCTTTGTGTCGAGTGTGCCTATCAGGGCTACCATCGGCTTGCTAGCTGCGGACGGCATCCTGAAAGATGCTTACTTTGAGGCGCTGAAGAGGTCGTTAATGAAGAGCAAGATGTCTTCAGCCCGATGGCCAGATCGAGGTTGGGTGCAGCTGCATGTCGTAGCCGCGTGCATGCATACATGACGGGGAGGAAGACCTGTCAAATTCACGTATGTGGAGGAGCGCACGGGCGTTGTCATTCAGCATCAGGAACTTTGTCACCTCCTCCTCCACGCCTTCCCGTCTGGCTACATCCACCCCGATATCAGGTCACAATCAAACTCAAGACATGTCCTACACAGCACCGCCAAAGGATGGCCGAGAGGCAGCAGACAGACTGCGAGCAACTGTCAAGTCTGGCAAGCCCATCATCGGATCTGGTGCTGGTATTGGCCTGTAAGTGTCTGTCTCACTCTGAACTTTTTAGGAAGAAGCGAATTCTCACCGACAGTCTTTCACTCTGCTGCGGCATGTATTGTGTGCAGTACTGCCAAATTTGTTCAGAAAGGCGGAGCAGACTTGATCATGTGAGTATCATGTCGATGATCTTCAAGCTGAAACAACTAGTGCTGACTTAAGCGAGTCCTTGCTTCCATACTACAATGTAGTCTCTACAACTCCGGCAGATATCGAATGGCAGGGAGGGGCTCTTTGGCAGGACTGATGCCATATGGAGATGCCGACGCTATCGTAGTATCTATGGCTTCCGAGGTCTTGCCCGTCATCACCCACACCCCGGTTCTCGCCGGCGTCTGCGCTTCGGACCCATTCCGTTCAATTCCACGCTTCCTTCGCGAGTTGAAAGAAATCGGCTTTGTCGGCATCCAAAATTTCCCCACTGTCGGTCTGATCGATGGCAACTTCAGGCAGAAGCTGGAGGAGACTGGCATGGGATATGACAATGAGGTCGAGTTGATGAAGGAAGCCAAGAAGTTGGGACTCTTGACCACTCCGTATGTGTTCAACGAGAACGAGGCTCGCATGATGGCCGAGGTGGGCGTAGATGTGGTAGTCGCGCATATGGGGCTCACCACTGGTGGAAGTATCGGGTCCAAGACCGGAATGACGTTGGAAGATGCAGTCAAGCTCACACGACAAAGTAAGTAGCCACCGGGCAGCCGGTCTGGGTTCCGCATCATCGCTAACGTCGACCAACCTCTCCCTACAATGTCGTCACAGTCACGGAAAAGGTCCACTCCATCTCGCCCGATACCATGGTTCTGGTTCACGGTGGACCGGTAGCTTCGGCCTCAGACGCTCAATATGTTCTCGACCGCGTCGCCAACCTTGCCGGATTCTATGGCGCATCAAGCATGGAGCGGCTTCCCGTCGAAACTGCTTTGGAAGACAGCATGAAGGAGTTCAAAGCGCTCAAAGTGTCATCCAAGTGAGAAGTTTCTGCTCAATTCGATCGACTCTCATACCACCTGACGCTACACAGATCCTGAAGCGTGTCTTCGATTTGTTTCTCGATCAGCGATACGAGAGTGAAGCTAATCTTTTTGCGGCATCCAAGCGCTCGAGAACGATTATTACAGAGAACCGGAGTGATTGAATAAATTGGTCATGCATGGGGATCAAGAGTTGTTTTGAGGTACGCCCATCGGACTGGTGGATCCATTGCGGTCATCATACCTTGGCGTAAAGCGAGTCGGACCAGCACCAGCCGAAGTGGACGGTCGTCGCGCGAGCCCTTCTTGAGTTGGTGCGCGCTGTTCGGGCATGAGTGAGCGACGGCGTTCACTGTGATCATCTTCCCCGTCGCTCGAAGGGCCATCGCGGGAGTGTGACATTCGCTCAAGGCCATTGCTGCCGAAGCGCGGCGCGGGTGCATCACCGGACGTCAGTGGTCGTGACCAGCCGCTGGACCTGTGACCTGTCTTGTCTTCATCGCCTTGCAGCAGCATCGCGATGGAGCTCGACCCGGGTCGACTCAAACCGCCCGACGACTTGAGAGGAGGCAGGGTCAATTCGCGAGCCGCAAAACCTGCGCCACTACTCGAGCCGGGTCTTGAGCTCCTACCTTCTCCAAATGCGAGTGCTCCGCCACTACTGGACCCAAGCCTGCGAGAGATGACGTGTGCGTCCGGAGCCGTGCTCGAGCTCGGCCGGCGCCAGTCTGAGCCAGGCCCAGCCAGCAACGGACGAAGAGACGAAGCGCTGCTCTCGCGGGGTAGAGGTGGAGGTGCAAACATGAATGGCGATGCGTTGTTGGTGGGACTGGTCCTGAGATCGGAGCTGTCCGTGAGTAGCCTTGCCTGACCGTCTCTTTCGCGCACGCCATACGACGAACCCATCCTAGATCTGCGTGCTTCTTCTCCCACGAAAGAGCCCGACAGCTCGAAAGCTGAGCCCCGGCGAGCAGCGGAACTTTGCGAGCCTCGTCGGTCATCAACGAGCGTAGACAGGGGCGAGAGGTCGTCGCCACTGGCTGCAATTGAAACGCGCGGCTTGCCTGCTAGAGACGCGCCAGAAGTGAGAGGGCGTCGATCGTTGGCCCACGAGGTCGAAGAGGTGCTGGGCCGATCAGCAAGCTCTGAGGCGGTGGGAGGACGTGCCTCTCCACGGAAACTGAATGAAGGACGTGCGGACCGCGGGTCGATACGGTCGAGCTCGGCCGATGTTGCAAGAAGTTGCTGATCCATGCTGGGCAGTCTCTGTGTAGCCATAGAACCCGGACGGCTTCCGCCCATTGCCGCAGCGGTGCCTGGTCGACTGACGCTTGGCGTGATGGACGACAGGGGCGGGAGTATGGGACGATTGTGCGAGGTGAGTGGTCGATTGCTGTGCGAGCTTCCAGGTGGACGACCATGCGAGCTGCCTGGTGGAGGCAAGAGTGGAGCGGATCCGGCGTCCAGAGAAGCGCGGAAGCTGTGGCGTGTTGGAGGCGGACTGCTTGCGCGATTTCGCTTGGCCAACGTGGGTGTGCGCATGTGGAGATGCGCCGAGAGGGTCGACTCGAATTGAGAGCGTTGTTCTGAGTCACGCGGATCTGTATTGGCAAAGCCGCCGTGATTTTGCTGCAAGTATGCGTCTTGGTTGGCTGTGTGCATAGTTGCATTGGATTCGCGCCAGAATGGATCGGAGAAGGCCGGAGCTTGGGTGTTTGGATCAGCCACTTGGAGCTCACTGCCTGCATACTGGCTGCCGGCCAGAGCTGTCTCGAGAGGTGGACCATTGGGTCTCCAGGTTGCCTGATCGTCCACGGGTGCTGCCGACAGGTTGGTTGATGGGCGCCTCTCGATCTGCTCCTGCGAAGGTCGACCATATGCGTCATAAGAAGCCAGATATCGGTCTGGGTGTCCCTCAGGAAGCGCAGCCTCTCCATTATAGGGAGGATGACCAGCAGCATACTCGATTGGGTGGTCTCCCTGAAGCGAAGCGGAGCCAACATCAGATGGATAGTATGGGGCCGTTGGCTGCGCGACGTGGGGAGGAATGTCGAAATGCTGCGCGTGAGGTGGTAGATGCGGAGGAGAACCAAATCCAATTGGCTGAGAAGTTGGGTGCTGCGGCTCGGCTGCTTGTTGCGCATATGCGGTGGGCTGGCCCGTCCATATAGGCAGCCCAGTGGAATTGGGAGCAGAAAAGGCAGCCGAGGTTGGTGGAGCGATTGCTGAGGCACCGCTATCATAGTGCGGTGGATATGCGGTCGTGGAAGTGTACATGGCCTGAGGCTGTGGTTCTGCAGAGTGAGCCTGATGGTGATTTGATTGGCCTGGAGATGTAGAACGCTGGTTCCCGTTGGCAGCATTGCGAGCAGCTCTTTGAGCAGCACTTGTCTTTCCTCCGCCTTTGCTTCTGCGAGCTGTGTGATTATGACTGGCGATGAGGGCGCCTGGTGAGCTGCTCTTGCCGAGCACCTGGGCATGTGCATGCTGAGCCTGAGCAGCGGACTGAGCGAGGGAAGCATGAAGAGACGAAAGCTCCTGCATCATCAACTCGTTGCGGTCTGGCATGTCGGCATGGACGGTCTGAGCATGCTGGCGGAGATTGTCGAGACGAGAGAATGCTTTTCCGCAATGACATCGGAAGGGCCTTTCGCCAGTGTGTTTTCGGACATGGCGCGCCAAATGTTCGCTACGGGTGAAGACCATGCGACAATCTCCGAACCCTCTGCACTGAAACATGGTGACATTGCCACTGCCTTCCGACTTTTGGGCGTCATTGTTCTGAGGAGATGCGTTGACTTGCACACCAGTGGCGCCAGGGGACTTGTTGTCCTGATCTGAGGATTCCCTGCGGGCGCGCTTTGCGCCACGGTTGGTGTGAGGCATGGCGTGCGCGTCTTGTTGGGCAGGATGCGAATTGCGATCGACGCCGGCAGGCACGGATGGAACGTGTGATTGGACTGGAGCACCGATCATGGGGCCTGCGGTGCTCGAAAGATGCGGCGGATAGGAGACATAGCCGGCTTCTGGAGGATAATGAGGCTGCGATGACATGGGAGATTGAGAATACGGCAAGCGTGGCTCATCTTGAGGGTTGGGTGCGTAAGGGAATGGGCGAGAATCTGCGTAGACAGGCTCGCGATACGACATGGCTTGCTGCTGGGATGGACCACGTACGAGATAGGGGCTGGATGGACCGGCTTGGGTGTCAGACTCGAGTTTAACGGAATTTTGAGGATAGGGCTGGTCCGAACGAGGGGCACCATAGTTTGGGTTCATGGCGAGATGAGGTGGAGATTGGCGTGGGTCATGGTAGAACAAGTCGTGTTGTTGTGGAGCGGAAGCGGCCTGCATGATGAAGATGTTGTCCGGGGCTGAAGTTGCGTGGACAGGAAGAGCGCGGCGCTGCTCCATTCAGATGGATCTGAAGGCGATCTGCCTGAATGTGACAAGTTCAAGCTCAAGTGCTTGTGCCGGTGGCTTGTAGAAGAGGCAAGACCAGAAAGAGAATGTAGGACATTCAGAGGACCGAGAATGGAGTGGATGGCGACGCGGGGTTGTAGATATATAGTTGTCGCTGAATAGAGCGCAGGGAGGATTGGGATCGATACGACAGCGGTAGATGGTTCTACAGCGCTGCGACAGGCATGTAACAGTGCGGTGATGAGATCCGTAGCGTAGTACAGCGTGCAAGGCCGGAAGGGCTAGGTGAGTGGTCGACAGGTGCCGATGCACAAAGATACTGCGAGAACAGCGGCGGTTTTAGCGTCGTTGCGCAGTCTCGGGCCGAGAGCAAGCGAAGAGCGCAAGGCACGCAGAGACGGTTGCAGAGACAGATAGAATGGTAGGCGCCGACGGAATAAGTTGATGCAGGATGTCGACGGTAAGCTTTGGCAGGATGGAAGGAGTGGGGTGACGAGTGATCAAGCCGGGTGGTGGAACACCGCCGAGGACGGTTGGAGTCGGATGGTGCAGATGTAAGTTTGAGATTGAGCAAGATTGGCGCTTGGTGCTCCGTTCGGAGAGGGAAGGAATGCCGACGGAAAGAAAGACGACAAGGACGGAAAGTGAGAGGAAGCCAGAGAGCATGCCAAGGATCAAGATGTTGGGTATAACCTTAATCGAAGTTTGAATGTCGACGTGAGGTGCGATTGGTGGTCGGGTCAGAGTGTGGAGGCAAGATGGCACTTTCAAAAGATTGCGCGACGCTGTGGCATGTGTTCGACCCAAGCAGCGAGCTGAAGCCCAATGATGCGGAGAGGAAAGGTGTGAGGCACGAAGGAGCCGATCGAGATGAAGATGGAAGGGATGGATGGGAGTGAGTGGTGATGATGGCTTCGGGGTTGAGTGGAGCCGCAATCACACGCACCTGCAACCATCACCCAAATTGGTAGACTGGCAACGCTGTCTGTCTGGCTGGCTGGTAGAATGACTGGCTGATTGACTGGCTGACTGATTGACCCGCTCGCTCGCTCACTCTTTCGCACACCCTCTCCAATCGCATCCAACTTCAAAATCACTCAAACCCGCATAAATTGGAAAATGGCAGATCTAAGTCCCTTAAGTGCGCACCCTTCTGGACGAGGTTGGAGAAGGAATCCAGTCAAGCGAGAGAGTGTGTGTGCGTGTGTGTGAGTGTGCAAGCGAATGATTGTGCGAGCGTGCGTGTGTGTGTGTGCCTGTGCCTGTGCTCGGATCGCCTGGCATGGACCTGATTCGACACGACGCCCTCATTCAGGGCAGCAGCGGTGCATTTCGGATGCGCCGTCTTAGATGCGCGGCGTAACCACCGAGCCGCTCCGCAGCGCAGCGCTGTGCAGTAATTCGACCACTGCTGCACTGTAAGTCAAGTAAGTGAGTTTACTCGCGTTTGTAGTCAGAGCCCGGTGTGCACGCCAATTGGAAGCGCATCAGGGCCATTGCACCAGCCAATTGGACGCAGCCGACGGTCAAAAGGCAGGCGGGGCTCAACTTGGCGCCGTTGCTTGATCGTGTCATGCCATGCACATTGGAATTTTTCACTACTTTATTTTGTTTGGCCTTTCGACTTTGCCCGCTTTTGTGCCTGTGGTCCGCTGTTGCTGCTCTGCACCTTGGCTTTCAACACGGATAATTTCAGATCGACCGATTCTACTCGCCGCTTGCCGTTGCGGAGAAGACAGAAGGACACACCCAATCCTACCGTAACCTCATGGCATGACAGTTCGACACCTCAAATTTTACCTTGCTTGCACCGCTGTCTTTCTCGCGTTCGGCCCCCGTCTTGAGAGGGCTTGCAATGTTTCTCAGATCCTAGATTCAAAAGAGCACAGTACGGTACGGTACAGTGACTTAGGCACAACGAATGATCCGTTTCAGTCTCGTGTCAAAGTAACCCTACAATTTGCGCCGCATCAAGCAAGAATTCAAGAGCTCAATTCTTGCTTTTCTACGCGCCAGAATTCATGCTCCTGCGATACGTCTCAGCAACGGAATTGACCCGTAAGTCTGGAGCCAATCAAGCATCATCCTGAACTCAACACTGATCGCTATGAGTCCAATGCACGTCCTGTTTTGAAGCAGGCGCCACGGTGTATGGCTCATCTTCGTCTTGAGCAAACCAAAGTCGTCACCGCGCTTGGTTTCGTACGTGTCACAGCGCTGAACTCTGTTGACGACGAAAAGCGTTCCGAGCTGCAGACCACGATCGCTCACTTCTTTTGGTACTGCCTGTGACCACACATGAAGACGCCGATCTAAGCTTTCGTCGCTCGGCTGCCTGGTCTGGCAACCACTCGGTCACGCCTGGTAATTGAGTACCTGACTCGCTTTGAATGTCCAGCCGCCGGACAAGTGCCAAAAATTTTTAAGCTCGCTGCGAGCGGCTATGTATCTGCTCAGGACTAATCTGGGCTGCCAATTTCATTTTGCTCCGCTCTGCCTTGGCTTCCCACGACACGATGCCGGCCGTGCATCTGGGGTACCTGCTATGGGGCACCCGCTTTGAGTCATGCTGTGGCAGATCAAATTCACCGACCACACAAAATCACAGTACTACAGTATCTGTACGGTAGAACCTCTTCACTGCCAACGACCATGAAAAGATCAGATCAGTAGCATCCATCGGATTTCATCGGCGCATCGGCGATACGATTAGTGCCTATCGCAGCCAGAGGTGCGCATGCCAGTCATCACGATTCCACGGCGTTTACATCCGACTGTTTGGATCGCTGCTTCCTGCACTACAGTCTCGGTACTTCATCATCTCGTATGGGGGACTGCTCCAACGGGTCAACTGGTGGTGTGACAAGACCAACATTTGTTTTGCTAGTCAATTGCGTTGCGAACCAAGGTACAAGCCACGCGACTCGGCTATGCTCAACCTTCACGGCCCAGGAACAGAGCATGTTGCCTTCCTAGCCGTCGCTCAAATAACCCAAACCTCTTCGGCATTCGACATTGTACCGACCACTCTGTTCAGATCACGATGTTTCCATGACCCTCCATCAATGGAGCGACCGTCACTGGACCTTTCTCACTTGATTCAAAACCCTCTATCTGTAGAAGCATGGTGATCTTGACTAGGAAGCAGTTGGCAAATGCAAAGTGCAATGCCATCATGAAGCTGCAAACGCAGGTGCAGTTCAAACAAGCAGCCAACCATCCAACCACAGAAAGAAAGACGTCATGATCGCTCCCGAGTCCCGGTCAACGACCGCATGGTGGACGCTTCCGAGGTTTGACACCAACCATGTGCAATGATGTCAATAGTTTGTTCCCGCCTTGATTTCCGTTGCAAATCTCACCTTCAACGCGACCACAGCATGAAATCAGTCTAGCCGCGGACATCGAAATAAGCATAGTCCACATTTTTTGGCACTTCACCGCTCAAAATTCTCCGAAAATCTAAAATCCGAACCTGTCTAGCGCTTGGCTCCGTCAATGTACTGCCAAGTCACAATCCATGCCGTCGTCACTCTCCTTGTCTGCCCTGTCTGCCGTCGTTCTGACGCTTCATCAAGACCTGCCAAGCAACGCATGAGGCCGTGACCAGCGTCACACTGTCTCTGCCCGCAATTGGCCAACAGCACTGTACACCGTGATGGCCGACGTGGACCGATTAATTCTCCTTTTGACATGCACATCTCTCTGCCTTGCAACCCCAAATCACCGCTTCTCTGTATTGGTACCTCAAACCCTCGAATGGCTTTCTTGGCACTCTCTTCTCGGCATGGCCGAATCCGGCCTCTTGTGCTCGGATTTCGCTCTCCGGCGCATGGACCGGCCAATGATGCTTACGCCTCCTCCTTTGAGCCGAGCTGTGTTGTTGCCAAAACTTGGCCGGGCCCCCACTTGCCAATGTGCCAATCAGAGCCAACATGAACCAGCAAGGGTCATACGTGCAATGCAATTTTTTGATCCCTACATGGACGACTTCATAAATACCCTCCCCAGACGATTGTGTCATCCTTCTTTCTGCTTCCAGGTTCGCCCTTCGAGCTTATTTGACCCTTCTCACCCTCCCCCGAGGCTGTCGCCTACCTCTTGCACAAGGAACAACGCCGTAGCACCAATCACTTGTGTTCTTCCTCTAGTCAGCGCCCAAGCTTTCTAGCCCAGCATGGTGTTCCAAGTTCGAGGCACGCCCATCGGCGGCCTCACCATCTTCATTGCGATGCTTGCCTCTATGGGCGGCTTTCTTTTCGGGTTCGACACCGGTCAGATCTCTGGCTTGATTGCCATGGATGACTTCCAGCGTCGTTTCGCGACCGTGGTGGACCCTACTTCTCCTAGTGGTAAGACCTGGAACCCTTGGATCGAGGGTGTCGTTGTTTCGCTCCTCAGTGTCGGAACTGCCATCGGTGTCCTGATTGGTGCTCCTCTCGCCGACAAGCTAGGCCGTCGCTGGGCCATGGTGGTCGAGTGCATCGTTTTCGATATCGGCGTCCTCATCCAGGTCACTTCCTTCTACGCATGGTACCAGGTCGCCATCGGTAGGCTCGTGACGGGGTTGGGGGTCGGAGCACTTTTTGCCGCGGTCCCGCTGTATCAGTCGGAAACTGTTCCACGACAGGTTCGTGGTGCTCTTGTTGGTACCTACCAGCTTTTCATCACTTTCGGTATCCTTCTCGCCTACTGCATCAACATCGGCACTCGCGGCTACAACAGCTCAGCACAGTGGCGTGTTCCCATCGCGCTTGGCCTCTTCTTCTCCAGCATCCTTGCTGTCGGCATCCTCTTCTGCCCCGAGTCGCCTCGATGGCTTGCCGCACGAGGTCGCAACGAGGAGGCCTACAAGTCCGTTGCTGCCGTTCGCGGCGCCAAGTACGGAGATGGTAACCCCTGGGTTGAGGCTGAATACCGTGAAATCGTCGCTGCTGTCAAGGCCGACGATCACATGCCTAAGGCTGGATGGCTCGACTGCTTCAAGCCCGCCAACAAGACCCTCTACCGTACTCTTTTAGGTATGACTCTTCAGGCTGGCCAGCAGTTCACCGGTGCCAACTACTTCTTCTACTTTGGTACCGCCATCTTCCAGCGAGTCGGTCTCAACGACTCATTCGTCACCCAGATCATCCTCGGTGCCGTCAACTTTGCCTGTACCTTCCTCGGTCTCTACATCCTGGAGCGATTTGGTCGTAGGTGGTCACTCATCATTGGTGCCGCGTGGCAGTCGTTCTGGCTCTTCGTTTTTGCCATCGCTGGTGTTGTGGGCGGTCCGCAGCCAACTGAGATCTCCAAGGGCGTTGGCGATCTCCTTATCGTCTCAGCTTGTCTCTTCATTCTCGGTTACGCCTCGACCTGGGCTCCTGGTATTTGGGTCTGGATCGGTGAAAGTTTCAGCTACCACACCCGTGCCAAGCAGGCTTCGCTTGCCACGCTTGCCAACTGGGTCTCCAACTTCCTCATTTCCTACTTCTCGCAGCCCATCGCCGACAGCATCTACTTCTCTTACGGCTTCGTCTTTGCTGGCTGCAACTTGGCCAACTGCGTCATTGCTTACTTCTTCGTCTACGAGTCGGCAGACTTGACTCTGGAGCAGGTCGATGCCATGTACAACGACCCCAGCTGCAAGGCTTGGCAATCCACCAAGTGGGTCCCTGCTGGCTACACCTCGAGGGATCAGATCAAGGAGAAGGAGGAAGGCCAAGCCGGTGAGGTTGGAGAGTGGAGCAACTCGCCTTCCGCTCTTCCCGGTGAGCAGGAGAAGAACAAGGCCAACCCTCTTCAGGTGGCTTAATGCACCGTTCACGAGACGGTGACTTGACGATCTGATAAGAATTGCCGGAACCCTTCGGCATCACATATGCATGCTCTCACATCCTCTCACTTCATAATAGCATCTGTACTCTGTTTCCGAACCATTAATTAACTGATTCCCCTGCATTGTTGCCACATTCCCCAATCCGCGATGTGAGTACAAGTGTGAAATCCCATTCCACTCCTACGCCTTTCAGAGCGTGCTCGAGGGCGCCATCCCAGCTTGGCGCCTAGCTGCTCAAATGGGTCATTATAGTGGTGACAAGACTTTGTCCCGCAAGGTCTATGCTCCAACCATGGGTCCTCAAGATACTCGAAGGACCGCCGTGGCTGCTGGGGCTGACACTGCCTTCTCGGACAAGGTTAGGAACGTGCTCAACAGCAATAATGCAGTTATGCACCTTCCCGATCCTGACGATGTGGATCAGGAGAAGTTGCAGATGGCCCGCTCGCGTCTTCACGAGCTCCATCACCACCTCTAGCAACAGGAGGGTGGCAAGCCGAATGATATTCCCGTTTCAATCTCAGCTGGCATCGTCGACACTTTCCGTTCGATTAACAGCGGTCACCGGCTTCCCTTCATAGATTCTCTTGCGGGTCTGCTGTCCCTCACTAGCGCCACGAAGGTGGCGTGGACGGCCGTGGCACAGCAATTGCATCCCTTCGACGATGAAGGCATTCGGAACGGCTCTGATGCTTCCTTGCTTCAGTGGATCTTGCGTGGTGCTTCGCACCTTTGTCCATCGTGTCATGAATCGTTCCACCACGACCAGATTGGCGAATCCAGGAAACTTTCGAAGTCATTCCAGGTCTATAACAACTGCCTCAGCAAACAAGGCCAGTACTGCTGCTTTGTGTGCAGCCAGCTCTTCCACCTCGGAGATTGCCACGCCGTGGAGTGCTTCCAGAAACACTACGAGTCTCGTTCGTCTGTCAATCTGGAGTTCGACAACATCTGCGTTCTGTACACCAACAGCTTCCAGCAATGGAAGCAGGTCACCTTCCTAGTCTGCCCTGTTGATTAATGCATCGAACACGACTGGAACATCCGGCCTGACGCAAATGCCAAGTCTCATTTGGATTAACTGCCACAGTCACCAACATCTTTGCACGGAGTGCTCGTGCAGAACTGGGCAATGGCAAGCTGGTTGTTCATCATGACGCAAGCAAGTACGTGGACCGCCTTGCTTCGCACTTCTTCGAGTCAGCCCTTGTTGATATCCCTGCCGCGACCTCGACCTCCAAAACATTCCAAGTTCAGCCTCGCCTACCCTTGTCCCTCGACCAGTCAGCCATCATCTGCCCGATTTGTAATTGCCGTCGCCAGTGGCAGAACGATTTGGCAAGCACAGGCAAAGTTGCGTTCCTTTCGCACCTCGTCAACGTTCACAAGTTTCCTATTCTTCGCCAGAGTGACAGGGATTTGATCAGAGAGGTTGACGTTGATAACAAGTACAGATTCCACCACCTGTTACTGTTCATTCCTGAAACAGTGGGTAGCATGGTCGGTGTGGAGATTCAGTACCCCTCGTCATCCTCGCCATCCTTCCGATCAGCCAGCCTGAGGGGAGCAATACCAGCCGATGCAGACTGCCCATTTGGTCAAGGCCCTCAAGCTCATCTCACGTCGTCTTGGGCTTGCTACGACCGTCACAACGAGGACATTTCGTACCTCGTACGGAATCAGCTTGGTCCTGTTTGGACCACACGCAGCAAATCGCGGAACTCGGAATTGAAGCGCGATTTTGACAGCTTCTCCTTTTTAGCGCGCTCCTCCTAGACGCCGTTTTGCTCTCTCCGC
This sequence comes from Ustilago crameri, assembly GCA_024271935.1. NCBI lineage: Eukaryota > Fungi > Basidiomycota > Ustilaginomycetes > Ustilaginales > Ustilaginaceae > Ustilago > Ustilago crameri. Next base: position 22,518 of record JANBMJ010000005.1, on the reverse strand, counting down.
ATCGACATCATCCTCTCAGTCACTTCTCAATCTCCCTTCCTCCGTACTTCAAAATGTCTCTCTTCGGTCTCGGCGGCGGCTCGTCCTCTCCCGCTTCTCACAATGCCTCGGTCTCGAATGCCCAGATCGAAGCTGCCACAGCCGAGCTCGAGATGGTCACAGATGTCTTCAACCGTCTTGTCTCTTCGTGTCACGCAAAGTGCATTTCCACCCGCTACGCAGAACCGGATCTCAACAAAGGCGAGAGCATCTGTATCGACAGGTAAGTTTGGGCGCCTACGCTGCACCTCGAAACCCACAGTGGATAAAGGAGAGTGTTTGCTGATGTATTCATCTTCAATTCCACGATTCTATCAGGTGCGTGAGCAAATTTTTTGCTGTCAACGGAAAGGTCAACGAGCTGATGCAAAGCATGGGTCAGGCTGCTCAAGGTGGAGCGCCTTCGGGCGGAAGCTTCTTCGGCTAAGGTGATGCTATCAGTGCAAACTAAAAGAATGGCAATATCGATTCAACGCTGCATCTTGGACTACTCGAACAATCAAAGTTTGTGCGGCCTTTCGAGCACCGCCGTGGCGGATCCCTTTGGAACGGGAATCCGCTACGAGAAGTATGCCTAGCATCCGCCGCGCGACTGCCAATACTGGTCTAGCCATGGCGTGCTGAAAGGCTCGCCATTGTGGCCAACGTGCGGGAACCAGCGGAGAGTTGCGCTGGGCCCGTGCTCAGCGAGGATGCGCTGATCGTCTTCAATACCGATCCAGTGTTTGAGTGCAAGGACAGAAATGCGTTAATGGTGAAGCGATCATTTGGAGACGACTGGCCATATTCGGAGCTTACCGATAGGAAAGATGGTGTCTTTTTCGCCATTGACCGCGACGAGATGAGCGCCGTCACGGTCGAGCAAACCTGTAAGGACCCTCGTCAAACGCAGAAGTCAGATGATGCGACGCTTGCCTTTTGGATACGTGACAGACATACCCTGGCGAAGCAGCGAGTACTGTTCGACATTCTTCTTGAAGTCTTCTGGGTCTGAGTACCCAAAGGATTGACCAAGTGCGCGCTGCAGGCTCGCTGGGTAGGCTAGATTTTCTACCGCTTCCAGCCAGCTGTCTCAACAGAAACACGAGGAAGTTGGTAAGAGGAGTGGGTTCCGGCGCTAGCGATCAATGAGCGGAAGTTGAGGATACTCACGTCCTTGTGAAAGCGTAGTGACTGGCCGTCCCCTGGCTGACGGCTCTTTTGATCCTCGCAGGTTCCACTTTGGAAGCCCGGATAGCCCAATACGAGCCAGTGGAAATGCCCCAGACGCTGATGCAGTCCGGGTCGATATCATCCGCCTTGGTGTTCAGCCAATCAAGGATCCCGGTCCAATACTTTTCGTTGGCGAGAGAATCACGGCCGGTGATGGGCGAGTCGGCAGTTCCGGGCATGGCGACGATGACGGCCGTATAGTTAGAAGAGGTCAACGACGTGATTTTGTCGAGCATATAAGTGTAATAGTGGTCCAATCCCGTTATGATGACTACCGCCGGCTCGGTATCATTGGATCCACTCGACCGAAAGGTGCGGACGGGAATGTCTGACACCGCAAAAAAACGTCTTTCAATACGATGATGCAACGTTGTCAACAAGATACCCGGGTTGAGACTTACCTAGGCCAGTGCTGTTTCCACCATCATCGGATTCGAAGGGAATGCGATCTTGGAGGTAGTCAAAGGAGCCCATCAACCTGCAAGTAAGCACAGAGCGAGTAAGCGATGGTGTCTAGTATCTACAGAGTTACTGCAGCCGATGAAACTTACTCGATTGCCTTGTCGAAAGCTGACTTGTCCATCTTCCAAGCAAACAGCTTGGCTTTGGATTTACTTGTCTTTTCATGAACCAAAGGGAAGTAGGCCAGCCTGAAAACATTGGCAGCTCTCCTGTAAATTATAGTCGAGACATAGTCAGAGCTTCGCTGAGTATGAGGTATCGAACGCGGCTCTGTCCTGTTGCTCACATGTAGTACTTGATCGCCCCCTCAAAGAGCGCTCCCGAGCGGTAGGATTCAGCGATGTGGAAAAGATCCTGACCCTTCAGAATGAATGGCTCAGCCCACTGGTCGTCTCCGATATCTTTGACAGGCTGGTCTGGATACGTTTCCTCCAGCATTTCAAAGATCGGGTCAAAGTCTTGCTGTTCAGCGAAGGCATCAACTGGCCATGCTTTGCGTTGCAGCTATACCGACCAGAACAAAGGAGAAAGACGGTTAACAAGCGCAGAATGATGCTCAGATGCGGAAAGGTCAGCAATCAGGGTCAAGTACTCGGCAGAAGGCTGTAGGTCATGAGTTTCATCAACGCACGGCAACTTTTAGGAAACTCTCGTACCAAGCAGAGATCGAGCGATGGTACGGATAAGGAGACGTATCGTTCATGACAGGCTGCGCGAAGGTAAGGTAGAGATCAGTCGAGTCATCGACATCCGCTCTCCCCTGGCAAGCCAAAGCGAGAAGAAGAATGAAGCCGCCGCGCAGAGCGACCAGGAGACTGTTGAGAGCAGCCATTGATATGCAAAATGCTCAATATCTCCTCGGGCTAACAAGAAGTGGAGATGACAGGGAGAAGATTGTTGCAATAGCGAAGATTGTCCTGAATGCTTGCTCAAACCAATCTAGGCTGTATTTATGGTGAGAACCCGACCGGGCAGCCTATAGTCAAGAAGCGCCGTGATGAGTCTCTCCCACGGCCAGACAGCCAGGGTTTTGATTCGGACTTACGCAGGGTCACATAATCGTTGAAAGCAGGGAAGTGTATCGGCGTGATCTCAGGAAAGAAAGACAAAAGGCGAAGTTAGTTTCGACGTTCACCAAACCAAATCAGTGTGCGCTCAACCATGATGCTGGGAAGTGTGCGGCGCTGCGTTTGTCAGGTGTGATGCAACATTGTGGGGCGTTGTGTCGGGCGTGGTTTGACCAAGAAGGCTTAACCAGAAAGCTACATTTCTTCTCGAAACAGCGTCGTCTTGGCTAAGCCTAAAAGATCACTCCGCACCAGGTCCAGCCCCTGGTGATTTTTCTCGAGTCGGCTAAAGAGCCTCCACCTGAGGAATTGATGCAACTCTGACGCTGAACCTTGACTCTATATCACCAACATCATCCTTTCGACATCAAGGTCTCCCACGCATCCCGTATACTCGTTGCAAATTAGATTCAGCGGCGCATATACAGTTCGAATCTAAGCGATCCGACCGTTCCTAAATCTGCAACATCCCACCTCTCACGATCATGCCATCCTCAGCAGAACCAGCCCCAGCACCAACGAGGAACGAGCGCAAAGCGTGCTGGTCACATCGAGATGCATATTTTGCCTGCCTGACCTCCAAGGGCGTCACGATCCCTCCTGGCACCGACTTGAGCGATGGTCGGGGGCCTGTCGGGAAAAGTGCCAAGCAAGAGCAAGAACAACTCGAAAGAGAAAACAAAGTGACTGTAGAGGAGGCACGCCGACAGGATCCTTGTATCGAGGCTCGCAAAGGCTACGAGGAGAATTGCGCACGAAGCTGGGTAAGTGCAATCGCGGAAACAAGCCGACAGCGACTCTCGGTAGATGCGATGGATAGGTTCAGCTGACCCAAACTGTTTATCCGGCCTTGCTTCTTTCTCCCGAACATGCAGGTCGACTACTTCAATAAGCGACGAGTATTGGAAGAGCGCCAAAAGATGATGTACCAGCAGGCGGAAACAGACCGCACAAAGCGCTGAGAGAGTCCAAAAGACACCGACAGCAAGCCGCCATCAGCGTCTCATCTCGCGATCAGCTCTTGCCCTGCTCTACTCAAGCTCGGCGGTTGTGCGGATTAGGGGGCGCCCAACCAACCGTTGCCCTGCGCAGCTGATGGATGCCCATATTCACCCTCTCGTCGCACCCATTTGTACACTACTATAGTCATCCTAGCTAATAAGACGAATCCAATCTGACGCACGGTCGTTCATCTTGTGCTGCTCCCGCGAAAGACCAACCGCGAATTCTCAGTAGATCCCATATCCTACACAGCTTCATATAGTAGTGCCGACAGCAGATTGGCGCTTCACTCGCATGTTTCTACGATCGGAGAGTTAGAAAAAGGCAGTCCGCCTCCTTTAGCAAAGGCAAGGGCCGAGTGTGAGCGGTCCGCGGAACGATCTTTGTGAGTTTGGTTGTGCTGTGGGAAGGTAGAGTGAGCAAGATCTCGGAAACCGGCTTTGACAGTTGTTTGAGAATTTCTGGAGAGGTCAGAAAAGGCAGTCGCAGAGCAGTGGCTCCAAACAGTCGCGCTTGGGACGCCCCCCTCTTGCTCAGATGACCAACTTTTCAAACGAACTGAGCCCTGACGGATGCATCCCGAATCGCCTTCATTCCCGGCCCTCATCACCATCAAGCTCCGCCCATCTTTCCCGCAACTGATCATCAAAGAGTGCACATCCGCAACATTCCGCCGCTAGACGCCGATTCGCCGCCTTGCCGTGCAACGGTGGACTCAGCATTCCTATAACAGCACCATTTTTTCGCGGTCGCTTGACGACTAAGCATTGTACTATGCCATCGCGGCACAGAACACCAGATAGCGACTCTAGCGGCAGCAGCTATTCGCGATCGCCATCACCCGAGGCTCCACACAAGCGGAAGCGGTTAGCTAGCAGGTCGCCTTCGCGTTCCATAGCTAGTAGTTCCTCACGTTCATCATCAAGGTCGAGATCACCACCACCTCGTTCGAGACGGCGGAAATCCAGCAGAGAATGTTCACCATCTTACAGCAGTCACGATGAAGACTCGAAGAAAGAAAGGGCTCGACAGAAGAAACGTGAGGCTGAAGAGGAGGAGGCAAAGGCCCGAGAAGTTGCGGCCAAAGGCGAAGCGCTCCGAACTACACTAGCTCAGCTATCGATGACAAAAGCGGGCGGTGCTTACATCCCACCGGCACGACTGAAGGCATTGATGGCTGAAGCTGCGGCCGCAGACCCGGCTAGCGTTGAGCATCAGCGCATGAGCTGGAATGCACTCAAGAAAAGTATCACCGGTCTGGTCAACAAGGTCGCCGCAGAGAACATCAAAAATATCGTTCCCGAGCTGTTTGGCAGTGCCAACCTCATCCGTGGCCGCGGACTTTACTGCCGCTCAATCATGCGTGCTCAAGCCCTCTCGTTATCCTTTACTCCCGTCTTCGCCGCACTTACTGCCATCGTGAACACCAAGCTGCCCATGGTGGGAGAGCTGCTCGTCACACGACTCGTGTCGCAGTTTCGCCGCTCCTTCAAGCGCAACGACAAGACAGTTTGCAACTCCACTGCCATGTTTCTCGCGCATCTTATCAATCAAAGAGTTGTGCATGAGGTGTTGGCGCTCGAGATACTCGTCCTACTCCTGGAGAAGCCGACAGATGATAGTGTCGAGATTGCCGTCGGCTTTATGCGCGAGGTGGGTGCGTTTCTAGCTGACGAGGCACCCAAGGCGAACAACAGCATCTTTGATCGCTTCCGTGCAGTGCTTTACGAGGGCGAAATCAGCAAGCGCGTTCAGTATATGATCGAAGTCCTCTCACAGGTGCGGCGCGAAGGATTCAAGGACAATCCGCGCATCCCCGAAGCGCTAGACTTGGTAGAAGAGGATGACCAGATCACGCACAGGATCAGTCTCGACGATCAGCTCAACGTGGAGGAGGGCCTCAACGTTTTCAAGAAGGATCCCGAATTCGTCGAGAACGAAGACCGATACCGCGCCATCAAAGCAGAGATCCTGGGTGAAAACGAAGACAGCGAAGAGAGTGGCTCGGAGGCTGACAGCGAATCAAGCACTGACTCCGAAAGCGACGAGGACGAAAAGGATGATGCCCAAAAGCAGCTCGAGATCCACGATCGTACCGAGACTAACCTCATCAATCTTCGTCGGACCATCTATCTCACCATCATGTCGTCTCTGGACTTTGAAGAGTCTGTCCACAAATTGCTCAAGCTCGAGATTCCAGAAGGTCAGGACATCGAACTGTGCAACATGATCGTGGAATGTTGTTCGCAAGAACGCACCTACAGCAAGTTCTACGGTAACATGGGCGAGCGGTTCTGTAAGCTCCATCGCAAGTGGTCGGAAACCTTCGAGGAGAGCTTCCGGAATTACTATGATACTATTCATCGGTACGAGACAAATCGGTTGCGGAACATTGCAAGATTTTTTGGACATCTTTTCTCGACGGACAGTGTCAGTTGGGCGAGCTTCGGGGTCATCCACATGAACGAGGAAGATACAACGAGCAGTTCGCGAATTTTCGTCAAGATTCTGTTCCAGGAGCTGCAGCAGCAGCTGGGTTTGAAGGTCTTGGCAGAGAGGTTCAAAGAGCCTAGCATGCAGGAGCACTGGACGGGACTTTTCCCGAAGGACAACCCAAAGAGTACGAGATTCAGCATCAACTACTTCACTTCGATCGGGATGGGGGTGTTGACCGAGGCTATGAGGGAGCATCTCAAGAACGCACCAAAGCTTCTCCTTGCTCAGAGGCAGGCGGCGTTGGCAGCGAAGGGCGATAGTGACAGTGACACCGATTCGAGTAGCGTGCTCTCGAGCAGCACGGGCTCATACAGCTCACGATCGAGATCCAGATCCAGGAGCTACTCCAGCGGAAGCTATTCGAGCAGAAGTTACTCCAGTAGAAGCAGAAGCTACTCGAGCAGGTCCCGGTCGTATGACTCTAGGAGTGCGAGTAGCAGCAGGAGTGACAGCAGAAGCCCTGGTCCGAAGCGAAGCAGGGGCAGGGGTAGGACAAGGTCGGCATCTTACTCGTCTTACTCGTCCAGGTCGAGATCTTACTCTCGATCCCGGTCCAGATCGCGATCGTACTCTCGCTCCATATCGCCTTCTAGGTCCCGCTCGAGGTCGCCAAATGCGCCTAGGTCTCGTCAGCGTCGATCTGTCTCTCGATCCGCTTCGCGCTCCCGCTCGCCTTCAGTGGACAGCGGGCTACGTCGCAGGTCTCGCTCGCTCACTCGCTCCACATACTCTGGTTCTGGGTCGAATAGGTCCAGGTCGAGATCGAAGTCACCGCGCCCGGCCAATGGGAAGAGGAGAGCTCGTTCACCATCGTACTCCCACTCACCATCTCCTCAGCGTCGTCGCCAACACTAGTGTCCCACTCACGTCATTGCAGATCTCTTCAATACCGAAGGATGCGTGTACCAGTCTCGTCAGATGTGTGTGATGGGGTGATCTTCTATGAAGTTGTCGGTATCTTGTGTGTGCAGATCGGCCATTTGAGCCTCTTCCGTCATAGTGTACATTTTGATTCACCAATTGGGATGCTCTAACTCGGCTTTCTCTCCTTCATCCGGCGGTAGCCTGTACAAACCCTCCCTCTCAATATACTGAATGACGCTGTTGGGCAAGAGGTACTTTATGCTCTGGCCTCGTCTTACGAAGAGGCGAACTTTGGAGGAGGAGATGTCGTTGTAGATGGTCTGTTTGACAATCTTCAAGTTGCGGCGGTACTTCCAGAGAAGATCATGCGAAAGCAAGAAGGACCAGACGTCGGCTCCTGTTCGTTCGACGATCAAGCAGCCGTATTTGCCAAGAATGTGGTGAAGGTCCGCCGTGGCCCACACACCTGGCTCGCCCATGGATTGAATCAGATCACCGCCGGCGAGAAGCATGATTTTGACGTTTTTGCGCGTGCCATCAGATAGGAGAACTCCTCCGTCACTCGGACCGTTGATCTCTTCGTGAAAATGGTCGAGGACGACGGCTGTACGTTGATATTCATCCTGCAGAGATTCCCAGGCGTCGACCATGAGCCATGTGGAAGTCTTCTCGACTGCAAGCTCGCACATGCGCACGCGGTGAGTGGCTTTGGCGAGGCCTTCCTTCTTGTAGTAGTCGGAGACGGGAGAGTAATAGCCAGCGAGAATCTCGTACTTTCCTGATTCGATGATTTGGTCTTTGGCCATCTCGAAGATACGGAGGTGCAAGTACGTGGGCGGCGAGAAGGAACCACAGGCGACAATCACGAGCGGGGTTTTGGTCTCGTCGCGCATCCGGGTCGGGAGACGATGGCGCGGGAAGGTGTACTGTTCCTTGGACTGTGGTTGCTGGGGCACTCGATAAGGAAGGGGAGAGGACGAGAAACCGTCAGGACCGTCGACTTCGTCATCTCGTTCGGCAGCGGAAGAGCCGGCATCTTCTTGTGCATCCAGATCTTCAGAAAATTGAGAGTATGCTGGTCGATCCTGAGTTGACGGGCGACTTTCCAGAGGGGACGGAGAGTCACGGGATGAATGGGCTTGACTGCTGGAGTTGCGGTGAACTCGTGGGACCGACTGATCACGGCGTGAATCGTTCCTGAACGGCTGCGATTGCTGCGAATCGGTGGGAGCAGAAGATTGGGCGGAAGTAAGGCCGGTGAGTGTTTTGTCTGGTGAAAGAGTTGCAAGGCTAGCAGAGCTTGCTTGGCGAGAAGAAAGCTTCTCATCTAGATCCCACTGCGGCACATCTGCATCGTAAGTGGATTGGGAGTGGCTGCCGTTGTGCTGTCCTGCTAATTGCGACGATGATTTGTTCGAAGACGTCATGCCATGAAACAGCGACTGCTTTTCGGCGGTGGGTGTCTTGACACTTGCATCGTGGTGATGTTGAGTGGATGGAGGCGGTGATCGTGTTTGCGACATAGACCGAGTATATGGATCGTCGTCCGTCAAAGATGTGGCTTTGGAAAGCGGACTGCTGGCGCCAGTTCTTCGTGATTGTCGGCCTTCGTGCGAAGAGCTTTCAGAGGGTTGGTGAAGCATATCGGATTTGTGTGATGGCGGATCCGAATCGTGGGAGGGAAGGCGTTGTCCGGCTTCGTCAAATGGACCGGCACCTCCGACGGCCGCTCCTGTAAAAGGCGGACTATCGAGTTGGAAGCTCTGAACGGAGAGTGCAGCGAACTTGAGAGAAGAAGGACCTCCCGGTCCCGCTTGAGAATCGGTCATTCTTGGCATGGGTCCGTTGGGCTGCAAGGTTGAGTCCAGAATGAGTCAGCAGCCGGACAGCAAGAGACAGAGGGAATGCCAATCGAGATCGGCGCAAGTTTGAAGGTGATGCGAGGTTGTGAATCGATGCAGCAGTGAGGGGAAGAGGCGGGGTGTGGGCCAGAGACAATGTGAAAGTGAGGGTGAGGACGAGAAGCAGAGTCAGAATAACGGTTCAGTCAGTCACTTCTTCGTTGAATTTACTGAAGCCCACTTGTAGTAAGAACGCAAGAAGCCTCTATCGCATTCGGATGGCGCGACAGAAACTTACTGTTTGGCGAGACATGTCCTGCTTTGATCACGCCCAGTCCGACTGATAGCGGCTTAAATGGAATGCAAAAGTGGATGTCAAGTGTTCAGGTGCGGGACCGCCGAGGAGCGTTGTTTCGGCCTCGACCTGATATGGACGGATGATGTAGACGGCAGATACCGGTTCGGATGCAAGAGAGGGTCATCCAAGATTCGACGCGAGCGAGACTGAGCAGGTGACGAACCGACGCTTTGTGTATGAAGCCGTTTCACCGGAAGGCTGCTGGCGAGGTTCGCAGCAGGGGAGAGCGAGTGGAGTAGGAGGGGACAGGACGATGGGGATGGCTCGCAGAGCTGTAAAGTTCACTTTGTGATACGTTAGCATGAAGCGGAAGCTGACCGGATCGAGGATTGGCGGGAGCTGCCACGAAGATCAAAAGAGACATAAGATTGTGCTGCATTCGGGTGCCGGTAAGCGCAATCGCAGCTACAGTCTATCACAATCGGGTGCTTGACCGGCTATCTGTTCGTTTGCTCGAATACTTTCATTTCAGCGCTGTGACTCCACTCCATCATCCTAGCTCTAAATTCACACAACTCGACTGACTCGTAAAACCGACGAGAACATGGCACACGTACAAAAGCCCGAATGCAGACCGCGATTAACTCATCCAACGAGCGGGCAACGCTTTGGGCGGCCTTTCAATTTCTCTCGTCGCATCGTGTGGCCAGCACCAGACCCAAAGAGATCACCGATCTAGTTGAAAATCGTTAGCAGTCGCATCGGCTCTTCTCGACCTCTCACTTCTACCAATTAGTTACGGTATCTTCGTAGCATTGCAAGTGGCGATCTGGAGGGACGGTGACGCCAAAGCTGTCCATGGCAATGATTGGATATGTGAGGATGCGCCCCGCGTACCAGTCTGAACCTCACACACACGCATCAGCTGCGGGCCCGCTGCGGCAATCATGTCGACGGCCGGGGCCCGATTCGCGACAGGTCCTAGGACCTCTGGACCCCTTTGCGATGTGCGCATAGTTGGAGGAATGGTACAAAAACAGTATCTTATATTGCTTGACAAACAGCCCCATCATATCTTTTCAAAGGCAAAGCCCAAGTACAATGTAGCCGCTTGCCACATTTCTTCGTCGAGCTTCAGTAAGCCGTACTTGTCCACTACGTTCATCCTCTCCAGCAATCGTCCGTACTCCTGGTGCCTTGTTCCGTCGTGATAGATCTCGGCAAAGTTCTTTCGATAGATGCAGCGCAACCCGACTTCCAGTGCTAGCTCTTCGAACACGTCAAAGTCTACCACGTATTCGGGTACATTCTCCACTGCATCCTCGAGGAAGAACGTGTACCGATTTCCAAATGCCGGGAAGGTATCGATCTGGTCGAACACCACTTTGTAGTATCGATTTCCAAACGAACGGTCGTCTGGATGACGACTGTGCACCATTCTGTCTCGCAGCTCGCGGCTATCGGGAATAGTGCCGATGAAAATCCCGCCCTTCCGTAGGTAGCGCGAAACATTGTCCAGCATCATTCGAGCTTTCTGAACGCTTTCCCATGCGTAGTGCATGCAGAACTGCAGCGTCACGTTGTCAAACGTCGGTTCCAGAAGATCCCGCGGGATCACTTCGTCCAGGGGGGTGGAGAAACAGTCGAAAGCGAAGAAGTCGCCTGGATAGCCGTGCTTGTTTTCGCGATGACGCGCGATGGCCTGCTCAACCGAAACCGCTGCAATATCAGCTCCGACCAATCCGCTTGGCTGCACCTTCTCCCACTTCTTGAGATCGCCTCCCTTTCCACAGCCCAAATCCAGCACGCGTCCTCCTCGTGGCCTTGCACGTCCATCCTTCATCGGGTCACGGCCTCGGGCAAATTGACCCACAAGGACTGACTTGATCCAATTGTTGAATTTGCGAAGGGCGATGATCGGCGACTCCTCGCGTCCGTGAACGCCCACTTCGCGACGTTTATTGTAGTGATCTGCCACCTCTTCGGCGTCTTCGAGTGTATCACCGATGGCTCGCTTCTTGGCATCGTTTCCGGTAGAGGCAGCGGCAACTGTGGACTGGTCCGCCAGCTTGGTGTGGAAGTCCCGAAGAATATCATCAAGAGCCTCTCGGCTATCAGCCTTGTTCTGTCGTTCCCATTCTCGTCGGAGCGGGTTGCGGCAGCGCTCACGTTTTTGGTCGATTTCTTCGATCCGGATCGGTTGCATGACGTCTCTTGGTTGCGACACGCGTTCCGTAGGGGCGTAGCGTGGCAGGGGGCGGACTCCGTCTGTTGCCGTCTCTCCCTCAGTCTTTAAGGTTTGGTCTGCAGATGACTTTGGCTCGCCCTTGACATCAGTTTGGAGAGCAGAGTCATGGCGCAAAGAAACCGGCGCCAAAGGTGTTTTCTCGCTTTCCTTGTTCTCCTTCTTTGAGATGTCCCGAGGTGATGAGGCGCGAGGTGGCTTGTGGTCGCCAATGGAAGCGGGTGGGCTGACTTGACGATCATCCGCCCGGTGCGATGACCGTCTGGACGAGGACATCACTGCATCGCGTTCGCTGTAAGGAGCCTCATGGGAAGCTCTGGACGCACCGACAGCTCGATCGTCCTTGTGCTCGTGTTGGCGGTCGGCGCTGTAATCGCTTTTATCGCGGTAGTCGTGACCACGCCCATTGCTAGTCGGCTCCTGTTCTTCGCTGATCTGTTGTGCTCGTCGCTGAGGCCCGAATGAAGGTGAAGGCGCAGATGGTGGCAAAGAAGGTGGAGGCTGCATGCTCGAGTGACCTAGACTGACTGGAGGATGAGCGGAACCAGGAGTTGGCACGGTTGCGGACCCTTCGCGATACCCGCGGTGGAAGTCTGAGACAGGATCGTGATCTGGACGAGAATTGTCGGGACGGTCAAGCTGTCGAAGATGAGGACTTATCCCACTAGGTGATCTTTCTCGCGCTTGTTCATAGCTGTTAGACGAATGCGCATCCATGCGCGGGAAGTAGTTTGCTTCCTCGTAGCCATCTGCCGTACGTCGCGGATAAGCCGAAGTGGGAGTGGTAGAAGGCACAGAACGAGCCCCTGGTGTGACAGGGTAGCCACCGAAGCCGGTCATACTGCCAGGTGTAGGCGGAACAGCATATCCCGGAGTCGTAGGAGGTTGGCGGTAAGACGGCGGGATCGGGTTGGCCAGACTACCCCTTCGAGGCGAGGTGTTTATTGAAGGAGGGGGCATTCCTGCTGTAGTGACTTCGTAGTCATCTCCATTCCAGCTAGGAGCACCGCTGTGCCCGAAGGATCCGCGAGGGTGGGCACTGTGAGCCGATGTTGGAGACTGCGGTAGAGGCACGCGTCGATTTTCCGGTGATCTCACAAAAGGCACGTCAGGTACTGCAAAGCGATGCGACGGCGAAGGCTGCAGGTGCGCGTGAGCACTCGACGCTGGACTGGACGAGGCACTGGCGAGCGTGTAAGAGTTGGAGCCCGAGCGCGGCAAGTGAGTATGACCGATGGTGCCGCTTTGAGATGCATAACGTGCCCGCTCCACAGGAGGTCCACCATGGACAGGGCCCAGCCCCGGACTGGAGCCACCCCGGTTGAGAGTGCTGAGTTGATGCATGCCCGGGGGATACGCACTGGTTGGCGAGTTGACATAGTAAGGTGCAGAGCCACCAGCTGCGGAATGATGACCAATCGAGCGGTCACGAACGTGAGGGCCTGATAGAGACTGGGGATAGCCGGATGGGGGCCCTGCAGGTGACAACTGGCTGGGTTGGTGCTGTGGTGGAGGCTGATGCGAGACATGTGACGATACGGAGGAGTGCGAGCCGGATCGTGGTCGATCTTGGATGGCACCGGCTGTTCCATCGTTGAGCAGGTGAGCCATGCTCGGACTTCGTTCGGGACGGCCGGTCTGACGTGGATGCTGCGGAGAAGCGCGGTGATATGAGGAGCTGTGACTTAGCGGCGCGGGAGACGGATGGAAGTTGCCGGAAGCGCTGCTGGAACGGCTCATACTGTGCTCCGGGTGGTGCTCGTCGCCGTAATGTGACCATCGCTGAGCCTCTCTGTGCTTTTCGTGCTCCGCTTCCGACATCTCGCTGGCCGCAACAAGATCGGCGATGGACGCACTTCGACGAGGCGGATGCGGAGGCTCCACATGCATTGAGTTGCGCGGACTGTGGCCGACTCGATGCGGAGCATCTTCGTGCTCTGAGTATCGGTGATATTCTCGCATCTGCGAGGGGGCAGCCATTGCTGCGGACCGAGGCGACACGACGGCAGGCCCGGTACCAGCATCGTGCGAGTTCTGACGTCCATAGCCTCCGTGAGGATCGCTGTACCTGTCGAGACTATTGCCAGATATGCTACGTCGAGGAACGAAAGAGTCTTCCGAATATACTGTCGAGCGGTGTACATGCATGGATGAGGAAGGAGATGGACGCGTACCGTTCTCGATTTGGTGATTAGCCGGGGGAGAGGATCTGTCGGATCCCCCGGCATCACGGACGGGATCGTAGCCTGGCATGACCTGATATCACAGAGGTGCCGTCTCGACTATGCAGTGCTGTGAAAGTAGTGACCTTGAAGCAGGGCGCGAAACGGATGCAAGCTGTGTTCAGAAGACACGTGGACGACGTTCCATATTGAAGTGCAGAAAAGCGTGAGGGTGGATGACCTGCTGCGAAGAACGTTGCTGCGTGGTTGTCTGATGGCGTTCGCGCCTCAAGATGAGCACCTCCGCATGGCTCGACCTGAAGGGGATAGCGTTTGCGCGAAGAGAAAGACTTCAGATTGTCCAAGTCTGGGATGATGATGCCGATGGAAGTGATTGATGAGGAGGTCGACCTGCTGGAAATGTTCGCCAGAAGAGGCTTTGGTGAATTGCGCGCGTTTCGGAACCGACGACAGACCTTAATTTTTTGGCAGGGTCCAGCATTGTGAGATCGAACAGCAAGTGACACGCAAATGTTTATTTTGCCGATGTTGGTTCGGTCCGGAACTCGGACTCTTTTTCTTCTATGAAGCGAAGAAGCCTTCCTTCTCAAATATGGAGAAGGCATGTTGGGCATGACCCAAGCGGTCAGACAGACGATCACATCCGGCGGCGACAGACTCGACATGACCCTCAGTGCTACGGAATTCCTGCTGTAGGGCTTTAGACCAATCTGCCAACGATGAGAAGAGCTTGCAGGGTGCCGCTTGCCTTCCATCGTGGAGAATGTCGTTGATTCGACTTGCAGCTGCCCGCCATAAACGGCCGGTGCCAGGATGGGTTCTTCCGTCAACGCTGGCAAATACGGATCGCAGCTGCCGAGCAATACGACAAAGGCCATTTGATCTCACAGAATCACAGAGGGTCGTCCCTTCCTGGCATCACTCCGCAACGAGACTCTTCCACGCTTCGACCTTGACGCATAAAAAGAAAGGGGGTGCAGAGCAGCAGTCAAAAGACAAGGGATCCAAGGAATTCTCGCACACCCTTCAGCTACCCAACACTCCATTCAGCATTCGAGCGAACGCGGCTCAGCGAGATAAGCTCTTCTACGACAGGACATGCGGCGAACTCTATCACTGGCAGCGATCGAGACCCGAAGCTTCGACCGATTTCGTCTTCCACGATGGGCCACCCTACGCGAATGGCAATCTGCACTGCGGTCACGCTCTCAACAAGATCTTGAAGGACATCACCAACCGATATCACGTCCTTCGTGACAAGAGAGTGCATTTCATGCCTGGCTGGGATTGTCACGGCCTGCCCATTGAAGCGAAAGCCCTTGCAAACGTTTCCTCTGAACAGAGAGCTAGCCTAGCACCGCACGATATTCGCGAACGAGCCCGCAGCGAGGCAGTCAAAGCGATAGAAACACAAAAGAGCGAGTTTCGTCACTTCGGCATCATGGCTGATTGGAGCAATGAAGCAACCTACAGAACGCTCGACCCGGCATACGAGGCTCGCCAGCTGCGCGTGTTTGGCGAGATGGTTCGTAAGGGTCTCATTTACCGCCAATATCGACCGGTATATTGGTCGCCATCGAATCGCACAGCATTGGCTGAATCAGAGCTTGAATATCGGGAAGATCATCTCAGCAAAGCCGTCTATGTTGCTTTCAAGCTCAATGCTAGTCCACAGCTTTTGGACAAACTTGGCTTGAACGCCGGGCTCGCGAACGATCTCCACGCCATCATTTGGACAACTACGCCCTGGTCTCTGCCCTCCAACATGGCAGTCAATGTCAACCCAGAGCTCTCATACAGCATCGTCCGACGATGCGGAACGACGGAACCTTGCTATCTTGTTGGTTCCGACCGTATCGAGGCTTTGGAAGCGCTTCCATCAATCCTCTCGGCAGCTCGGCAAGAAGAAGAACACGATGGGACCTTTGGACCACTGGAAGTGCTCGCCCAAGTGAATGGGGCAGATCTGGCTGGTTCCACTTACCATTCGCCACTGACCGCTCCTAATAGCAAACCGCGACCCATCTTGATGGCCGATTACGTCACTGCACTTTCGGGCACGGGTCTAGTTCACTCTGCGCCTGCACACGGCGCCGAGGATTATCAAATCTGGAAGCAGCAAGGCTACATCCAGACCGAAGGCATTTTCTCTCCCGTCAACGACGAAGGTCGATACTCCTCCGACATTTTACAGCTAGGTTCATCATCGAGCGAAGACGCGGACGCGGGTGATTCTGCCCTAGGTCAACGGTTACTTGGCAAGGATGTGCTGGGTGAAGGAGCTCAAGAGGTCATGGCCATTCTCAAGGAAGGTAATGTCCTGATCAGTGCACAAACACTGCGCCACAAGTATCCCTACGACTGGCGATCCAAACAACCGGTCATCGTTCGCGCCACTGCGCAGTGGTTCGCAAACTTGGATCGGATCAAGGAGCAAGCGATCCAAGCATTGCAAGACGTCACCTTCGTGCCGCCAAACTCTCGTGCACGGCTTGAGTCGTTTATCCTGGGTCGTTCAGAGTGGTGCATCTCGCGTCAGCGTGTTTGGGGCGTACCTATTCCGGTGTTGTATGATACCGTCACTGACGAGCCATTGATGACGGTTGAAAACATCGAGCACATAGCCTCGTTACTCGAGGAAAAGGGAACAGACTTCTGGTGGAAGGCTGATGCCGATGTTTTTGTCGCCCCTCAGTATCGCGACACTCAGCGGACTTGGCGTAAAGGCGAAGACACGATCGACGTCTGGTTCGACAGTGGCACATCGTGGGCTACACTCAAATCTCAGCTTACCTCGGATAACGAGACAGAGGTACAGTCACAGCGTCAGGGAAGCATTGCAGACGTTTACCTTGAGGGGTCGGACCAGCACCGTGGCTGGTTCCAATCCTCGCTCATCACAGCCGTTGCCGCAACGCCGGAAGGACAGAAGCCGGTAGCACCTTACAAGACCGTGGTGACGCACGGATATGTTCTTGATACCGAAAGCCGCAAGATGAGCAAGAGCCTGGGCAACGTCATTTCTCCCCTTAGCATCATCGCAGGTGGACAAGGTGCAGATGAGCCAGCGTACGGGGTGGATGTACTGCGGTTATGGGTAGCACGAAGCGACTACACAATGGATCCTCCGATCGGCAAGGAGATCATCCACAAGACAGCCGAGACACTTCGAAAGCTTCGAAACACTGCACGCTTCATGCTGGCAAATCTTCCCGCAGCCGGCAATGTGGCAAAGCTGGACAAGACCAAGATGAGGCTTCTGGATCGCTTTGTGATGCATGAGCTCTGTGAGCTAGAACGCGCTTGCGCTGCAGCTTACGAGGCGTACGATTTCGCTCAAGTGGTTCGTAGATTGACCGAATTTGCCAATGCGAGGCTCTCGAATCTGTATTTGGATGTCGGCAAAGACTCTCTGTACTTGGACGATCCCGACGACGCGAGACGTCAGATGATGGTTGCAGTTCTGCACGAGATTCTGCGAACGATGACCGGTATCATGGCGCCCATCACGCCGTTCCTGTGCGAAGAGATCTTCCACTTCCGCAGTGGTGCTAGCAGCGATCCGGCTGAGGGAGTCAAGGAAGCCCCTTCCGTGTTTTCGGCTGGATGGCCGACCGTGGACAAGGAATGGGACGACAAGGAGGCAGCTGCAGACTGCCGAGAAATGCTCAAGCTGCGCGATGCTTCGCTGGTCATGATTGAAGAAGCAAGGCAGTCATCTCAGGTCAAGACGTCATTTGAAGTCGAGATTGACCTGGTCATGACTGACTCGAAGTCGCATACAGCTTCGCTGCTCCAAACATTCGAGTCAGATTTGACCGAACTCTTCAACGTTGCAAAAGTCAATGTGGTACCAGCCAGTGACAAGCCGGACGGTTCCAAAGAGGCATTGCTCAGTAGAGATCACGACGGTAGCGTGACAATACGCGTGCGTCGGTCTCTGCGTCACAAATGTCCACGATGCCGGACATTCCGCAAGGAAGCCGAAGGCGATCGACTTTGCAAACGATGTCAAACTGTGGTTGAGGCGCTTTCGTTGAAAGAGAAGAAATAGGAGAAGGTAGAAGACCGATCACTTCAATGCGAGTCAATCACACTCATTCGCTTGATCAGCTCTCCGCATGTGTGAACGTCCGTTGGTTTGGAGTTTGTTGTTGTGTTGCATGCTGTACGCATCGCTGAAGTGACAATCCTGTCCGTGTCCAATTTTTTTAGGTGCGGCTGGGTCGATGCGCTCCTCGGGGTTCGGGCCAATTCGGTGATTGCGCGGAAGTAACGCTTCTTTGTCGCGAGGCTGTTGTGGCTCATGCAGACGCAGGCGACCAAAAGGGTCCCGAAACAAGGCGCGGGGAAAGCGAGGCGCTTCTGATCTTCTCGCAGTGCCGAGCTGCAAAAATCCCACTCCACGTTCGACAGTCGCACCCCGCGCTAACTTGGCCATCTTCTCTAATTGCGCTGCTTCCATCCGTCACAAACATTCTACTGCACATCCCATCTTCCATCATTCACATCTCGTCTTCAGCCACTCTCCTCCGCAAACCAGCATCGACACTGACTTGGCTCTCCTCCGCAATATCAGATCCAGACATCATTGGGTTTCTATCGCATGTCTGGCAGAGCGCATGCTGTCCCTGCTTCACCTAAGGTTCTACACCCGATGATCCCGAGACGATACAGCCACCGCGAAGGCATTTAGGATCTCGGAGCTTAATCACATCATCACGAGTGTTCAAAAGCCGTGCCGAAACTCTCTCACCATGAAGGCTCCCAAACTCAAACATTCTCCGTCTTCGCCTTACGATGCTTTCGGCTCAGATCCCCGCATGGACGCGAGCACTTCCGCCAGCAGTGCTAGCCAACCATATCCCTCTTCATCCAAGATCCTTGCCTGCGTCGCATGCCGCAACAGCAAAGTCAAGTGTATCTCTGATGGTCCGGATCAATGTAAACGTTGTCTTGATCATGGCCTCACGTGCATCCGTCCAGAATACCAGCGTCTCAAGAAAGCCAAGGCCAAGCTAGCGCGCTTTCAGCAGGAAGCCAATCCCACAAACGGCTACGAATCAAAGAAAAGCATCCATGCGCCCAACGACGACGCAGCACCGCAACCAGACAAGGATAGTCTACCTCAAGAGTCGCCCACAACCATCTTCAGCGCTCCCATCTATGGCACAGCTGCACAACTCTTGTCCAACCTTCATATTGTTCGTCCAGATGTACGGGACGAGTGGGATCCCGTCTTTGCCGGAATCATGGATCTCGACACCAGCAGAATGCTCTTCGATAAGTTCATGGACAAGCTCGAAGCGCTGCTCTCCTTCTTTGATCCTCGGATTCACACATATCAGTACATTCGCTCGCATTCTTGCCTTCTCTTCACCACCATGTGCTGGCTAGCCTCCACTGTCACCGACTTTCCCAGCGCACCTCGCGTTTGTGCCGATCTCAAGAATCACATCGACAACGTTTTGCTTCCGGCAATCTACTGTCAGAACCTGCGCTCCGTCGAACTCGTTCAGGCTTTCCTGATGCTAGCAGCATACATTCGTCCTGCTCAAAACCCGTCCGAGGACAGATCGTGGACCTTGCTCGGTCATGCCATCCGTGTAGCCACCGATCTCGACATGCACTCGCGCGTTCTCTCATCTTCCAGCTCGACTTCTGAGAGCGCGAGTGACGACCCAGCAAAAAGGCAGGAGATCTGGCACCAACGCAACCGCGAAAGAGCATGGATGCATATCTGGCTGCACGAGGCATCTTCCTCCCAATACACCGGTCGAGTGTCTCTTCTCTCCAAAGACCCTATTGTTGAGGCCTCTCGTGGCTGGCACCTTCATCCTGAGGCTCTCAACGCCGACGTGGTCTTTGTTGCCCTGATCGAGCTCCGCTCCCAGCTGGCGCAGAACAAGGAGCTCTTCCGGCTTCTCAGCGGTCGCGCATCTTCTGGCTCTAACACCTCGAACAGTCAGTCTGCGGCATCTCAAAATGGCCATTCGTCCACAACCGAGGCTGACTCCTCCTGGGTTCGCCACTACCTCGATCGGTGCCACCGTGATCTCTCGGCGTGGGAAGAGCGGTGGGTGGTCAACCCATCGCACTCGACCAATCACCCTCGTCCACTCCGCCTTGGGCTAGGCTCGCTCTACATGTGCTACGCGCGCATGCAGCTCTTGTCCTTGCCGCTACAGTGGCCAAGTCTGCAGCCATCCATGGCGACCCGAATCGTTTCTGACTTGCATTCAGTCTCAATCAGATACCTCGAAGATTTCCTCGACCGCACCTCTCCAGAACGCCTTGCTCACTCTTACAACTCGATTTGCGTCACGGCCACCTACGCCGTTGTCATCGCCCTCAAACTCACCAAGCTCGCGCCCACATACTCATTCATCAATTCATCCAAGATCCTCAGGCTCGTTACGCGAGTCTCGGAATACCTGCAGAAAGGCGGAGAATGGACAAGGCACCAGAATGGATCGAGTCTGTCTTATGCAAAGTATATCAAGCAGCTCTTGGATATGGGCAGCAGCAACGCCAACCAGTCCAAACATCCAACGCCGGGTCCAGAGCGCGACGAAGATCATTACGGACGCCCTCGCGCCGCAAGTGCCCAGACCGGTGCTGCAGGAGGAGCACAGATCGATGGTCTCGACAAAGGACATGCTCAGCGCCGAGTAAGCATGTTTGCGGGCGGAGCGGGCGCGCCACCAGGCGATTCGGCATATCTGCCCGTGTCCGGATCGGATCGTGACCGCCATCTGCCTCGTGTTCAGCCACCTTCTCTGCAACGTGGAAATTCGAACCCGCTCAGCTCTCCACGCACCATCTACACGGCCACTCCTGGCTCCGAAACAGGCTTGTTCCCTCGCATTTCCGTCAGTCCGAATGCAGCACAGCCGATGGTCCCGGCACCAATGACGCCCGCATCCCAGTTTTCGATGCCAGGAGAATTGTCCACACCAATGCCAGCGCATCCAGCAGACCAGTTCCAATTTGCCACCGCTCCAGGTGCAGCCGACGTCGAAGCCGGGCAAGCGCAGTGGAGCATCCTGGCTGATGATCCGGAGCTCTACGCTTGGGCCAGAATGTTCCTCAGCGACGTGCCGGACTCATCTTTCACTTGAGTCCGCGCTTTGAAGTCTACATCTGAACCTAGCATCCTCGACTCGAGCAAAGAGATCGTTCACCCTATCCTCCGTGTAATCTAGCTGTAACTCTAATGATTCCGACATTCAAAACACCGGGCAAGTCTTTTATCCGCTGTCTTTCTACCACTCGATAATCTGGGTACTGCTTGTGCTCCTTCGGATGATGACCGATAAGTGCATTGTGATCACAGTCTTGAGCAAGAAGGATTTAATCACTCAAATAGGCGCTGCCGTAACCCTATGAGTTTCCTCGCAATCTCTCCGTTCAAATTCATACCTTGAGGCATAAGACGTGTTCTCGGTTCGGAACTCGGACAGAAGAAGTGCCTCGCGATAGTTCTGCAGCTTGGAATAGCCGGGGCGATTCAACACGGTCCTTGCCTTCCCTCCTTGCCTTCGCAAGCGTCAATGGTAGAAGTCGTCGATCATGGGGACGGCAAGTCAGGTGCAGCTGCTCAGCCGTTGGACCGCCACCCTTGGTCTCGCTCTCGCCGCTGCATTGACTGTCCACCTGACACGAACATACCCTTGGCATCGTCTATACCTATCTGAACAGACATCTCGGCCGTTCAGCCTCGTACCTCCGCCAGAAGTGCACGCACAAGGCACATGTTTCGATCCTAAGAAAGCTTTAGTAGGGGACGTCGAGGAAAAGCACGCTGCACCAATAGGGTCTTCTCAGAATGTTGGATGGAGCCAAGACCAGTGTTACCACTATGCCTCACGATTCGGGTCTTATGCCGGCGAGGCTTGGGGAAACGCGTACATCGAAAGAGTGCAAGAGCACATTGGGGTGAAGCCTTCGGGCGCCGTGTCAAACGACCTCTTGTGGTACGCAAATTTGCTAGCAGACAGCGAACCGGATCGGTATCCATATGTCGATTGGTCCGACCCATCTACGTTCAATTCATGTCAATCCCGGCATCGCCAGCCAACAACGTCGAATCAGGCGGATGGTGGTATCAAGAAGCCTCGCCTCGCTTTTGTGCTTCGAGGTTATCAAGGCTTTGCATGGAGCATCGATGACATTCAGCACCTCCGAGCTATCATATGGGAGCTTCGGACCGGCTCCGCCAATCTCCCATTCGACGTTGACGTTCACCTCTTGCTAGAAGTCAAGGACGCTGCACACCATGCGTCGATGTACACCGATCTCGGACGCACGCAAATTCTTCGAGGTACTGTACCAAGAGAGTTCTGGTCGCTCGTTACGATGTGGAACGTCAACGAAATGACCCTACGTTATCCTTTGTACGGCGACTTCCGAGCGGGCATCAAGGCAGCCGGGTCATATCGCGGCTGCTTACTACCCTTGCAACGCTTTGCTGTCGAGCATCCTGAGTACGATAATATCATCAACTGGGAAATGGACACCCGCTTTACCCACACCTACGACCATCTCGTAGAAACAATACACAGCTACTCATATATAGCCAGTGCTCAAACATACACACGATGGCCAGTTCAAGGCATTCCCTCCGACTCGTCAAATGATTTAGATGGCCGCTGTACGCATATGAACCCCGACGTTGTTGTCCTGTCTCCTGTTCGCGATCCGCAAGGCTCTGACTGGTACTGGGAGTACGATGTTCAGGGTTATCCGACTATGCAGTCCACCCCTCGTGCCGCATCTGTAGGCACCAACCTGTGGCTTAGCAGACGCA